>CM038680.1:384975199-385575199 GCA_021605205.1 Aegilops longissima
GCATTGAGCTTGTAAACATGCCCTCTCGTTATCAGTTTTTGACATGTCATGTTGCTGAATCTGTTAACAAGACTTTCAATATTGACATGGGTGTTACTATATTTTCTAGTCCTTTTTGGCTTATGGTCAGCAAGGGACTTTTGATCTATGCTTTGAGTAGATTCATGCCATGCCTTGTTTTGCTATTTTAAGTTCCTGTAGCATGTAGTTTTGTTGCTCTGAACATTGCAACCTGATGCTGTTTTTGCCATGTCCAGCCTGATATTTTGTGCTCTTTTGCCATGCTTGTTTGAACCTGTTATGATGTGAACTAGCCATAGCCCAGTGCTCATCTTTTGTCGAGCATCATGTGTAGATCACTGCCATGTGCCTTGTTGTTACGTTTGGGTGCAGTAGCTTAATTATTTGTTGCTTGCTAAGTGGCATCATGCAGTTAATGGCAGATTTGAGCCATTCTTGTTTTGCTTACCATTTGCAAACCGTGCATCCGTTTCCGGTGATCTTTATATCGATTTCAACGAAATCATCTCATCTTTCAGTGGCATACTTGGTTTGCCAAGTTGATGCCTGGTTCATCATTTCCTTCCGGGTGCACATCGCATTGCATATCGCATCTACGCATATCATGTCATGTTTTGCATCATGTTGATTGTGCATTGCACCGTGATTTATTGTGGTTCCTTTGTTTGTGTTGTTGCTTTGGGTAGAGTCGGAGGCGAGTGCGTGAGCGAGGAACCTGTTGAGAACGCTTTCGAGGATCAAGCTTTGACAACTCACGAGAACATTGCGAGCAAGATGACTATACCCTCGAAATCACTTCTATCTTTGCTATGCTAGTTGCTCGCTCTTTTGCTATGCCTATGCTGCGATGCCTACCACTTGCTATATCATGCCACCCATATTGCCATGTCAGCCCTAACCATCCTTTTCCTAGCAAACCGTTGATTGGCTATGTTACCGCTTTGCTCAGCCCTCTTATAAGCGTTGCTAGTTGCGGTGAAGATGAAGTTTGTTCCTTGTTGGAACATGGAGATGTTGTTCCTCTTTGGAACATGTTTACTTGTTGGGGATATCACAATATACATCTGCTATAATTAATACATCTATATATTTGGTAAAGGGTGGAAGGCTCGGCCTTATGCAGTGTTTTGTTCCTCTTGCCACCTAGTTTCCGTCATACGGTGTTATGTTCCTTGATTTTGCGTTCCTTACGGTTGGGTGATTTATGGGACCCCCTTGACAGTTCGCTTTGAATAAGACTCGTCCAGCAAGGCCCAACTTTGGTTTTACCATTTGCCACCTAAGCCTTTTTCCCGGGTTTCGCGAGCCGAGGTCATCTTTATTTAACCCCCGGACGGTGCTCCTTGATGCTTGGCCCGAACTAGAAACCATGCAGCGCCCCTCAAGGCAACGAGGTCTGGTTTTAGTTGTATGGACTGCTCATCCGGATGTGCCACGAGCGAGATATGTGCAGCTCCTATCGGGATTTGTCGGCTGTCAGGCGGCTTTGCTGGTCTTGTTTTATTCTGTCGAAATGTCTTGTAGTCGAGATTCGAGATTGATCGGGTCTTCCGGTAGAAGGAATATCCTTCGTTGACCGTGAGAGCTTATAATGGGCTAAGTTGGGACACCCTGCAGGGTAATATCTTTCGAAAGCCGTGCCGCGGTTATGAGGCAGATGGGAATTTGTTAATGTCGGTTGTAGAAAACCCAAAGTTGATCTCAATAAAATACACATCAACGCGTGTGTAACCGTGATGGTCTCTTCTCGTGAGTCGGGGAAGTGAACTGATGTTGGAGTTATGTCGGCGTAAGTAGTTCAGGATCACTTCTTGATCGCTACTAGTCTTCACGACCGTGCTTTGCTCCTCTTCTCGCTCTCTTTTGCGATGTAGCCACCATATATGCTAGTAAACTTGCTGCAGCTCCACTTTACTACTCTGTCCTTCCTATAAGCTTAAATAGTCCTGATCTCGCGGGTGTGAGATTGCTGAGTCCCGTGACTCACAGATACTTCAAAACAGTTGCAGGTTCCGGCGAGGCCGGTGCAGGTGACTCAACCGAGCTCAAGTGGGAGTTCGACGAGGCGTGAGTCGTTACTATGTGTCTTTCGGATGATCGATAGTGGTGCCCAGTTGGGGCGATTCGGGGATCTGTGTAGCATTTGGGGTATCTTCTTTTATTTTGGTTCCGTGGTCGGACCTTGAGTGTACTACGAATGATGGATGTTTATTTATGTCTTTGTGTGAAGTGGCATTTGTAAGCCAACTATGTACCTTTTCCCTTAATTATTACATGGGTTGTGTGAAGATTACCTCACTTGCGACATTGCTTTCAATGCGGTTATGCCTCTAAGTCGTGCCTCGACACGTGGGAGATATAGCCGCATCGGAGGCGTTACAGCTAGATGGCTTCTTCTCTCTTTTTGGATCTCAATCAATGTTCTCCCCCTCTCTTGTGGAGATCTATTCGATGTAATATTCTTTTGCGGTGTGTTTGTTGAGATCGATGAATTGTGGGTTTATGATCAAGTTTATCTATGAACAATATTTGAATCTTCTCTGAATTCTTTTATGTATGATTGGTTATCTTTGCAAGTCTCTTCGAATTATCAGTTTGGTTTGGCCTACTAGATTGATCTTTCTTGCAATGGGAGAAGTGCTTAGCTTTGGGTTCAATCTTGCGGTGTCCTTTCCAAGTGATGAGTAGGGGCAGCAAAGGCACGTATTGTATTGTTGCCGTCGAGGATAACAAGATGGGGTTTATATCATATTGCATGAGTTTATCCTCTACATCATGTCATCTTACTTAAGCGTTACTCGGATGTGAATTCGATGTGTGCTGGATAGTGGTCGATGTGTGGACTAATAGTAGTAGATGTAGGCGAGAGTCGGTCTACTTGTCTCGGACGTGATGCCTATATACATGATCATACCTAGATATTCTCATAACTATGCTCCAATTACATCAATTGCTCAACAGTAATTTGTTCACCCACCGTAATACTTATGCTCTTGAGAGAAGCCACTAGTGAAACCTATGGCCCCCGGGTCTATTTTCCATCATATTAATCTTCCAACACTT
The DNA here is from genome assembly GCA_021605205.1 of Aegilops longissima. NCBI lineage: Eukaryota > Viridiplantae > Streptophyta > Magnoliopsida > Poales > Poaceae > Aegilops > Aegilops longissima. The sequence continues at coordinate 384,978,284 of CM038680.1, forward strand.
AGCTATTTTTATTGCCTTTTATTTTACTTTGCATCTTTATCATAAAAATACCAAAAATATTAACTTATCATATCTATCAGATCTCACTCTCGTAAGTGACCGTGAAGGGATTGACAACCCCTTTATTGTGTTGGTTGCGAGGATTTATTTGTTTGTGTAGGTGCGAGGGACTCATGCGTGGCCTCCTACTGGATTGATACCTTGGTTCTCAAAAACTGAGGGAAATACTTATGCTACTTTGTTGCATGACCCTTTCCTCTTCAAGGGAAAACCAACGCAGTGCTCAATAGGTAGCAGCCTGCCAAAGGCTCTGGTGGTGACGCCATCGTGGGCTCCACGATGACCTCCATCCTACCGTCCTGCTAGTCTTGGTCTCGTTGCACTGATATGGAAACCTTTGCCTGATGCCTCGGGACTCCTGCATCGCTTGCCCTTTAGCACCAAAGAAAGCCGATTACTCTGCACCCGCTGGTGCATGCCTGGCCTTGGTCGTCATGGCTCACGTCACGGGAAACTCATGAGGTGCCCTTCGCCTTGATCTCTCCGCTCCTCGCAAGTCAGCCTAGTGATGTTGCCCCTGAGGAGGTCTTGTGTCGTCCGCCTCATGAGGCTTGGCCCCTCGCAAGGGTCTTGTGCGTTTGCTGATGAAGATGGGCCATACCAGGCCGTTAGAGGAGCCGCATACAGGCCGTGGGCGAGCAAGTCTGGTACCCCCATTCCCAAGACAACGACAAACACCAAGGATATCGGATGGTTGCCGAGCAAACACATCAGTATTACGCCCGCGGAAGGCAACGACCGCGCTTTCCTATTGGCATCAAGGGTGGCGCGATGGTGAAAGTACCATCAATGCCAGCCAGCCCTATTGGGACTTTCTTCATTTGGGGTGCAGCAACCTTGGATCTCTTGCTATTGGAACACTCGGCATGTCATCAGCGGGTGCCATGCACACCACAGAACACGCTTCCGGACTCCTTGCGGAGGCCCTACAATCCTTCTTCTTTCCTTTGCTTTCCTTAGCGGGAGCTGCTGCTGCCGCAGCCTCTCTCACTGCTGCATCTCGGTACATCTTGTCCACCAGATAATTGCATCCTTCTCAAGCTGATGGGATAGTGATGACTCCTGGGTCCCGAGCATCTTCAAAGTGTTATAAGCATAGTGGGATGCTGCCATGAACTTAGCCATTGCGGGCGTCCCAAAATCCCATTATGCGGCGGGGGAGATCGACCACATCGAACACAATCTTCTTAGTCCGATAATTCAGTTCTCCCCAAATGTCACCGACAGCGTAATCTTCCCCATGGGATGGCTCCTGCCGGGATTGACTCCTTGAAACATGCGGTAACTTCTAGCTCTTCTTCTCCTATCTAAAGTGTCGGCGTTAAGGAGGCTGGGGTACCCAGACTCGCTGCCTGCTTGACTGCGGCGTGGCTCAAGGGGTGGCCAGTGTGGCCCATCTTCATCAGCACAAGCTCAAGACCCTCGCGAGGCCAAGCCTCATGAGGCGGACGACAGGAAGCCTCCTTGAGCCGCAGCCTCGTCAGGCTGCCTCGCGAGGCGGAGAGATCAAGGCGGGGTACCTCACGAGGTGCCCATGGCGCAAGCCATGACGACCAAGGCGCGCGAGTGAGGCGGTGTCCTCATTTCCTCTTTGGTGCAAAGGAGGCAAGCGCAGGCGAGAGCATCAAGCAAAGGCAGCCATTTCGGTGCAACAAGACCAAGACCAACACAAGGGTAGGAAGGAGGTCATCGTGGAGCCCAAGCCGGCGTCATCGTCAGAGCCTTTCGCAGGCGAGGACCAACTTTAGTCAGGATAAATGTACTAGATGTTCCCCTTCAAAATGGCCAACTGTTGGCGCCCTTCCCGCTCAATATTTGGGAAGAGGCCCAGGGCCTTTGCCTATAAATAGGACTAGCCTCCCACAGGGTAGGGTGGTCCAAAATCGGGAAGAGAGCTAGAGATCCACCTTGGATCGAGAGAGAGAGAGAGAGCGCGATTGAACTCCCCTAGCAGTTCATTGCGGCCAGAACAGACCCTCATGAGGCTGTTCTTCCTTGTATGTTCCTCATCATTACAGGGCAATCCACCACACCACAGTGGAGTAGGGTATTACACCACAATGGTGGCCCGAACCAGTATAAACATTTTTCCCTTGTGTTGCTCTTTGTGTAGTTTAGATCTTTGTGAGGCGGCGAGTGCGGTGGTGGGGGTGATATCTCGTGTGCACCCAGTTGAACCTAGAGGTGCGGAACCGAAATCAAAATTTGGCCCGCCAGTAGGGGTGCACGGAATCCGTCTTCCGCCGCCAGCGCCCGTCGCATCATCATCATCATGTCCGTGACCAAGCGGGTAACCCTGATCCTGGCGGCTGGCCCACCTTGAAGCCGCTCGCCCAGGCGACCCCATGCCCAGGCAGCTCGCGGTCCATAGAAGCTGCAGGCCGTGGGCGCAGCGGTCGAACAGCGACAGCTCTCACGCCCTTGGCGAGCACGGTCGTGGCGAGGCCTCGAACCACGCCCATGCGCAGCGCCGTACCTGCGGGGCAGGCGAACTCAAGGGGCGCTCACGGTGGCCGAAACTCTTTGCAATGCGAGGCTCTTTGGAGGCGGCGGCATGACGTCTTCTTTGGAGGCAGGTGGCGGAGCTCTGGGCCGTCGCATCGGGGCTCACCCTTCGCACCCAACTGCCACCTCAGGTCCAAAGCGTGCGGAGGCCCCACATGCCAGCGCAACTCCAGCGGACTCAAGGCCACTCCAACTCCAACCAGGCCATCAGCGCCGGGCTAGCAAGCAGCTGCCTCCACCCCCGACCAGCGAAGGAGGACTCGTCGCGACCCACAGCCCCAGTGGGACACCGCGCTACCACCCAGTGGGCGCCTCAAGCCGGGCTGCATGGCACGCGGGGCACTCTGGTGAAGCATTTGGGATGGCGGCCTGGAAGAATCGTGCCCACATGATGGATCAAGGAGCACGTCTTGAAGCGAACCGCGGCTCGCTCCTCGGCCCAAGGCTGGGGGCCGAGGCACCCAAGCCGAGCTCTTCCAGGAGCCCAGGAAAGCCCGTCGACTATCACGCCCCGATGCGCTATATCTCCCACGTGTTGAGGCCGCGACTTAGAGGCATAACGCATTGAAAGCAATGTCGCAAGTGAGGTAATCTTCACACAACCCATGTAATAAATAAGGGAAAAGATACATAGTTGGCTTCTGATCGCCACTTCACATAGTACATAAATAAACATCCATCATTGAGTACACTCAAGGTCCGACTACGGAACCAAAATAAAAGAAGATACCCCAAATGCTACACAGATCCCGAATCGTCCCAGCTGGGCACCACTACGATCATCGGGAAAAGACACATAATAACGACCACGTTCCTCGTCGAACTCCCACTTGAGCTCGGTGAGTCACTGCTGCATCGTCGGAACCTGCAACTGTTTTGGAAGTATCTGTGAGTCACGGGGACTCAGCAATCTCACACCAGCGAGATCAAGACTATTTAAGCTTAAAGGAAGGACAGGGTTGTAAAGTGGAGCTGCTGCAGCGACTAGCATATATGGTGGCTACTTCGCAAAGAGAGGCGAGAAGAGAAGCAAAGCACGGACGTGAATCTAACAGCGATCAAGAAGTGATCTGAACTACTTACGTCGGACATAACTCCAACACCGTGTTCACTTTCCGGACTCCGCCGAGAAGAGACCATCACGGTTACACCTTGATTGATGTGTATTTTATTTGAGGTCAACTTTGGGTTTTCTACAACGGACATTAACAAATTCCCATCTGCCTCATAACGGCGGGCACGGCTTTGAAAGATATTACCTGCAAGGGTGTCCCAACTTAGCCCATTATAAGCTCTCACGGTCAGCGAAGGATAATCCTTCTACGGGAAGACCCGATCAATCTCGGAATCCACGACTACAAGACATTTCGACAGCAATAAAACAAGACCAGCAAAACCACCCGTATGCGAAAAATCCTGATAGGAGCTGCACATATCTCGTTCTCAGGGGCACCGGATAGGTCAGCCTCTGAGTAAAACCAGCCCTCGAGTTGCCCGTGGTGGCCCCTTGATCTGCCGGTTGGGCCAGCACTTTCGAAGAGCACTGGTCGGGGGGTTAAAATAAAGATGACCCTCGGGCTCGCGAAAACCCGGGGAAAAGGCTTAGGTGGCAAATGGTAAAACCAATGTTGGGCCTTCTTTGGGCGAGTCTTATTCAAAGCGAACTGTCAAGGGGTCCATAAATCACCCAACCGTGTAAGGAGCGAAAATCCAGGAACATAACACGGTATGGCGGAAACTAGGGTGGCAAGAGTGGAACAAAACACCAGGCATAAGGCCGAGCCTTCCACCCTTTACCAAGTATATAGATGTATTAATTATAGCAGATATATATTGTGATATCCCCAACAAGTAAACATGTTCCAAGAGGAACAAAATCTCCATGTTCAACAAGGAACAAACTTCAGCTTCACCGCAACTAGCAGCTATAAGAGGGCTGAGCAAAGCGGTAACATAGCCAATCAACGGTTTGCTAGGAAAAGGATGGTTAGGGGCTGACATGGCAATATGGGTGGCATGATATAACAAGTGGTAGGCATCGCAGCATAGGCATAGCAAAAAGCGAGCAACTAGCATAGCAAAGATAGAAGTGATTTGAGGGTATGGTCATCTTGCGCAATGTTCTCGAGTTGTCGAAAGCTTGATCCTCGTAAGCGTTCTCAACAGGTTCCTCGTTCACGTACTCGTCTCGGCTCTACCCAAGGCAACAACACAAACAAAGAAACCACAATAAATCACGGTGCAATGCACAATCAACATGATGCAAAACATGGCATGATATGCGAGATACGATATGCAATGCGTATGTGCGCTCCGGAAGGTAAATGATGAACCAGGCATCAACTTGGCAAACCAAGTATGCCACTGGAAAGATGAGATGATTTCGGTTGAAATCGATATAAAGATCACCGGAATCGGATGCACGGTTCGGAAATGACAAGCAAAACAAGAATGGCACAAATCTGCCATTAACAGCATGATGCCACTTAGCAAGCAACAAGTAATTAAGCTACTGCACCCAAACGTGTCAACAAAGCACATGGCAGTGATCTACACAAGATGCTCGACAAAAGATGAGCACTGAGCTACGTATAGTTCACATCATAACAGGTTCAAACAAGCATGGCAAAAGTGCACAAAATATCAGGCTGGACATGGCAAAAACAGCATCAGGTTGCCATGTTCAGAGCAACAAAACTACATGCTACAGGAACTTAAAATAGCAAAACATGGCATGGCATGAATCTACTCAAAGCATAGAACAAAAGTCCCTTACTGACCATAAGCCAAAAAGGATCAGAAAATATAGTAACACCCATGTCAATATTGAAAGTTTCGTTAACAGATTCAGCAACATGACATGTCAAAAACTGATAACAGTAGGCATGTTTACAAGCTCAATGCACTCACTACAGAGACTTATATGATAAACTAAGCATACATACATTAAGAAGACATGACATAGAAGACATACATGGCAAGAACAATAACATAGCATACATGGGTCAACCACAACAAGCTTGGCAAAATTGAATAACATGTAAACAATCTGACAGGAAACATTTGATAGCAAAAGTAGAGCTCGATTGACTCAAGCTATGGCACTCCATAATTGCAAACAAAGGCATGGATGGATAGAGCAAGACATGTTTTACAAAACATACTTACTGAAGTATCTCAAAATATGCATAGATCTCTCGGTATCATCAAGTTAACATGGCATCAAAATCAGCTAAAACAGGGCTGAAATCAGCAACATCAGGACACCTACTTTGCATGCTTGTGCTAGTCACCAAATAGATCACAAAAATGCATGGCGTACACCCCTGGAAAGATGGCATGGCATATTTCAAAACACATGTAGGACTCAAATTCATAGGGTGCACACAATAATCATGGCAAAAATAACAAAAGTGCAAGTTCTGTTAAGAAACTGAAACTAGCATCACATAGCACACTTCCAACAGCATTTCGGGCAACAAGATGAGCTCAAATGAAAATGATGCAATGAGATGAAATGATCTACTCCTCGAGGCAAACATTTTGATATATTATCACGCATAAAATGGATCTACTGAGATGCAAAGATATACCATGAGAAAATGCAACAAAATAACAATAGATGCAAAATAACTTAGAGAAAAAGTGAGGGAGAGAGGTCAGCGGGCGCCAGCGGACCGAGGCGGATCGGGCTGGCCCGTCGGATCCAGCGACAATGGTCGGTGAGCTCCGGCAATGGCGAGCGGGCGGGCGCCGGAGGAGGCGGCGAGGTCGAGGGCGGCCCGAGGCGATGTGGCAGGAGGCGAAGCGCCCAGTGTGAGACGGCGAGGCGAGACAGGTGGCGGAGGCGGCCTTGCGAGGCGCCCGAGGCGGCTGGCCGCCGGCCAGTGAGCGCGGCAAACAAAGCCAGGCGGGGGGAGGCGAGCGGGGGGGGCGGCCGTGGGCTCATGGCCCGCGGTGGTGGCAGCGCGAGCCAGCCGTGTCGCGTCGAGTGGCGAGTAGTGGCGTGAAAGTGTCCGGCGGCGACACCGTCCGGTGAAGCTGAGGACGGAATTTTAGGGTTAGGGAGAAGAAGACCGGATTTGGGCCAGGGAGATGTTTAAATAGGCATAGAGGAGCTAGGAGAGTCCAAATGAGGTGTAGTTTTACGCCCACGATCGTGATCGAGCGACGGAGAGCATGGGAGTGACTTAGATGGGTTATTGGGCTGTTTTGAAGGGTGTTGGGCTGCAACTTAAAATAGGCCTTTCTTGAGAGTGCGGTTAACGTTGGGAGTACCAAGCGAGCTCAAATGACCGAAACTTGACGGTGGTCTCTGGTGGTATACCAAGGCCACTAGACAAACCTCGGTCCATTTCGAGAAGGTTTAGTACCGCACACGGAAAAAGCGTAAAAGGGACCGCCGGGGAGATAGGAGTGCGGATTGCAAAGCGGACAACGGGAAAATGCTCGGAATCATGAGGCGAACACGTATGCAAAAGCGATGCACATGATGACATAATATAAAATGCATGACATGGACAAAATGCAAAAGAATAAAAACCCAACCATGGAGGAAAATCATATATCAATGCCGAAAATGGCAAGAGTTGGAGTTACAAATATGGAAAGTTACTTCGGGGTGTTACGACCGTCTTTGGAAACGCGATTATCAGTACCGCTAATTCCTCGAGGAGCAGGCATCGCTAACCATGGATCGCATGAGGTACAGGTCGTGCAGCGGACGGCTGCCCCAATTCCATGATTTCCTACCCCTCGGGAGGCGCGATGGCTGCGGGAGAGGGGCGAGATCCGGCATCACCATCGGCGTTCGAACAAAGCGTCCTCGGGAGTAGGCCCTCTGCGGGAGGTGCCTCAGGGCCTGCCCGGCGGAAGGACCCATGGTCGTCGGGGAACGCTGGCGACCGCTCTACCCTCGGCGGCGTCCTCGGTTTCCGACCGTCGTCGATGGCACTAGAAGTCTTGGCGCAAAGCGGGGCCCTTGTCTGGCGATATGAAGCAAGGCGGTACACTGTGAAGAAGGCCCAATGCTGTGAAGCTTCGCCGCCCGTGACACTCTCACGTAATAATGAGTGGGGCTGTACCGCCCGAGTCTCGAGTGCGGCCTCGGGCCCAGGGCTCCCTCCACGCCATGGCAGCACTTAGCTCCGCTGGTGAGAAGAGCGTCCAAGACTAGACTAGGTGCAGCCACGACTTTTTATGCTTTTCTTGCTTTCCCCCTTGGCTGTCGCTTTTCCCCGTTTGGATTTAAGATGGATTTGAGCTTGCGATTTGCATGTGTTCGGGGAAGGGGTGTTTAGTCTCATTCGAGCAATTTCTCGCGTTCCGGTTACCACTCTGCCTCAGCTGCCTCCCTCGTAAGCCCCTCATGAGCCGGGCTAGGCCTAGCACGCGTGAAAACCAGACCGCCGTCACCGCGCCCTCTCAGGAGGTTCTCATCACAGGTTCAATGGGCTCGTTCAGGGAGCACACGGAGCGCCACAGCCCTCCACAGGCTATCTCGGGGCCCACACGGGTCGAAGGTAAACAAGCCAGCCAGCCCGTCGCAAGGCTAGCCACTTGGCGCAGGCGTATGGGTGATATCGCATCTACTAATATGCTAACTGCAAGTTTTTACACGAGAGGCTCCCCCTCCCAAAATGCTCTTACAACCTTCAGGGCCAAGCCCGAACTCTGTCTGCACAGGATAAGAAAGCAGGAGCGGCACGCGGTCAATCGGATAAATCCCCAAATGCATCCTCGAGGTCACCTCCTGAATCGTCGCTGGCGTCGCTGGCCTCGCCATCGCCCTTCGCATCGCCGCCCGGTAGCGTCAGGCCGTCGTAGCCTCGTCGTCATCGTCGATGTGAAAGGCCCAGCGAGGGCATCCACATTATCTTCCACCCAATCGCCCGGTCGTCCCGGATGGCACAGGGTGCTGGGAACAATAAGCGACATCAAAGTCGAAGTTGGGATCCATGTCCCAAAGATGGCTGAAGAGCGAGAAAAACACGCCCGGCGGCGACTCCTCTCCTCCACCAACCTGCTGGCTCTGCCTGACCGCACTTCCAGCTGCGTCACCACATCCGTGAAGAACTGGAGGTTGCCAACATAGTTAATTGCATGAGGCTCTCCTATGACCGCCTCACAGATGTTGCCCAAGGCCGTGTTAGCTCTTTCCCGGAGCGTGCGGAGCATAGGGCCATGCTCGTGCTCCAGGATCTGCCGCTGGCGTATCTCATCCTCGTTCCGCCGCGCGACGGCCTCGGCCGCGTCCACCCGCTGACGTAGAAGAAGCACCTCGGCGCGGTAGGAAGTCAGCTCCTCCTGCGCCACGACAAGGGTGGCCTGGGAAGCGTCAGCCCGCCACGTCTCTTCATCCAGCTTGGCCCTCAGGGCGGCGGTCCTGCCTTCCGCTTCGGCCCTGATCAACCCCAGCCTCTCCTCGAACTTGTGCTCGATGTTCAAGTGGGCCGCCGCCACCCGGCGATCAACCTCTTCCAGGACTCGGGCCTCCTACGCTGTGACATCATCCTCCGCCCGCGTCACCAAGCGCTCCCTCGTCTCCAGCTGCTCGAGATCGCGGGCACGCTCGGCAGCTTCCAGCGTCAGTGCCTCCTCACGTCTTTGGAGCTCCGCCTGGTCGACTGAAGCCCCATTCATCGACGCAAGGGCCATCTCACGCAGCTCCACCTGCTGCTCCAGGGAATTGCTCCAGGCCTAGAGCTTCCACGCCCGCTCCTCCGCCGCCTCACACCGCCGTTCAGCCTCCCGGGCCTCCTCGACGGCCCGGCAACGGGCCTCCCGTGAGGCCGCCAGCGACACCTCGGCTTTCTCATTGTCAAGGTCACACTGGTGGCGTGCAAGAAGCAGCCACCTTTGGTGGCGCCTCTCTTGACTAAGCGCAAGCCCTCAGCTTCAAAACCGCCTCTTTGTCGTGAACTCTGCACCAAGCTGGCTCACTGCGTTAGCCGCCCTCTGGAGAAACCCTTGGCTAAGGGCACGGCGCTCCCAGGCGCGCTCGAGCACATCTTCAGCGCTGTCCTCCACCCAGTGTCTTGCGGGGGCATGAATCAGCACTCCCCCTCACAGGCGGGGGCTGGGGGCTGGCGCCCTCGCGATGGCGGACACGCCTCGCCGAGCCCGGCCTAGAGCCAGCTCGTCCCCAAGCGAAGCACGAAGGGCCGACCTCATAATCAATCGCCCACGACCAGTCGAAGAGCCCAAGGCAGGCTGGCTATACCCCAGGTAGGCTCGAAGGAGGGTCGCGAGGTCGCGCAGAACCACGATCGCCACAGGCGGCTCACCTCTCGACCGGCCTCACCACAAAGGCGGTGCTTGAGCTCGGGCGTTTGGAGACAGCGGAGAGAGGCGAGGCCAGGGGGATGGCTCTGTGAACAGGATCAGCCCAAGCAGCGGGAAAATAAGGAACTAGGAAGGGAAGGCTTACTCATCAATGGTGAAATACTTCCTGCGCAGCGGTGGCAAAGTGTCGTCACCCAAGGCCTCCCTTCTCTTAGGAGAGCCTCGAAGTCCCACAGGCGGCCCAAGTTCAGTATGATGGTCAACCCTACTGGCGGGGAAGAAGCACCAAGGTGACCAGCGTCGAGGCATCGTCTGGCGCCGCCGCATGATCCCTCACCAAGAAGGAGTAGCCGGGGCCTCGGGGCCTCGGCCACGGGGCTCATGGGGCGGCTCGGCGCCTTGGCTGCAGCAATCTGGGCCTCGGGAACTGCCACCTCGGGAGTGCCTCTGGTGTCGTCATCCAGCGGAGGCCCCTCGGCCTCCGTGGCCTTTGCCTCCTGCTCCACCACTCGAGGAAGGACCGCCGTGGGCAGCTGGAAGGCGCCATCACCTGGCCTGGGTTCTCACGAGTTCCCATGAAGCCTGTGGGGCGTAGCCCCCATTCGTCGAAGCTGGGCATCTGCTTCACGAAATCACCTCTATTAAAGCAAAGGTACAGCAAAGCACCCCCTTGCCGGATGCTGCCAGGGGAAGGATCCCCAGTCAGGATCATGAGAACCTTCCTCAGCACTTCAGGCGTCAGGTCCTCCTCCTGGAGCCTCATGCGGTCCTCACGCCCGCCGAAGGCCCACATCCGGCGGGAATGGCGCTGGAGAGGGGCAATGCAGCATAGGAGGAACTCATTCACCACCTTGGGCGCCATCACGCCGAGCGCCCTCAAGTACGCAAAGCGATGCCAGACGAAGACGAGCCGGGGGCTAGTGAGCGTCTCCTGGCCCCAGCCTGAATTGGGGATAGCGGGCAATGTTGGTTCCGAGAGCAGGGGGCTGGGCACCCCCGACATCCACATACAGCCACCGCTCGCAGAACCCAGACGCGGGCGGAGGAAGGCTGAAATCAATCCCTGAAGCCGCTGTTTCTGGTGCGTCAATGAAGCTCACGCACCCCGAGCATTGGCTGGGGTCGATGAGGCGCAAAGAGAAGAAGTGGCGCAGCAAGGAAACTGAAGGAGGGATGCCCATCATTGCCTCGCAGACAAAGGAGAAAACGGCAAGTAGAATAATGGATTCAGGACCCAAATGCATCATATGGATCTGGTAATGGGAAAGCACAACATTGAAGAAATTGGAAAAGGGGGGAACCAGTCCCGCCCACAGGGCGTCGGCGAAGTACCGGACCTCGGTGACTATTCTTCCAATAGAGAAGTGAGGCGGGCGGACCATCGTCCTCCCTTTTCGTTGAAGATAGTGCGAGGGCAGAATGACCTTGTCTAAGCCTTCTCGGTTGAGTATGATCGACCGATCGGACGACGAGGAGCCGTCGGTGATGGCGAAGCGGGCGGAGAACTGAGCTTTTTCCTTTCCCTTCTTCGCCGGAACCATGGCGGCAGGAAGGGAGGATTCAAGATTGGATTAGAAGCGGAGGCTGGAGCTCAAGAGGAGGAAGAGCAGGAGGCATCAGCGGCGAGAAGAGGATGGTTGTGTGCAACCAGGTCCGTCTAGCTGGGCGCAAAATAAGGGGCGTGGGGAACAGGGACGCCCACGTCAATCAACCACCACGCGGCGCCCGAGGCCGCAGGCTGTTAGGGCCCGCGGTGCTTCGCACTTTCCCCTTCGCTTCTCCGCTAAGCCAAGTCCAGGCGCGCCTTGGGCCCGGGGGCTCTGTCGGCGTTACAGGAGCAGGGGTACCAGACTTGCACTGCCCTGCTGGCGTGGCTCAAGGGGTGGCAGCGGCCCATCTTCATCGGCACAAGCTCAAGACCCTCGCGAGGCCAAGCCTCATGAGGCGGACTGACAGAAGCCTCCTCGAGGCTAGCTCGCGAGGAGGCGGAGAGATCAAGCGGGGTACCTCACGAGGTGCCCATGGCGCAAGCCATGATGACCAAGGGCGCCCAGTGAGGCGCCAGACTCACTTGATGTCCTCATTTCCTCTTTGGTGCAAAGGAGGCAAGCGCAGCGAGAGCATCAAGCAAGGCAGCCGTTTGATTGCAACAAGACCAAGACCAACTGCGGCAGGAAGGAGGTCATCGTGGAGCCCAAGCCGGCGTCATCGTCGAGCCTTTGGCAGGCGAGGACCAACTTTAGTCAGGATAAGTGTACTAGATGTTCCCATTGAAAATGGCCAACTGTTGGCGCCCTTACCACTCAATATTTGGGAAGATGCCCAGGGCCTTTGCCTATAAATAGGACTAGCCTACCACAAGGTAGGGGGGATCCAAAATCAGGTAGAGAGCTAGAGATCCACCTTGGATCCAGAGAGAGAGAGAGAGAGAGAGAGAGAGAGATCGAACTCCCCCTAGCAGTTCATCGCACCGGCCAAGAACAGACCCTCGCGAGGCTGTTCTTCCTTGTGTTGTTCCTCATCAGCCCCTGAGGCAATCCACCACACCACACACTGGAGTAGGGTATTACACCACAATGGTGGCCCGAACCAGTATACCCATTGTGTCCCTTGTGTTGCTCTTTGTGTAGTTTAGATCTTTGCGAGGCGACGAGGTGCAGGTAGGTAGGGGGTGAGATCTCCGTGTGCACCCCAGAGTTCGAACCTAGAGGGTCTGCCGGAACCCGAAATCCGACATAAAGCCTGTTGATGACTGCCGGGGAAATAAGATTCAACCCCGCCCCACCATCCACTAACGTCATTGTGACCTTGAGGTTGCGAATTGTTGGGGAGACCAACAATGGCAAACACCCTACCGTAGTGGTGCGGCCAGGGTGGTCCTCTTCATCAAACATGATGGGCGTGCGGGACCACTTGAGCGGCTTCCGGGCCTCTGGTGCTAGTTCCACAGCATTGACCTCTCGTGCCCATCTCTTGAGTTGGCAATGAGAGGTGTGCAAAGATGCACCTCCATCAATACATAGGGCGTTAGTGGCCTTCTGAAATTCCTGCTCACTGGTTTGCTCTTCATTCCTTCATCACTCAAATCATCACATATTTCCTTCTCTTGGCCCCTGGCGGGTTTTCCTTGGTTCCGAAAGGGTTTGCCGGGGCGATTTGCTTCACCGCCTCGGCCCTTACCGCCAGCAGCGTTCTGACCTTTCTCCTTATCACGCTTACCATACTCTGCCCTATGTTTCCTGACAAGCTGTTCAACTTGGTAACACTCCTAAAGGTCATCTCCTTTGGTCCGGTGGATCTTACAGTACGGTCCATCACCTTTCCCAACTTTTTCAGCGGCAGCGGCTTCCAGGCAGGCAGCGCACACGGCAGCTTCCTTGCCTGGGGCCTCATCCTTGGCCTTCTTGTTGGTACTAGGCTTGCCCGAACCTTCTACAGTCATCACTGCCTTATCTCTTGGCTTCTTATTGCGCTTCTTGCCCTTTCTCTGACTAGTTGATTCATCGTCATTCTCTGAATCAACATTGATGCAATCCTCCTCTCCGGGCAACTTCCTTCCTTCCTCCATCCGAGCACACTTATCCACGAGTGTATACAACTCCTTCACAGTCTTGGGCAACCGTGTTGGAGATATGCCCTAGAGGCAATCATGTATGATGATATTTCCTATGTGTTTATGAATAAAGATAGTCCTTGGACATTATCAATGATGTGTATCAGCTGAAGGAAATATGCCCTAGAGGCAATAATAAAGTTATTATTTATTTCCTTATATCATGATAAATGTTTATTATTCATGCTAGAATTGTATTAACCGGAAACATAATACATGTGTGAATATATAGACAAACAGTATGTCACTAGTATGCCTCTACTTGACTAGCTTGTTAATCAAAGATGGTTATGTTTCCTAACCATGAACAAGGAGTTGTTATTTGATTAACAAGGTCACATCATTAGTTGAATGATCTGATTGACATGACCCATTCCGTTAGCTTAGCACACGATCGTTTAGTATGTTGCTATTGCTTCCTTCATGACTTATACATGTTCCTATGACTATGAGATTATGCAACTCCGTTTACGGAGGAACACTTTGGGTACTACCAAGCGTCTGGCGTGCTGGGTGATTATAAAGGAGTACTACAGGTGTCTCCAAAGGCAGATGTTGGGTTGGCGTATTTGAGATTAGGATTTGTCACTCCGAATGTCGGAGAGGTATCTCTGGGCCCTCTCGGTAATGCACATCACTTAAGCCTTGCAAGCATTGCAACTAATGAGTTAGTTGCGAGATGATGTATTCGGAGCGAGTAAAGAGACTTGCGGTGGCGAGATTGAACTAGGTATTGGATACCGACGATCGAATCTCGGGCAAGTAACATACCGATGACAAAGGGAACAAAGTATGTTGTTATGCGGTTTGACCGATAAAGATCTTAAGTAGAATATGTAGGAGCCAATATGGGCATCCAGGTTCCGCTATTGGTTATTGACCAAGAATAGTTCTAGGTCATGTCTACATAGTTCTCGAACCCGTAGAGTCCCACGCAACAAGGTTTCGATGTGAGTTTTATTATGAGTTTATGAGTTTTGATGTACGAAGGAGTTGAGTCCCGGATGAGATCGGGGACATGACGAGGAGTCTCGAAATGGTCGAGGCGTAAAGATCGATATATTGGACGACTATATTCGGAGTTCGGAAGGTTCCAGTGATTGGGTATTTTTGGATACCGGGTAGTTACAGGAGAAGTAATGGGCCGTGATGGGCTTTAGTGGGAAGAGGAAAAAGGCTGCTGCGCCCCTCCCCTCTAGTCCGGGTGGACTAGGGAAAGGGGCCGCCACCTTTCCTACTCCTCCACTTCCTTCTCCTTCCTCCCCTACATGGAAGGATTCCTAGTTGGACTAGGAAGGGAATCCTACTCGGTGGGAGTAGGACTCCCCTTGGCGCCAAACATAGGGCCGGCCTCCTCCTCCCTTGCTCCTTTATATCACGGGGCAGGGGCACCCTAGAACACACAAGTTGATCTTCGTGATCGTTCCTTAGCCGTGTCGGTGCCCCCTCCACCATATTCCACATCGGTCATATTGTAGCGGTGCTTGGCGAAGCCCTGCGTGGTAGAACATCAAGATCGTCCCACGCCGTCGTCTTGTGGAACTCCTCCCGACGCTTTGCTGGATCGGAGCCGGGGATCGTCATCGAGCTGAGCGTGTGCAGAACTCGGAGGTGCCGTCGTTCGGTGCTTGGATCGGTCGGATCGTGAAGGCGTCGACTACATCAACAGCGTTGTTATAGCGCTTCCGCTTTCGGTCTCACAGTGCGTGGGCGGACACTCTCCCTCTCGTTGCTATGCCATCACCATGGTCTTGCGTGATCGTAGGAAAATTTTTGAAATTACTCGTTCCCCAACAGTGGCATCGAGCCTGGTTTTATGCGTTGATGTCATGTGCACGAGTAGAACACAAGTGAGTTGTGGACGATACAAGTCATACTGCCTACCAGCATGTCATACTTTGGTTCAGCGGTATTGTGAGATGAAGCGGCCGGACCGACATTACTGCGTGCGCTTCGCGAGACTGGTTTCACCGCTCCGAGCACTCGTTGCTTAAAGGTGACGGCGGTGTCTGTCTCTCTCACTTTAGTTGAATCGAGTGTGGCTCGCCCGGTCCTTGAGAAGGTTAAGCGGAGTCTATTTGACGAAATATCGTTGTGGTTTTGATGCGTAGGTAAACGGTTCTTGCTCAGCCCGTAGCAGCCACGTAAAATTTGCAACAACAAAGTAGAGGGCGTCTAACTTGTTTTTGCAGGGCATGTTGTGATGTGATATGGTCAAGACATGATGCTGAATTTTATTGTATGAGATGATCATGTTTTGTAACGAAGTTATCGGCAATGGCAGGAGCCATATGGTTGTCGCTTTATTGTATGAAATGCAATGCGCCTGTAATGCTTTACTTTATCACTAAGCGGTAGCGATAGTCGTAGAAGCATAAGATTGGCGAGGCGACAACGATGCTACGATGGAGATCAAGGTGTCGCTACCGGTGGCGATGGTGATCATGGCGGTGCTTGGAGATGGAATCACAAGCACAAGATGATGATGGCCATATCATATCACTTATATTGATTGCATGTGATGTTAATCCTTTATGCATCTTATTTTGCTTTGATTGACGGTAGCATTATAAGATGATCCCTTACTAAATTATCAAGAAGTGTTCTCCCGAGTATGCACCGTTCGAAAGTTCTTCGTCTTTGAGACACCACGTGATGATCGGGTGTGATAGGCTCTCGTTCAAATACAGCGGGTGCAAAACAGTTGCACACGCAGAATACTCAGGTTATACTTGACGAGCTATGCATATAAGATATGACCTCGGAACACGGAGACCGAAGGTCGGCGTGAATCATATAGTAGATATGATCAACATATTGATGTTCACCAT
Source organism: Aegilops longissima (assembly GCA_021605205.1). NCBI lineage: Eukaryota > Viridiplantae > Streptophyta > Magnoliopsida > Poales > Poaceae > Aegilops > Aegilops longissima. Next base: position 384,994,577 of record CM038680.1, read on the forward strand.
TGAAACTACTCCATCACGTGATGATCGGTCATGGTGTAGTTGATATGGATCACATAATCACTTAGAGAATTGGAGGATATTTTTCTAAGTGGGAGTTCTTAAGTAATATGATTAATTGAACTTAAATTTATCATGAACTTAGTCCTGGTAGTATTTTGCAAATTATGTTGTAGATCAATAGCTCGCGTTGTTGCTTCCCTATGTTTTCATATGTGTTCCTAGAAAATTGTATTGAAAGATGTTAGTAGCAATGATGCGGATTGGATCCGTGATCTGAGGTTTATCCTCATTGCTGCGCAGAAGAATTATGTCCTTAATGCACGCTAGGTGACAGACCTATTGCAGGGAGCAGATCACGGGCGTTATGAGCGTTTGGCTAGCTCAATATGAGCGAATCTGGGCGTTATGAGCGTTTGGCCAGCTCAATATGATGACTACTTGATAGTTTAGTGCACCATGCTTAAGCGGCTTAGAATCGGGACTTCAAAGGCGTTTTGAGCGTCATGGACCATATGAGATGTTCAGGAATTGAAGTTAATATTTCAAGCAAATACCGAGTTGAGAGATATGAAGTCTCCAACAAGTTCTATAGCTAAAAGATGGAGGAGAATCGCTCAACTAGTGAGCATGTGCTCAGATTATGCGAGTACTTCAATCGCTTGAATCAAGTGGGAGTTAATCTTCCGGATAAAATAGTGATTGACAGAATTCTCTAGTCACCATCACTAAGTTAGTAGAACTTCGTGATGAACTATAGTATGCAAGGGATGACGAAAAAGATTCTCGAGCTCTTAGCGATGCTAAAATCGCGAAGGTAGAAATCAAGAAAAACATCAAGTGTTGATGGTTGACAAGACCACTAGTCTCAAGGAAAATGGCAAAGGGAAGAAGGGAACTTCAAAAGGAGCGGCAAGCAAGTTGCTGCTCGGTGAAGAAGCCCAAGTCTAGACCTAAGCACGAGGCTGAGTACTTTTGCTGCAATAGAACTGGTCCTTTGGAAGCAGAACTACCCTGAATATTTGGTGGATAAGAAGGATGGCAAAGTGAACAAGGTTATATTTGATATCAGGTTATTGATGTGTGCCTTACTAGTGTTTATAGTGGCCCTGAGTATTTGATACTCGTTAGGTTGCTAAGATTAGTAACTCGAAGCAGGAGTTCTGAGAATAAGCAGAGACTAGTTGAAGGGAAGTGACGATGAGTGTTGGAAGTAGTTCCAAGATTGATATGATCATCATCGCACACTCCTATACTTTCGGGATTAGTGTGGAACCTAAATAAGTGTTATTTGGTGTTGAGCATAAATATGATTTGATCATGTTTATTGCAATCTGATTATTCATTTAAGTAAGAGAATAAATTGTTGTTACATTTACATGAATAAAACCTTATATGGTTACACACCCAATGAAAATGGTTCATTGGATCTCGATCATAGTGATACACATATTCATAATATTGAAACCAAAAGATGCAAAGTTAATAATGATAGTGCAACTTATTTGTGACACTTTGCCGTTTAGGTCATATTGGTGTAAAGCGCATGAAGAAAACTCCATCTTGATGGACTTTTGGAATCACTTGATTTTGAATCATTTGATGCTTGCGAACCGTGCCTTTTGGGCAAGATGACTAAAACTCCGTTCTCGGAACAATGGAACAAGCTCTTGACTTATTGGGAATAATACATACCGATGTATGCGATCCAATGAGTGTTGATGCTCGTGGCAAGTATCGTTATTTTCGACCTTCACAAGATGATTTGAGCAGATATGGGTATATCTACTTGATGAAACATAAGTCTGAAATAGTTGAAAGGTTCAAAGAATTTCAGAGTGAAGGGAAAATCATCGTAACAAGAAAATAAAGTTTCTGCGATCTGATCGTGGAGATGAATATTTGATTCTGAGTTTGGTCTTCAATGAAAACAATGTGGAATAGTTTCACAGCTCACGCCACGGAACACCACAGCGTTATGGTGTGTCGAGCGTCGTAACCGTACTTTATTATGATATGGTGCGATCTATGATGTATCTTACCGATTTACCACTATCGTTTTGGGGTTATGCATTAGAGACAGCTGCATTCACGTTTAATAGGGCAACCATCTAAATCCGTTGAGATGACACCGTATGAACTATGGTTTAGCGATAAACCTAAGCTGTCGTTTCTTAAAGTTTGGAGTTGTGATGCTTATGTGAAAAGGTTTTCACGATAAGCTCGAACCCAAATCGAGAATGCGTCTTCATAGAATACCCAAAAGAAAATGTTGGGTACACCTTCTATCACAGATCCGAAGGCAAGTTTTTGCTAAGATGGATCCTTTCTAGAGAGAAAGTTTCTCTCGAAAGAAGTGAGTGGGAGGAAAGTAGAACTTGATGAGGTAATTGTACCTTCTCTCTTATTGGAAAGTAGTTCATCACAGGAATCAGTTCGATGATTCCTACACCAATTAGTGAGGAAGTTAATGATGATGATCATGAAACTTCAGATCAAGTTGCTACTAAAACCTCGTAGGTCTTCGAGTAAGATCCGCACGAGTGAATGCGGTAATCTTATTCTAGAAGTCATGTTACTAGACCATGATGAACCTCACGAACTATGAGGAAGCGATGATGAGCCCAGATTCCGCGAAATGGCTTGAGACCATGAAATCTGAGATAGGATCCATGTATGAGAACAAAGTATGGACTTTGATTGACTTGCTCGATGATCAGCAAGCCATGTTAAATAAATGGATCTTAAAGAGGAAGGCGGACACGATAGTAGTGTTACTATCTACAAAGCTCGACTTATGCCAAAAGGTTTTCGACAAGTTCAAGGTGTTGACTACAATGAGATTTTCTCAAGCTGTAGCGATTCTTAAAGTCTGTCCGAATCATGTTAGCAATTGCCACATTTTATGAAATCTGGCAAATGGATATCAAAACTACATTCTTTAATGGATTTATTAAAGAAGAGTTGTATATGATGCAACCAGAAGTTTTTGTCAATCCTAAAGGAGCTAACAAAATGTGCAAGCTCAGTGATCCATCTATGGACTGGTGCAAGCATCTCGGAGTTGGAATACACGCTTTGATAAGTTGATCAAAGCATATAGTTTTATCTGAGACTTACGGTGAAGCCTGTATTTACAAAAAGTGAGTGGGAGCACTACAGCTTTTCGATAAGTATATGTGAATGACATATTGTTGATGGAAATAATGTAAAATTATTACGCAAAGCATAAAGGAGTATTTGAAAGGAATTTTTCAAAGAAAGACCTCGGTGAAGCTGCTTACATATTGAGCATCAAGATCTATAGAGATAGATCAAGGCGGCTTGATAAGTTTTTCAATGAATACATACCTTGACAAGATTTTGAAGTAGTTCAAAATGGAGCAGTCAAAGAAAGAGTTCTTGCCTGTGTTACAAGGTGTGAGATTGAGTAAGACTCAAAACCCGACCACGGCAGAAGATAGAAAGAGAATGAAAGTCATTCCTATGCATCAGCCATAGGTTCTATAAAGTATGTCATCTTGTGTACGGATCTATTGCATACCCTACCACTAAGATTGGCAAGGGAGTGCAATAGAGATCTAGGAAGTAGATCAATGGACAGCGGTCAAAATTATCCTTAGTAGAATAAGGATATGTTTCTCGATTATGGAAGTGAAAAAGGTTAAATACGTAAAGGTTACGTCGATGCAAGTTTTAACACTAATCTAGATGACTCGAGTCTCAATCTAGATACATATTGAAAGTGGGAGCAATTAGCTAGAGTAGCTCCGTGCGAGCATTGTAGACATAGAAATTTGCAAAATACTTACGGCTCTGAATGTGGCGGACCCGTTGACTAAGATTCTCTCACAAAGCAAAACATGATCACACCTTAGTACTCTTTGGGTGTTAATCACATAGCGATGTGAACTAGATTACTGAATCTAGTAAACCCTTTGGGTCTTGGTCACATGGCGATGTGAATTATGGGTGTTAATCACATGATGATGTGAACTATCGATGTTAATCACATGGTGATGTGATCTAGATTATTGACTCTAGTGCAAGTGGGAGACTGAAGGAAATATGCCCTAGAGGCAATAATAAAGTTATTATTTATTTCCTTATATCATGATAAATGTTTATTATTCATGCTAGAATTGTATTAACCGGAAACATAATACATGTGTGAATATATAGACAAACAGTATGTCACTAGTATGCCTCTACTTGACTAGCTTGTTAATCAAAGATGGTTATGTTTCCTAACCATGAACAAGGAGTTGTTATTTGATTAACAAGGTCACATCATTAGTTGAATGATCGATTGACATGACCCATTCCGTTAGCTTAGCACACGATCGTTTAGTATGTTGCTATTGCTTCCTTCATGACTTATACATGTTCCTATGACTATGAGATTATGCAACTCCGTTTACGGAGGAACACTTTGGTACTACCAAGCGTCACAGCGTATGCTGGGTGATTATAAAGGAGTACTACAGGTGTCTCCAAAGGCAGATGTTGGGTTGGCGTATTTGAGATTAGGATTTGTCCTCCGAATGTCGGAGAGGTATCTCTGGGCCCTCTCGGTAATGCACATCACTTAAGCCTTGCAAGCATTGCAACTAATGAGTTAGTTGCGAGATGATGTATTACGGAGCGAGTAAAGAGACTTGCGGTGGCGAGATTGAACTAGGTATTGGATACCGACGATCGAATCTCGGGCAAGTAACATACCGATGACAAAGGAACAAAGTATGTTGTTATGCGGTTTGACCGATAAAGATCTTAAGTAGAATATGTAGGAGCCAATATGGGCATCCAGGTTCCGCTATTGGTTATTGACCAAGAATAGTTCTAGGTCATGTCTACATAGTTCTCGAACCCGTAGGGTCCTTGCACGCAAGGTTTGATGGCAGTTTTATTATGAGTTTATGAGTTTTGATGTACGAAGGAGTTGAGTCCCGGATGAGATCGGGGACATGACGAGGAGTCTCGAAATGGTCGAGGCGTAAAGATCGATATATTGGACGACTATATTCGGAGTTCGGAAAGGTTCAGTGATTGGGTATTTTAGAGTACCGGGTAGTTACGGGAGAAGTAATGGGCCGTGATGGGCTTTAGTGGGAAGAGGAAAAAGGCTGCTGCGCCCCTCCCCTCTAGTCCGGGTGGACTAGGGAAAGGGGCCGCCACCTTCCTACTCCTCCACTTCCTTCTCCTTCCTCCCCTACATGGAAGGATTCCTAGTTGGACTAGGAAAGGGGAATCCTACTCCGGTGGGAGTAGGACTCCCCTGTGGCGCGCCAAACATAGGGCCGGCCTCCTCCTCCTTGCTCCTTTATATCTGAGGGGCAGGGGGCACCCTAGAACACACAAGTTGATCTTCGTGATCGTTCCTTAGCCGTGTCGGTGCCCCCTCCACCATATTCCACCTCGGTCATATTGTAGCGGTGCTTAGGCGAAGCCTGCGACGAGTAGAACATCAAGATCGTCCTGCGCCGTCGTCTTGTGGAACTCCTCCCGACGCTTTGCTGGATCGGAGCCGGGGATCGTCATCGAGCTGAGCGTGTGCAGAACTCGGAGGTGCCGTCGTTCGGTGCTTGGATCGGTCGGATCGTGAAGGCGTCGACTACATCAACAGCGTTGTTATAACGCTTCGCTTTCGGTCTCACGAGTGCGTGGGCGGACCTCTCCCTCTCGTTGCTATGCCATCACCATGGTCTTGCGTGATCGTAGGAAAATTTTTGAAATTACTACGTTCCCCAACATCAGCAAGTACGTGACTTGGTGGTGGGACTATGCATTGTATGATGACTGTCCTAAAAGGTCCTTAGTCGAAAGGGTTGTGTGGATGCGCAGCCGACTAGACTAGCATATGACATGGTCGATGGCTCGGTCTCACTAGCCATGGAGCATTGGATGCTAACCGGATAATATGGACTTGGAAAGGTCTGGTCAGGTTCGACGTATTCGGATCCGAGTTGAGATAAGGTCCGAGTCGAACAGACCCAACTATGAGACGCAGCGATATGTCATCTATGAGTCTCTAGTACAACATACGTTCTATGTCCTAAGACCTGAGCTGGCGCATGTACTTGGGATGGTGACAGACCTACTTTGGGCCGACCAAACGCTACTCCGTGACTGGGTAGTTACAAAGGTAGGTTTCAGACTTGTCTAGACCCATGCTGTGAGACATGGTCGAGCAAGATGGGATTTGCCCCTCCTATTAGGAGAGATATAATCTGGGCCCCTCGTGTGATCCGACCAGGATAAGCATGGCCATGCGACAAGGATTATGAGATAATCCGAATTACGCTCGGCATCGCTGGAACGATAAAGAGGTCGGGCTAGCACAAGGGTGGCAGACTCGCCTTGAGCCCGACAACATATATCGTGTGCCAAAAGGAATGGAAGTATGATGTACAGGTTTGCCTAACCAGCTTCATAGTCTGCTTGGTGTTCGACATGGGTTGCTAGGGGCCGCTACCAACTGTGCAGTTCGGAGGTGATCAAACTGCGACCAAGCCGGCTTGAACCTAAGGGGTCGCGCTTAAGGGAAGGAACCTACGAGGTCGGATCCGAGGACACTGGTCGGATATGATCCGAGCTATATTCGGATTGTGGCCGAGTAGACTTATGGGCTTTAGGGTCCGTGCGAGGCCCAAGTGTTGAGCCCGCGACGGACGCCTATATAAAGTGGAGGTGCAGCACACTCATTTGATTGATCGCTTTGGCGCTGTCACTAGGGGTTGCATGTGTTGCGAATAGCCACCTCCACTCGCCACCGACTGTGTGATCGGACCTAGCTATCCGCCGCACGATGTTCCTCCTGCATGCGCGGATACCATTAGAGGCGGTGCACCTGTGCTGCTCCGACGAACTTGTACGAGGGATACGATGACCGGCTGTTCGAGGGAGATCGGGCGAGGAGGAGATGATCCACACGGACGCGTTGCCCCAACTCTTCTTCTGTTGCACGGCACTGCGCGTCTAGTGGTACCGATCTATGATCCATCTCCCGCAGCATGTTCTTGGTTGCTCTACGCGTAGGAAAATTTTAATTTGTAGTCAACGCACCCTACCGTAGAACCCAATAGTGGTATTAGAGCCTCTGCTATAGGATTGGGATTCAGATCATATGCATATTAGATATGTGGAGGCGGTAGATGAGATCTATCGTCGTTTATGAGATCGGCTGTGTGCACGGTTGATGAGATCAACTGCACATGGGGATCGATGAGGCTATGTTTTCTGTCGATCGGGATCGATGAGGTCGTGACACAATCTACCCCTACTGGTCGGTATCCGCCATCGGGGTTAACAGTGAAACATAAATCTGAATGTGTGCGTAGCGCCTTGAATTTCGTACACAGTCACTCAAACCGGTAGAATGTGATTCTATGCGTAACTTTGTTTTGCAGGTTTGATGTGAATAGTATGGCTCATGTGTATGTGATGCATGTGTGTAAATTATACATGGCCTGCGTGTCATGTTTGTCAGCCGGTAGGAGCCAAAGTGTTGTCACTATATTGTATGATGACCTGCGTGTCGACTTGTGACTGTATGTAAAATTCATTACTAGTAGTAGTAGTTGGATAATAGAGATCAGGTTGGTGGCTTGGTGTTCCAGCGTGACAAACAAGATGGAGTTCCTAGTTGGTCATCGGAGCCAAAGCCGACCTAGAAGAACATCCATGAAGGAGCTATACTATTTAACAATATATGTTTATTTGTGATTGTTATGCTTCTTGTTTTCTATGCATGTTAGAATGGTAGAAATATCCCTCGTTAATATCAAGCAATGTGCCATTCCCGATGTTGCACCTTCGCACGTCAAGTACGTCTAGTAGTGGGCTCATAAAATTGCGGTGCTGCTAAGTGTCCTTGAACTGAAGGGTTCGTGTTGGACACGGACATGCCTTTGCATCGAGTTAACGAAAAGGCTATCAAAATGGTTTTGGGCCTTGTGGCAAACAAGGTTGGGGGCGGGTATGAGATACCTTCCCGTGATAGGAGTCATTATAGAATACGATTAGCAAGGAGTTGCTTACGGATAGGCATGTTGTCTAGCGGTGATGCTAAAGCTCACTAGTCACATGTGCTAGTCGGATCTGAATCACCGAGAGTTTGCGGAGGATGCCAACCGATGGAGTATTTATATTTAAGGCTTGAATTACTCTACATAAGCGCATTGCTTAGTGATTGTATATTTTATGTTGTAGATCAATGGCACCACCTGCTCAACCCAACTTTGAATTGAAATCAATTCTGGAAAAGGATAAATTGAATGGAACAAACTCTACCACCTGGTATAGAAATTTGAGAATTGTTCTCAAGCATGATAAAAAGGAACATGTTCTAGAGGATCCACTTCCAGAGGAACCTGCCGATAATGCTAATGCCACAACTAAGAATGCCTACCAGAAACTCGTTGCTGAATCAACGGAGATCAGCTATCTGATGTTGGATTGTATGGAGCCCGATTTGCAACAACATTTCAAAAATGTTGAGGCTTACGATATGATCGAGAGTCTCAAGAGCATGTTTCAGACACATGCTAGGACCGAAAGGTTCAACGTCTGGCGATCCTTGATGGATTGCAAGCTGAAGGAAGGTGATCCACTGAGCTCACATGTGATCAAGATGATCGGATACGTGCAAGCTTTGGATCGGTTGGGCTTCCCGCTCTTGGATGAGCTGGCTACTGATGCATGTAACGCCCCGGATTCGATGCGCCAGGTGTCTGCCAGTTATTCTCCGTCATTGCCATGTTATTTGCTTGCGTGTCGCATCTTTGCCATGTCATCATCTGCATTTTATATCATGTCGTCATGTGCATCGCATTTGCATACGTGTTCGTCTCATGCCTCCGAGCATTTTCCCCGTTGTCCGTTTTGCAATCCGGCACTCCTATGTCTCCCGGTGCCCCTTTTACCTCTTTTAGGTGTGCGAGTGTTAAGCGGTCTCGGAATGGACCGAGGTTTGCCAGCGGCCTTGGTATAGCACCGGTAGACCGCTGTCAAGTTTCGTGCCATTTGGAGGTCGTTTGGTACTCAAGCGTTAGCTGGGTAACCGCAAAAGCCCCTTCTCTTTGCAGCCCAACACCCTTTCAAAGTGGCCCAAAACCCAACAAACTCCCTCCATGCTCTCGGTCGTTCGATCACGATCGGCGTGGTAACCGCACCTCATTTGGAGTCTCCTAGCTCCCTCTACCTATAAATAGGTGCTCTCCTCCGAAATTCGTGGATGAAACCCTCCAAACCTAGCAGTTTTCCTCCTCGCGCCGGACGCGTCCGCCATGCTGGACACGTCCGCCGCCACGTCGCCCGGGCCAATCAGCGCTTCGCCACGTCATCGCTGCCGCCGCCTCAGCCAACCTCCACGCGCCACGTCGCCGCCGTCCGTCCCAGCGCCGCCGCAGGCCAGTTCGGCGAGCCCATCGCGGCCCGCTCGGCCCGTCCGCCGCCTCGCCGTCGCGCCTCCTCGCCGGCGGCGTGCGCGCCGCTGCCGCCGCCAGGCGCCTCGCCGCGCCGCCCTGCTCCTCCGAGGCGACCGGCCGCCCAGCCTCCGCCTTGGCCGCCGCCGCCTGGCGCGCCCGACCTCGCTCCAGCCAGCTGCGGCGCGTCCTCGCCGCCGTCCGTGAGGCTCGCCGAGCTGCCCGAGCTCCTCCGCCTCGCCCCGCCTCCTTCTCGTCGCCGTTTGGCCTTGCCCCGGCCAGATCCGGCCGGGAATGGGTGCCCCGCGGCCGGATCCGCCTCCTCCCGTCCTCCCCGAGCCTCTCCGGCCATCTCCTCGTCTCCGGCAAGGATCCGGTGAACCTCAAAGTCCGTGCCCGAGGTTGATTCCCCCCCCCCCCTGAAAACTGCCAAGTCCCCGTAGTTTCCAGTATTTTTATGCATTTGCATCGCATCATAACTCTGCATCCGTAGCTCCGTTTTGTGCGTGTAATATGTCAAATTGTTCGCCGCGATGAGTACATCATTTCATCTCATTGAATCATTTAAATTTGAGCTCATCTTGATGCCCGAAATGCTGTTAGAAGAGGGCTATGTGATGTTAGTTTCAGATTCTTATCAGAACATGCACTTTTGTCATTTTTGCCATGATTGATGTGTGCATCCTATGAACTTGAGTCCTACATGTGTTTTATAATATGTCATGCCATATTTACAGGGGTGTATGCCATGTATTTTTGTGATCTCTGTGGTGACTAGCACAAGCATGCAAACTAGGCTTCATGATGTTGTTGATTTCAGCCCTGTTCTCTCGATATTTTTATGCCATGTAAACTTGATGCTCTGAGAGATCCATGCTTATTTTGAGATACTTCAGTAGGGATGTTTTGAACATATGGTTATTCTCTATCCATCCATGCCCTTTTTTGCAATTATGGAGTAGTCTAGCTTGAGTCAATCGAGCTCTACTTTTCTATAAAATGTTTCTGGCAGATTGTTTACATGTTATTCAATTTTGTCAAGGTTGTTGCTAGTGATCCATGCATCCTATGAACTTGCTCTTGCCATGCTTAGCTTCATAAACATGTCTTGTTACTGTTGGTTGCCTTGACGTGCCATGTATTTCTCTGTGGTGATTGGTTCAAGCTCACCAACATGCCTACTTATTGTTGTTCCTGCCATGTATAAATCTGTAATATAACTTGCTATGCTTACATGGGTGCCATCATATCTTCTAATCGTTTTTGGCTCATGGTCAGTAAAGGACTTTTGTTATATGCAATTATTAGATTCATGCCATGCCTTTGTTTTCCATGATAAGTTCTTGTAGCATGTTGTTTCATAGCTCTAAACATGTTAACCTGATGTTATTTCTGCCATGTCCTGTGAATTCTGCTAAGTCTGTGAACCTGTTATTATATGCAATCTTGCCATGTCATTTTGAGCATGTTCTAGTGATTTCTGGAGATAGCTCAGTGATCATGTTTGGTCATGCTTTACCTGTACATCATGCCCATGCCTTTTGTTATTACGTTGGGTTGCTGTAGCTTGTTGTTTTGATGCTTGCAATATGCCTAGTTGCTGTTTTGGACAGCTTGTCCTTTTAACTTGTATTGTGTGTATGTGTTGAACCGTTGCTCCGTTTTGAGTGTGCTCTATATGAAACTTGCTTAGAATTGCATGTAGCTTCATATTATCATGTTGCATCCTTGTTTTGAGGTGTTTGCTTGATGTTTGTATGCATTTTGCATCAATGCCATGTTTAACTTGTTTTGTTCATATCTTCTAGGCCGTAGCTCCGAATCTAATGAACTTTATATGTAACTTGACTAGAATTTCGTGTAGATCATCTTGGTGCATTTTAACTTGTTGTTTAACAACTTGAACTTAATGTTTATTCAGATCTGGAACAATTTCGAAATTTGCATATGAGGACTTGCCGGAATTGTTCTATGTTGTTTCCGGCCTCATTTAAACTTGCCTTGATGTGTTGCTCTTGTTTGCATCATCTCTTGCCATGAGTAGCCTCATCTAGCCTTGTCGTGCATCATGCTTGTTGTGCATCATGTCTTGTCTATGTGTGGTGTGTTTACTATGTTGTGTGCTTCTTCTTGTTAGTTCATGTTTCGTTGCGATCGTGAGGAGTCGTTCGTCTATGCTTGGTTCGGCTTCATCCGTTCGTCTTCTTCATGGACTCGTTCTTCTTCCTTGCGGGATTTCAGGCAAGATGACCGCTACCCTGGATCTCACTACTATCATTGCTATGCTAGTTGTTTCGTTCTATCGCTATGAAGCGCTACCTATCACTTGTTCCTCAAGCCTCCCAAATTGCCATGTCAGCCTCTAACCTTTTGCACCCTTCCTAGCAAACCGTTGTTTGGCTATGTTACCGCTTTGCTCAGCCCCTCTTATAGCGTTGTTAGTTGCAGGTGAAGATGAAGTTTGTTCCTTGTTGGAACATGGAGATGTTGTTCCTTGTTGGAACATGGAGATGTTGTTCCTTGTTGGAACATGTTTACTTGTTGGGATATCACAATATATCTTATATTATTAATGCATCTATATACTTGGTAAAGGGTGGAAGGCTCGGCCTTATGCCTGGTGTTTTGTTCCACTCTTGCCGCCTTAGTTTCCGTCATATCGGTATTATGTTCCCGGATTTTGCGTCCCTAACGCGGTCGGGTGATTTATGGGACCCCCTTGACAGTTCGCTTTGAATAAGACTCCTCCAGCAAGGCCCAACATTGGTTTTACCATTTGCCTCACTACCACCTACATTTCCCTTGGGAGTAATTAACCCAAGGGTCATCTTTATTCAGCCCCCCCGGGCCAATGCTTGTCTAAGTGTTGGCCCGAACCGAGTAGACTGCGGGGCCTCCTCGGGGAAACTCGGGGTTTGGTTTTACTCGTAGGATGTCTCATCCGGTGTTGCCCTGAGAACGAGATATGTGCAGCTCCTATCGGGATTGTCGGTAACCAGGCGGCTTTGCTGGTCTTGTTTTATTCTTGTCGAAATGTCTTGTAGCCGGATTCCGAGACTGATCGGGTCTTTCGGGAGAAGGAATATACTTCGTTGATCGCGAGAGCTTATCATGGGCTAAGTTGGGACACCCCTGTAGGGTATAAACTTTCGAGAGCCGTGCTCGCGGTTATGTGGCAGATGGGAATTTATTAATATCCGGTTGTAGTAAACTTGAAGCAAACTCTTCTAAAATACACCAACCGTGTGTGTAACCGTGAGTGTCTCTTTTCGGGGTTGATCGAGAGGAGAACACGGTTTCTGGATTATGTCTGACGTAAGTAGGAGTTCAGGATCACTTCTTGATCATTACTAGTTGACGACCGTTCCTTTGTTGCTCTTCTCGCTCTCATTTGCGTATGTTAGCCACCATATCATGCTTAGCCGCTGCTGCAACCTCACCACTTTACCCCTTCCTTTCCCTTTAAGCTTTGCTAGTCTTGATACCCATGGTAATGGGATTGCTGAGTCCTCGTGGCTCACAGATTACTACACCATCAGTTGCAGGTACAGGTTCTGCGATGATCATGACGTGAGAGCGATGTTTTCTTGTCTTGGAGTTCTTCTTCTGCTTCTTCGATCAGGGGATAGGTTCCAGGTCGGCAGCCTGGGTTAGCAGGGTGGATGTCGTTTGAGTTTCTGTCTATGATTCGTCCGTAGTCGAATGTTGATCTTGTATATGATGTATTGATGTATTCTTGTGGCATTCGTGCCTTATGTATGTATCCCTATGTATTATGTAATGTTGATGTAATGATATCCACCTTGCAAAAGCGTCTTCAAGATGCGCTTCTATCCTTGGTGGGACCATCGAGTTCCTTTAGGATAGGGTCGCATCTTGGGCGTGACAAGTTGGTATCAGAGCCTCGACCGACCTTAGGAGCCCCCTTGATTGATCGTGTAGTTTGGCCGTTGTTGGGTCTAGAAGAAAACTGTTTTCGGAGTCTAGTTATATCGGAGAGTAGGAATTCTTTTTACTCCTCAGCCCCTTCGTCGCTCTGGTGAGGAATCTTGACGTAGGTGTTTTGAATTACTCCTCTTCCCCTTCAAATTTTCTTTAGGTTCACGCAATTGGTTTTCCGACCGTTGTTCCTCATCTGTTTTCATCCGGTGCATTTCTCGTCAAGTCGATTCGAACCCCTTCATCTTTGCAAATTCAATCCTCAGTTGTCTTTGTTTTTCCCGCCCGCCCTCCCTTCTTCTTCTCGGAACCGGAGTCCGTAATCGAGTATCCATTCTACTCGTGCGAAGTCTTTGCTTTCTTTCCTCAATGATTTCAACCAGTGTTTTCCTCTTCAAGATATTCGTCGATTTCCCCTTCCAAGTTGCCTTGTTTTCCCGCCCTCCCACCCTCTTCTTCCTGGAGTTTGAGTCTCTTTCGACCATCTATTTCATTCGTATGGAGCCTCTTCAGTCTTCCCTCAATCATTTCAACCAGTGAATTCTCGTCTCGTTCGACATTCATCATCTCTTTTTCTTCCCCGGTGGATTTAATTCAAGTTTTTCGGTGTGGATCATATTCTTTTCCTCGGCTCAAGTGTTCTCTTTGCTCGTTCGCCTCTCGCCAGTTTATCATTCCGGAGTTCGGAAGACCTATCAGGAGATTCGTCTGTGTTCCAATTAATTCGAGGTTGTCACCTCATTCAAATATTTCAGTTATTCCGGTGCATCATCTATCTCTTCAAACAATCATTTTTCAACGGTGTTTTTCTTTTAGTGGGCCCTAACCCACAAGTCTTTTCCCAGGATCTTACCTGACTCTTCTCATTCCCCCGGAGTATTCTCAATTCTTTTCAAGTGTGACGTAAGAATGGATTCCATCAGTCACATGCCTTTTCCAAGATCAATTTTCAAATCATTTCATTGTTGGCTCAACCTCTTCGCTTTTCATTTCCCCGGAGTATCTCATTAATTTTGGTGGTGTTTCTCGTCATCATTTGAAGATTGAAGAGAATTTTTCCTCTAAATCTTGTCCGTCCTCCCGAAAATTCGTGGTTCTAGCTTCATGTTATCCTCTCATATTATTCCATTTGTCAGATATTCTTTTTCTCAACCATCCGGAGTTTCTCAGTAGTTGTTTTTCGGAGGCCATCATTCCAGTTATCGTTCTCTATCTATCCCGGTGCTTCATTCAAGTGTTCTGTAATCAGCTCGTCATCTCTTTGTTCTTGTGCATCTAAATTTCCCTCAAGCATATTGGTTCTTCTAATTCTTCCCGGTGATTCAGTCTTTTTCGTCAGTCATTTCCGAATTCTTATGGTGGTTCGTTCAAGATTATTTTCCATGTTTATCATATTAATCCATTCGTTCTTTTCAATCCTACCGGTGGTTCATGAAGACCTTCTCAAGGTGGCGCTATGTCACTTCTAAATCCTTTTTCAAGAAGAATAAGTTGCATGCCAAATCCATTGCTTGTCAGCAATTTAATTTGTTGAAGGATAAGCATACAATAAATCTTATTCTTATTTCATCAAAGTGATTAATCTTTTTCTTCGGAGTTTGTTCTTGAGGAATAAATTCTACTTCCAAGTGTTTCCATCTTTTCTTTTCCGGAATTCAAATTTCCTCGGCAATTTCGTCGGAATCCTCCATCTAATTCATCGCAGGCTCATCTTATTCTTTCTTCCTTCATTTTATCTCATCATCCTTTTGTCACCAGAGTTTTTCATGGTGGTTCTTCATGATTTAATTCATTCTTCAAGAGCTCATCAGGTGTCATTCCATCTTCTCAAGTTCAGATTCTATTCCTTCCATGTTTCAGCCGGAGTGCTACCTAAATCGTTTCAGTCTTATTCGTTTCTTTTCTCATTCTAACCACTCCGGTTAGAACGAGTCGTTTCATAGTCTATCTAATTTCCGTGAGCTTTTGATTCTCGTCATTCTCATCGTTCGTCTCTTCTTCTCGAGTACTTTCGATTCTTTGCTTCTTCCCTTGAGTTCTTATTTTACCTCATCCCTTTTTCCCTTCCTTCTCGGTCCTAAGATCTCAGGACGAGATCTCTTGTTAGTGGAGGAGTGTTGTAACGCCCCGGATTCGATGCGCCAGGTGTCTGCCAGTTATTCTCCGTCATTGCCATGTTATTTGCTTGTGTGTCGCATCTTTGCCATGTCATCATGTGCATTTTATATCATGTCGTCATGTGCATCGCATTTGCATACGTGTTCGTCTCATGCATCCGAGCATTTTTCCCCGTTGTCCGTTTTGCAATCCGGCACTCCTATGTCTCCCGGCGCCCCCTTTTACCTCTTTTCGTGTGCGGGTGTTAAACGGTCTCGGAATGGACGAGGTTTGCTAAGCGGCCTTGGTATAGCACCGTGAACCGCTTTGTCAAGTTTCGTGCCATTTGGAGGTCGTTTGGTACTCCAACGGTTAACCGGGTAACCGCAAAAGCCCCCTTCTCTTTGCAGCCCAACACCCCTTTCAAAGTGGCCCAAAACCCAACAAACTCCCCTCCATGCTCTCGGTCATTCGATCACGATCGCGTGGGCGAAAACCGCACCTCATTTGGAGTCTCCTAGCTCCCTCTACCTATAAATAGGTGCTCTCCTCCGAAATTCGCGGATGAAACCCTCCAAACCCTAGCAGTTTTCCTCCTCGCGCCGCCGGACGCGTCCGCCCGCGCCGGACACGTCGCCCGGGCCAATCAGCGCTTCGCCACGTCATCGCCGCCGCCGCCTCAGCCAACCTCCACGCGCCACGTCGCCGCCGTCCGTCCCATCGCGCGCGCCGCAGGCCGGCGAAACCCGCCAGCGCGAACCCTTCGGCCCGTCCGGGCCTCGCCCGTCCCGCGCCTCCTCGCCGGCGTGCGCGCCGCCGCCGCCGCCGAGGCGCCTCGCCGCGCCGCCTGCTCCTCCCGCGGTGACCGGCGCCGCCCAGCCTCCCGCCTCCGGCCGCCGCCGCCCGGCGCGCGCCGCCCTCGCCTCCAGCCCGCTGCGGCGCCCACGCCGCCCGTCCGTGAGCTCGCCGAGCTGCCCGAGCTCCTCCGCCTCGCCCGCCTCCTCCTCGTCGCCGTTTGGCCTCGCCCGGCCAGATCCGGCCGGGAATGGGTGCCCATGGCGGATCCGCCTCCTCCCGGCCTCCCCGAGCCTCTCCGGCCATCTCCTCGTCTCCGGCAAGGATCCGGTGAACCTCGAAGTCCGTGCCCGAGGTTGATTTTCCCCCCCTCTGAAAACTGCCAAGTCCCCGTAGTTTCCAGTATTTTTATGCATTTTCATCGCATCATAACTCTGCATCCGTAGCTCCGTTTTGTGCGTGTAATATGTCAAATTGTTCGCCTCGACGAGTACATCATTTCATCTCATTGCATCATTTACATTGGAGCTCATCTTGATGCCCGAAATGCTGTTAGAAGAGGGCTATGTGATGTTAGTTTCAGATTCTTATCAGAACATGCACTTTTGTCATTTTTGCCATGATTGATGTGTGCATCCTATGAACTTGAGTCCTATATGTGTTTTGTAATATGCCATGCCATCTTTACAGGGGTGTATGCCATGTATTTTTTTGATCTCTGTGGTGACTAGCACAAGTATGCAAACTAGGCTTCATGATGTTGCTGATTTCAGCCCCTGTTCTGCTGATATTTTTATGCCATGTAAACTTGATGCTACAGAGAGATCCATGCTTATTTTGAGATACTTCAGTAAGGATGTTTTGAACATATGGTTATTATCTATCCATCCATGCCCTTGTTTGCAATTATGGAGTAGTCTAGCTTGAGTCAATCGAGCTCTACTTTTGCTATAAAATGTTTCCTGGCAGATTGTTTACATGTTATTCAATTTTGCCAAGGTTGTTGCTAGTGATCCATGCATCCTATGAACTTGCTCTTGCCATGCTTAGCTTCATAAACTTGTCTTGTTATTGTTGGTTGCCTTGACATGCCATGTATTGCTCTGTAGTGAGTGGTTCAAGCTCACCAACATGCCTACTTATTGTTGTTCCTGCCATGTATAAATCTGTAACATAACTTGCTATGTTTACATGGGTGCCATCATATCTTCTAATCCTTTTTGGCTCATGGTCAGTAAAGGACTTTTGTTCTATGCAATTAGTAGATTCGTGCCATGCCTTTATTTGCCATGATAAGTTCCTGTAGCATGTTGTTTCATAGCTCTAAACATGTTAACCTGATGTTATTTCTGCCATGTCCTGTGAATTCTGCTAAGTCTGTGAACCTGTTATTATATGCAATCTTGCCATGTCATTTTGAGCATGTTCTAGTGATTTCTGGAGATAGCTCAGTGTTCATGTTTCGTCATGCTTTACCTGTACATCATGCCCATGCCTTTTGTTATTATGTTGGGTTGCTGTAGCTTGTTGTTTGGATGCTTGCAATATGCCTAGTTGCTGTTTTGGACAGCTTGTCCTTTTAACTTGTATTGTGTGTATGTGTTGAACCGTTGCTCCGTTTTGAGTGTGCTCTATATGAAACTTGCTTAGAATTGCATGTAGCTTCATATTATCATGTTGCATCCTTGTTTTGAGGTGTTTTCTTGATGTTTGTATGCATTTTGCATCAATGCCATGTTTAACTTGTTTTGCTCATATCTTCTAGGCCGTAGCTCCGAATCTAATGAACTTTATATGTAACTTGACTAGAATTTCGTGTAGATCATCTTGGTGCATTTTAACTTGCTGTTTAACAACTTGAACTTAAGGCTTATTCAGATCTGGAACAATTTCGAAATTTGCATATAATTACTTACCGGAATTGTTCTATGTTGTTTCCGGCCTCATTTAAACTTGCCTTGATGTGTTGCTCTTGTTTGCATCATCTCTTGCCATGAGTAGCCTCATCTAGCCTTGTCATGCATCATGCTTGTTGTGCATCATGTCTTGTCTATGTGTGGTGTGTTTACTATGTTGTGTGCTTCTTCTTGTTAGTTCATGTTTCGTTGCGATCGTGAGGAGTCGTTCGTCCACGCTTGGTTCGGCTTCATCCGTTCGTCTTCTTCATGGACTCGTTCTTCTTCCGTGCGGGATTTCAGGCAAGATGACCGCTACCCTGGATCTCACTACTATCATTGCTATGCTAGTTGTTTCGTTCTATCGCTATGAAGCGCTACCTATCACTTGTTCCTCAAGCCTCCCAAATTGCCATGTCAGCCTCTAACCTTTTGCACCCTTCCTAGCAAACCGTTGTTTGGCTATGTTACCGCTTTGCTTAGCCCCTCTTATAGCGTTGTTAGTTGCAGGTGAAGATGAAGTTTGTTCCTTGTTGGAACATGGAGATGTTGTTCCTTGTTGGAACATGTTTACTTGTTGGGATATCACAATATATCTTATATTATTAATGCATCTATATACTTGGTAAAGGGTGGAAGGCTCGGCCTTATGCGGTGTTTTGTTCCACTCTTGCCGCCTTAGTTTCCGTCATATCGGTATTATGTTCCCGGATTTTGCGTCCCTAACGCGGTCGGGTGATTTATGGGACCCCTTGACAGTTCGCTTTGAATAAGACTCCTCCAAAGAAGGCCCAACATTGATTTTACCATCTGCCTCACCACCACCTACATTTCCTTGGGAGTAATTAACCCAAGGGTCATCTTTATTCAGCCCCGGGCCAATGCTTGTCTAAGTGTTGGCCCGAACCGAGTAGATCTGGGGCCCCTCGGGGAAACTCGGGGTTTGGTTTTACTCGTAGGATGTCTCATCCGGTGTTGCCCTGAGAACGAGATATGTGCAGCTCCTATCGGGATTGTCGGCGCATCGGGCGGCTTTGCTGGTCTTGTTTTATTCTTGTCGAAATGTCTTGTAGCCGGATTCCGAGACTGATCGGGTCTTCCCGGGAGAAGGAATATCCTTCGTTGATCGCGAGAGCTTATCATGGGCTAAGTTGGGACACCCCTGCAGGTATAAACTTTCGAGAGCCGTTCCCGCGGTTATGTGGCAGATGGGAATTTGTTAATATCCGGTTGTAGTAAACTTGAAGCAAACTCTTCTAAAATACACCAACCGTGTGCGTAAATCGTGAGTGTCTCTTTTGGGGTTGATCGAGAGGAGAACACGGTTTCGGGTTATGTCGACGTAAGTAGGAGTTCAGGATCACTTCTTGATCATTACTAGTTGACGACCGTTCCTTTGTTTCTCTTCTCGCTCTCATTTGCGTATGTTAGCCACCATATCATGCTTAGCCGCTGCTGCAACCTCACCACTTTACCCCTTCCTTACCCTTTAAGCTTTGCTAGTCTTGATACCCATGGTAATGGGATTGCTGAGTCCTCGTGGCTCACAGATTACTACACCATCAGTTGCAGGTACAGGTTATGCGATGATCATGATGTGAGAGTGATGTTTGCTTGTCTTGGAGTTCTTCTTCTTCTTCTTCGATCAGGGGATAGGTTCCAGGTCGGCAACCTGGGTTAGCAGGGTGGATGTCGTTTGAGTTTCTGTTTATGATTCATCCGTAGTCGGATGTTGATCTTGTATATGACGTATTGATGTATTCTTGTGGCATTCGTGCCTTATGTATGTATCCCTATGTATTATGTAATATTGATGTAATGATATCCACCTTTCAAAAGCGTCTTCAAGATGCGCTTCTATCCTTGGTGGGACCATCGAGTTCCTTTAGGATAGGGTCGCATCTTGGGCATGACAATGCAGTTCTAGGTTCTCTTCCGCCCAGCTATGGGACATTCATCTCGAACTATGATATGCATGGCATGGATAGGAAGCTCACTGAATTGCATGGGATGCTCAAAGTGGCAGAGCAGGATATTAAGAAAGGCACGCATCAAGTGTTGATGGTGCAGAAATCGGCTAAGTACAAGAAGAGTTTGTCCAAGAAGAAGGCTAAGGCAAAGGGCACGGAGACGGTAACCTCCGTCGCTGCGCCAAAGTCTGGACCGGACTCAAAGACCATTTGCTATCATTGCAAGGAGACCGGTCACTGGAAGAGGAACTATAGCAAGTGGCTTGCAGAGCATGGCAAGAAGGCCGGAAATGCTTCTTCAGGCAAAGGTACTGTCAGATGTGGGGTTCCGACAAACCCTTAAGGTTCGAACAATGGGGTGCGTGTGAAGTCTTTCCCTCCTGTCGATCTATGCTCTAGCTCGCTAAGATCTTGTGGACGAACCCGACGAACTCACAACACAGAAAGAGACATGGGGTTTATACTGGTTCGGGCCACCGTTATGGTGTAATACCCTACTCTAGTGTGGTGGTGGTGGATTGCCTCTTGGGCTGATGATGAACAGTACAAGGGAAGAACATCCTCTTGAGGTTGAGGTGTTCTTGTGCGAGTGAACTTGTGGTGTGAGGAGTCGATGAACTACTCTCCCCCCACTACTGTGGTGGCTAGTCCTATATATAGAGGCCCTAGTCCTCTTCCCAAATGTTGAGCGGGAAGGGAGCCAACAACGGCGGGCAAATTTGAAGGGGGACAACAAGTACAAGCTATCCTGACAAAAGCGGTCTTCGCCTGCGAAAAGCCCTGGGATGACGCCGTCTTGGGCTCCACGATGACCTCCGCCTTGCCGTCCTCCTGGTCTTGGTCTTGTTGCACCAATATGGCAACCTTTGCCTGATGCCTCGGTACTCTTCGTCTGCGCTTGCCTCCTTCGCACCAAAGAGGAAATGTGGATGCTGCGCGCACTGGCACCCGCCTGGCGCCGTTCGTCATGGCTTACGTCACGAGTGCCTCGTGAGGTTTGCCCTGCCTTGATATCTCCGCTCCTCATGAGCCCGCCTGGCTAGGCCACTCCAGAGGAAGTCTTGCGTCGTCCGCCTCGCGAGGCTTGGACCCTCGTGAAGGTCTTGGATGCCTTGTTGATGAAGATGGGCCATGCGGCCCACTGCCTAGCCATGCGATGGGCCGCAGGCAGGCAAGTCTGGGGACCCCCGTTCCCAGAACACCGACATTAGCCCCCGGCCCAAGGTGCGATCGAGCTTGGCTTCGCGGCGAAGCCCAGTGTCAAGTTCGGAGCGCTGCGGGCCCCAAAAGCCTGCGGACTCGGTCGACGCGTGACGGTTGATGGGACGTGGGCGTCTCCGCCTCCCCACGCTGCCTCGGCAAACGCCCAACTTGACAAGTCCCTGCGACATGCAAGGAAAACCATTATTACCTGCGATCGTGGGGGACGCCGGTTGGCCTTCTCTTGCTATAAATGGGGAGGGGGTGGAGCCCCCGTTGCCCATCTCTTCCTCGCTCACTTGCTTCGTCCTCCTTGCTTCACTTGTGACAGTGCCATCAATGGTGCTGCAAAAGAAGTTCTCTGCCGCCAAGAAAGGGAAGGCCCCTCGCGAGGGCCCTGGCTCCCCGGCGCCCAAGCGCGGCCGTGGCCACCCGCGCAAGCACGCCGCGACCCCCACCATGGCCCACCGTCGAGGTGGCGCGGTGGCACACGGCAGGGGTCGCCCCATCCATGGTGGTCCGACTGACGAGGGGAGGCGCGCGATGGTGGCACGGCCTCCCCGCCCGCGCTTCCATTCTGCTGAGGTGTCGCCGGAGTTCGTTGTCTGGTCGGAGAGCCCGGCTGGCAACTGGCTCCAAGTTCCGCGCTTCATCGCCGGTGAACTGCCGGCCTCTGGTCCAGGCGGGCTCTGGCTGCAGGCGGACGACTGTTGCAGCAGGGCCTCTTGGGTCGCGGTCGAGACTTCCACCGCGGGCAACATAGCCCTGGCCCATGGCTGGCAGACGTTCGCCCATGCGTGTGGCCTGGGAAGGTGATGCACCCTTCATTTTAGGTACGATGGTGAGTTGACCCTCTATGTGAGGGTGTTCGGGGAGGATGGTCGCCGCGCCGGGTGCTGCCCCGAGGCGAACGACGGTGAGGAGGTGCTTGGCCTTGGTGACGGTCGCGATGAGGACGAGGGCGAGCCTGCCTTCGGCGGCGACCACGTCTCCTCCAGCTACGGCAGCTCTTCCTCCGGATACAGCTCCAATAGTGGTGGCTACGATCAGCCGCCACGTCGCTGCGCCCGCTTCGAAGGAGGCAAAGGGTCATCTCGCCGTCGCGCCTCCGTGAAGCGCGAAGATGGGTCCGGCTAGGCTTGGGGCGTTGCCAAGGGCCTGCCTCTGCGGACTGCTGCAACGTTGCTTTGCTTAGCCTTTTCTTTCTTTCCTGCAGCAGAAAACGAAACCAGTAAGGGCCCAGAGGAGCGTGTATCGAACTGTGGTTCTTTGGTTAATGCATTGTGCAAGTCGTTTCCCACGCCGTACTGCTATTTTGTGAAGAGATAACTTAGCCTGGCGCGTTTAGTAACCCTTTCCCTCGTGTGGTGTCCGTGTTTGCTCGGACACTGCAAAAATTCGTTAGGGGGTGTACCAAAGACTTGCCGTCCACCCAAGCCTTGACTGTACGCTTTGTATCACGGTACCCGAGGGGCACGGATTTGGGAGAGGTGTGCCAGCTTCTAGGTTCGAAAGAGGGTGGCTCGTGAAAAATGCAACGAGAAGAGAAACGCTCGCGAGGGCACCTTCCTAGCCCCCTCGCGAGACATGCGAGAGAGAGGATAAGAGCAAACCGGAGCCGAAACGCAAAGAGGCGGTAAGGCTGGGGAACCAAATCAGCAACGAACGCCAAGAGCGACTCTAATTAAGGAAAAGCGAGCCAACTTCGGAAAGCAAATGAAAAGCCGCATCCGGCACCTAATCTAGTCTTCAAGTCTTCTCACCAGCGCGGAGCTAAGTGCTATCCAATAGGTGTGGGAGGGAGCCCCAGGGCCTGAGGCCGGCGCTCCTGAGACTCCGGGGCGTGTACTGTCCCAACTCATTATTACGTGAGAGTGTCACGGGCAGCGATTATTCACAGGCACCGGGCCTTCTTCACAGGCTCTGGGCCTTGCTTCATGGATAAAACTTCCGGAGGTGTTGGATATTCCAGGCATTCTGGATGGGTGTCCCATCCTGCGTCTCCAGGCGCGCTGAACCCAGCCTGGAGACATGAACGACCCTGAACGGGCCCTCCCACATGGGCGAAAGCTTGTGCAGCCCTTCCCTGGAGAGGACCCGCCTCAGGACGAGGTCGCCTACCTCGAGCATTCTGGAGAGGATGTTGCGGCAATGTTATCGCCGCAAAGCTTGTTGGTACCTTGCCGCCCTCAATGCGGCTTCGCGACGGCGCTCCTCCCCTAGCACGAGATCCATCCCCCGCGTGGCGTCCTGCTGCACTTCGTCGAACGCCAGGACCCGCACGGAGCGATGCCTGACCTCGTGAGGGAGGACTGCTTCAGCTCCATAGACGAGGAAGAATGGAGTCTCGCCAGTTGGTTTGGTGGCAGTGGTACGAATGGACCACAACATGGACTGGAGTTCGTGGTGCCAGCCCCTGCCGCAGGCTTCCAGCTTCTTCTTGAAGGTCCTGGTCTTGAGGCCCCTCAGGACCTCAGCGTTGGCGCGTTCGGCTTGACCATTGCTCCTAGGGTGGGCCACCGAAGCATAGCAGATCTGCATTCCAAGGTTAGCACAGTAGGTTTTGAAGAGGTTACTAGTAAACTGCGAGCCGTTATCTGTGATGATGCGGTTGGGAACCCCGTAGCGGCTCATGAGGCCCTTGATGAACTTGACAGTAGAGCCGGCTGGAATTGTATGGACGACTTCCACTTCCGCCCAGTTGGTGAACTTGTCGATGGCGACGTAGAGGTAGCGGTCGCCCCTTGGCGCTCGTGGGAATGGGCCCAAGATGTCTAGCCCCCAGACCGCGAATGGCCACGTGAGCGGAATGGTTTGGAGGCCCTGCGCAGGCTGATGGATCTGCTTGGCGTGGAATTGGCAAGCTTCACAAGACTTCACCAGCTCGGCTGCATCGTTGAGCGCTATGGGCCAATAGAATCCGCTGCGGAACACCTTGCCGACGAGGGTCCGTGACGATGAGTGATGTCCGCAGTCCCCGCCGTGTATGTCAATTAGCAGCTCCCTTCCTTGATCGCTAGAGATGCAGCACAGCGTGACGTCGTTCGGTCGTTTCCTGTACAACTCGCCGTCTTGAATGCAGTATGACGTGGCCTGTCGGGCCACGCGTTCCGCGTCTTCTTCCTTCTCCGGCAACGTCCCGTGCATCAGGTACTCCTTGAATTCCTTGGTCCAACACTCCTCCTGGGGCTCGAGCGCCAGGAGTAGCCGAGCTCCTGAGGTTGGGCCACAAGCTGGGGCTCCCGTGGCCGGGGGTAGTGGGAGCTCCTCCCGAGACTGAGTTGTGCTTGAAAGAGGAGGCGTGGCTGATGGCTTGAAGAGCCTCTCTTCGAAGACGCCGAGTTCTTGCGGTTGTCGCTTGGAGGATCTCTTGGCGATGTCGTCGGCTTCCTTGTTGGTGCCCCGGGGCACGTGCTGCAGCTCCAGGCCCGAGCACTGCTTTTCCATCTTGCGCACCTCCGCAAGGTAGGCCTCCATGTGCTCATCCTTCGGCTCGTACACTTTGTTGGAGAAGTTGATGAGGAGTTGCGAGTCGCCCTTGACGGTAAGGCCCCGCACACCCAAATCTGCCGCGGCTTTCAGGCCAACTATGAGGCCCTCGTATTCTGTGATATTGTTGGAGACCTTCTCGCCGTGCTGGAAGCAGAGTTGCACAACGTAGTAAAGCTTGTCCTGAGTGGGCGAGATGAGCACTGCTCTAGCCCCCGCGCCCTAGTGTGCGAAGGCGCCATCAAAATGAATGCCCAACCGTCTGGTACCTCGCTCCCTGGGGAGGTGGACCGGTCTTCTCCTTCCTCAAGTGCCGGGGCATCCGTCCATTCTGCCACAAAATCGGCGAGCGCGGCTCCCTTGATGACCCTGGTAGTGCTGAACTCCAGCTGGAATGCTTGCAGCTCGATGTTCCATTCAGCGGCCCTTCCGGCTGAGTTCGGGCTCCTAAGTACCCTCTCCAACGGGTAAGATGAGACGACCTTGATGGGGTGGCCCTCGAATTAGTGTCGCAGCTTGCGCGAGGCCACCAAGAGCGTGAGCAGGAGCTTTTGCGGCATGGGGTAGCGTGCCCTTGCGTCCCGCAGTACGGTGCTGACGAAGTACACCGGGTGCTCGACGAGGGCTGGCACACTACTGAGGCTCGGGCCTTGCGGAGATTGTGGCGTATCCTGAGGCGGAGGGCTTCCTGAGACTTGGCCGTCCTCAGGAGCTTTCGCGATGTTGCCCTGCCGAGCTTGATCTTCCGCCGCTGATGGCTCTGGTGTGCCCTCTGGGTCCTGTGCTGCATCAACTCTGGCTTGGCACGGGACTCCCTGGTCTTGGCGCTCCTCCCGGACCGCCACCAGCGCCGTGCTGGCGGAGTACGGGGTGGCGGCAAGGTAGAGTACCAGAGGCTCGAGAGGCCATCGCGCCACCATCACCGGGGGGCTAGTGATGTATTTCTTGAGTTCTTGGAAGGCCTGATCGGCCTCCAGGGTCCACTCAAACGGGCCCTTCTTCTTAATGAGCTTAAAGAAGGGTAAGGCACGCTCGCCTAGCTTGGAGATGAAACGCCCTAACGCGGTCACCCTCCCTGCTAGCTTCTGCATCTCCTTGAGGGTCTGCGGTGGGCTCATGTCTTCGATGGCCTTAATTTTCTCCGGGTTCGCCTCGATCCCTCTATGGGATACGAGGAACCCTAGCAGCTTGCCGGAGGGGACACCGAACACGCACTTCTCCGGGTTAAGCCTCAGGTTCACCCGGCGCAAGCTTTCAAAGGTCTCCACCAAGTCTTGAATCAATGTCCTCGCCTCGCGAGATTTGACTACTATGTCATGGACATAGGCCTCTATGTTCCTCCCGAGCTGCCACCCCAAGGCGATGTGCATCAGCCGCTGAAAGGTTGCGCCCGCGTTGCGGAGGCCGAAAGGCATGCAGGTGTAGCAATACACCCCACATGGTGTCAACAAGGCCGTATTCTCCACATCCTCCACCGCCATCTTGATCTGATGGTATCTAGAGAACGCATCCAGGAAACATAGCAAATCGCAATCGGCAGTGGAGTCGACGATTTGATCGATGCGCGGAAGGGGGAACAGATCTTGGGGGCAGGCTTTGTTGAGGTTGGTGAAGTCGACGCACATCCGTTCCTTCCCACCTTTCTTCGGCACCACGACGGGGTTCGCCAGCCAATCAGGGTATCAAACTTCTCGAATGGTGCCAGCCGCCTCTAGCTTGTGTGTCTCTTGGACGATGAAGGCCTGTTTCTCGGCGGACTGCCGCCTCGCCCGCTACTTCACGGGGCGCATGTTGGGGCACACCCTTAGATGATGTTGGATCACCTCTCTCGGGACCCCTACCAGCTGATTGGGCTCCCATGCGAATATCTCCTTGTTCGCGCCCAAAAACCTCACCAAAGCTTCTTCTTGTCCTGGGTCAAGGCTGGTTCCTATGGTAAAGGTGGCTCCTGCAGACCCATCCTTGTCAACCGGCACCTGCTTGGTTTCCGCCTTGTCTTGGTGAACAACTACTTCTTCTTGGTGGGCGCGGTCTCCTTGGCCCCGGGTGTACCGGCGCCGGCTGGCTGCGCTGCTGCCGCGGCCTTGAAGGTGAGCCTGAGCGCCGTCACGACCTCCTTAGTGTCCCCCATGATGGTGAGGACGCCCTTGCTCCCTGGCATCTTCATGAGGTTGTAGGCCGGGTGACGCCGCCATGAACTGAGCAAGAGCTGGGTACCTGAGTATGGCATTGTACGGGAGACAGATGCGGGCGATGTCGATGTCCACCAGCTCAGAGCGGTAATTGTCGCGCGTTCCGAAGGTTACAGGGAGGTGGATATTTCCCAGAGAGTGGGCAACTTTGCCGCCTACTCCCAAAAAGGCTTGCTGAGGTTGAGCCTCTCGGGCGGCACGTGGAGGAGGCTGAAGGCTTCCACGGAGAGCAAGTTGAGGCCGGCACGCCATCGATGAGGGTCTTGGTGACGGCCACGTTGCAGATGGTATGTGTACAGAGCATTGGGAGTATGCCGGAACCGGCGGTGGAGCCAGGGTGGTCTTCCGAGTCGAAGGTGAGGTCGGCCTCTGACGAAGCCCAACCCGACGGAGCCCCCGGGCGCTTGGAGGCTGCTCCAATCTAACGGAGGAAAGGCTTGACGTGGCGATCTGAAAGTGGTGCTTGGGAGCCACCCAACAGCGCCGCGACAGCATGGTGCGCCGGCGCCGCATAGCGCGCGGCGAAGAGGTTGCGGAGTTCTTCCCAAGACGCCACCGTGGATCCTGGGAGGTTGAACAGCCAGACGCGTGGCTCGCCGGCGAGGGCCATGGGGAACCAGTTGGCCATGATCTTGTCGTCTCCTCCGGCTTCAAGGACGGCCTCCTCATATGCCAGCAGGAATGGCGCCGGATCTGCCGCGCCGTCGTAACGTGGCGGCATCTCTGGCTTGAACTTGGTCGGCCACTGCACTCGCCACAGGGCAGGAGCCAGGGCTCGATACCCAGACTCCCCGCTGCCGGCGTCGGTCGCAGAGGCGGATGGCGGCGCTCCTGCCATGGGAGGGAAGTGCGGCGGCATAGGGCGCAGATTGGTGGAGAGGCGCTCCAGCACACCCCTACCTGGCGCGCCAAATGTCGGATGTGGGGTTCCGGCAAACCCTTAAGGTTTGAACACTCCTATGTCTTGAGCTTGCATTGGTTTTCCCCGAAGAGGAGAGGATGATGCAGCACAGTAGCATAAGTATTTCCCTCAGTTTTTGAGATCCAAGGTATCAATCCAGTAGGAGGCCACGCGCAAGTCCCTCGTACCTGCACAAAACAATAGCTACTCGCAACCAACGCGATCAGGGGTTGTCAATCCCTTCACGGTCACTTACGAGAGTGAGATCTGATAGAGATAATATTTTTGGTATTTTTGGTATAAAGATGCAAAGTAAAAAGTAAAAGCAAAGCAAGTAATTAAAGTGATGGAGATTGATATGATGAGAATAGACCCGGGGGCCATAGGTTTCACTAGTGGCTTCTCTCAAGAGCATAGATATTCTACGGTGGGTGAACAAATTACTGTTGAGCAATTGACAGAGTTGAGCATAGTTATAAGTATATCTAGGCAATGATCATGTATACAGGCATCACGTTCGTGACAAGTAGATCGAAACGATTCTGCATCTACTACTATTACTCCACTCATCGACCGCTATCTAGCATGCATCTAGAGTATGAAGTTAAAAACAGAGTAACGCCTTAAGCAAGATGACATGATGTAGAGGAATAAATTCATGCAATATGATAAATACCCCATCTTGTTATCCTCGATGGCAACAATACAATACGTGCCTTGCAACCCTTTCTGTCACTGGGTAAGGACACCGCAAGATTGAACCCAAAGCTAAGCACTTCTCCCATTGCAAGAACTATCAATCTAGTTGGCCAAACCAAACGGATAATTCGAAGAGACTTGCAAAGATAACTAAATCATACATAAAAGAATTCAGAGAAGAATCAAATATTTTCCATAGATAAGCTGGATCATAAACCCACAATTCATCGGTCTCAACAAACACACCGCAAAAAGAAGATTACATTGAATAGATCTCCACAAGAGAGGGGGAGAACATTGTATTGAGATCCAAAAAGAGAGAAGAAGCCATCTAGCTACTAGCTATGGACCCGAAGGTCTGAAGTAAACTACTCACACTTCATCGGAGGGGCTATGGTGTTGATGTAGAAGCCCTCCGTGGTGGATGCCCCCTCCGGTGGAGCTCCGGAACAGGCCCCAAGATGGGATCTCGTGGATCTGAGAAAGTTGCGGCGGTGGAATTAGGTTTTGGCTCCTCCCCGATCTGTTGAAGTGCGAGGTATATATAGGAGGAAGGAGT
Organism: Aegilops longissima; assembly: GCA_021605205.1. Classification (NCBI taxonomy): domain Eukaryota; kingdom Viridiplantae; phylum Streptophyta; class Magnoliopsida; order Poales; family Poaceae; genus Aegilops; species Aegilops longissima. Next base: position 385,023,735 of record CM038680.1, read on the forward strand.
ACGTGGGTGGGCGTCGGGGGCCCACGAGGCGGGGCGTGCCCAGGCGCGCCTCCACCTCGTGACCGCCTCTGGCACTTCTTGGAGTAGGGTCCAAGTCTCTGGATCACGCTCGTGAGAAGATCACGTTCCCGAAGGTTTCATTCTGTTTGGACTCCGTTTGATATTCCGTTTCTTCGAAACACTAAAATAGCAAAAAACAACAATTCTGGGCTGGGCCTTCGGTTAATAGGTTAGTCCCAAAAGTAATACTAAAGTGGAAAATAAAGCCCATTATAGTCCAAAACAATAGATAAAGTAGCATGGAGCAATCAAAAATTATAGATACGTTGGAGACGTATCAGGCATCCCCAAGCTTAATTCCTGCTCGTCCTCGAGTAGGTAAATGATAAAAAGAGAATTTGTGATGCGGAGTGATACTTTGGCATAATTTCAATGTAAAACTTCTTAATTGTGATATGAATTTCAGATCCGAAAGATTCAAGACAAAAGTTCATATTGACATAAAAATAATAATACTTCAAGCATACTAATCAAAATAATCATGTCTTCTCAAAATAGCATGGCAAAAGAAAGTTCATCCCTACAAAATCATATAGTTAAGATATGCTTCATTTTCTTCACACAAAGATGTTCCCAACTTCTATACCCCCGATGACAAGCCAAGCAATTGTTTCATACTTAAATAATCTCAAACTTTTTCAACCTTCACGCAATACATGAGCGTGAGCCATGGATATAGCACTATGGGTGGAATAGAATATGATGATGGGGATTGTGTGGAGAAGACAAAAAAGGAGAAAGTCTCACATTGACGAGGATAATCAACGGGTTATGGAGATGCCCATCAATTGATGTCAACATGAGGAGTAGGGATTGCCATGCAACAGATGCACTAGAGCTATGAATGCTCAACAAAAGAAAACTAGGGGTGTGCATCCAACTTGCTTGCTCATGAAGACCTAGGGCATTTGAGGAAGCCCATCGTAGGAATATACAAGCCAAGTTCTATTATGAAAATTCCCACAAGTATGAAAAAGACAACTTATGAGACTCACTATATGAAAAACAAGGTGCTACTTTGAAGCACAATATATGAGACTCACTACATGAAGAACAAGGTGCTACTTTGAAGCACAAGTGTGGAAAAAGAGATAGTAGCATTGCCCTTTTCTTTTCCTTTTTTTGGGCCTTCCCTTTTTTTGGCCTTTCTCTTTTTTTTGGGCTGCTCTAATAATGATGATCATCACACTTCTATTGATTACAACATAATGATTACAACTCGAAACGTAGAACAAGATATGACTCTATATGAATGCCTCCGGCGGTGTACCGGGATGGTGCAATGAATCAAGAGTGACATGTATGAAAATAATGCATGGTGGCTTTGCCACAAATACGATGTCAACTACATGATCATGCAATGGCAATATGACAAAAGTAATGTATGTCATGATGATGATGAACGGAACAGTGGAAAGTTGCATGGCAATATATCTCAGAATGGCTTTGGAAACGCCATAATAGGTAGGTATGGTGGCTGTTTTGAGGAAGATATAAGGAGGTTTATGTGTGAAAGAGCGTATCATATATCGGGGTTTGGATGCACCGGCGAAGTTTGCACCAACTCTCAAGGTGAGAAAGGGCAATGCACGGTATCGAAGAGGCTAGCAAAGGCGGAAAGGTAAAAGTGCGTATAATCCATGGACTCAACATTAGTCAAAAGAACTCATATACTTATTGCAAAAATTTAGAAGTCATCAAAAATCAAGTACTATGCGCATGCTCCTAGGGGGGTAGATTGGTAGGAAAAGACCATCGCTCGTCCCCGACCGCCACTCATAAGGATGCACAAGCCAGGTACACTTCATGTTTCAAATTTGTTACACAACTTTAACCATACGTGCATGGTACGGGATTTGGTAACTTCAACACAAGCATTTCTCAAATTCACAACTACTCAACTAGCATGACTTTGATATTATCACCTCCATATCTCAAAACAGTTATCAAGCATCAAACTTATCTTAGTATTCAACGCACTCAAAAGAAAATTTCACATATCTTGAATACCAAGTATATTAACATTAAGCAAATTACCATGCTATTGACGACTCTCAAAATAATCTAAGTGAAGCATGAGAGATCAAGTTTCTTTAAAACAAATCCACCACCGTGCTCTAAAAGATCTAAGTGAAGCACTAGAGCAAAAATTATCACGCTCAAAAAGATATAAGTGAAGCACATAGAGTATTCTATCAAATTTCAATTAATGTATGGCTCTCTCAAAAGGTGTGTAAAGCAATGATGATTCTGGTAAACTAACAAGCAAAGACTCAAATAGTACAAGACGCTCCAAGCAAAACACATATCATGTTGGTGAATAAAAATATAGCTCAAAGTAAATTACCGATGGAAGTAGACGAAAGAGGGGATGCCTTCGGGGGCATCCCCAAGCTTTGACTTTTTGGTGCCCTTGGATTATCTTGGGGGTGCCATGGGCATCCCCAAGCTTAGGCTCTTTCCACTCCTTGTTCCATAATCCATCAAAAGAACTCACCCAGAACTTGAAAACTTCACAACACAAAACTCAATAGAAATCTCGTGAGCTCCGTTAGAGAAAGAAAACAAAAGACTACTTTAAGGTACTGTAATGAACTCATTATTTATTTATATTGGTGTTAAACCTACTGTATTCCAACTTCTCTATGGATTATAAACTATTTTACTAACCATAGATACATCAAAATAAGCAAACAACACACGCAAAACAGAATCTGTCAAAAACAGAACAGTCTGTAGTAATCTGTAACTAACGCAAACTTGTTGAACCCAAAAAAGTCTACCAAAATTAGAAGACCTGGAAAATTTGTTTATTGATCAGAAGAAATTAGAATCAGTATTTTATCACATTCTGGTGATTTTGAACAATTCGGGCACTAAGCGCAAAGATTCTGGAAATTACAGCAAGATCAAATAACTATCATCTAAGAAGATCCAACAGGTTCAACTTGGCACAAACACTAATTAAAAGATAAAACCACATCTAAATAGAGGCTAGATGGATTATTTATTCCTAACAGAAGCAAAAACAAAAAAACAAAAATAAAATTGGGTTGCCTCCCAACAAGCGCTATCGTTTAACGCCCCTAGCTAGGCATAAAAGCAAGGATAGATCTAGGTAGTGCCATAGTAATAAGATAGATCGGTGAAACTCATTTCATATTCTCTACGTTCGGCAGCAAGTTTTCTTTGAGGCAAGCAAAAGTAATCAAAAGGGCTAAATTTAATAGGACAAAAGTCCCCAAGATCAATTTTAGGAGGTATAGGTTCCTCTTTCGGCCCTTCATATTGCACAACCAATTCATCGTTATAAGCATTCTTTTGACAGAACTTTGTGAGCTTATACTCGAGAGAGCATCCTAGCTCATTATTTCGAATAGCCAAATCATAATTAAGCTCGGAGGTTCTATCAATTAAAATGTTGGTAGGCACTTTTTTCTAAGATTTTCATTGAAAGCAACATAGTCGATAGATTGAAAACGCATTATTTCTTCTTGATAAAAAAGGATAGATTCTATGGGAGGACGGCCAGCGTCCACCCTATAATGCGCAAAGATTTCTTTGGCTTCTTTTATTATAAACCTGAATTCATGAGCCAAAAAGATAGTAGCGGTACGCTTAACAGAGGAGTGTTCAATATTAGAAAATTCTAGGAAAATTCTTTGTATAGAAGGGTGCATATGCATAAATTGCCTTTCAAGTTCAACGATGAGCATGGCAATAGCGTCCGCAAGACTACTAGTTCTATGGATAATAGAACCACCCATAGAGGGTAAAGTACCAGCACAAGTAAAGAAATCTTGAATAACTCCTTTTCCAATAATATGACCACTACCGATTCGAAATCTTTTTGTGTGGTAGGTAGGGGATTCTTCAGCAGGAGCTTCAGAATTTTCCATATTATTATCGCCCATATCGGCGATAATTTCCCCAATTTCAGACATAGCGACAAGCAAGCAAACTAACATACGAGCAAACAAAAGGCAACGGGAAAAAAGAGGAGGAGATTAGGAAAGAGAGGGCGAATAAAACGGCAAGGGTGAAGTGGGGGAGAGGAAAACGAGAGGCAAATGGCAAATAATGTAATGCGAGAGATAGGGATTGTGATGGGTACTTGGTATGTTGACTTTTCCATAGACTCCCCGGCAACAGCGCCAGAAATCCTTCTTGCTATGTCTTGAGCTTGTGTTGGTTTTCCCCGAAGAGGACAGGATGATGCAGCATAGTAGCGTAAGTATTTCCCTCAGTTTTTGAGAACCAAGGTATCAATCCAGTAGGAGGCCACGCGCAAGTCCCTCGTACCTGCACAAAACGATAGCTACTCGCAACCAACGCGATTAGGGGTTGTCAATCCCTTCATGGTCACTTACGAGAGTGAGATCTGATAGAGATAATATTTTTGGTATTTTTGGTATAAAGATGCAAAGTAAAAAGTAAAAGCAAAGCAAGTAAATAAAGTGATGGAGATTGATATGATGATAGTAGCGGTACGGTTCACAGAGGAGTGTTCAATATTAGAAAATTCTAGGAAAATTCTTTGTATAGAAGGGTGCATATGCATAAATTGCCTTTCAAGTTCAACGATGAGCATGGCAATAGCGTCCGCAAGACTACTAGTTCTATGGAGAATAGAACCACCCATAGAGGGTAAAGCACCAGCACAAGTAAAGAAATCTTGAATAACTCCTTTTCCAATAATATGACCACTACCGATTCGAAATCTTTTTGTGTGGTAGGTAGGGGATTCTTCAGCAGGAGCTTCAGAATTTTCCATATTATTATCGCCCATATCGGCGATAATTTCCCCAATTTCAGACATAGCGACAAGCAAGCAAACTAACATACGAGCAAACAAAAGGCAATGGAAAAAAATAGGAGGAGATTAGGAAAGAAAGGGCGAATAAAACGGCAAGGGTGAAGTGGGGGAGAGGAAAACGAGAGGCAAATGGCAAATAATGTAATGCGAGAGGTAGGGATTGTGATGGGTACTTGGTATGTTGACTTTTGCGTAGACTCCCGACAACGGCGCCGTAAATCCTTCTTGCTACGCCTTGAGCTTATGCTGGTTTTCCCAAGAGGAGAGGATGATGCAACACAAGAGCGTAAGTATTTCCCTCAGTTTTTGAGAACCAAGGTATCAATCCAAGAGGAGGCCACGCGCGCAAGTCCCTCGTGCACTGCACAAAATGATAGCTACCGCAACCAACGCGATTAGGGGTTGTCAATCCTTCACGGTCACACTTAGAGTGAGATCTGATAGAGATAATATTTTTGGTATTTTTGGTATAAAGATGCAAAGTAAAAAGTAAAAGCAAAGCAAGTAAATAAAGTGATGGAGATTGATATGATGAGAATAGACCAGGGGGCCATAGGTTTCACTAGTGGCTTCTCTCAAGAGCATAGATATTCTACGGTGGGTGAACAAATTATTGTTGAGCAATTGACATAATTGAGCATAGTTATGAGTATATCTAGGCAATGATCATGTATATAGGCATCACGTCCGTGACAAGTAGATCGATACGATTCTGCATCTACTACTATTACTCCACTCATCGACCGCTATCCAGCTTGCATCTAGAGTATTAAGTTAAAAACAGAGTAACGCCTTAAGCAAGATGACATGATGTAGAGGAATAAATTCATGCAATATGATAAATACCCCATCTTGTTATCCTCGATGGCAACAATACAATACGTGCCTTGCAACCCTTTCTGTCACTGGGTAAGGACACCGCAAGATTGAACCCAAAGCTAAGCACTTCTCCCATTGCAAGAACTACCAATCTAGTTGGCCAAACCAAACGGATAATTTGAAGAGACTTGCAAAGATTACTCAATCATACATAAAAGAATTCAGGGAAGAATCAAATATTTTCCATAGAAAAGCTGGATCATAAACCCACAATTCATCGGTCTCAACAAACACACCGCAAAAAGAAGATTACATCGAATAGATCTCCACAAGAGAGGGGGAGAACATTGTATTGAGATCCAAAAAGAGAGAAGAAGCCATCTAGCTACTAGTTATGGACCCAAAGGTCTAAAGTAAACTTCTCACACTTCATCGGAGGGGCTATGGTGTTGATGTAGAAGCCCTCCATGGTGGATGCCACCTCTGGCGGAGCTCCGGAACAGGCCCCAAGATGGGATCTCGTGGATACAGAAAGTTGCGGCGGTGGAATTAGGTTTTTGGCTCCTCCCCTGATCTGTTGGGGGTACGTAGGTATATATAGGAGGAGGGAGTACGTCGGTGGAGCGTCAGGGGGCCCACGAGGCAGGGGGCGCGCCCGGGGCGCCTCCACCTCGTGACCGCCTGCACTTCTTGGAGTAGGGTCCAAGTCTCCTGGATCACGCTCGTGAGAAGATCACGCCTCAAGGTTTCATTCCGTTTGGACTCCGTTTGATATTCCGTTTCTTCGAAACACTGAAATAGGCAAAAAACAACAATTCTGGGATGGGCCTCCGGTTAATAGGTTAGTCCCAAAAGTAATATAAAAGTGGAAAATAAAGCCCATTATAGTCCAAAACAATAGATAAAGTATCATGGAGCAATAAAAAATTATAGATACGTTGGAGACGTATCAAACACTAGGGTGCGCGCGAAGTCTTTCCCTCCTACCGATCTATGCTCTAGCTCGCTAAGATCTTGTGGACGAACCCGACGAACTCACAACACAGAAAGAGATACGGGGTTTATACTAGTTAGGACCACCGTTGTGGTGTAATACCCTACTCCAGTGTGGTGGTGGTGGATTGCCTCTTGGGCTGATGATGAGCAATACAAGGGAAGAACGGCCTCCTGAGGTTGAGGTGTTCTTGTGCGAGTGAAATTGTGGTGTGAGGAGTCGATGAACTACTCTCCCCCCACTACTGTGGTGGCTAGTCCTATATATAGAGGCCCTGGTCCTCTTCCCAAATGTTGAGCGGGAAGGGAGCCAACAACGGCGGGCAAATTTGAAGGGGGACAACTAGTACAAGCTATCCTGACAAAAGCGGTCTTCGCCTGCGAAAAGCCCTGTGATGACACCGTCTTGGGCTCCATGATGACCTCCGCCTTGCTGTCCTCCTGGTCTTGGTCTTGTTGCACCAATATGGCAACCTTTGCCTGATGCCTCAGTACTCTTCGTCTGCGCTTGCCTCCTTAGCACCAAAGAGGAAATGTGGACGCTGCGTGCACTGGCGCCCGCCTGGCACCCGCCTGGCGCCGTTCGTCATGGCTTACGTCACGAGTGCCTCATGAGGTTTGCCCCGCCTTGATATCTCCGCTCCTCGTGAGCCCGCCTGGCTAGGCCACTCCAGAGGAAGTCTTGCGTCGTCCGCCTCGCGAGGCTTGGACCCTCGCAAAGGTATTAGATGCCTTGTTGATGAAGATGGGTCGTGCGGCCCGCTACCTAGCCACGCGATGGGCTGCAAGCAGGCAAGTCTGGGAACCCCCGTTCCCAGAACGCATACAGGTACACTTGTTGCATATGTTATAGACATTTACCTTGCTGACATACCTAGTAGCTCTTGGGTATTTGATACCGGATCGGTTGTTCATATTTGCAACTCGATGTAGGGGCTGGTAAGAACTAGGCGTGTGGCACAAGGGGAGATTCACATCAGGGTCGGCAACAAAGCAAGAGTTGCTGCATTGGAGGTCGGCATGATGTAGCTCCAGCTTCCTTCTGAATTTATTTTGGAATTGAATAATTGTTATTACATTCCTGCACTTAGTCGGAACATTATTTCTGCCTCATGCTTGATGAGTCAGGGTTATGAATTCAATTTAAAGGACAATGGTTGTTCGTTTTATTTGAATGGAATGTTCCACGGCTATGCACCCATTGTTGATGGGCTATTTGTATTGAATCTAGAACAGGAACTGGTCTATAACATGAATGTCAAGAGGCATAAGCCTAATGAGATAAATCCAACATACTTCCGGCATTGCCGGCTTGGAAAAATTAGTCTAAAACGCCTAAAGAAGTTCCATGATGATGGGCTCCTAACTTCGTCCGACTTCGGGTCGTTCGAGACATGCGAATCATGCTTGCTCGGCAAGATGACTAAGTCTCCTTTCACAAAGAGTTGCGAGAGGGCGTCCGAGCTGTTGGAACTGATACACAGTGATGTGTGTGGACCAATGAGCACACTACCAGAGGTGGCTATCAGTACTTCGTGACTTTTACCGACGACTTTAGTAGATATGGATATGTCTATTTGATGAGGCACAAGTCGGGAACTTTTGAAAAGTTCAAAGAGTTTCAGAACGAGGTTGAGAATCAGCTCGGCAAGACTATAAAGGTTCTACGATCTGATCGTGGAGGTAAGTACATGAGTCAGGAGTTTGATGATCAGCTGAAAAGCCGAGGTATAGTGCCTCGGCTCACACCTCTGGGTACGCCACAGAGAAACAGCGTGTCGGAACGGAGGAATAGGACCTTGTTGGACATGGTCTGGTCTATGATGAGCAAATTGGATTTACCCTTGTCATTTTGGGGATACGCTCTAGAAACTACAGCTTTCACACTTAACAGGGTACCATCAAAATCCGTAGGCAAGACACCACATGAGGTGTGGACCGGGAAGAGTCCCAGTTTGTCTTTTCTAAAGATTTGGGGTTGTGAAGCATTTGTCAAGCGACTTATGTCAGACAAGCTTACACCCAAGTCGGACAAATGCATATTCATGGGATATCCGAGGGAAACCTTGGGATGTACCTTCTACAACCGGGAAGAGAACAAAGTGTTTGTTTCTCGGAACGGGGTTTTCGTTGAGAAAGAGTTTCTCAGTCGGGAGGCCAGTGGGAGGACGGTCCGACTTGAAGAAATTCGAGGACCACTCGGGGATGACTCGGCTGGTGATGAGATCATACCGGAGTCAGTCAGGTAACCCGTAGTGGAAGCGGCACCGGAACCATGGAGGTCGAAAAGATTACGCAAAGTGTGTGATGTATTGTTGCTAGAAAGCGATGAGCTGACCATGTATGCGGAAGCGATGGTGAGCCCAGATTCCAAGGCATGGCTGGAGGCTATGAGATCCGAGTTAAGTCCATGGATGAGAATCAAGTCTGGGACTTGGTTGATCCGCCGCCTAGTGTAACAGCTATTGGCTGCAAATGGGTCTTTAAGAAGAAAACCGATGTGGATGGAGATGTTCAGATCCACAAAGCTCGGCTTGTCGCTAAGGGTTATGGACAAGTTCAAGGAATTGACTATGATGAGACTTACTCGCCGGTAGCGATGCTAAAGTCGGTGAGGATCGTACTAGCGATAGCTGCATATTTCGATTATGAGATATGGCAGATGAATGTCAAGACGGCTTTCCTTCACGGAAATTTAACCGAGGACGTGTATACGATACATCCCGAGGGTTTTGTCGATCCGACTAGCGCTACTAAGGTATGCAAGCTCAAGAGATCCATTTATGGGTTGAGGCAAGCATCTCGGAGCTGGAATATTCATTTTGATGAGGTCATCACGGTTCTCGGTTTCATCAAAAGCAAAGAGGACGCTTGTTTATACAAGAAGTTAAGTGGGAGCTCGATAGTGTTTTTGATCTTGTATGTGGATGACATATTGTTGATCGAAAATGATGTTTCGATGCTGAACTCGGTCAAGGAGTCATTGAATACAAGTTTTCGATGAAGGACCTTGGTGAGGCAGTGTATATTTTTGGCATTAAGATCTATAGATATAGATCGAGGAGGCTGCTCAGCTTAAGCCAGAGCACGTACATAGATAAAGTGTTGAAGCGGTTCAACATGAGTGAGGCGAATAAAGGGTTCTTGCCACTCTCACATGGTATAAGGCTAAGCGAGACTCGGAGTCCTTCGACATCTGAGGAGCGAAGCAGGATGAGTCAGATTCCGTATGCCTCGGCAATTGGATCCATCATGTATGCCATGATATGTAGAAGGCCTGATGTTGCTTTTGCAATAAGCCTAACAAGCAGATACCAGGCCAACCCAGGTGAGAGTCACTGGGCAGTGGTAAAGACTATTTTGAAGTGCCTGAAAAGGACTAAAGAGATGTTCCTAGTTTATGGAGGTGAGGAAGAGCTCGTCGTAAAGGGTTACGCCGATGCTAGTTTCCAAATCGACAGAGATGATTGTCGATCACAGTCCGGATTCGTGTATGTCATGAACGAAGGAGCAGTGAGCTGGATGAGTTCCAAGCAAGATACGGTGGCTGATTCTATCACAGAAGCCGAATACATTGCGGCTTGTGAAGCTGCAAAGGACGGTGTTTGGATCCGACATTTTCTGGATGATCTTGGTATTTTCCCAACCTCGGTTAAATCGTTGGACCTTTATTGTGAGAATTCTGGTGCCATTGCACAAGACAAGGAGCCGAGGAATCACCACAAGGTCAGACACATAGGTCGGAAATATCACCTGATATGAAATATCGTAAAGAATGGTGATGTAGAGTTATGCAAAATTCATACGGATGCAAATATTGCAGATCCCTTGACTAAGCTGCTTCCACAACCCAAGCATGAGGGGCACGTTAGAGCTATGGGCATTCGATGTCTATTTGATTGACTCTAGTGCAAGTGGGAGACTGTTGGAGATATGCCCTAGAGGCAATCATGTATGATGATATTTCCTATGTGTTTATGAATAAAGATAGTCCTTGGACATTATCAATGATGTGTATCAGCAAGTACGTGACTTGTTTGTGGGACTATGCATTGTATGATGAATGTCCTAAAAGGTCCCTAGTCGAAAGGGTTGTGTGGACGCGCAGCCGACTAGACTAGCATATGACACGGTCGATGGCTCGGTCTCACTAGCCATGGAGCATTGGATGCTAACCGGATAATATGGACTTGGAAAGGTCTCATCGGATTGGACGTATTCGGATCCGAGTCGAGATAAGGTCCGAGTCAGAAAGACCCAACTATGAGACACAGCGATATGTCATATGTGAGTCTCTAGTACAACATACGTTCTATGTTCTAAGACCTGAGCTGGCGCATGTACTCGGGATGGTGACAGACCAGCTTTGTGCCGACCAAATGCTACTCCGTAACTGGGTAGTTACAAAGGTAGGTTTCAGGCTTGTCGCACCCATGCTTTGCGAGACATGGTCGAGAAAGATGGGATTTTCCCCTCCGATCAGGAGAGATATAATCTGGGCCCCTCGTGTGATTCGACCAGGATAAGCATGGCCATGCGACAAGGATTATGAGATAATCCAGATTATGGTCGGCGTCACTGGAACAAGAAAGAGGTCGGGCTAGCACAAGGATGACAGACTCGCCTCGAGCCCCACAACATATATCGTGTGGAAAAAGGAACGGAAGTGTGATGTACAGGTTCACCTAACCAGCTTCATAGTCTGCTTGGTGTTCGCCATGCCTTGCTAGGGGCTGCTACCAACTGTGCAGTTCGGAGGTGATCTGAACTGCGACCAAGCCGGCTTGAACCTAAGGGGTCACGCACTTAAGGGAAGGTGCCTACGAGGTCGGATCCGAGGACACTGGTCGGATATGATCCGAGTTGTACTCGGATTGTGGCCGAGTAGACTTATGGGCTTTAGGGTCCGTGCGAGGCCCAAGTGTTTAGCCCGTGATGGATGCCTATATAAAGTGGATGTGCGGCACACTCATTTGATTGATCGCTTCGGTGCTATCACTAGGGTTTGCATGTGTTGCGAATAGCCATCTCCACTCGCCACCGACTGTGTGATCGGACCTAGCAGTCCGCCGCACGGTGTTCTTCCTGCACGCGCGGATACCATTAGAGGCGGTGCACCTGCGCTGCTCTGGAGAACTTGTACGAGGGATACGATGACCAGCTGTTCGAGGGAGATCGGACGAGGAGGAGACGATCCACACGGACGCGCTGCCCCAACTCTTCTTCCGCTGCACGACACTGCGCGTCTAGTGGTAACGATCTGTGATCCATCTCCCATAGCATGTTCTTAGTTGCGCTGCGCGTAGGAAGATTTTGATTTGCAGTTGGCGCACCCTACCGTAGAACCCAACAAACTGCACATTCATCTTAGAATGAATGCGACAATTGCGCATATTGGACTGGAAGGCTGCTATAATGGCTGCCAGATGGATATTTGGAATATTTCTATGAACTTTACTAAATCTCTGTAAATACTCACGGAGGGTTTCTCCTTCCTTCTGTTGGAGAAGCTGCAGGTCGCTGGGCCTATCGGGCTCTTGGTGGCCACCGGTGAAGGCACCGATGAACTCATGGCACAGATCTGCCCATAACGAAATGGATTTCTCCGGCAGGTGCATCAGCCAAGACCTCACATTGGACTCGAGGGCCAAAGGGGAGTAGTTGGCGAACACCTTCTCGTCTCTTACCCCAGCAGCCTGAATAGAGATGGTGTAGATGCTCAGGAACTCTGTCGGGTTCAGCCTCCCGTCGTACTTCTCAGGTATCTCTGGCTTGAACGTGCAAACAGATGGCCAACGGACGTGTCGCAGCTCCCGTGTAAAGGCAGGGCATCCGACCTCGAAGGGCAGGCACCCGCCAACACCGAACGCAGGCTCGTCGACGTTGAGGCCGCCGCACCCGTTGGTCTGGCGGAGGTCGTCGGGACGCCGGTCCATGATGGCGCGTGCGTCTCCCCGCCGCCTATCCTCCGGGGCTCGACGTTGGCCTGGACGTGCTCAAGGGTCAGAAGAGGCCATCGATATGTCGTCAGGGTCTTGATTCTGCTGCGCCCGCGCAGGCTACCATGTTGGGGACTGCACCATGGGGACAACCCTTCCGTTCGGCCAGCAGTGTGGGCGATTGATGTCGCTTGGGGAGGTCGTAGTGGGCCAGCTCGTCACGAGCCCCCAGCCTCAGCGAAACCGAGCAAGCTCTGGATGGTGGCACACCATTCATCCATCTGCTCGGCTGCCGGCGGAAACCTCAGTAGCAGCTGAGCTCGCGCCATGGCCTCTATAGCTGTGCTTGCATAGATGTTGATGACGTCGACCGCGCCGTCGCCTGGCTCCTAATGGTGCAGCGGCGGCGACAGTGGCAGTGCCGCATCCACGCATCTGTGGAACATCCACTTGGGCAGCGGGTTGCACGACGATGGTGCTCGCGGGTCGGCGGCTTCATTGGGCGCGGTGGCCTGGTCGGCTCACCCGGGAGGAGGCACAAGTGTCGTGATCGCCCCTGTGGCGGGGGCGGCTGGTGGACGATGGCTCGCCCCTGAACGAGCGCCGTTGATGCGGCTGTGCCCGCTGGTGGGAGGAGGGGGAGCGAGCGGAGTGACCCCCTCGTCCGCACCTCGTGGAGCGTGACCATCGAGACGATGTTGATGCTGTTCTCCTCCAACATCTCCAGCCCCCATGCCGGCCGCGGGGGGAGTGGCGATGGCGCCACCTGTTCCAGCCATGCCCCCGGCAGCACTCACGTCCTTTATCGTCTCCTTATCCCCCTCGGCATTAGAGGCTGCGGGTGGCGGAGCCTTCGAGGTGGATGGATGGGCCAAAGGGCCAGACTTCTTCTTCTTAGGCGCCATGGTCGATGGCGTCGTCGAAGATGAAGATGACGCGCTACGTACGCTTTCAGGTTCGCGCAAGCGAGCCCCCTACCTGGCGCGCCAAAGATGTCGTGGGATATCTGCAGCCACCTATGGGACTGGGTGGCCCCTTGCTGGTTCGGCGGGGGGACGTTGCGTTGCACAAAGACCAGATCACCGCACGGCAGCACGGCAGAGAGCACACAAGCAATTTACCCAGGTTCAGGCCGCCGCGAGGCGTAAGACCCAACTCCTGCTTTGGTGGATTGATGGTGGAATGAGTGTGGTGGCATGTAGTAAACTTGCCCGGCAAGGTTTGCCTCGGGCCCGTAGCGACTACGTGCATATGGTGGCTTGGGTTCATCAACTTTCCAACCTTCTAACCCCTCCTACGAGTGCCATGGGCCTCCTTTTATAGATTAAGGGGTCACCACAGTGGCAAATTGGTCATTATCCACTGGTATGATAGCAAACAGTGCTATCATACCTAACTCTGCAGGCTGACAGGGTGCATTAAATGCACCGCTTAGTGTCACATCACTGGTTGCCCGGCAAGGCCTGTCGGGCTCTCACCTTGCGGCTTGACACCGCACTGATTGACGACGGGGGTCGTGTTTGTGTGGTTGGTGGGGTGGTTCAACCCCCGCGAGCCCCAGCAGGCTCTGCCGGGGAGTCTTGGTTGTTTGCTTCTGGTGGTGGCCTCGCCCCTTGCCGGGCTCGCCTGCCTGGCAAGGGAGGCCATTTTCTTGCTGATATCTTGCTCTCCTGGCTTGATCTTGAGCCCTGTGAGCTGCATGTTGGGTCTTCAAATATCTTGGTTCTTTTAACCTCTGGCTTGAGCTGGTGCTTCAATCTTGATCTTGTGCTCGTGCACAATTGGGAAACAGACCCAGGGTTTGTTGCACCGACACAAAACAAAAGTTTAATATTGACATAAAAACGATAATACTTCAAGCATACTAACAAGGCAATTGTGTCTTGTCAAAATAACATGGCCAAAGAAATCTTATCCCTACAAAATCATATAGTCTAGCTATGCTCCATCTTCATCACACAAAATATTCAAATCATGCACAACCCCGATGACAAGCCAAGAAATTGTTTCATACTTTTGACGTTCTCAAACTTTTTCAACTTTCACGCAATTGATGAGCATGAGCCATGGACATAGCACTATAGGTGGAATAGAATATGGTGGTTGTGGAGAGGACAAAAGGAAGGAGATAATCTCACATCAACTAGGCATATCAACGGGCTATGGAGATGCCCATCAATAGATATCAATGTGAGTGAGTAGGGATTGCCATGCAACGGATGCACTAGAGCTATAAGTTTATGAAAGCTCAAAAAAAAAAGAAAACTAAGTGGTGTGCATCCACCTTGCTTTCTCATGAAGACCTAGGGCAATTTGAGGAAGCCCTTCGTTGGAATATACAAGCCAAGTTCTATAATGAAAAATTCCCACTAGTATATGAAAGTGACATCATAGGAGACTCTCTATCATGGAGATCATGGTGCTACTTTGAAGCACAAGTGTGGGAAAAGGATAGTAACATTGCCCCTTCTCTATTTTACTCTCATTTTTTCTCTTTTTTTGGGGCCTTCTCTTTTTTATTTTGGCCTTTTCTCTCTCTTTTTTTATTTCCTCAGATGGGACAATGCTCTAATAATGAAGATCGCCACACTTAATTTACTTACAACTCAAAAATTACAACTCGATACTAGAACAAAATATGACTCTATTTTAATGCCCCCGGCGGTGTACCGGGATGTGTAATGAATCAAGAGTGACATGTATGAAAGAATTATGAACGGTGGCTTTGCCACATATACGACGTCAACTACATGATCATGCAAAGCAATATGACAATGATGGAATGTGTCATAATAAACGGAATGGTGGAAAGTTGCATGGTATGTCGGAATGGCTATGGAAATGCCATAATGGGTAGGTATGGTGGCTGTTTTGAGGAAGGTATATGGTGGGTGTATGGTACCGGCGAAAGTTGTGCGGCACTAGAGAGGCTAGCAATGGTGGAAGGGTGAGAGTGCATATAATCCATGGACTCAACATTAGTCATAAAGAACTCACATACTTATTGCAAAAATCTATTAGTCATCAAAACAAAGTACTACGCGCATGCTCCTAGGAGGATAGATTGGTAGGAAAATACCATCGCTCGTCCCCGACCGCCACTAATAAGGAAGATAATCAAAAAATATCTCATGCTCCAACTTCGTTACATAACGTTACACCATACGTGCATGCTACGGGACTCACAAACCTTAACACAAGTATTTCTCAAATTCACAATTACTCACTAGCATGACTCTAATATCACCATGTTTATATGTCAAAACAATCATAAGGAATCAAACTTCTCATAGTATTCAATGCACTTTATATGAAAGTTTTTATTACATCCCTCTTGGATGCCTATCATATTAGGACTAAATTTATAACCAAAGCAAATTACCATGATGTTTAAAGACTAAAAATAATATAAGTGAAGCATGAGAGTTCATTAATTTCTATAAAATAAATCCACCGTCGTGCTCTAAAAAGATATAAGTGAAGCACTAGAGCAAAATTGCCTAGCTCAAAAGATATAAGTGAAGCACATAGAGTATTCTAATGAATCACAATTCATGCGTGTCCCTCTCAAAAGGTGTGTACAACAAGGATGATTGTGGCAAATTAAAAAAGCAAAGACTCAAATCATACAAGATGCTCCAAGCAGAACACATATCATGTGGTCAATAAAAATATAGCCTCAAGTAAAGTTACCGATATATGAAGACGAAAGAGGGGATGCCTTCCAGGGCCTCCCCAAGCTTAGGCTCTTGCTTGTCCTTGAATATTACCTTGGGGTGCCTTGGGCATCCCCAAGCTTAGGCTCTTGCCACTCCTTATTCCATAGTCCATCAAATCCTTACCCAAAACTTGAAAACTTCACAACACAAAACTCAACAGAAAATCTCATAAGCTCCGTTAGTATAAGAAAATAAATCACCACTATTGGTACTATTGTGAACTCATTCTTTATTTATATTGGTGTAATATCTACTGTATTCCAACTTTTCCATGGTTTATACCCCCCGATACTACCCATAGATTCATCAAAATAAGCAAACAACACATAGAAAACAAAATTTGTCAAAAACAGAATAGTCTGTAGCAATCTGGATAGTTCGAATACTTTTGTGACTCCAATTTTTTTGAGAAATTAGGACAACCTAATAAATATGTTTATTAAACTTCTACAAGAAGAATCAGTATTTTATCACGCTTGTGGTAGAAATGAGAATTGTTTTACTGAGCGCAGAAGTTTCTGTTATTCAGCAAGATCAAATCAACTATCACCGTAAGCCATCCCAAAGGTCTTACTTCACACAAACACTAATTAAAACACAAAAACCACATCTAACCAGAGGCTAGATGAATTATTTAATGCAAAAAAGCAAGGAAAAATATTGGGTTGCCTCCCAACAAGCGCTATTGTTTAACGCCCTTAGCTAGGCATTGAGATTTCAATGATGCTCACATGAAAGACGAGAATTGAAGCGAAAGAGAGCATTATAAAACACATGAAAAACACATCTAAGTCTCACATACTTCCTATGAATAGGCATTTTATAAAGGCAAGCAAAAACTAGCATATGCAAAGAAGAAGAAAGGAACAATAGCAATATCAACATAACGTGAGGTAATTTAGTAGCATGAACATTTCTACAACAATATTTTCTTCTCTCATAATAATTACATGTAGGATCATAATTAAATTCAACAATATAAATATCACATAAAATATTCTCAACATGATCCACACGCATGCAAAGTTGATACTCTTCCAAAATAGTGGGATTATCATCAAATAAAGTCATGACCTCCCCAAACCCACTGTCGGTGTCAAAACCAGCGGATCTCGGGTAGGGGGTCCCGAACTGTGCGTCTAGGCGGATGGTAACAGTAGACAAGGGACACGATGTTTTTACCCAGGTTCGAGCCCTCTCGATGGAGGTAAAACCCTACTCCTGCTTGATTAATATTGATGATATGGGTAGTACAAGAGTAGATCTACCACGAGATCAGAGAGGCTAAACCCTAGAAGCTAGCCTATGGTATGATTGTTGTTCGTCCTACGGACTAAAACCCTCCAGTTTATATAGACACCGGAGAGGGCTAGGGTTACACAGAGTCGGTTACAATAGGAGGAGATCTACATATCCATATCGCCAAGCTTGCCTTCCACGCCAAGGAAAGTCCCATCCGGACACGAGACGAAGTCTTCAATCTTGTATCTTCATTAGTCCAGGAGTCCGGCCAAAGGTTATAGTCCGGCTATCCGGACACCCCCTAATCCAGGACTCCCTCAGTAGCCCCTGAACCAGGCTTCAATGACGAGTCCGGCGTGCAGATTGTCTTCGGCATTGCAAGGCGGGTTCCTCCTCCTAATACTTCATAGAAGATTTTGAACACAAGGATAGTGTCCGGCTCTGCAAAATAAGTTCCACATACCACCGTAGAGAGAATAATATTTACACAAATCCAATCTGCTGACGTATTCCGCAGCGTGAATCCACACCGCGGCCAAGCCTTTATTCAAATTGTTTTACTGTCCCACCTCAGCGCGTTTAGCGAGGCGGCTTCCTTGGCACGTCTTGTCGAAGCAGAGATTGTGTCCCCTTATTCCGGGATTCTCATCAATACGGGCGTGGGTAACCCAACCGTGCCATTAATTACGACGCTTGGGAGATAAGCGAGTTTTACCAGGCTGGTGGGGCACGTAGTTTCGTCCGCCCATATAAGGGGATAAGGATCCGCCTTTTCCATCTACGCCTTCTTCCTCCTTCGCTTATCCATTTCACAAGACTCGAGCTCCAATACTAAGTCCGCACTTCCCACCTCAACCTTCTCCAGCCATGTCCGGAGTGGGAGGCGGGTGGATGGCCTCCTCCGTCAAGGAGGGGCACATCAAAAAGCTGAGGAAAGCCGGATACTTGTCCAACGACATCGCGCACCGGCTCCCTGTGATGAGGGGCAGCTCATCCCCACCCCTGTGCCCCATGAGAGGATGGTGTTCTCACCCATTTCCTCCGTGGACTATGTTTCCACTTCACCCATTTTTCCGGGGCTCATGTTCTACTACGGCCTGGATTTCCATGATCCGCCCCAACTTCATCCTCAACATCTCGGCGTTCATCGTCAGGTGCGAGGCCTTCCTCTCAGATCCAGCCCCACTTCGCTTATGGTGAAGAACTTCAATGTCAAGTCAAGGTAGTGGGTAGCCGCCAAGCGGAGTGCGGAGGTGCCATGGTGGGCAAGATGCCCAACATACTGCGGGCTCGAGTGCTCCTTCAGAGAGATCATAAAGGTGGCAATCGGGTGGTTCTACATCACCGAGCAGCGCGGACCCTGAATGGGCAGCGCCCCAAATTCGATCCGCATCCCCACGCCGCTCACTTCGGAAAGAGAAGGGCTTGTCGTGGGGTAATTCGAAAGAGCTGACCGGACTCCAAACCTGCGTCCAAAACTTGGTGAGCAAGAAGCTCAAACTCGTCAACGTAGTCCAGGTCATGCTCATCCGCCGGATCCTCCCGTGCCAACAACGGGCTTTCAGCTTGTGGGAGTTTGATCCGGCACAGCACCGAACCCTGAGTAGGCTCTTCGACACTACGTACGAAGACGCCTGGAAGGTGCTGTTCAAGGGTGCCGAGGCTCCCGCATCCACTACCGAGGATCGCGGATTCAGCGCGCAGCATCAAGCCAACGCGGTAAGCTATTTTATCCTTTACGGGATACTTGTTTTTCATAGTTTGACTCTATGCGGGATCTAAACTCCCTTACCTTTGACAGGATTGGAAGAAGACGTCCGGACAGATCAACTATCTGGCTCCCTTGCCCGAAGACCCAGCAGACGCCCGCTTGACGGGGCTGCTGGTTCCGGCACCTTACGTGGTGCCGGAGAAGAAGGCCAAGAAGAAGGCCACGGGAACTCGAAAGAGTTCCCGGTGCCTGGTGGTGTCGGACTCATCGTCCGATGACTCCGAGGCGGACTCCTCCCACGAAGGCGAGGAGGAGGAAAGAGAGGTCTCTCCCCCAGCGGGGTGAGAGAAGAAAAGAAAGGCCGCCCCAACTGGGGGGGCCGGAGGGTCCAAGAAGGGAAGGACCCTTCCTCCGGACTACTCCAACAACGCCGACGACAGAAAGAGGAGTGGCCATCCAGGCCAAGCCCTGGAAAATCGTAAGTATCCGGATACCAGAATAACTCATGGCGTTCCTTTGTTGCATAGTATCTTCTGACGCCGAATATAATTGCAGTCCGCCCCGAGGCCAGGTCGGCGTGTCGTTGAGCGGCTCCTTAAGCTCGTCGGATGTGAATAGCACTTCACTTCCGGCCGCCTCCTCAAGGCCATGGATGATGCCGAGGTGGAGTCCCAAAAGGGTCCAAGCCAGGAGGAGGTGGTCCTGGAGGCGCCGCAAGGCGACCTCCCGGACTCCAGGCGCAAAGGGGAAAAAACCCCAAGGGCTCCAAGTTCGGCCCTGGGCCGGACACCTCATCGGAACCTTCAGTGGTTCCGGAGTCCGTCAAGCGCCCCCCTAGTAAGAAAGGCAAGCCTATGACGCCGGTGACCTCCATCCAACCGGAGGCACCGGATAATCTGCTAGAGGTGCTTAACGGCGCCTCCATCGACGAGGAGCACCGCACTATTATGAGTGCGGTGATCCAGAAGGTTCAGTCCGCCAAGAGCGGGCTGACTGAAGCCTGTGCCAGCCTTCTAACAGGCTTTGAGGTATGTATTTAAGATTTGTAAAAATATTACCGCATAGACAGTAGCCCCTGATGCTTAGTTTGGTGTTCGGAAAGAAAAGCCGAACTAAGGATCAAAAAGATATACGCGGGAGTCTAACATAAGTATGTCAATATGGGAATGCAGGCTGCGCTGCTGACCTCTCGCCAGACCGATCATGGAGGTCGATGCATTGAAGCAGAGCCTCGAGCGGTCCGAGAACGAGCTCGGCCTTGCCAAGAAGCAGCTCGAGGACAAGGAAGGTAAGTAAGACCTTATGTAAGTATATAAAAAAGATGTGGTTGCAAAAATGACAGGACTAACGTGAGTATTACAGGGCCACAACCCAGGTGGCAACCTCAAGAAAGCGTTGTCCAAGGTCAAGAAAATGTGGCCATGGAGCGATCGAGCGAGAAAAGCAGGAGGCGCGGTGGCAGCGGTGCAGCAAGAGCTCTGTGCTCGTGAAAAAACACGAGAGCTTGAGCTTGACTCAAAGACTCGAGAGTCCGAGCTTGCCTCTCGCCCTTGAGAGCGCCTAAATCTGCCAAGGTCAAGCCCAAAAAGCCCTCCAGAAATTGAGGCGATGAAGAAGATAGCGGCGGTAAGGCATTCTTTATGCAAAGCAAGCACGTGAAAGAGAACTACTTGTTACTTACCCGAGTCCGGAGCTCTCCAGGAGCATTCACAGATCTGCCCCTGCAGCAGTGTCCGACGCTGCCGCCTACTACTGGTCGAGGAGGGAGCTCGACGGAGAAGGTGTTCTGGTCTCAGTATGCTGAGGCCGTACACCCGGTGCCCTTGAGCAACCAGCTGAAGCAGCTGGTCGAGCTCCATAAGGTGGCCGAATAGGCCATGAAGGGCCTTATAGTCCGTCTATGGCCTGGGGAGGTCATGCCTGGGAGCTACTTTGGGCTGGTGAGGCGGTTGGCGGATGCCTGTCCACGACTTGAGGTCATCAAGCGCTCCGTATGCATCGAAGGCGCCCGTAGGGCCCTTGTCCGTGTTAAAGTGCACTGGGGCAAGATGGATGCTGAGAAGCTGGTGACAGATGTGCCACCGCAGGGCAAGGAGCATCGCAAGCCCGAGATGTATTATGAGGGCGTCCTGAAGGGTGCCCGCCTTGTGGCGGATGAATGTTCCAAGGATGTAATTTATGAGTAAACTCGCTCGTGTTATCCTGTGCACTGAAAACTTGTTCATATGCACTAAGCAATGCTTTTTCAGTTTAAAATATTACCTTCTGTGCGGCCGTTTATTAAATCTGAGAGATGGCGAGTCATCGGCTTCTGCCCCCATGCCACAAGTGCTGGGGTGTTCGGGATAAACCTGAGCGCTCTTGTTCCCATTCTTGGGTCCTTCGAGGGAGGCGCTCAGCACAACGAACAAGGCAATCAGACTATAATGCTTTATCACTCTCACTTAGCCATAGAATTCTATAATTTTAAATTTCGGCGAAGCCCCTAGTATTCGGAAGACCGAGTTCGGGGCGCTATCCACGCCTAGGTCGGACAAAGCCGGCTCCTCGCTCTAAGCGGCATAAGTCTTTAGGGACTCAAAACCTCTCGAACAGCGACCAGCTCTTGCCCTATCATGATGGTCAGTTTTAGCTTTCTCCACTAAGGTGCTTAACCTAGCTCAACCGGGGCACAATTGCAGTAGTTCTCCCAGTGCTACCTTAGCCGATATAACGGAACGTAAGGTACCAACATGGGAGCCGGCCAAACCCAACTATTGACCCAAGACATGATTCGGAGCCGATGCATATAATGCTATAAGTTCGGGGTGCCGACTCGTGAGAGTGTTCGGACTTTCACACCATATTCGGGGTACTTAAGCCCTCGTGTATTGGCCATACCAAAGTGTACGGTTGCATAATGTCATAACTGAACATATTCACATAAAAAAGGAATGCAATAATAGACAAAAGCTATGTATTGTTTATTCGAAAAGGCTGCGGTAAAAGCAGAACGATACAAATAGTGCGATAAGCAAGAGATAGGACTATTTGACATGTCCCCCTCCAGGGGCGAGCTGCGGGATGGTATGTAAGACAGGTATTTAGCTCATTATAGAGACCACCTTGACATTCGACGTAGCTTTCTGCCTCCCTGGCTGTTGCATCGTGTGTTCAATGATTGTACTGCCGGACAGGCCTTCCGGAGAGTGGAGTCCTGAAAGTAAGAAAAAAGAATGACAAAATCGGGAGCCCCTAGTGCGGTTGAGCCGCATTTTGGGCATGCCGTGGTCGCGCCCCTCCCCCTATGCCCATGGTATTTCCAGAGCGTAATTATGTACGCGTAGTACTGGTTTCGCAATTTCGCGAGGGCTGGGGTTAGCGACATACGCATGCTCAAACGTGCCAGCGGTCTTTTGTAGGTTACTCCGGCGCTACTGGACGGTGTCCGGACGCTTAATAGGCGGATCGAGAATTGCCTTGAGAGGCTACTTTGTACTTCCGCCGAGGGTCAGCCAGATGCTCCTCCGCTCGAGAGAGCGCTCGTGTTTCCATTGACCGTAATGACTCGAGGGCCTCGCATCTTGAGCTTGAGGTATGCGTGAAAGCGGCACCGCATTGAACTTTGCAAATGTGGTTCGTCCGAGCAAAGGCGTGATAGCCATCATGAACGGGACTATGTCAAGATTAACTCGCTTCGAAATTATCCGGGATCCAAGACCACCTCAAGTGTAATCGAGCCTGCACAGTTGGCCTCTACACCTGGTATGACGCTTTAAAGGTCTTTTTTGTGGGTTTAATCCTCGAGGATCTATGCCCATTTTTCGACTGTATCCCGATAAAGCAGGTTCAGGTTGTTGCCGCCGTCCATAAGGACTCTAGTGAGGTGAAACCACAATGATTGGGTCTAGAGCCACGCGCGAATCCGCCATGTCGGATGCTAGTGGGTGGTCCTTCGATCAAAGGTGATCGGGCAGGAGGACCATGGGTTGAACTTTGGGGCGACTGCTCCAACGCATATATGTCCCCGAGTGCACGCTTCGCTCCCTTTTGGGTATGTGGGTTGCGATATCATGTTCACCGTCCGCACTTGTGGGGGAAGCCCTTCGTCCCCTATTGTTCGGTGGTCGGGCTCCTCCTCGCCATCGCTATGCAGCCCCTTGTCACTGTTTTGCATTTAACTTGCTCGCCTGCTTGAACACCCAACAATCCCTGTTGGTGTGATTGGCTGGCTTTTCAGGGTGCCGTATCCGCACGAGCGATCGAGTATTCGGTCCAAACTGGGACGGGCCGGAGTATTTCTTTTAAATGGCTTTTTCCACGACCGGTTTAGAGCTCAATCCGCATTAACGCCATATCTCAAAGATTGTCGCCGTTAACGCGGCGCTTGTGCTTGTTGCGATGCGACCTGCCATTGCTATCCTTGGTATCCGAATTACCAGGGCTCTTGGTCATATTATTACTACGAGCTAGCCAGCTGTATTCTCCTGCGCAAAAGCGGCTCATGAGTGTTGTGAGGGCTGCCATGGATTTCGGCTTTTCCTATCCTAGGTGTTGGGCAAGCCACTCGTCACAGATGTTATGTTTGAAGGCTGCGAGGGCCTCTGCGTCCGGCCAGTCGACTATTTGATTTTTCTTGGTTAGGAACCGTGTCCATAATTGTCTGGCCGATTCCTCTGGCTGCTGAATTATGTGGCTTAGGTCATCGGCGTCTGGTGGTCGGACATAGGTGCCCTGAAATTGTCGAGGAATGCGGCTTCCGTGTCCTCCCAAAGAACCAATTGACTCGCTGGCAAGCTGTTAAGCCAATGTCGAGCTGGTCCTTTAAGCTTGAGTGAGAGGTATTTGATGGCGTGTAGATCATCACCGCGGGCCATGTGGATATGAAGGAGATAATCCTCGATCCATACCACAGGATCTGTTGTGACATCGTATGATTCGATGTTTACGGGTTTGAAACCCTCGGGATTTGATGATCCATTACTTCATCCGTGAAGCATAGTGGGTGTGGCGCCCCAGATCGGGCTATATCACGACGTAGCTCGAATGAGCTTTGTCATCGTGTGTTCGCCCGGCCGGATTTGCCGATCCGCATGACGGTTATCGCCACGTGTCGTGGGGCGCCCACGCAATCCGTAGATCGATCTTGTTTGCCTTTCCTTGTCCTCCAATATATCTCGCAGGTCCGGGCGATTTCGTGCCTTGGTATTCTTTGAGTGACGCCGGGGTGCGGCTTGAGCGGAGGGCCGAGAGGCCTCTCTGTCGCGGCCACGAGTTGGCCGGTCGGCTGCGTCGTGTGCTGGTGATTTAGGTTTAGGTGCTTCCTCCTCTAATCGGGGTAGCAGCCTGTGCTTTGGGTAGCTCTTGGAGGGGCGCTCGAGTTCAGACTTTCGCCGCAAGGACTTCATCCATCCGTCGGCTAGCAAGTCTTGGTCAGCTCTAAGTTGTTGCTGTTTTTCTTGAGGCTGCTCGCCGTGGCCATAAGCCTGCGCTTGAAACACTCTTGTTTGACGGGATCCTCAGGCACGACAAATTCGTCGTCGTCGAGGCTTGCCTCGTCTTCGGAGGGAGCCATGTAATTATCGTCCTCTACCTCTCTGTCTGCCGCTCTCTCATGAGGGCTGACTTCTCCATCCTCGTGTGCTGAATCCTGCTGGAGGGGGTTGTCTTCGACACTGTCCGGGGTGTTATTATCTCCCGTGCCGGAATCGCCGCTTTTGCTTTGGCGGATTTAGAGCGCGCCACGACGCCGGCGCTTAGGCTGCTTCTTGGAGGGGTCATCCTCCGTTGTTCCATCGCCCTTCCCTTCTTTTGGGGTGTCCACCATGTATATGTCATACGACGAGGTGGCCTTACGGTGCCCTATAGGCGCTGGTTCTTGGTCGTCTCCTACATCGACGTCCATACCGTCGATGTCTTCGGAGTCGAAGTCGAGCATGTCGGTTAAATCATCGACAGTGGCTACGAAGTGGGTGGTGGGTGGGCTTTGAATTTTTTCGTCGTCCGCATCCCAACCTTGCCGACCATAGTCCGGCTAGGGCTCTCCTGATAAAGAGAGAGACTTTAGTGAATTCAGGATGTCGTCGAAGGGCGAGTGCTGAAAGATGTCCGCGGCGGCGAACTCCATGATCGGCGCCAATCGGATTCGATTAAGGGGGCGGAAGGTTCGAGTCCGGAGAGGAGTCCGCACCTTGAGTCACGAAGCCGCAAAGGACAAGGCTGGTGTTCGACTCGATCGCCGAGAGATTGCAGCCCCGAGGCGGTGTCTAGCCACCTGTCCTCAATTGGCGCAGATCGGCCCGAGCTAAGGGTCGGAGCGACACGGTGCGGCCTTCGTGGCACTGCTCGGGCGGCAGAGCTAGATCATGCCCATCGTGATAAAGGCGGCGCGCTCGGCTATGGCTCGAACCCGTCAAGATCAAGTCTCCGCAGACGCCGGCCGTAGTTCAAACTTCCAAATCTGACCTGATGGCGGGCGAGCTTCGATCTGCTCCAGATGGCCAAGAGAATTGGCCCGTAGTGCAAAGCCGCGAATCACGAAGATCTGTCCGGGAGAAAAGTATCACCGACCGCATCATTGTTGATGATCGGAGGAGCCATCGGGCCTAAAGGTGACGACTATTGAGGAACTCTCAATGAAAGCACAAATGTCGGTGTCAAACCGCGGATCTCGGTAGGGGTCCCGAATCGTGCGCCTAGGCGGATGGTAACAGGAGACAAGGGACACGATGTTTACCTGTGTTCGCCCTCTCGATGGAGGTAAAACCCTACGCCCCGCTTGATTGATATTGATATTGTGGATGTTTACAAGAGTGGATCTACCACGAGATCAAGGAGGCTAAACCCTAGAAGCTAGCCTATGGTATATTGTAAGGGTTGTTGTGATTTTGTATCGACTAGCCTGGCCCCGGTTTATATAATGCACCAGAGGCCCAGGATAACAAGAGTCCTAGCCGAATACGCCGGTGGGGGAGGAGTCCTTGTCTTGATCGCCAAGTCTTGTTGATTCTTCCTTGTATGCGGCAGCTGTCCGGACTGGCCTATGAGTATACGGCCATGGGGGTCCTCGGCCCAATCCAACTGATCGGGAGACGACGTGGTGAGTACCCCCTAGTCCAGGACACCGTCAGTGGCTCTAAGTCTTCCGTCCTTCGAGTGGATTCTTGTCTCCCGA
This sequence comes from Aegilops longissima, assembly GCA_021605205.1. Taxonomy (NCBI): domain Eukaryota; kingdom Viridiplantae; phylum Streptophyta; class Magnoliopsida; order Poales; family Poaceae; genus Aegilops; species Aegilops longissima. The sequence continues at coordinate 385,050,187 of CM038680.1, forward strand.
GTGAACGAGTGGAATTGGGATATCCGAGTGGATCTTCCGTCGAGTGGGTTGCACTTCATGAGGATTCCAGTTGGTATCTTCTTTCTATCTTTGTAGGCTTTGGCCTCCTACGTGGTATCCTTGGGTAGGGCATACAGGTCAGGCCCACGACCCTACACTAGGTACATATCATTGTCATTAGCCCTCGAATGGATCGAGGACCGAGTGAAGAAGGATTGAAGTTGACCTCGACCCGACTAAATGTCTCTGAGACACCTTCTTGGAGGTTCGATAGTTGATACGTCTCCAACGTATCTATAATTTTTGATTGCTCCATGCTATATTATCTATTGTTTTGGACATTATTGGGCTTTATTTTCCACTTTTATATTATTTTTGGGACTAAACTATTAACCAGAGGCCGAGCCCAGAATAGCGGTTTTTTTTTCCTATTTCAGAGTTTCGAAGCAACGGAATATCAAACGGAGTCCAAACGGAATGAAACCTTCGGGAACGTGATTTTCTCACCGAATATGACCCAGGAGACTTGGACCCTACGTCAAGAAAGAAACGAGGTGGGCACGAGGTAGGGGGCGCGCCCTCCCCCCCCCCCCAGGCGTGCCCTCCACCCTCGTGGGCGCCACGAAGCTCCACCAACGTACTCCTTCCTCCTATATATACCTACGTACCCCCAAACGATCAGATACGGAGCCAAAAACCTAATTCCACCGCCGAACTTTTCAGATCCACGAGATCCCATCTTGGGGCCTGTTAGGAGCTCACCGAAGGGGAATCCACCATGGAGGGTTTCTACATCATCATAGCCTCTCCGATGAAGTGTGAGTAGTTTACTTCAGACCTTCGGGTCCATAGTTAGTAGCTAGATGGCTTCTTCTCTCTTTTTGGATCTCAATACAATGTTCTCCCCCTCTCTCGTGGAGATCTATTCATTGTAATCTTCTTTATGCGGTGTGTTTTTTGAGACCGATGAATTGTGGGTTTATGATCAAGATTATCTATGAACAATATTTGAATCTTCTCTGAATTCTTTTATGTATGATTGGTTATCTTAGCAAGTCTCTTCGAATTATCTGTTTGGTTTGGCCTACTAGATTGGTTTTTCTTGCAATGGGAGAAGTGCTTAGCTTTGGGTTCAATCTTGCGGTGTCCTTTCCCAGTGACAATAGGGGCAGCAAGGCACGTATTGTATTGTTTCCGTCGAGGATAATAAGATGGGTTTTTTATCATATTGCATGAATTTATCCCTCTACATCATGTCATCTTGCTTAAGGCGTTACTCTGTTTTGTTGAACTTAATACTCTAGATGCATGCTGGATAGCGGTCGATGAGTGGAGTAATAGTAGTAGATGCAGGCAGGAGTTGGTCTACTTGTCTCGGACGTGATGCCTATATACATGATCATACCTAGATATTCTCATAACTATGCTCAATTCTGTCAATTGGTCAACAGTAATTCGTTCACCCACCTTAAAATACTTATGCTCTTGAGAGAAGCCACTAGTGAAATCTATGGCCCCCCGGGTCTATCTCCATCATATTAATCTTCATCACTTTATTATTGCTTTGCTTTTTACTTTTCCTTTTATTTTACTTTGTAACTTTATACCAAAAATACCAAAAATATTATCTATCATCTCTATCAGATCTCACTCTCGTAAGTGACCGTGAAGGGATTGACAACCCCTATTCGCATTGGTTGTGAGGAGCTATTTGCTTTGTGTAGGTACGAGGGACTCGCGCGTAGCCTCCTACTGGATTGATACCTTGGTTCTCAAAAACTAAGGTAAATACTTACGCTACTGTGCTGCATCACCTTTCCTCTTCAAGGAAATCCAACGCAAGCTCAAGAAGTAGCAAAAATAATTTCTGGCGCCGTTGCCGGGGAGTCTACGCAAGAGTCAACATACCACGTACCCATCACAATCCCTTATCTCTTGCATTACATTTTTTGCCATTTTCCTCTTGTTTTCCTCTCCCCCACTTCACCCTTGCCGTTTTATTCGCCCTCTCTTTTCCGTTTGCCTTTTCTCGCTTGCTTTTTGTTTGCTCGTGTGTTGGATCGCTTGTTTGTCATGATGGCTCAAGATAATATCAAATTGTGTGACTTTACCAATACCAACAATAATGATTTCCTTAGCACTCTGATTTCTCCTCTTACCAACACTGAATCTTGTGAAATCAATACTGCTTTGTTGAATCTTGTTATGAAAGATCAATTCTCCGACCTTCCTAGTGAAGATGCCGCTACTCATCTAAATAGCTTCGTGGATTTATGTGATATGCAAAAGAAGAAAGATGTTAATAATGATATTGTTAAATTGAATCTATTTCCTTTTTCGCTTAGAGATCGTGCTAAAGCTTGGTTTTCGTCTTTGCCTAAAAATAGTATTGATTCTTGGAACAAGTGCAAAGATGCTTTTACCTCTAAGTATCCCCGCTAAGATCATTTCTCTTAGAAACGATATTATGAATTTTAAGCAACTTGATCATGAACATGTTGCACAAGCTTGGGAGAGAATGAAATTAATGATACGTAATTGCCCTACTCATGGTTTGAATTTGTGGATGATTATACAAAAAAAATTATGCCGGCTTGAATTTTGCTTCTAGAAATCTTTTGGATTCGGCAACGGGAGGCACTTTTATGGAAATCACTTTAGGAGATGCTACTAAACTCCTAGATAATATTATGGTTAATCATTCTCAATGGCACAGTGGAAGATCTACTAATAAAAAAGTGCATGCGATAGAAGAAATTAATGTTTTGAGTGGAAAGATGGATGAACTTATGAAATTATTTGCTACTAAGAGTGTTTCTTCTGATCCTAAGGATATGCCTTTGTCTACTTTGATTGAGAATAATAATGAATCTATGGATGTGAATTTTGTTGGTAGGAATAATTTTGGTAACAACGCGTATAGAGGGAATTTTAATCCTAGGCCTTATCCTAGTAATCCTTCTAATAATTATGGAAATTTCTACAACAACTCTTATGGAAATTTTAATAAGATGCCCTCTGAATTTGAGACTAGTGTTAAAGAGTTTATGAATACACAAAAGAATTTTAATGCTTTGCTCGAAGAGAAATTGCTTAAAGTTGATGAATTGGCTAGGAGCGTTGATAGAATTTCTCTTGATGTTGATTCTTTAAAGCTTAGATCTATTCCTCCTAAGCATGATATCAATGAGTCTCTCAAAGCCATGAGAATTTTCATTGATGAGTGCAAGGAAAGAACCGCTAGGATGCGTGCTACGAAAGATACCTTTATTAAAGCGTGTTCTTCCAATTTCCATGAAAATAAAGATGAAGATATAAAAGTTATTGATGTGTCCCCTATCAAATCTTTGTTTTGTAATATGAATCTTGATAATGATGAGACTGAATATGATCCACCTTTACCTAGAAGGTGTTCCAAAAATTCGGAGTTTTTAGATCTTGATGCTAAAATTAATAAGAGTAGGATTGAAGAAATCAAAACCCTAGATGTTGCTAAACCCACTATTTTGGATTTCAAGGAATTTAATTATGAAAGTTGATCTTTCATTGATTGTATTTCCTTGTTGCAACCCGTTCTAAATTCTCCTCATGCTTATAGTCAAAATAAAGCCTTTACCAAACATATCGTTGATGCTTTGATGCAATCTTGTGAAGAAAAATTTGAGTTGGAAGTTTCTATCCTAGAAAAATTTATGATGAGTGGGAACCAACTATTAAAATTAAGATTAAGGATCATGAATTTTATGCTTTATGTGATTTGGGTGCTAGTGTTTCCACTATTCCCAAAACTTTGTGTGATTTGCTAGATTTCCGTGATTTTGATGATTACTCTCTAAACTTGCACCTTGCGGATTCCACTATTAAGAAACCTATGAGAAGAATTAATGATGTTATTATTGTTGCAAATAGGAATTATGTGCCCGTAGATTTTTTCGTTCTTGATATAGATTGCAATCCTTATTGTCCTATTATTCTTGGTAGACCTTTCCTTAGAATGATTGGTGCAATTATTGATATGAAGGAAGGGAATATTAGATTCAAATTTCCATTAAAGAAAGGCATGGAACACTTCCCTAGAAAGAAAATAAAATTACCATATGAATCTAGCATGAGAGCCACATATGGACTGCCTACCAAAGATGGCAATACCTAGATCTATCCTCGCTTTTATGCCTAGCTAGGGGCGTTAAACGATAGCGCTTGTTGGGAGGCAACCCAATTTCATTTTTAGTTTTTTTTGTTTTTGCTTCTGTTTAGGAATAAATAATCCATCTAGCTTATGTTTAGATGTGGTTTTATGTTTTAATTAGTGTTTGTGCCAAGTTAAACCTATAGGATCTTCTTGGATGATAGTTATTTGATCTTGCTGTAATTTCCAGAAACTTTCGGTTGATAAAAACAATTGTTAAAAATCACCAGAACGTGATAAAATAGTGATTCAAATAGCTGATGATCAATAAACAAATTTCCTAGGTCTTCCTATTTTGGCTGAAGTTTTGGAGTTCCAGAAGTTTGTGTTAGTTACAGATTACTACAGACTGTTCTGTTTTTGACAGATTCTGTTTTCCGTGTGTTGTTTGCTTATTTTGATGAATCTATGGCTAGTAAAATAGTTTATAAACCATAGATAAGTTGGAATACATTAGTTTTAAAACCAATATAAATAAAGAATGAGTTCATTATAGTACCTTGAAGTGGTCTTTTGTTTTCTTCCGCTAACGGAGCTCACGAGATTTCTGTTGAGTTTTGTGTTGTGAAGTTTTTAAGTTTTGGGTGAAATCTTTTGATGGATTATGGAACAAGGATTGGCAAGAGCCTAAGCTTGGGGATGCCCATGGCACCCCCAAGATAATCTAAGGACACCAAAAATTCAAAGCTTGGGGATGCCCCGGAAGACATCCCCTCTTTCGTCTACTTCCATCGGTAACTTTACTTGGAGCTATATTTTTATTCACCACATGATATGTGTTTTGCTTGGAGCGTCTTGTATGATTTAAGTCTTTTCTTTTTAGTTTACCACAATCATCCTTGCTGTACACACCTTTTGAGAGAGCCATACATGATTTGGAATTTGTTAGAATACTCTATGTGCTTCACTTATATCTTTTGAGTTATATAGTTTTGCTCTAGTTTTTCATTTATATCTTTTTGAGCACGGTGGTGGATTTGTTTTAAAGAAACTATTGATCTCTCATGCTTCACTTAGATTATTTTGAGAGTCTTAAATAGCATGGTAAATTGCTTACAAGTCTAAATATGCTTGGTATTCAAGATTTGTAAAACTTTCTTGTGAGTGTGTTGTATACTAAGAAAAGTTTGATGCTTGATAATTGTTTTGAGACATGAAGATGGTGATATTAGAGTCATGCTAGTTGAGTAGTTGTGAATTTGAGAAATACTTGTGTTAAAGTTTGTGATTCCCGTAGCATGCACGTATGGTGAACCGTTATGTGATGAAGTCGGAGCATGATTTATTTATTGATTGTCTTCCTTATGAGTGGCTGTCGGGGACAAGCAATGGTCTTTTCCTACCAATCTATCCCCCTAGGAGCATGCGCGTAATACATTGCTTTGATAACTTGTAGATTTTTGCAATAAGTATATGAGTTCTTCATGACTAATGTTGAGTCCATGGATTATACGCACTTTTCTTCCTTCCACCATTGCTAGCCTCTCTAATACCGCGCACTTTTCGCCGGTATCATACACCCACCATATACCTTCCTCAAAACAGCCACCATACCAACCTATCATGGCATTTCCATAGCCATTCCGAGATATATTGCCATGCAACTTTCCACCGTTCCATTTATTATGACACGCTCCATCGTTGTCATATTGCTAGCATGATCATGTAGTTGACATCGTATTTGTGGAAAATCCACCGTTCATAATTCTTTCATACATGTCACTCTTGATTCATTGCTTATCCCGGTACACCGCCGGAGGCATTCATATAGAGTCACATTCTGTTCTAAGTATTGAGTTGTAATTGTTGAGTTGTAAGAAAATAAAAGTGTGATGATCATCATTTTTAGAGCATTGTCCCAAGTGAGGAAAAGGATGATGGAGACTATGATTCCCCCACAAGTCGGGATGAGACTCCGGACGAAAAATTAAAAAAAAGAAAGAAAAGAGGCCATAAAAAAGAGAAAAGGCCCAAATAAAAAAATGAGAGAAAAAGAGAGAAGGGACAATGTTACTATCCTTTTACCACACTTGTGCTTCAAAGTAGCACCATGAACTTCATGATAGAGAGTCTCTCATTTTGTCACTTTCATATACTAGTGGGAATTTTTCATTATAAGAACTTGGCTTGTATATTCCAATGATGGGCTTCCTCAAAATGCCCTAGGTCTTCGTGAGAAAGCGAGTTGGATGCACACCCACTTAGTTTCTTTTGTTGAGCTTTCATATACTTATAGCTCTAGTGCATCCATGTCATGGCAATCCCTACTCACTCACATTGATATCTATTGATGGGCATCTCCATAGCCCGTTAATACACCTAGTTGATGTGAGACTATCTTCCCCTTTTTTGTCTTCTCCACAACCACCATTCTATTCCACATATAGTGCTATATCCATGGCTCACGCTCATGTATTGCGTGAAGATTAAAAAAGTTTTGAGAATATCAAAAGGTGAAACAATTGCTTGGCTTTTCATCGGGGTTGTGCATGATTTAAATACTTTGTGTGGTGAAGATAGAGAATAGCCAGACTATATGATTTTGTAGGGATAACTTTCTTTGGCCATGTTATTTTGAGAAGACATGATTGCTTTGTTAGTATGCTTGAAGTATTATTATTTTTATGTCAATATGAACTTTTGTCTTGATTCTTTTGAATCTGAATATTCATACCACAATTAATAAGAATTACATTGAAATTATGCCAAGTAGCACTCCACATTAAAAATTCTGCTTTTATCATTTACCTACTCGAGGACGAGCATGAATTAAGCTTGGGGATGCCTGATACGTCTCCAACGTATCTATAACTTTTGATTGCTCCATGCTATATTATCTACTGTTTTGGACATTATTGGGCTTTATTTTCCACTTTTATATTATTTTTGGGACTAACCTATAAACCGGAGGCCCAGCCCAGAATTACTGTTTTTTCCTATTTCAGAGTTTCGAAGAAACAGAATATCAAACGGAGTCCAAACGGAATGAAACCTTCGGGAACGTGATTTTCTCACCGAATATGAACCAAGAGACTTGGACCCTACGTCAAGAAAGAAACGAGGTGGGCATGAGGTAGGGCGCCCCCCCAAGGTGCGCCCTCCACCCTCATGGGCCCCACGAAGCTCCATCGATGTACTCCTTCCTCCTATATATACCTACGTACCCCCAAACGGTTAGATACGGAGCCAAAAACCTAATTCCACCGCCGCAACTTTCTGTATCCACGAGATCCCATCGTGGGGCCTATTCCGGAGCTCCGCCGGAAGGGGAATCCACCATGGAGGGTTTCTACATCATCATAGCCTCTCCGATGAAGTGTGAGTAGTTTACTTCAGACCTTCGGGTCCATAGTTAGTAGCTAGATGGCTTCTTCTCTCTTTTTGGATCTCAATACAATGTTCTCCCCCTCTCTCGTGGAGATCTATTCGTTGTAATCCTCTTTTTGCGGTGTGTTTGTTGAGACCGATGAATTGTGGGTTTATGATCCAGATTATCTATGAACAATATTTGAATCTTCTCTGAATTCTTTTATGTATGATTGGTTATCTTAGCAAGTCTCTTTGAATTATCAGTTTGGTTTGGCCTACTAGATTGGTTTTTCTTGCAATGGGAGAAGTGCTTAGCTTTGGGTTCAATCTTGCGGTGTCCTTTCCTAGTGATGAGGGGCAGCAAGGCACGTATTGTATTGTTGCCATCGAGGATAACAAGATGGGGTTTTATCATATTGCATGAATTTATCCTCTACATCATGTCATCTTGCTTAAGGCGTTACTCTGTTTTCTTGAACTTAATACTCTAGATGCATGCTGGATAGCGGTCGATGAGTGGAGTAATAGTAGTAGATGCAGGCACGAGTCGGTCTACTTGTCTCAGACATGATGCCTATATACATGATCATACGTAGATATTCTCATAACTATGCTCAATTCTGTCAATTGCTCAACAGTAATTCGTTCACCCACCGTAAAATACTTATGCTCTTGAGAGAAGCCACTAGTGAAATCTATGGCCCCCAGGTCTACCTCCATCATATTAGTCTTCATCACTTTATTATTACTTTGCTTTTTACTTTTCCTTTTATTTTACTTTGCATCTGTATACCAAAAATACCAAAAATATTATCTATCATCTCTATCAGATCTCACTCTCGTAAGTGACCGTGAAGGGATTGACAACCCCTATTCGCGTTGGTTGCGAGGAGCTATTTGCTTTGTGTAGGTACGAGGGACTCGCGCGTAACCTCCTACTGGATTGATACGTTGGTTCTCAAAAACTGAGGGAAATACTTACGCTACTGTGCTGCATCACCTTTCCTCTTCAAGGAAATCCAACGCAAGCTCAAGAGGTAGCAATAGTATGTCGGTAGTTTAACCCTTCGCCAGTCGTCTTGATCGATTCTGGCAACTTGAATATCAGAGTGAAATAACTAGCATAGCATCGAGCAGATTGGATTTGGATATCCTTGACGCGATTGACTGATTCGCTGGCCCGGATTTTGCGGGATTCGAAATTTGGAGAAGCGCGTGTGTAATGACCCGGATTCGATGCGCCAGGTGTCCGCCAGTTATTCGCCCTCGTTTCCATGTCATTTGCTTGCGTGTTGCACTTTGCCATGTCATCATCTGCATTTCATATCATGTCGTCATGTGCATCGCATTTGCATACATGTGCGTCTCATGCATCCGAGCATTTTCCCCGTTGTCCGTTTTGCAATCCGGCACTCCTATGCTCCCCGGCGTCCCCCTTTACCTCTTTTCATGTGCGGGTGTTAAACGGTCTCGGAATGGACCGAGGTTTGTCAAGCGGCCTTGGTATAGCAGCGGTAGACCGCCTGTCAAGTTTCGTGCCATTTGGAGGTCGTTTGATACTCCAACGGTTAACCGGGTAACCGCAAAAGCCTCTTTTGTTGCAGCCCAACACCCCTTCCAAAGTGGCCCAAAACCCAGCAAACTCCCCTCCATGCTCTCGGTCGTTCGATCACGATCGTGTGGGCGAAAACCGCACCTCATTTGGACTCTCCTAGCTCCCTCTGCCTATATAAACACCCTCCCCACCTCCAAAATTTCGGGTCCAACCCTAGTCTTCTTCATCCTCGCGCCGCCGGACACGTCCGTGCCGCCACCGGACATGTCCAGCCGCCACGCCGGACGAATCCGACGCCGCCTCGTCACCCCGCAGGCCTCCTCTCTCCTCCCACCGCCCGCGCGGCCCGCCTGGCCACGGCCGCCCGCCCGGCCGGACTGACCGCGCCCGCGCGCCGCCCTCGGCCTCCCGCTTCGCCCGCCACGTTGGCGCAGCACGCCGCCACGCCGCCCAGCGCCTCGCCTCCGCCGGCGCCGCCGAGCCGCCGCCGCTTTGTCGCCTCCGCCGCGCCCGCCTGCCGCCGCCGCCCGTCGGCCCGAGCTCCTCCGCGCCTCGGCCCTCCTCGCTCCTCCCTGGCCGGCCCCCTCCTCTCCATCTCCGGCGAGCCCAGACGGCCATCCTCGGGATCCGCGCCATGGATCCAGATCTGAAAAGATGAGGTTGACTTTTCCCCTCCGAAAATTCTGCTAAGTCCCTGAAATTTGCATAGTATATGCTCATGTTCATCATGCCATAACTCTCTGCATATTGCTCCGTTTCTTGCGTGTAATATGTCAAATTGTTCGCCTCGACGAGTACATCATTTCATATCATTGCATCATTTACATTTGAGCTCATCTTGATGCCCGAAATGCTGTTAGAAGAGGGCTATGTGATGTTAGTTTCAGATTCTTATCAGAACATGCACTTTTGTCATTTTTGCCATGATTGATGTCTGCACCCTATGTACTTGAGTCCTACATGTGTTTTGTAATATGCCATGCCATATTTACAAGGGTGTATGCCATGTATTTTTGTGATCTCTGTGGTGACTAGCACAAGCATGCAAACTAGGCTTCATGATGTTGCTAATTTCAGCCCCTGTTTTGCTGATATTTTTATGCCATGTAAACTTGATGCTACCGAGAGATCCATGCTTATTTTGAGATACTTCAGTAAGGATTTTTTGAACATATGGTTATTCTATATCCAACCATGCCCTTGTTTGCAATTATGGAGTAGTCTAGCTTGAGTCAATCGAGCTCTACTTTTGCTATAAAATGTTTCCGGCAGGTTGTTTACATGTTATTCAATTTTGCCAAGGTTGTTTTAGTTGATCCGTGTATGCTATGATGTTGTTCTTGCCATGTATAGCTTCTATGCCATGTATTCTTACTGTTGGTTGCGTTGCCATGCCATGTATTGCTCTGTGGTGAGTGGTTCAAGCTCACCAACATGCCTACTTATCGTTGTTCCTGCCATGTATGAGTCTGTCATATAACTTGCCATGTTCACATGGGTGCCATCATATCTTCTGTTCCTTTTTGGCTCATGGTCACTAAAGGACTTTTGTTCTATGCTATTATTATATTCATGCCATGCCTTTGTTTGCCATGTTAAGTTCCTGTAACATGTTGTTTGATAGCTCTAAACATTGCAACCTGATGTTATTTCCTGATAAGTCTGAAACTGTTATTATTTGCAATCTTGCCATGTCCTTTTGAGCATGTTCTAGTGATTTCTGGAGATAGTTTAGTGTTCATGTTTTGTCATGCTTTACCTGTACATCATGCCCATGCCTTTTGTTATTAAGTTGAGGTGCTGTAGCATGTTGTTTTGATGCTTGTAATATGCCTAGTTGCTGTTTTGGACAGATTGTTGCTATGACTTGTTTCATGTGTATGTGTTGAACCGTTGCTCCGTTTTGAGTGTGCTCTATATGAAACTTGCTTGATTTTGCATGTAGTTTCATATTATCATGTTGCATACTTGTTTTGATGTGTTTTCTTGATGTTTGTATGCATTTTGCATCAATGCCATGTTTAACTTGTTTTGCCCATATCTTCTAGGCCGTAGCTCCGAATTTAATGAACTTTATATGTAACTTGACTAGAATCTCGTGTAGATCATCGTGGTGCATCTTAACTTGCTGTTTAACAACTTGAACATAAGGTTTATTCAGATCTGGACCAATTTCTAAATTTGCATATGAGGACTTACCGGCATTGTTATATGTTGTTTCCGGCCTCATTTAAACTTGCTTTGATGTGTTGCTCTTGTTTGCATCATCTCTTGCCATGAGTAGCCTCATCTAGATTTATCATGCATCATGCTTGTTGTGCATCATGTCTTGTCTATGTGTGGTGTGTTTACCATGTTGTGTGCTTCTTCTCGATAGTTCCCGTTTCGTTGCGATCGTGAGGATTCGTTCGTCTACGCTTGGTTCGTCTTCGTGGCTTCATCTTATTCATGGACTCGTTCTTCTTCCTTGCGGGATTTCAGGCAAGATGACCGTCACCTTGGATCTCATTACTATCATTGCTATGCTAGTTGCTTCATTCTTTCGCTATGCTGCGCTACCTATCCTTTGCTCTTCAAGCCTCCCAATTTGCCATGTCAGCCTCTAACCTTTTGCACCCTTCCTAGCAAACCGTTGTTTGGCTATGTTACCGCTTTGCTCAGCCCCTCTTATAGCGTTGTTAGTTGCAGGTGAAGATGAAGTTTGTTCCTTGTTGGAACATGGAGATGTTGTTCCTTGTTGGAACATGTTTACTTGTTGGGATATCACAATATATTTTGTTTAATTAATGCATCTATATACTTGGTAAAGGATGGAAGGCTCGGCCTTATGCCTGGTGTTTTGTTCCACTCTAGCCGCCCTAGTTTCCGTCATATCGGTATTATGTTCCCGGATTTTGCGTCCCTAACGCGGTCGGGTGATTTATGGGACCCCCTTGACAGTTCGCTTTGAATAAGACTCCTCCAGCAAGGCCCAACATTGGTTTTACCATTTGCCTCACCTATGCCCTTTTTCCCTTGGGTTTCCGGAGCCCAAGGGTCATCTTTATTTTAGCCCCGGCCAGTGCTCCTTCGAGTGTTGGTCCGAACCGAGCAACTCTTGGGGCCACCACGGGCAACTCGAGGTTGGTTTTACTCGTAGCTTGACTTATCCGGTGTGCCACGAGAACGAGGTACGTGCGACTCCTATCGGGATTTGTCGGCACATCCGGCGGCTTTGCTGGTCTTGTTTTATTCTGTCGAATGTCTTGTGCCGGATTCCGAGACTGATCGGGTCTTCCGGGAGAAGGAATATCCTTCGTTGATCGCGAGAATTTATCATGGGCTAAGTTGGGACACCCAGGGTATAAACTTTCGAGAGCCGTGCCGCGGTTATGTGGCAGATGGGAATTTGTTAATATCCGGTTGTAGTAAACTTGAAGCAAACTCTTCTAAAATACACCAACCGTGTGCGTAACCGTGAGTGTCTCTTTTCGGGGTTGATCGAGAGGAGAACACGGTTTCTAGGTTATGTTTGACGTAAGTAGGAGTTCAGGATCACTTCTTGATCATTACTAGTTGACGACCGTTCCTTTGTTTCTCTTCTCGCTCTCATTTGCGTATGTTAGCCACCATATATGCTTAGTCGCTGCTGCAACCTCACCACTTTACCCCTTCCTCTCCCTTTAAGCTTTGCTAGTCTTGATACCCATGGTAATGGGATTGCTGAGTCCCCGTGGCTCACAGATTACTACAACAACAGTTGCAGGTACAGGTTATGCGATGCTCATGACGCGAGAGCGATGTTTACTTGTGTTGGAGTTCTTCTCCTTCTTCTTCTTCTTCGATCAGGGGATAGGTTCCAGGTCGGCAGCCTGGGCTAGCAGGGTGGATATTGTTTGAGTTTCTGTTTATGTTCCATCCGTAGTCGGATGTTGATCTCTTGTATATGATGTTGTATTCATGTGACATTGTATGTATTGGATGTATCCCCATCTATTATGTAATGTTGATGTAATGATATCCACCTTGCAAAAGTGTTTCAATATGCGGGTCTATCCTTGGTTGGACCGTCGAGTTCCTTTTGGATAGGGTCGCATATTGGGCGTGACAAGTTGGTATCAGAGCCTCGACCGACCTTAGGAGCCCCCTTGATTGATCGTGTAGTTTGGCCGTTGTTGAGTCTAGAAGAAAACTGTTTTCAGAGTCTAGTTATATCGGAGAGTAGGAATTCTTTTTACTCCTCAGCCCATTCGTCGCTCTGGTAAGGAATCTTGACGTAGGTGTTTTGAACTACTCCTCTTCACCTTCAAATTTTTTTTTCTTTAGGATCACGCAGTTGGTTTTTCGATCGTTGTTCCTCAGCTCTTTTCATCCGATGCATTTCTCGTCAAGTTGACTCAAGTCTCTTCATCTTTGCAAGTTCAATCCTCAGTTGTCTTCTTTTCCCACCCGCCCACCACTTCTTCTTCTCGGAACCGGAGTCCGTAATCGAGTATCCATCCTACTCGTGCGAAGTCTTTTGCTTTCTTTCCTCAATGATTTCAATCGATGTTTTCCTCTTCAAGATATTCGTCGGTTTCCCCTCCCGAGGCCTTTGTTTTCCCGCCCTCCCACCCTTTTTCTTCCCGGAGTTCGAGTTTCTTCCGACCATCAATTTCATTTGTGTGGAGCCTCTTCAGTCTTCCCTCAATTATTTCAACCGGTGGTTTCTCGTCTTGTTCGTCATTCTTCATCCCTTTCTTTTCCGGTGCACTCAAATCAAGTTTTTCGGGTTAATCATATTCTTTTCCTTCGAAGTGTTCTCCTTGCTCATTTGCCTCTCGCTAGTTTATCCTTCCGGAGTGCTGAAGACATCTCAGGAGATTCGTCTGTGTTTGAATTAATTCGAGGTTGTCACCTCATTCAAATATTTCAATTGTTCCGGTGCATCATCTATCTGTTCAACAATCTTTTCCAACGGTGTTTTCTTTTATTGGGCCCTAACCCACAGGTCTTTTCCCAGGATCTTACTTGACTCTTCTATTTCCCCGGAGCTATTCTCAATTCTTTTCAAGTGTGACGTAAGAATGGATTCCATCAGCCACATGCCTTTTCCAAGATCAATTTCAATTCATTTAATTGTTGGCTCAACCTCTACGCTTTTCGTTCCCCCGGAGTGCCTTAACAATTTTGGTGGAGTTTCTCGTCGTCATTTGAAGACCGAAGTAGAGTTTCTCTTAAATCTTGTCCGTTCTCCCGAAGATTCGTGGTTCTAGCTTCATGCTATCCTCTTGAATTATTCCGTTTATCAGAGATTCTTTTCTTACCCATCCGGGGTATTTCAGGAGTTGCTTTTCTGTTCCGATCATCCGGAGGCCATCTTTTCGGAATATCTCTCCATTCTAAGTTTTTCAAAGTCGTTCTCCAATTATTCTATATCCGTGCCCATTCGTTCGTCTCAATATTCTTCCGGTGCTTCGTTCAAGCATTCGTAAATCAGTTCACGATCTCTTCGTTCTCTTGTCTCTAATTTTCCCTCAAGTATCTTCGTGGTTTCTAATTCTTTCCGGCGATTCGTTCTCTTCTCTTCGTTCATTTTCATTTGTAACGGTGGTTCGTTCAAGATTCTTTTTCTTTGATTATCACACTAATCCATTCGTTCTTTTCAATCCTACCGGTGGTTCATGAAGTCCTTCTCAAGTTTGCGATATGTCACTTCTCAATCCTTTTCAAGAAGAATAAGTAGTATGCAAAATCCATTGCTTGTCATCAATTTAATTTGATGAAGGATAAGCATACAATAAATCTTATTCTTATTTCATCCAAGTGTTTAATCCACTCCTTCAGAGTTTGTTCGTGAGGAATAAATTCTAGTTCCAAGTGTTTTCATCTTTTCTTATCCGGAGTTCAGTTTCCTCGGCCATTTCGTCGGAACCTCCATCGGAATCATCGCAATGCTCATCTTATTCTTTCGTCCTTCATTCTATCTCATCATCCTTTCGTTACCGGAGTTCTTCATGGTGGTTGTTCATGATTTAATTCTTTGTTCAAGAGTTTCATCAATATTTTTGGTGGAATTCAAATATCTTTTCTTCTTGCATCTCTAAGAGTAATTAATTCTCCGTATTCTTTAGAATTGGAGTTTTGCATTTCTTTGTTCTTCTCAGATATTCAAATCCACTCAATCCTTCCTTCCAAGTTCTTTTCATTCAAATTCTTTCCATTCTTCCGGAGGCATTGCGTTGTTTATCTCGTCAAGTGTCATTCCATCTTCTGAAGCTCATGTTCTATTCTTTCCTTGTTCAACCGATGTGCTGCCTAAATCCTTTCAGTCTTATTCGTTTCTTTTCTCATTCTAACCACTCCGGTTAGAACGAGTGGTTTCATAGTCTATCGGATTCCGTGAGCTTTGGATTCTTGTCATTCTCGTCGCTTCTCTCTTCTTTTCGTGTGCTCTCGATTCTTTGCCTCTTCTCTCTTGCGTTTCTTGTTTCACCTCATCCCTTTTTCCCTTCCGTCTCGGTCCTAAGATCTCGGGACGAGATCTCTTGTTAGTGGAGGAGTGTTGTAGCGCCTGGATTCGATCGCGCCAGTGTCCTTGATTATTCGCCCTCGTTGCCATGTCATTTGCTTGCGTGTTGCACTTTGCCATGTCATCATCTGCATTTCATATCATGTCGTCATGTGCATCGCATTTGCATACATGTGCGTCTCATGCATCCGAGCATTTTCCCCGTTGTCCGTTTTGCAATCCGGCACTCCTATGCTCCCCGGCATCCCCCTTTACCTCTTTTCATGTGCGGGTGTTAAACGGTCTCGGAATGGACCGAGGTTTGTTAAGCGGCCTTGGTATAGCACCGGTGAACCGCTGTCAAGTTTCGTGCCATTTGGAGTTCGTTTGATACTCCAGCAGTTAACCGGTAACCGCAAAAGCCTCTTTGTTGCAGCCCAACACCCTTCAAAGTGGCCCAAAACCCAGCAAACTCCCTCCATGCTCTCGGTCGTTCGATCACGATCGTGTGGTAACCGCACCTCATTTGGACTCTCCTAGCTTCCTCTACCTATATAAACACCCCCCACCTCCAAATTTCGGGTCCAACCCTAGTCTTCTTCATCCTCGCGCCTCCGGACATGTCCAGCCGCCACGCCGGATGAATCCGACGCCGCCACGTCACCCCGCATGCCTCCTCTCTCTCCTCCCACCGCCGCGCCCGCCTGCCCACGGCTAGCCCGCCCGGCCTGGCGCCGGACCGACCGCGCCCGCGCCGCCGCCCTCGGCCTCCGCTCGCCCGCCTCATTCGCCGCCCGGCCGCGCGCCACCGCCGCCCGCGCGCTCGCCTCCCTTGGTGCCGCCCGAGGCCCGCGCCGCCCGTCGTCGCCTCCGGCCGCGCCCGGCCCGCCGCCGCCCGTCGGCCCGAGCTCCTCCACGCCTCGGCCCTCCTCGCTCCTCCCTGGCCGGCCCCCTCCTCTCCATCTCCGCGAGCCCAGACGGCCATCCTCGGGATCCGCGCCATGGATCCAGATCTGAAAAGATGAGGTTGACTTTTCCCCTCCGAAAATTCTGCTAAGTCCCTGAAATTTGCATAGTATATGCTCATGTTCATCATGCCATAACTCTCTGCATATTGCTCCGTTTCTTGCGTGTAATATGTCAAATTGTTCGTCTCGACGAGTAGATCATTTCATATCATTGCATCATTTACATTTGAGCTCATATTGATGCCCGAAATGCTGTTAGAAGAGGGCTATGTGATGTTAGTTTCAGATTCTTATCAGAACATGCGCTTTTGTCATTTTTGCCATGATTGATGTCTTCACCCTATGTACTTGAGTCCTACATGTGTTTTGTAATATGCCATGCCATATTTATAGGGGTGTATGCCATGTATTTTTGTGATCTCTGTGGTGACTAGCACAAGCATGCAAACTAGGCTTCATGATGTTGCTAATTTCAGCCCCTGTTTTGCTGATATTTTTATGCCATGTAAACTTGATGCTACCGAGAGATCCATGCTTATTTTGAGATACTTCAGTAAGGATTTTTTGAACATATGGTTATTCTATATCCATCCATGCCCTTGTTTGCAATTATGGAGTAGTCTAGCTTGAGTCAATCGAGCTCTACTTTTGCTATAAAATGTTTCCGGCAGGTTGTTTACATGTTATTCAATTTTGCCAAGGTTGTTTTAGTTGATCCGTGTATGCTATGATGTTGTTCTTGCCATGTATAGCTTCTATGCCATGTCTTCTTACTGTTGGTTGCGTTGCCATGCCATGTATTGCTCTGTGGTGAGTGGTTCAAGCTCACCAACATGCCTACTTATCGTTGTTCCTGCCATGTATGAGTCTGTCATATAACTTGCCATGTTCACATGGGTGCCATCATATCTTCTGTTCCTTTTTGGCTCATGGTTACTAAAGGACTTTTGTTCTATGCTATTATTATATTCATGCCATGCCTTTTTTTGCCATGTTAAGTTCCTGTAACATGTTGTTTGATAGCTCTAAACATTGCAACCTGATATTATTTCCTGATAAGTCTGAAACTGTTATTATTTGCAATCTTGCCATGTCCTTTTGAGCATGTTCTAGTGATTTCTGGAGATAGTTCAGTGTTCATATTTTGTCATGCTTTACCTGTACATCATGCCCATGCCTTTTGTTATTAAGTTGAGGTGTTGTAGCATGTTGTTTTGATGCTTGTAATATGCCTAGTTGCTGTTTTGGACAGATTGTTGCTATGACTTGTTTCATGTGTATGTGTTGAACCGTTGCTCCGTTTTGAGTGTGCTCTATATGAAACTTGCTTGATTTTGCATGTAGTTTCATATTATCATGTTGCATACTTGTTTTGATGTGTTTTCTTGATGTTTGTATGCATTTTGCATCAATGCCATGTTTAACTTGTTTTGCCCATATCTTCTAGGCCGTAGCTCCGAATTTAATGAACTTTATATGTAACTTGACTAGAATCTCGTGTAGATCATCGTGGTGCATCTTAACTTGCTGTTTAACAACTTGAACATAAGGTTTATTCAGATCTGGACCAATTTCGAAATTTGCATATGAGGACTTACCGACATTGTTATATGTTGTTTCCGGCCTCATTTAAACTTGCTTTGATGTGTTGCTCTTGTTTGCATCATCTCTTGCCATGAGTAGCCTCATCTAGATTTATCATGCATCATGCTTGTTGTGCATCATGTCTTGTCTATGTGTGGTGTGTTTACCATGTTGTGTGCTTCTTCTCGATAGTTCCCGTTTCGTTGCGATCGTGAGGATTCGTTCGTCTACGCTTGGTTCGTCTTCGTGGCTTCATCTTCTCCATGGACTCGTTCTTCTTCCTTGCGGGATTTCAGGCAAGATGACCGTCACCTTGGATCTCATTACTATCATTGCTATGCTAGTTGCTTCATTCTTTCGCTATGCTGCGCTACCTATCATTTGCTCTTCAAGCCTCCCAATTTGCCATGTCAGCCTCTAACCTTTTGCACCCTTCCTAGCAAACCGTTGTTTGGCTATGTTACCGCTTTGCTCAGCCCCTCTTATAGCGTTGTTAGTTGCAGGTGAAGATGAAGTTTGTTCCTTGTTGGAACATGGAGATGTTGTTCCTTGTTGGAACATGTTTACTTGTTGGGATATCACAATATATCTTGTTTAATTAATGCATCTATATACTTGGTAAAGGATGGAAGGCTCGGCCTTATGCCTGGTGTTTTGTTCTACTCTTGCCACCCTAGTTTCTGTCATATCGGTATTATGTTCCCGGATTTTGCGTCCCTAACGCGGTCGGGTGATTTATGGGACCCCCTTGACAGTTCGCTTTGAATAAGACTCTTCCAGCAAGGCCCAACATTGGTTTTACCATTTGCCTCACCTATGCCCTTTTTCCCTTGGGTTTGGAGCCCAAGGGTCATCTTTATTTTAGCCCCGGGCGGTGCTCCTCGAGTGTTGGTCCGAACCGAGCAGCCCGGCGGGGCCACCACGGGCAACTCGAGGGTTGGTTTTACTCATAGCTTGACTTATCCGGTGTGCCCTCGAGCGAGATGCGTGCGACTCCTATCGGGATTTGTCGGCACATCAAGGCGGCTTTGCTGGTCTTGTTTTATTGCTGTCGAAATGTCTTGTAGCAGGATTCGAGACTGATCGGGTCTTCCGGGAGAAGAATATCCTTCGTTGATCGCGAGAGCTTATCATGGGCTAAGTTGGGACACCCTGCAGGTATAAACTTTCGAGAGCCGTGCCCGTGGTTATGTGGCAGATGGGAATTTGTTAATATCCGGTTGTAGTAAACTTGAAGCAAACTCTTCTAAAATACACCAACCGTGTGCATAACCGTGAGTGTCTCTTTTCGGGGTTGATCGAGAGGAGAACACGGTTTCTGGGTTATGTTTGACGTAAGTAGGAGTTCAGGATCACTTCTTGATCATTACTAGTTGACGACCGTTCCTTTGTTTCTCTTCTCGCTCTCATTTGCGTATGTTAGCCACCATATATGCTTAGTCGCTGCTGCAACTTCACCACTTTACCCCTTCCTCTCCCTTTAAGCTTTGCTAGTCTTGATACCCATGGTAATGGGATTGCTGAGTCCCCGTGGCTCACAGATTACTACAACAACAGTTGCAGGTACAGGTTATGCGATGCTCATGACGCGAGAGCGATGTTTACTTGTGTTGGAGTTCTTCTCCTTCTGCTTCTTCTTCGATCAGGGGATAGGTTCCAGGTCGGCATCCTGGGCTAGCAGGGTGGATATTGTTTGAGTTTCTGTTTATGTTCCATCCATAGTCGGATGTTGATCTCTTGTATATGATGTTGCATTCATGTGACATTGTATGTATTGGATGTATCCCCATCTATTATGTAATGTTGATGTAATGATATCCACCTTGCAAAAGCGTTTCAATATGCGGGTCTATCCTTGGTGGGACCGTCGAGTTCCTTTTGGATAGGGTCGCATATTGGGCGTGACAGCGTGGGCTGGACATAGCGCAGTAAGCAGAGCAAGTGGGGAGGGACTCCTCCATCCTCGCGCCACCTTTTTCGCCACGTATTGGGCTAGTGCCGGTTGCGGGATGTGCTGAGATTGCGCGGGCCCATGAGTCAATCACTCGGACGCGCGGATAAATATGGCGACACGGTCGATGTGTGCAACAGTGCCCACCATTTCCCCCCTTATCCCTCGCCTCTCTGTCTCGCCCCCTCCAGTGCAGCGCCACTCGGCTCGTCCCCGTCGACCACTGCAGCAATGGTGAAGGACAAGACGAAGGCCCTGGAGCGCGCGAAGAAGAAGACCAAGGGCAAGAAGACGGTGAAGGGGTCGACCTCGCGATCTGCTCTGCCGCCGCGTTGGATCCAAGGGGATTGGAACCCCTTTTCGGTCTCTGAGGAGGATCTGGAGGGACTCGCCGTCGACGGTCTGATAGCGCCTGGATCCTGGAGGCTACCGGAAGGAGAGTCCGAGCCCGCACCGTGCGACAGCGAGCGGGTTCTCCTCACGACTCACGTAGAAAGAGGTTTGTCTCTACCTCCACATCCATTCCTTCCTGGATTCTTGAATTTCTTTGGTTCTCAAATCCATCACTTTCCCCCAAACACCATCTCGTACCTTGTCGTATTTGTTTCGATGTGTGAGAACTTCCTAGGATGTCACCCACATTGGGGTTTGTTCAAACATATCTTCACCTGCAGATCTCAGTCGGTTAAGAAAGCCAATCTGACTGATGAGAGGACCCACATGATCCAAATGTGTGGAGGTTTGGGAGTCCAAATGAGGGGTAGGAGATCTTTCCCTCCCATGTCTTTTCCCGAGTCGGTTAGGGGGTGGTAGTCGACCTGGTTTTACTGCAAAGATGTCCCGACCCTGGGTGCATCGACTGGCCTTCCTCCTTTCTCTCTGGAGAGACTCTGCACTCCTTGTTCATTGACTGTAGAAGAGGAGGAGCAGGGTGAGGTGGCTATCCTGGTTGACGCGGTCGTTGCCCTGGTCCTAGGCAGAGTGATAGGCATGGATTTGCTGGAAGTGTTTCTCAGTCGACGCATTCAGCCCTTGCAAGCTCGCGACCACCCCATGTGGCTGTACTCAGGTACAGAAGACACAACTCGGACCCACCCAGAGGAGGTCAAAGAGGAGACAGTGGTGCAGTGGCTTCGGAGCATCACTGCAAACAAGGACAACCCGCGTGGAGAAAAACGGATCTTGACATTCAACGTTGAGCACCCTCCAGGAGAGGTCTGACATAACTTGTTGAGTGTTTTATCTTTTATTCTTCAATATGCAAATGTATTAGAATCCGACCGATCTTTATAATCTATGTTTCACAGGTATTCGTGAAGATGTACTCGCCCGTACGGAACGGGGAACAACCCATCGGAGGAGCAAAAAGCGAGAGTGGGAGCGCCGATATTGAGTACGCCAACGACAATGAAGACGATAACAATGACTCTCAGGATAGCGAGGAAGTTGAGTCGCCTCCATGTTCCGAGCGCCAATCCAAGCAGACCCAGGATCCAGCAGCTGGACAGAGCAAGGCTGCAACGTTGAGTGTCAGGACCCAGAAGCGCATTTGGACACCAATTCCCGACCCGACTGAGAAAACTTCCAAGCAAGCCAAGGTTGCTCCGCCCAAGCCGCGGAAGGCCCTGCCCAGGATAAAGGTCATCGTGCCTATTACTTCAATGTGAGTGCTCCGAGTGTCTCTCTTTCTTTTCCTCCATTGCTATTGCAGACCTTATTGTTTTATTTGACTGAGTGGAATTTTGAATCTCAGGGCTGCTACTTCCGGGACATCGCATATGGAGATCGACGACGAGCAGGATGACACGGAGACTGCGGATGGGGCCACCTCTCGGGCAGGTATGATCGACTCTCGCCTTGCTAATTGTTCCGACGGTTGACTGAACTCTGACTGTCGAATGACTGTAGTGCCAACGGACATCATCCAGCTTCCAGATGATGATGACGAGGAACCTCCGAGAAGCTCAGGAGGACGGGGCAGGACTTCTACGACTTCGTGAAGCCTCGCCAAGAGAGTGCCCTCAGGTCAGGCGTCTCATATGCTGCCTGAATCTGTTCCTCAAGGGTCGGGTGTCGGTGTGGAACGACACCTATGGGATCACAAGAATCCCTACTAGTTGCCGCAGCGCGGGGTTGCAAGAAGAGCAGGATCAGTAGTCAGCACAAGGATCGTTTACCCAAGTTCGGGCCGCGAGGATGCGTAAAACCCTAGTCCTGCTTTGGTGGGTGTATTTCAGAGAGTTCTTGAGCTCTCGAACTAGCTATGGTGAGCGCGTGATTCGAAAAGCCGAATCCCTCTCAAGTATGCCATGGGCCTCCTTTTATAAGCGAAAGGGCTGCCACGGTGGCATCTGAGGAGGTGGAAAAGCGTCTGATGTGCGACTTATCGCTCGTATTACAGGACAAGTCGCATTTAATGCACCGCTGAGGTGTCCCCTAGCTTTATCGGGGACGGGGGCGAGGCATGTCCCGTCCGTCGCCGCTCCTCCTCGCTTCGACACGCGCCCTGGCCAGCGGTGCCTGCGGAGCCATGTAGGCAGGCAAGCAGCTCAGGTGGCGCGGTGGTAGGGTCTTCACGAAGATCTACATGCCGCCACGCGGGCGCCTGCTAAGTTGGCCTGGAAGTTGCATGTTGCCGCGCGGTACCTGCCCACTGGTTTGGGCTGGCAGCTGCATGCGAACAGCGGTGGAGACTTGGCTGGTGCGGGGGTGCAGCGGTGGCCTGCTGGCGTCTTCGGTGAGAGCCTTGCCGGGGGCCGGCAAGGGTCTTCCGTGTGTGTGTCGTCCCCGGCAAGAATCTTGCCGGGGGTCTCGTGGCTCTCCTCGGCAAGGATCTTGTCGAGGATCGTTGTCTTCTAATCCTCATCTGATCTTGAATGTGTCTTCACAAAGATCTGCATGACACCACAGAGGTGCCTCCCGAGCCCTAGCCCCACGTGGCTGATGGTGTTGGGGACGTGGGCTCAAGGGTGGCTCGCCCTGTTGGTGTTTGGGCGCGCTGCCCCGGCAAGGGTCTTGCCGGGGAAAACTGCTCCGCCCCTCTACTTATTTGCGTTCTTGGTCTTGGTGTTGCCCTGGCTGTCTTGGGCTTCGGTTTTGCCTTGGTTCACCTCCCCTGCTCTACTTGGTGTGGCCGTGGGCGCGGCTCCGACTGCCGTGCACAGGAAAAGGGGTACAAAGGTGCGCCCCTTCTTTTGTACACCGACAGGAGCCCCCGGGCCTGGACCACACATAAGCGCGACACGTTGTTGGGCCAGGCCCAAAACGGTGCGCGGGCAGGCGGGGTAGTTTTTACCGCGATAAAACTTTTCACGCGCTGCGCTTCCCACGACTCATGTTGAATGCACGACGTGGAGGGGTGCGCGTGACGTGGGCGGCATGCGTGGGGCGGTTCCTGTATGCATGCGTCATATCGCAGTAAATGGGCAGCTTGCGCCTTCTCCATGAAAGGAGGGAGGCATGGAGGTGCGGCTTATTTACTGCATGGGGCCGGGTTGCGATCTTCAAGGCGTTCACACCCCATGATCACGGGGTGGGGAGAGGTCGCTTCACCCGTCCCCTCGATTCTGCATGTTCGCCACACGTCCTCCATGCGCTTGGGGTAGCAGGCGGTGGAGGCGGGTAACCGGGCCGTCGCTGGTTGGGGCAGCGGGTCGGTCTTGATTCCCTGCGCCTCTGGTGGCTGGATTGGCCGAGCGGGGCGGCTGAGCCCCGACCCTGCCCCTTTATAAGGAGGGGACGGGGGGAATGGCATCCCGCACTCTTCTATCATCTATCCCCTCTTGCTTCCGCTTCTTCCTTTCACTCGCCATGGAGAAAGGGAATCCTGGTCCCTCGTCGGTGGCGGCAAGGGTCACCACTTGACAGCGCGTCCCTCCCCCTCCTGAGCCTGCGGTGGTGGAGCCAGCCGCGAGGGGAAGGGGGAGGGGGCGAGGCCGTGGGCGAGGCCGGGGCAGAGGTCATAGTGCTCGGGGAAGAGGAGGACGGGGCGGTGCGCCGGCTTCGCCCTCGCCAATGATGCCTTTTCCGATGGAAGGCCATATCGGAGACCAGCCCCGCGAATTCTTCATCAGGCTGCACCGGCCTCCGCGTCGCCGTCTTCGTCTTCCCACCCCGTTTTCTCGGGAGATGGAGTGTGACCCGCCCCAATCCCTCAGATTGCACATGAGGGGTTGTGGGAGCACGCGGGTCAACTTCGACTTCCCGGCTCCTCGGGTCGTGTACCTCCGTCATGGGTGGAAGATGTTTGCTCGCATCCACAGCCTGACGGCGGGGCTCATCCTCTACTTCAAATTAATGGAGGACGGCCTGCTCTCCGTCAAGGTCTTCGGAGACTTCAGGACTCTCCTGAAGTGCTGCGTGGAGAGCTCCTCTGATGGAGATTCTGACGATGGAAGCTCTTCCTTGAGCGAAAGTGATGAGGAGGACAGCGGGGCAGATGACGGGGACGAGTCCTTCTAGGCGTCGGATGCCCCGCGCCTGGGCGGGTGCGGCAGCAGCAGCATCTGCACCTGGCCGCTCTCCGGCTGAATTTTGTCGGGGGTGGGGCCAGCTCCTTGAACTTCTCGGGGCCGTCTCCTTGGGCGGCTGGCGTCGGGAGGCTGCGGAAGAGGAAGGGGGCGGGCGGCAAGGCCGTCAACTCGGAGTACGCGTGCACCGACTCCTTCATCGCGTATTGCCAGTCCTGCCGCCTCGTCTTCCAGCTCCTTTCCCGGCACCGTCATCACCGGCCCACCAGTGGGCGGCCACCGAGGTGTTCTCTTGGTGCTTTCTGCTGCTCGTAGCTCGCCTAGGTGCCCCTTTTTCCCTTTTGCCTCCTTGACCTGCCTCCTGAGGAGAGGGACAAGAAAGGGATTACGGGCATCTCATCTCTTTTTTAATCTGTAAGCCTTCGGGCCTTGTTAAATTTAAAGCCTGTAATCCCCCTTATTCATGCTTTTCATTCCGTACGGACTGTACCTGTGTGGGATGTTTTTTAATGAACAAGGGATGTTTGCCGCATTTTTTGTTCGTGGGTAGACCCCGCGACAAGGAGCAAATCCTTGTTACAGTTTAAGATAAACGTTTTTCGCCCGGCAATAGGCCTTGCCATCCCCCCACTTTGCTCGACCATTCTCACGCTCCTGGCGGAGGCAGGAATGAAGCGGGCTTCGGCTCCTCGTTCTACTTCCTTGCCACTGCGACTACAACCAAATCCGGGCCTAGGAGATAATCCTTGGGTATAGAAAAAGGGAGCATGGTGGCCTAGAAATAAAACAAGGTTTCACATATCCCAGTTCCATTCTGAAATGCATGATAGAGGATGAAAGACTTATCTGGATCTGCAGCCCCCAACAACCTTGTCTTGCCATGGTTGGATCCTTGCGCTTGCAGCCCCCGGCAATTCTGGTTTGCCGGGGTCGGGACGCCGGTCCGTTCCCTTTCTTCCAAGTAGCTCAGCAGAAGTGCTCATGTGCCTGTGAACCAAGGAGGACGAAAAAAAGCAGATGCCAAGCCTTTTCGACCTCTAGGCTAGGGGCTAGTCGCCGCTAAGCACTATCAACCCTAACCAAGGAAGAGACTCGACCTAGCATGCATGCTATAACTTAGGGCGCCAGCGCTTCATTTATTTATGCTTAGGGTCTGTGCCTGGCTTTGTACAAAGGGTTACATGCCTTGCCGGCAAAGCTTGTACAAAAGGTGGCTTGCCAGGAGGCCCGGCAAGCCGCGCCTTATGGGTAAAACTTGCGAAGATGCTCAATGTTCCAGGAGTTGCTCACTGGGACATCATCATCGGTCTCGAGGCGGACTGCGCCGGGCCTGGTGACTCATATTACTTGATAAGGGCCTTCCCACTTTGGCGTCAACTTGTTGGAATTCTTGGCCATTGAGCAGCGAAGAACAAGGTCGCCTTCCTCAAAGCCGGGCATGAACCTTGCGGCTATGGTAGCGGCGCAAGGCTTCTTTGATAGCGTGCTTCTCTCACTGACCGCCCGAAGGCGATCTTCCTCAAGGAGCATTGCGTCATCTTGCCGCAACTGCTCTTGCTCAAGCTCATCATAAGCGAGCACTCGAGGTGACCCGTATATGAGTTTCGTGGGGAGAACTGCCTCCACCCCATATACTAGGGCAAAGGGTGTCTGACCGGTGGCTCGATTTGGCGTCGTCCTGATCGACCAAAGAACCGCCGGCAACTCATCAATCTAGTGCCTTCCACTCTTGTGCAGCTTGTCAGAGGTCTTCGTTCTTAGGCCTCGCAACACTTCAGCATTTGCCCTCTCCGCTTGGACGTTGCTCCGTGGGTGTGCCATGGAAGCAAAACAGACCTTGCTACCGAGGTCTTGAATGTATTGCATGAAGGTGTGGCTTGTGAACTGTGTGTGCGTTGTCGGTGATGACTTTGTTTGGCACACCAAAGCGGCGAACCAGTCCTTGAAGAACTTGACGGTGGTGGCGGTCACCTTTCTCTTTGCTTCCACTTCGGCCACTTTGTTAACTTGTCGATTACAGCGTGCAAGTACTCAAAGCCCAAACAGTAGCTGGGGAAAGGTCGATATATCGAGCCCCAGACAGAAATGGCGGGAGAGAGGATTGTTTGAAGGGCTTGAGCTGGTTGATGAAGCATCTTTGAATGGGCCGACCGCTTCACACTTGGTTACTAGTGTCGTCGCATCACGGAGGCGGTGGGCGAAGAAACCTTGCGGGAGCCTTGCGGCAAGGGTCCTCGACCCTATGTAGGAGCCACATATGCCTCCATGTGTCTCCGCCAACAGCTCGATCCTTCCTCCGGGGATGCACTTCAATTTCACACCGTTCGGCCTCCTCACATGCAGGGCGTCATCGGCGAACTGGTACAAAGCGGGTGACGGGCTACTTTCTCCGCTTCTTCCTGCTCCTCGGGAAGTTCCCTGTTGGTGGGAATTGGGCGATATCTGCGCCCATGCGGAGCACAGGGCTCGGCAGCAGGACCAAAGCATCTCTTCCGCCATGGGGCGGTTGTCTCTACAGCCAGGGCTTGCCGCCCGCGGAGCAGATTGCTCTTAGGTAGGCTCGGTGTGCATGGCAACATCCTTGCGGCCGTCGAGGGGCTCGGCGGGAAGGTATTGCGGGACCTGATTTCCTCCGCTTATACCGCTCTGTTGATGGTTCGACGGATGGCTGAGTTAAGCGAGCAAAAGGTACCGGATCCACGGTAGCTTGAATACATGCGCTTTGATAGGTAGTCGGCGATGTCATTCTCCACTCGGGGGACGTGCTCCGCTTGGATGCCGTCAAAGCGCTCCTCCAGCTTTCTCACCTCATCTACTAGGCCTCCATCAATGGGCTCTGGTAATCCTTGTTGACCTGCCTAACAACAAGCTGCGAGTCACCCCTGACGATGAGCTTCTTAACCCTGAGGTCTACCGCGGTCCTGAGACCGGCGAGCAATCCCTCGTACTCGGCAGTGTTGTTGGTGGACATCTCCCTGGGAAAATGCACATGGATCACGTACTTGAGGTGCTCTCCGGTGGGTGCGACGAGCAGCACACCAGCACCGGCGCCTTGCAGCGAGAAAGCCCCATCAAAGTACATGATCCAGTCGCGGTCTGCTTCCTTGCGGGGGAGAGTGGTCTCCTGGATTTCTTCGTCAGGCGTTGAGGTCCATTCTGCAATGAACTCTGCCAAGACTCTGCTTTGGATTGTTGAGGTTCAAACTTCAAACTAAAACTTGATAACTCCAAGGCCCATTCCACAATCCTTCCGGTTGCATCTGGGTTATGCAGTATCCGTTGCAACGGGAGGCGGGTGACGACAATGATCTCGTGGGCTTGGAAGTAATGACGCAGCTTCCTTGAGGCCATAAGGAGGCCGAAGAGCAATTCCTGCACACCGGAGTACCTCGACCTAGCTCCCTGCAAGAGGGAGCTGACAAAGTAAACTGGGTGCTACATCTTCTTCTTCTTCTGCACCACCTCACTCGATTGCGCGGGCACTGCCTTGGTGGCATCAGAATCTGACGAGGGCCTCGCCTTGCCGGCACCAGGCCCTACCCGGGGAATCTTTGGCTTGCCATCCGGTGGTTCTGCCGTCGTCACTGCCTCCTCGTCGACCTCCCTCTGTGCCACCAGTGCGGCGCTGACCACTTGATTCTTCGCCGCCAGATACAGCAGCAACGGCTCTTGTGGTTTAGGCGCAACCAGTTTTAGCATGGTGGAAAGGTATTTCTTCAGATCCTACAATGCTGCCTCGGCTTCTGGGGTCCACTCCATTGGGCATGCCTTCTTCAAGATTTGAAGAAAGGAAGGGCGCACTCGACGGACTTGGAGATGAATCGGCTCATGGCGGCGACACAGTCGGTGAGTCGACGCACATCCTTGATCCGCTTGGGCACCTCAATCTGCTCAATAGCCTTGATTTTGTCTAGGTTTGCCTCGATCCCACGCTGCGACACAAAGAACCCGAGAAGCTTGCCGGACGGAATGCCGAAGACACACTTCTCAGGGTTCAGCTTGAGGTTGATCTTGTGCAGGTTGGCAAATGTCTCTTCCAGATCTTGCACAAGAGTTACCCCGTCTTTGGTTTTGACCACTATGTCATCCATGTATGCTTCCATATTTCTATGGAGCTGGGGTTCAAAACCAATTTGGACTGCTCTAGCAAACGTCGAGCCAGCACTCTTCAACCCGAAAGGCATCCGTAAAAAGCAATACGTACCACATGGGGTGATGAATGTTGTCGTCTCTTCATCTTATCTTGTCATGAAGATTTGGTGGTAGCCCGAGTAGGCGTCGAGGAATGACAACAGATCACACCCGGCCGTGGAGTCGACAATCTGGTTGATGCGCGGCAAAGGGAAGGGTTCCTTAGGACAAGCCTTACTGATATATGTGTAGTCAATACACGGCCTCCACTTCCCATTTGCCTTGCGCACCACTGCCGGATTGTCCAACCATGTCGGGTGGAGCACTCCTCTCACCAAACCTGCCACTTCCAACTTCCTGATCTCCTTTGTGATGAACTCCTGCCTCTCCAGAGCCTGTTTTCTGACCTTCTGCTTGAAGGGCCGCGCATGAGGATAGACATCTAGGTGGTGCTCAATCACCTCCCTGGGAACAACGGGGATGTCAGATGCTTGCCACGCAAACACGTCGACATTCGCCTCCAGGAAGTTGACTAGCGCGCCTTCCTATTTGCTGTCGAGGGTGGAGCCTATGGTGAAGGCCCCTCCCGTGTCATCCTCCCTGACGGACACCTTCTTGGTCTGTGGCGGCTCAGCTCTGGATTTGTTGCTCTTGCCGGTAGAGCTCTCTGGCACGTCCTCGACGGTAGCACAAGACAACGAGGAGGTGCGCTTGCCGGAGTGGGTGCGAGAGGTCTTGCCGGGCTTCTTCTTCCCTCCCGGGCCTTCAGCGGCAGGAGCAGGTGCCTTGACGGCAGCTGATGCAATTGCTTCCCGGTAGAGTTGGATGGTGCAAATCAGCGCGTCCTTCTTATCGGAGGGGACGGAGATGATGGTCAACGGCCCGGGCATCGTTAGCATGTTGTAGGCGTAGTGTGATGCTGCCATGAACTTGGCTAGTGCCGGGTAGCTGAGGACCCCGTTGTAGGGCAAGGGGATCTCGGCCACGTCAAAGATGATCCGCTCTGTCCTGTAGTTCAACTCTCCTCCAAGCGTCCGCGAGCGGTGTGGTGTCGAGGATGAACCCGGGCGAACAGCGGAACCGGATCTAATTCAAAAACAGCGGGGCCCGCATCGCCCATAAACCGGCATCGCGCCGGGCGGGTCGCTTCGACCCGACAAAGCGCACGACCGGCCAAGACCCTCGACTTCGGCAATGTCGTCAACCCGGCGAAGCGGGCGGCGCAAAAGCAGCTTCGACCAGCGCAGCCTTAGCTTCCCGATAAGCCAACCCACTCGTGGCATCCACGGCAACCCAGCCACAGGTCAGCTCCGTCGCATCCAGCTGCATGCGATGGGGCGAGACCTCGATCGCGATGATCAAGACTACGGTGCCCCGCCCATGCCCGTGGTCAGCGGGCGTAGCAATAGTGCCTACCTACCCGCGACCCGGGCTGGCGCGGCAGCGATGTTCCCGCCCTTACGGCAGCGACAACAAGCGGAGGCACGACGGAGAACAGCATGCGCGACTCGACCAGCCACGCATACTGACGGTCGACAAGGCGGCGCCTGATCCCCCTATGCCGCTGAGGCCCGCACCTAGGGTGTGGCGCCCGAGACCGGCCTTCGAAGACTTCCATATTTTTGTGACCTCTGTGTGTTTTTTATTTGTGCTTGCTCTATTTATTTTTGCATTGCATCATGTCATCATGCCAGCATGTCATTTAATTTTTAAAACTCACCTAAATAAATTGCATATATCGTGATCTATTTAAATCGAGGGAACCCACATGGTGGTTTCTCTTTAAAACATATCCTCCCAATATTTAGGGAGCTATTATAAAGTATCCCATTAATTTGGAATTATCTGCAACCCACTTGCATGTTAAATCTTTGACCTTTCCTTCCTCCGATTTCCGACTCTCAAACTTTGTCGATAATTCTTTTGTTCTTTTTCCAAGCTGCATCAAAAATCCTCAACATTTTTGGCCACACCAAACCTAGTCCCAATTCAAGACCATTTGAATTATATTCAAATGACTTTGAATTTAATTCCTGCAATCTTGCCACTCCTATTTTTCATGGACCGTGCACATTTTTGCGAGTTCGGAAAAATTATCCGCGCGTCCAACTTCTTCCCCTAACCTCCCTTTCCTTTCTTTCTTATCTTTGTTTTTTTTCTCTTAGTGAGGGAGAGAAGAGAGCCAGCCAGCCCACCCGGCCTCTTGGGCCTGACCAACCAGACCGGCCCGTTCCAGCCAGCCCAACTAAAGCCCCTCCTAACCCTAGCCCGACCCCCTCCACTCGATCTCTCCCTCGTCCTCCCTCCAGCGCCGCACACCCGCATCTCTCCCTTCGATCTCCTCCCTCACGCCCTTTCCTCCCCCCGTTCCTCTCGATCCCGCCGCCCCTCGCTGTCGCTCAGGCCCGCCGAGGTGCCCTGCATCGCCGGAGCCCTGCGCCAAGACCTCCCCTGCATTGCCTTGTCTAGGGCGAGGAGGACGACCCGCATCACCTCCTGCTCGAGCTCCGTCGCGCGCCCTCATCAGCCCTCGTCCCCGCCTCTTCGTCTACAGCCTTGCGCCTGCCTCTCGCGCTGCCACCTTGAGAGGAGTAGAGCACCACGCCCGGCCTCACTTAACACCAGGCGGCCAACTCCGTGACCCTCCGTCATCTGCCCCGTGCCGCAGCCGCTGCCTTCTTCCAGCGCCTTGCGCCATCTTCTTCAGCGCTCGAGCATGAGCTCGTCCGCGCCCGCCTCCTCTTCTCTGTGTTTCGCGCCCTGGCTTTCGGCCTCCTTCCACGCGCCATGTCCGCCTCACCTCCGCTGCTCGCCCGTGCCGATCCTCTGCACCTTCCCGTCGGCCCTGCTCCTTCCCTCGCGGTCCCGACCAGATGCAGAAACCAGGAGCTCAAGCCCTGCCATGGCCGCCGCCCGTTCGTCGCCTCCGGCCGGATCCAGCCGCCCTCGGCCTCCCCTCGAGCACCCGAGGCCCTGCGAGCCTCCCGCTCGCCCGCATCTGCCTCTGCTCCGTGCCACTCATCCTTGGCGCCATGGCCTCTGCCTCCTTTGGATGACCCGTGGCTGCCGTGCCCTGTTGTGCGTTCTCTCCGCTGCGAACCTTTGTTGGCGTCAAGACCGTGGGCGCCAAGTTAGTCTTCCACTATCATCTCGAGGATTTCTCCAAGTACCGCACGGACGCCAAATGCGACTACACCATGGTGATCGTGAACAACTACACACCTACAACTAGTGTACCTCTACATCCACGGAATCGCGAAGTACCGCTTTTGAAGCATAAGTACAACAAGGAACCCGAAGGACTTGGATCGCCAAGTTCCTCTTTGTCCACGATGATTACGCAAGACCCGAGATCGACTTGGCGGACTCACAAGTACCATGGCGACCGCCAAGTTCCACTACGGTGAGCGTTTTGGAATTGCCAAGTCGGACTACAACGCGAAGACCATGTACCACTACCGTCGCGAGTACCTCTACCGTCGTCCGAAGGCGTTGGATTCATCAAGTTCCTCCTCAGCGAGCGTGTACAACTACCGTCGCCATGTGAACAACGACTTCCACTACGCCGTGTCGACTACTTCCCTCGGCGATCATCGCGAGCGTCTACTTCCCTCTCTGAAGCGCATTCCGCCCGACGCACGCTTCAAAGGTATAACCGCCGAGAGCGACCGCCGTGGACGAATGCATATGTTGTATGAGATGCCCGTTTGCACCGTGTCGAAATTGTCGCTCGCTTGTTCCTCCTCGTTGCCATGCCATCGTCTCGTGGGAACCCGGTAACGGGAACACCCACCATCTTGCTCAACTTCGCTTCGTCACACTTTCTTTTGCACCGACATCTCGATGAGCTGCCGGAACCAAAATATTGCCGTGGCACCATTTTCGTTTCGCCGCCGTGGCACCCTTCGTTCCGCCATGGTGACCAAATGCCTTGTAACATGCTCTTGTCAACATTTTCATAAAATTGCATATAACTTGTATATGTCATCCGCATCATGATAACAACATTTAAATGTTTATAATTGTTGTTTGCATTAATTTGCTTAAATGCCATGCTAAAATGTTTTATTTCATAACTAAATAACCGTAGCCCAGTTTTAAATAAATTATATATGTAAATGGGGTAGAAAAATGCATAGCTTACATGGTAGCATTACTTTGCATGTTTAACAACATTAAAATTGTGTTTAGGGCAGAACAGTAGCAAATTCGAAATATGCATACGGGGTTTTACCGGAATTGTTGTTTGTTGTTCCGGCCTCATTTAAACTTGCCTAAATAGTTAGTTTACTTATGCTTCACCTCTTGCCATGTTTAATAACATTTAATATTGTTGAGTACCTAATCGGAGAGAACTAAATAAGTGATGTGGTGTTTTGTCAATATGCAACCTGTTGCATATTGAGCTCCACTAACTTGTAGTGTTGTTTTGCATATTGCCATGCCATGCCCCATTAAACCGGACATGCATCATACTTGTTTGCGCATCATGCCATGTTTATGTGATGGTTGTTTACTATGTTGTTTGCTTCTTTCCGGTTTGCTTCTCGCTTAGCTTCGGTTTTGTTCCGGAGTTGTGAGGATTCGTTCGACTACGTCCGTTTGTCTTCTTCATGGACTCGATCTTCTTCCTTGCGGGATTTCAGGCAAGATGACCATACCCTCGAAATCACTTCTATCTTTGCTTGCTAGTTGCTCGCTCTTTTGCTATGCCTATGCTATGATGCCTACCAGTTGTTATATCATGCCTCCCATGTTGCCATGTCAAGCCCCTAACCATCCTTTCCTAGCAAACCGTTGATTGGCTATGTTACCGCTTTGCTCAGCCCTCTTATAGCGTTGTTAGTTGCGGTGAAGATGAAGTTTGTTCCTTGTTGGAACATGGAGATGTTGTTCCTTGTTGGAACATGTTTACTTGTTGGGATATCACAATATATCTTATTTAATTAATGCATCTATATACTTGGTAAAGGGTGGAAGGCTCGGCCTTATGCAGTGTTTTGTTCCACTCTTGCCGCCTAGTTTCCGTCATACCGGTGTTATGTTCCCGGATTTTGCGTTCCTTACGGTTGGGCGATTTATGGGACCCCTTGACAGTTCGCTTTGAATAAGACTCCTCCAGCAAGGCCCAACCTTGGTTTTACCATTTGCCACCTAAGCCTTTTTCCCTTGGGTTCTGCAGACTCAAGGGTCATCTTTATTTACCCCGGGCGGTGCTCCTCCAGTGTTGGTCCAAACTAAACACCGTCTTGGGACCATTCCTTGGCAACTTGGATTACGTCGGTACCTGTCGCTTCGCTTATCCGGTGTGCCACGAGCGAGATATGTGCAGCTCCTATCAGGATTTGTCGGCACATTCGGGTGGCTTTGTTGGTCTTGTTTTATTGCTGTCGAAATGTCTTGTAGTCCGGGATTCGAGACTGATCGGGTCTTCGGTAGAAGGAATATCCTTCATTGACCGTGAGAGCTTATAATGGGCTAAGTTGGGACACCCTGCAGGGTATTATCTTTGAAAGCCGTGCCCGCGGTTATGAGGCAGATGAGAATTTGTTAATGTTGGTTGGTAGAAAACCCGAAGTTGATCTTAATTAAAATACACCAACCGCGTGTGTAACCGTGATGGTCTCTTCTCGGCGGAGTCCGGGAAGTGAACACGGTGTTGGAGTTATGTTTTACGTAGGTTGTTCTAGGATCACTTCTTGATCATAGATGTTCGACCGTGCTTTGCCTCCTCTTCTCGCTCTCTTTTGCGTATGTAGCCACCAGATATGCTAGTCGCTTGCTGCAGCTCTACCTCACTACCTTCTCCTACCCATAAGCTTAAATAGTCTTGATCTCGCGGGTGTGAGATTGCTGAGTCCCGTGACTCACAGATACTTCAAAACCAGTTTGCGGTGCCGATGAAACCGTGCGGTGGCGCACCGAGCTCAAGGAGGAGTTCGATGAAGATCTTGTTCATTGTGTTGTTTCGTTTGAGTTGATCGATAGTGGAGCCAGTTGGGACGATCGGGGATCTGTGTAGCATTTGGGGTAGTCTTCTTTTATTTTGGTTCCGTAGTCGGACCTTGATTGTATTTGTATGATGTAATGTTTTACTCATGTATTGTGTGAAGTGGCGATTGTAAGCCAACTATGTATCTCTTTCCCTTATGTATTACATGGGTTGTGTGAAGATTACCTCACTTGCGACATTGCTTTCAATGCGGTTATGCCTCTAAGTCGTGCTTCGACACGTGGGAGATATAGCCGCATCGAGGGCGTTACAAGTTTGTATCAGAGCCCTCCCCCGACTTAGGAGCCCCCTGCTTGATTGAATCGCTGACTTTGTTGAGTCTAGACAAAAATGTTTTGAGTCTTTGGATTATATATATCGGAGAGTAGGATTCTTTTTACTCCTCAGTCCCTTCGTCGCTCTGGTGAGGTATCCTGACGTAGAGTTTTGACTCTTTCTCTTCTCAAATTTCACTAAATTTTTTTTAGGATCACGCGGGTATCTTGGAACCGTGCCGATGGTTTTGTGACGAGAACATTGTTCTTGGTGCCTCCTGACATTTAGGGGTTGTGGCAGTGTCCCGGGGAGTTGAGCTCTGAGGTGTTGTCGTCACAATTTTATCGTTGCGATTTTGGAATACGAGTTTTGCCGACATCGAAAATCTCTTTTGTGTAGTTGTTGGTGAGATAACCTCGATAACCCGATCTTTGGGCGAGCTCGAGAGTATTGCCATGACTTGTATAACGGATGCTTTTGAAGGTCGAGGTAAGCGATTTCGAAGGTTTCTTGGTTATGTGTTGAAGGATGGATACAATTTGGATCTAGGTATTGTTAGTTTGGGTGATATATTTTGTGTCCCTGTATCCCCAACACCAGATTGCATAACCAGAAAGTTTCGGGAGTTTATAAGTGGGAATTCAAGTAGCTCCTAGAATATCTTTCCTACAGATGCATGATATGGGATTGGGTAAATCTCTATCATATGTATTTGTTCCGGCTTATTGTGCAAGCCAAATCCTTTGTTTTTGTTCCGTTTTGTGGTATTCAAGTTGCTTCAATGCCAAGTGTTGATTCCATACCTTATTCTAAACGGTGTTCTCATATTTCTATGTGGATGCTAATCCTTCTTGTTCATCAAGGTCGTATTTTCAATTCTTTTGCCAACCGTGTGCTTCTCTCCAAGTGAATCCGATCATTGCAACATTCGCAAGATCAATTCTAAGTTTTTTTTCTCAACGGTGTTCGTTTCATCCGACCCAAGTTGTTTTGTTTTCCCGCCCTCCCACCCTTTTTCTTCAAGGACTCATATATCCCTAACCAAGTATCCATTTTATTGAGTGAAGTTTCTTCATTCTTTTCCTTTAATGTTTTATCCGGTGATTTCTCATGAAGACGCTAAGGAAGTTTCAACCTTATCATTGTTCCATTCTAATTTTCTTCTTGGTGGATTTAAGTCAAGTTTTCGGTGTTGATCATATTCCTTCCTCGTTTCAAATGTTTTCTCATGCGGTGCACCTCTTAATTTTCACTTCTTGTTATTCATTTGTTTAGGAGTGATGAAGATATCTCAGAAGATTCTAGTTTCCATTCTCAATTCACTCAAGTTCTTTTGAGGATGCTATCTCATTCAAGCCATTTAATTCTACCGGTGCAATATCTATTTCAAACAATTGTTCAACGGTGGTTCTTTTGAGTGGGCCCTAACCCACAGGTCTTTTCCCAGGATCTTACCTGACTCTTCTAAATTTCCCCGGAGCTATTCCCAAATTCTTTTCGAAGTTTGACGTAAGAATGAATTATCATCAGTCATGGTTTTCTCCAAGATCTTTCAAATTCTTTTCATCGTTGGTTCAACCTTTCTAATTTTCATCCCGGAGTACCTCAACAATTCATGGTGGTGTTTCTCGTCGTCATTCTCAAATTTTGAAGACCGAAGAAGACTTTCTCTTAAATCTTGCTCCATTCTCTTCAAGATTCATGGTTCTAATTTGATGCCATCCTCTCATAATGGTTTTAGATTGTGAGAATTATTTTCACCCATCCGGAGTAATTCAGGAGTCTTTTCAGTTTGATTCTCCAGAGCCATCATCTTAGAATTATTCATTCTCAACATCTCACTCTCCAAATCTTACCGGTGCATCATTCAAGTATTCTCCAATCAGCTCGTCATCTATTCGTTCACTTGTATCTAAATCCCCTCAAATATCTTCATTCGTTTTCCAATTCTTCCTGGTGAATTGTGCCTTTGCTACTTTCATTTTCAGTTCTTACGGTGGTTCGTTCAAGAGTTCTCTTCCTTCGTTATCATATAGATTCATTTGTTCTCTCATAATCCTACCGGTGGTTTGTTCAACATTCCTATTCCTTTATTGTCGTATCAATTCATTCGTTCTTTCCGAATCCTACCGGTGAATTGTTGAAGACCTTCTCAAGTTTGCGCTATATCTCTATCTGTAATCATTTTTCAGTGAGAATAAGTAGTATGCCAAATCCATTGCTTGCCATCAATTTAATTGGTGAAGGATCAGCATAATGTAATTCTTATTCTTGTTTCATCGAGTAAGTTCAATTCCTTATTTTGGAGGTTCATCAAAATTCTTGATTTCATTTGTTCATCTTTCTTTCCGGAGTTCAAAGTTTTCTCGGTTATATCATTTCAAAGCTTCATCTTATCACTGCAAGATTTCACCTTGTATTTGCAACTTCTCTTTCTTTTATCATCCTTTTCTTACCGGAGTTCTTCATGGAGGCTCTACATGATGGTTCGTCAAGGATTCTTTTCATTCTTCAATTGTTCTTCAAGATTTTTCTCTCGGAGTTAAGATCCGCCAAGCTATATTCTAAAATAAGCATGGTGTTCAACACATGTTTTGTTTTGAGGAGCTCAAGTATTCTTCATCTTGCATTCCGAAGTGCAATTCTTTCTACCTTATCTCTTGAGATGGTGTTATGTCATTCTTGTCAATTTTCCTTCATGCTTCATGATTCACATGTTGTCAAGAATGAGGTATTTTAAATCCATCAATCTCTTCATTGGAGTTATCTTGGGCTATATTTCACCTAAAGCTTTCCCTAAGGATTGTTGCTAATTATGGTGCTTATATATGACCTAAGTTCTTCATTTGTCCTCCCGGTGAAATAAGTTTCTCGTCTCCTTGTTGATATAAATCCAATCATTTGTTTCTGTTGGTGGCAGAAGCTCACCTCATAATGTTGAGATGTTTCCATAAGTCCACTACAAGGTTATTATTTTCGTTGTTGGTTTTCCAACAACTTCGTTCTATCCTTCTTTTTAAGGGTGCTTTCCAAACTCATTTGTGGTAGAAGTTGTCATTTTCTTCTCCATTCCTTTATTCCAATGATCTAACTTCTATTCTTTCGTTCTGGAGGCATTGTGATGTTGTGCTTTTCACTCATCATCTCGAATTGTGAGGATCATGTCATTTTCGTGCTTATCCATTTAACCGGAGAGTTGTGTTCTCATTCAAGTTCTTTCATCTTATCAAGTTTTGCCCCCCTTCTCAACCGGAGTGTTGTCTGAAATCTTTCTTACCCCCTGTGCCATTTTTCAATAGTTCCGGAGGCAGTGTGTTGTTGATTTCATCAAGTATCATCCTATCTTCTCAAGTTCATGATTCTAATTCCTTCCATTTTTAGTCGGAGTGCTGCCCAAATTATATCATTCTTATTCCTTCTCTATCTTGTTTTAACCGGAGTGGTGTCAATATCTATCTTGTCATTTAACCTCATGGTTCTCATTGTATCCCATGTTCTTCTTATCTTACGGAGTGTTTGCAATCTCATTCATCTTCATTGTATCCTTTCTTTCATTTTGTTCAACCTCTCAAGGTTCTTTAGTTTCACTCGTTTGTCAAAGAAGCAACTTAGTTTTACCTCTTCCTCTTCCGCTTTTCTCCGGTGCCATCCTAGATCTCGGGACGAGATCCTCTTGTAGTGGTGGAGTGTTGTGACGCCCCGAGACCGACGCTCAGAAGACTTCCATATTTTTTGTGACCTCTGTGTGTTTTTATTTGTGCTTGCTCTATTTATTTTTGCATTGCATCATGTCATCATGCCAGCATGTCATTTAATTTTTAAAACTCACCTAAATAAATTGCATAGATCGTGATCTATTTAAATCGAGGGAACCCACATGGTGGTTTCTCTTTAAAACATATCCTCCCAATATTTAGGGAGCTATTATAAAGTATCCCATTAATTTGGAATAATCTGCAACCCACTTGCATGTTAAATCTTTGACCTTTCCTTCCTCCGATTTCCGACTCTCAAACTTTGTCGATAATTCTTTTGTTCTTTTTCCAAGCTCCATCAAAAATCCTCAACATTTTTGGCCACACCAAACCTAGTCCCAATTCAAGACCATTTGAATTATATTCAAATGACTTTGAATTTAATTCCTGCAATCTTGCCACTCCTATTTTTCATGGACCGTGCACATTTTTGCGAGTTCGGAAAAATTATCGCATGATCAACTTCTTCCCTAACCTCCTTTCTTTTCTTTCTTATCTTTGTTTTTTCTCTTAGTGAGGGAGAGAGAGAGCCAGCCAGCCCAGCCGGCCTCTTGGGCCTGACCAACCAGACCGGCCCGTTCCAGCCAGCCCAACTAAAGCCCCTCCTAACCCTAGCCCGACCCCCTCCACTCGATCTCTCCCTCGTCCTCCCTCCAGCACCGCACACCCGCATCTCTCCCTTCGATCTCCTCCCTTGCGCCCTTTCCTCCCCCCGTGCCTCTCGATCCCGCCGCCCCTCGCTGTCTCTCGGGCCCGCCGTGGTGCCTGCGTCGCGGGAGCCTGCGCCAAGACCTCCCTGCCTTGCCTTGTCTAGGGCGAGGAGGGCGACCGCATCACCTCCTGCTCGAGCTCCGTCGCGCCCTCATCGGCCCTCGTCCCGCCTCTTCGTCTACTGGCCGCTTGGCCTCTCGCGCTGCCACCGCGAGAGAGGAGTAGAGCACCGGGCCCGGCCTCCATAACACCACCGGGCGGCCAACTCCGTGACCCTCCGTCATCTGCGCCCGTGCCGCCGCCGCTGCCTTCTTCCAGCGCCCGCTCTTCATCTTCTTCGGTAGCTCGAGCATGAGCTCGTCATTATGCGCCCCGATCGGCTATATCTCCCACGTGTCGAGGCACGACTTAGAGGCATAACCGCATTGAAAGCAATGTCGCAAGTGAGGTAATCTTCACACAACCCATGTAATAAATAAGGAAAGAGATACATAGTTGGCTTACGATCGCCACTTCACAGTACATAAATAAACATCCATCATTGAGCACACTCAAGGTCCGACTACGGAACCAAAATAAAGAAGATACCCCAAATGCTACACAGATCCCGAATCGTCCCAGCTGGGCACCACTCTCGATCATCTGGAAAAGACACATAGTAACGACCACGTTCCTCGTCGAACTCCCACTTGAGCTCGGTTGAGTCACCTGCACTGGCATCGTCGGAACCTGCAACTGTGTTTGGAAGTATCTGTGAGTCACGGGGACTCAGCAATCTCACACCCGCGAGATCAAGACTATTTAAGCTAATAGGAAGGACAAGGTAGTAAAGTGGAGCTGCAGCAGCGACTAGCATATATGGTGGCTATTTACGCAAAAGAGGCGAGAAGAGGAGCAAAGCACGGTCGTGAAACTAGTAGTGATCAAGAAGTGATCTGAACTACTTACGTCGGACATAACTCCAACACCGTGTTCACTTCCCGGACTCCGCCGAGAAGAGACCATCACGGTTACACTTGATTGATGTGTATTTTAAATGAGGTCAACTTTGAGTTTTCTACAACGGACGTTAACAAATTCCCATCTGCCTCATAACGCGGGCACGGCTATCGAAAAGAGTGCAGGGTGTCCCAACTTAGCCCATTATAAGCTCTCACGGTCAGCGAAGGATATTCCTTCTACCGGGAAGACCCGATCAATCTCGGAATCCGGACTACAAGACATTTCGACAGCAATAAAACAAGACCAGCAAAGCCACCCGAATGTGCCGACAAATCCCGATAGGAGCTGCACATATCTCGTTCTCGGGCACACAGGATGGGCAAGGCGTCGGGTTGGCATAGACCTGGATTGCCCAGGCGCGGACATCGCCAGGTTGGACCAGCAATCGAAGGAGAACGGCCCGTGGGGGTTAAAATAAAGATGACCCTCGGGCTCGCGAAAACCGGGAAAAAAGGCTTGGGTGGCAAATGGTAAAACCAATGTTGGGCCTTGCTGGGCGAGTCTTATTCAAAGCGAACTGTCAAGGGGTCCATAAATCACCCAACCGTGTAAGGAGAGCGAAATCAAGGAACATAACACGGTATGGCGGAAACTAGGGTGGCAAGAGTGGAACAAAACACCGGGCATAAGGCGAGCCTTCCACCCTTTACCAAATATATAGATGTATTAAACATAGAAGATATTTATATTGTGATATCCCCAACAAGTAAACATGTTCCAAGAGGAACAACAGCTCCATGTTCAACAAGGAACAAACTTCAGCTTCACTGCAACTAGCAACGCTATAAGAGGGCTGAGCAAGCGGTAACATAGCCAATCAGCGGTTTGCTAGGAAAAGGATGGTTAGGGGCTGACATGGCAATATGGGTGGCATGATATAGCAAGTGGTAGGCATCGCAGCATAGGCATAGCAAAAAGCGAGCAACTAGCATAGCAAAATAGAAGTGATTTCGAGGGTATGGTCATCTTGCGCAATGTTCTCGAGTTGTCGAAAGCTTGATCCTCGTAAGCGTTCTCAACAGGTTCCTCGTTCACGTACTCGTCTCCCGACTCTACCCAAAGCAACAACACAAACAAAGGAACCACAATAAATCACGGTGCAATGCACAATCAACATGATGCAGAACATGACATTATATGCGGGATGTGATATGCAATGCGTATGTGCGCTCCGGAAGGTAAATGATGAACCAGGCATCAACTTGGCAAACCAAGCATGCCACTGGAAAGGTGAGATGATTTCGGTTGAAATCGATATAAAGATCACCGGAAACGGATGCACGGTTTGCAAATGGCAAGCAAAACAAGAATGGCGCAAATCTGCCATTAACAGCATGATGCCACTTAGCAAGCAACAATTAATTAAGCTACTGCACCCAAACGTATCAAAAAAGCACATGGCAGTGATCTACACATGATGCTCGACAAAAGATGAGCACTGAGCTACGGCTAGTTCACATCATAACAGGTTCAAACAAGCATGGCAAAAGTGCACAAATAATCAGGCTGGACAAGGCAAAAACAGCATCAGGTTGCAATGTTCAGAGCAACAAAACTACATGCTACAGGAACTTAAAATAGCAAAACATGGCATGGCATGAATCTACTCAAAGCATAAATCAAAAGTCCCTTACTGACCATAAGCCAAAAAGGACTAGAAAATATAGTAACACCCATGTCAATATTGAAAGTCTCGTCAACAGATTCAGCAACATGGCATGTCAAAAACTGATAACGAGAGGGCATGTTTACAAGCTCAATGCACTCACTACAGAGCCTTATATGATAAACTAAGCATACATGCATCAAGAAGACATGACATAGAAGACATACATGGCAAGAACAATAATATAGCATATATGGATCAACCACAACAAGCTAGGAAAAATTGAATAACATGTATACAATCTGCCAGGAATCATTTGATAGCAAAAGTAGAGCTCGATTGACTCAAGCTATGGTACTCCATAATTGCAAAAAAAGGCATGAATGGATAGAGCAAGACATGCTTTACAAAACACCCTTACTGAAGTATCTCAAAATATGCATAGATCTCTTGGTATTATCAAGTAAACATGGCATCAAAATCAGCTAAAACAGGGCTGAAATCAGCAACATCAGGACACCTACTTTGCATGCTTGTGCTAGTCACCACATAGATCACAAAAATACATGGCATACACCCCTAGAAAGATGGCATGGCATTTTACAAAACACATGTAGGACTCAAATTCATAGGGTGCACACATTAATCATGGCAAAAATAACAAAAGTGCAACTTCTGTTACGAAACAGAAACTAACAACACATAGCACTCTTCCAACAGCATTTCGGGCATCAAGATGAGCTCAAATGAAAATGATGCAATGAGATGAAATGATCTACTCTTCGAGGTGAACATTTTGACATATTATACGCGA
Organism: Aegilops longissima; assembly: GCA_021605205.1. Taxonomy (NCBI): domain Eukaryota; kingdom Viridiplantae; phylum Streptophyta; class Magnoliopsida; order Poales; family Poaceae; genus Aegilops; species Aegilops longissima. The sequence continues at coordinate 385,092,968 of CM038680.1, forward strand.
AAAATGGAGCTACGATGACAGAGATATAGCACGTCGAAAATTGCACAAAATATCAATAGATTAAAGACTTAGAAGAAAAATAGAGGAGAGGGAAGAGAGTCAACGCGATTCGAGGCCGGCGGATCGGATCGAGGCGGCGGCCAGGCTCCCGGAGCTCGCCGGAGGAAGGAGGAGGCGTGGCGCGGATCCGGCGAGGCCGGGCCGGAGGCGGCGAGGGCCGGGCGGAGGACAGGCGAAGACGGGCGGGCGGAGCGGCCATGTGGAGGGCGGGCGAGCGGTCATGTGGCTCGGGAGGCGGCCGTGGCGGGCGGGCGCAGCGTCCCAGGCGGCGGCGGCGGCGACTGGGCCCGCTGGGCCGGCCGGGCAGCAAAGCGGGCGGGCGGGAGAGAGAGGCGGCGAAGTGGGGGCGGGGTGGCGTGGCGCCCGCGATTGGGCAGCGGCGGGCGGTCGGACGTGTCCGGCTCGCCGGACGTGTCGGCGGCGCGGAGGGCGAAATAGCTAGGGTTTAGGGGATGATCCGGTTGGGGAGGTTTGCTTAAATAGGCATAGAGGGAGCTAGGAGAGTCCAAATGAGGTGTAGTTTTCGCCCCCACGATCGTGATCGAGCGACGGAGAGCATGGAAGTGACTTAGATGGGTTATTGGGCTGTTTTGGAGGGTGTTGGGCTGCAACTTAAAAGAGGCCTTTGCGAAGGTGCGGTTAACCGTTGGAGTACCAAACGAGCTCCAAATGACCGAAACTTGACCGGTGGTCTAAGGGTGGTATACCAAGGCCACTAGACAAACCTCGGTCCATTTCGAGAAGGTTTAGTACCCGCACACGGAAAAAGCGTAAAAGGACCGCCGGGGAGATAGGAGTGCGGATTGCAAAGCGGACAACGGAAAAATGCTCGGAATCATGAGGCGAACACGTATGCAAGCGATGCACATGATGACATAATATAAAATGCATGACATGGACAAAATGCAAAAGAGGAAAAACCCAACCACGGAGGAAAATCATATATCAATGCGAAAATGGCAAGAGTTGGAGTTACAAATATGGAAAGTTACTTCCGGGGTGTTACATCGCGCCCGCCTCCTCTTCTCTGTGTTCGGCGCGCATGGCTTCGGCCTCCTTCCACGCGCCATGTCCGCCTCACCTCCGCTGCTCCACCCGTACCGATCCTCTGCACCTTCCCGTCGGCCCTGCTCCTTCCCTCGCCGTCCCGACCAGCAGCAGGAAACCAGGAGCTCAAGCCCTGCCATGGCCGCCGCCCGTTCGTCTCCTCCGGCCGGATCCAGCCGCCCTCGGCCTCCCCTCGAGCACCCGAGGCCCTGCGAGCCTCCCGCTCGCCCGCATCTGCCTCTGCTTCGTGCCACTCATCCTTGGCGCCATGGCCTCTGCCTCCTTTGGATGACCCATGGCTGCCGTGCCCTGTTGTGCGTTCTCTCCGCTGTCGGGCACTATTGACGTCAAGACCGTGGGCGCCAAGTTCGTCTTCCACTATCATCTCCGAGGATTTCTTCAAGTACCGCACCGGACGCCAAGTACGACTACACCATGGTGATACGTGAACAACTACACACCTACAACTAGTGTACCTCTACATCCCGGAATCGAAGTACCTCACCGAAGCATAAGTACAACAAGGAACCCGAAGGACTTGGATCGCCAAGTTCCTCTTTGTCCACGATGATTCACGCAAGACCCGAGATCGACTTCGCAGACTCACAAGTACCATGGCGACCGCCAAGTTCCACTACGGTGAGCGTTTTGGAATTGCCAAGTCAGACTACAACGCGAAGACCATGTACCACTACCGTCGCGAGTACCTCTACCGTCGTCCGAAGGCGTTGGATTCATCAAGTTCCTTCGAAAGCGAGCGTGTACAACTACCGTCGCCATGTGAACAGCGACTTCCACTCGCCGTGTCGACTACTTCCCTCGGCGATCATCGCGAGCGTCTACTTTCCTCTGAAACGCATTCCGCCCGAGCATGCGCTTCAAAGGTATAACCATCGAGCGACCGCCGTGGACGAATGCATATGTTGTATGAGATGCCCGTTTGCACCGTGTCGAAATTGTCGCTCGCTTGTTCCTCCTCGTTGCCATGCCATCGTCTCGTGGGAACCCGTGGCAGGAACACCCACCATCTTGCTCAACTCGCTTCCGTCACACTTTCTTTTGCACCGACATCTCGATGAGCTGTCGGAACCAAAATGTTGCCGTGGCACCATTTTCGTTTCGCCGCCGTGGCACCCTTTCGTTCCGCCATGGTGACCAAATGCCTTGTAACATGCTCTTGTCAACATTTTCATAAAAATTGCATATAACTTGTATATGTCATCCGCATCATGATAACAACATTTAAATGTTTATAATTGTTGTTTGCATTAATTTGCTTAAATGCCATGCTAAAATGTTTTATTTCATAACTAAATAACCGTAGCCCAGTTTTAAATAAATTATATATGTAAATGGGGTAGAAAAATGCATAGATTAACATGGTAGCATTACTTTGCATGTTTAACAACATTAAAATTGTGTTTAGGGCAGAACAGTAGCAAATTCGAAATATGCATATGGGGTTTTACCGGAATTGTTGTTTGTTGTTCCGGCCTCATTTAAACTTGCCTAAATAGTTAGTTTACTTATGCTTCACCTCTTGCCATGTTTAATAACATTTAATATTGTTGAGTACCTAATCGGGAGAGAACTAAATAAGTGATGTGGTGTTTTGTCAATATGCAACCTGTTGCATATTGAGCTCCACTTAACTTGTAGTGTTGTTTGCGCATATTGCCATGCCATGCCCCATTAAACCGGACATGCATCATACTTGTTTGCGCATCATGCCATGTTTATGTGATGGTTGTTTACTATGTTGTTTGCTTCTTTCCGGTTTGCTTCTCGCTTAGCTTCGGTTTCGTTCCGGAGTTGTGAGGATTCGTTCGACTACGTCCGTTTGTCTTCTTCATGGACTCGATCTTCTTCCTTGCGGGATTTCAGGCAAGATGACCATACCCTCGAAATCACTTCTATCTTTGCTTGCTAGTTGCTCGCTCTTTTGCTATGCCTATGCTATGATGCCTACCAGTTGTTATATCATGCCTCCCATGTTGCCATGTCAAGCCCCTAACCATCCTTTCCTAGCAAACCGTTGATTGGCTATGTTACCGCTTTGCTCAGCCCTCTTATAGCGTTGTTAGTTGCGGTGAAGATGAAGTTTGTTCCTTGTTGGAACATGGAGATGTTGTTCCTTGTTGGAACATGTTTACTTGTTGGGATATCACAATATATCTTATTTAATTAATGCATCTATATACTTGGTAAAGGGTGGAAGGCTCGGCCTTATGCACGGTGTTTTGTTCCACTCTTGCCGCCTAGTTTCCGTCATACGGTGTTATGTTCCCGGATTTTGCGTTCCTTACGGTTGGGTGATTTATGGGACCCCTTGACAATTCGCTTTGAATAAGACTCCTCCAAAGCAAGGCCCAACCTTGGTTTTACCATTTGCCACCTAAGCCTTTTTCCCTTGGGTTCTGCAGACTCAAGGGTCATCTTTATTTTACCCCGGGCGGTGCTCCTCCAGTGTTGGTCCAAACTAAAGCACCGTCTTGGGACCATTCCTTGGCAACTTGGATTACGTCGGTACATATGCGCTTCGCTTATCCGGTGTGCCCTGAGAACGAGATATGTGCAGCTCCTATCAGGATTTGTCGGCACATTCGGGCGGCTTTGTTGGTCTTGTTTTATTGCTGTCGAAATGTCTTGTAGTCCGGGATTCCGAGACTAATCGGGTCTTCGGTAGAAGAATATCCTTCGTTGACCGTGAGAGCTTATAATGGGCTAAGTTAGGACACCCTGCAGGGTATTATCTTTGAAAGTCATGCCCGCGGTTATGAGGCAGATGAGAATTTGTTAATGTCGGTGGTAGAAAACCGAAGTTGATCTTAATTAAAATACACCAACGGCGTGTGTAACCGTGATGGTCTCTTCTCGGAGTCCGGGAAGTGAACTGATGTTGGAGTTATGTTTCGTAGGTTGTTCTAGGATCACTTCTTGATCATAGATGTTCGACCGTGCTTTGCCTCCTCTTCTCGCTCTCTTTTGCGTATGTAGCCACCGGATATGCTAGTCGCTTGCTGCAGCTCTACCTCACTACCTTCTCCTACCCATAAGCTTAAATAGTCTTGATCTCGCGGGTGTGAGATTGCTGAGTCCCGTGACTCACGGATACTTCAAAAACCAGTTTGCAGTGCCGATGAAACCGTGCAGGTGGCCCCGAGCTCAAGGAGGAGTTCGATGAAGATCTTGTTCATTGTGTTGTTTCGTTTGATTGATCGATAGTGGAGCCAGTTGGGACGATCGGGGATCTGTGTAGCATTTGGGGTAGTCTTCTTTTATTTTGGTTCCGTAGTCGGACCTTGATTGTATCTGTATGATGTAATGTTTACTCATGTATTGTGTGAAGTGGCGATTGTAAGCCAACTATGTATCTCTTTCCCTTATGTATTACATGGGTTGTGTGAAGATTACCTCACTTGCGACATTGCTTTCAATGCGGTTATGCCTCTAAGTCGTGCTTCGACACGTGGGAGATATAGCCGCATCGAGGGCATTACATAGGGGAACCCGGCGAACCACAAGCCCCCAAGCGGGACCCATCCCGGCACCCCGGACACCGACTATACGGGCCCACCGACTCGGCATATTACCATTGTAACCCTGGGTGGGTTGGTCTATAAAACCCCCCAGGAGTCCGCGCCAGATAGGGGGACGAGAGACAACATAGAGAGAGAACAGAAGATATTCAACAGAGACATAGCGACACCAAGGAGAACGAGCAGTCGGAGCCTTGGCCAGCCTCCTTCCTCCTCAAACAGCTCCAGGAGCAACATTGTACTATCAACCATCCAACTAAACTCGGCAGGACTAAGGGTGTTATCTCTCCGGAGAGCCCGGAACCTAGGTATGTAGGGCGTCCCGCGCCCGCGCATATCAACCTCGCCTCCGAAGCCCACCAGCGCCCTCGAGCCTCCTCCTCTCTTTAGCCATCCCTTGGCATCTGCCGTGCGCCCACCACGACAGTTGGCGCCCACCGTGGGGCAGCTCAAGGAACTGGCCGGAAGCATGCTTCGGACGGGGCCCTTCTCCTACTCTGACGAGTCCATCGCTCTGGCGGACGACGTCATCGACGCGCTTGCCGTTTCTTTCATCGTGTTGCGCATCTCCGACGCACCTGCGGTCGATGAGTACCCCAGCGGGGTGCTCAGCTACTCCGACTCCCCGCTTTCTCTCAGCGGCGGGTTCACTGCCGGGGCGATGGACGCATACGTAGAGGTCTTCGTCACGGCGGGGCGAGAGAAGACGCCGCCGAAGCTGCGGCCGCTGCGGCTCGAGCGGAGCAGCCCGACCCGCTGCGCGCGCGCGATCGAAGCCTCCGCATTCCCGCCGGCACCGGCGTCGGCGCCACCGCGTTCTTTGAAGCTTTGAACCCAGCTCGAGGGCGGCGCCCGCAAAATCTGAACCTGTCGAGCGCTGCCGCCACGAGACGCCGGTGAAGCTGCTCGAGATGGAGCAGCGCCGCCCGCAGTTCACGCCCGCCGCGGCGAGCCAAGCCGGGCGGCGATACTCGCGCACAGGGAGAAGCGTCGGCCGAGCCGCCGGCGCCGGCGGACCATCTGAGACCCGATCAAGAACATGCGCGCTGCGGAGGCAGCCATCGGTCGGCCTCGACCAACTTCGCGGGCGAGAGCTCGAGGCGCGCCAGGCGAATCGCGAGCTCCTCCACGCCGCCAACACCCAGCAGGATCGCCTCAACCAGCTCGCCAAGCCGCGAAGTGCAGCTCCGCCCGCCTTTGGCGGACCCGCGAACTCCTGCACACACGCCTCTTCGCCGCCCGTGGCGCACTCGGCGGGGCGAACCAGCGCAACCCGGCCGGCATGCCACCGGCGCTCTAGGCAACGGGCCCGCCCCAGAGACCTAGCACGGACCCGGCCAACCTGGCCGGCGTCTGGCTCCAGCCGAACCGGCCCCTCGGGGCCTGGCCGCCAGTCGACTCGGCCCGCGCACCATTGACGACGCCGACGCGCGCCACTGCCTCGATCAGCTTGCTCGCTCCATGGAGGTGGAGGAGGCGGCGCTATCGGGCGGCGTGTTTCGCCCACGCATCGGGAGGAGCCCTTCCCAAGGGATTCGCGCTCCCCGTGACACCCCAAGTACAATGGGACCGTGAAGCGGAAGGCTCTCGGCGACTACAGCGACCATTGGCATCACGGTGCCAATCGTCGTCTCGCCGTCGCGCTTCGCACCGCTCATGCTCAAGGATCGGCTCGCACATGGTTGAACAGCCTGCGAAGGCAGCATCAGCGCGTGGGTCGATTTCGAGAAGCATTTGTCCGCAACTTCACGGGGACGTACAAGCGACCCGGTCGCCCCATTCAGCCCGCCATATGCGTGCAGGGGCCGACGGAGACCGGACGCGAGTACCTCGCATGCTGGACCGAGCTCCGGAACAGCTGTGAGGGCGTCCATGAAGTACATGTGATCCAATACTTCGTCAACGGGTGCCGAAATGGCACCCTTCTCAAGCACAAGCTTCTACGCTCCGAGCCGGCCACCATGGCCGCGCTCATGGTGACGGTGGACAAGTACGCCAACACCGACTCCGCCATGAAGATCCAAGTGGCGCTGGACGAGGCCGGCAAGGCGAAGTCGGTCCCTCCACAGAAGCCGACCAGCGAAGGCAGCCGACAGCAGCACCACCAGAACAACAAGCGCAAGGCCGAGCAACCGGCGCAACATCACGACAACCGGCTCCATGCCTGACAGACTGGCAAAGCGCCGACAGACTGGAAAGATGGCGTGACAACCCGCCATGAGCTTTGAAGAGATGCTCGACGCTCCATGCAAGCACCACAGTAGCGCAAGACCCTCCGCATAAGCGCTTGGCGATGCGCCATCACCCCTTGACAGTTCGCTTTGAATAAGACTCCTCCGCAAGGCCCAACCTTGGTTTTACCATTTGCCACCTAAGCCTTTTCCCTTGGGTTCTGCGGACTCAAGGTCATCTTTATTACCCCGGGCGGTGCTCCTCAAGTGTTGGTCCAAACTAAACACCGTCTGGAGGCCATTCCTTAGCAACTTGGATTCGTTGCACCTGCGGCTTAACATCGGTGTGCCACGAGCGAGATATGTGCAGCTCCTATCGGTTTGTCGGCACATTAGTGACTTTTGGTCTTGTTTTATTCTGTCGAAATGTCTTGTAGTCCGGGATTAAAGAGACTGATCGGGTCTTCGGTAGAAGAATATCCTTCATTGACCGTGAGAGCTTATAATGGGCTAAGTTGGGACACCCTGGCGGTATTATCTTCGAAAGCCGTGCAGCGGTTATGAGGCGGATGAGAATTTGTTAATGTTGGTTGGTAGAAAACCCGAAGTTGATCTTAATTAAAATACACCAACGGCGTGTGTAACCGTGATGGTCTCTTCTGGCGAGTCCGGGAAGTGAACACGATGTTGGAGTTATGTTTGGCGTAGAGTTGTTCTAGGATCACTTCTTGATCATAGATGTTCGACCGTGCTTTGCCTCCTCTTCTCGCTCTCTTTTGCGTATGTAGCCACCATATGCTGAGTAAACTTCTGCAGCTCTACCTCACTACCTTCTCCCGCAAAAGCTTAAATAGTCTTGATCTCGCGGGTGTGAGATTGCTGAGTCCCGTGACTCACGAGATACTTCAAAACCAGTTTGCGGTGCCGATGAAACCGTGCGGGTGGCCTTCCGAGCTCAAGGAGGAGTTCGATGAAGATCTTGTTCATTGTGTTGTTTCGTTTCAGTTGATCGATAGTGGAGCCCGGTTGGGACGATCGGGGATCTGTGTAGCATTTGGGTAGTCTTCTTTTATTTTGGTTCCGTAGTCGGACCTTGATTGTATTTGTATGATGTAATGTTTTACTCATGTATTGTGTGAAGTGGCGATTGTAAGCCAACTATGTATCTCTTTCCCTTATGTATTACATGGGTTGTGTGAAGATTACCTCACTTGCGACATTGCTTTCAATGCGGTTATGCCTCTAAGTGGTAACCCACACGTGGGAGATATAGCCGCATCGGCGATACAAGTTTATGTCAGGCCTCCCCGACTTAGAGCCCCCTGTGATTGAATCGCTGACTTTGTTGAGTCTAGACAAAAATGTTTTGAGTCTTTGGATTATATATATCGAGTAGGATTCTTTTACTCCTCGGTCCCTTCGCTCTGGTGAGGTATCCACGGCGTAGAGTTTGACTCTTTCTCTTCTCAAATTTCACTAAATTTTTTTTGGATCACGCGGGTATCTTGGAACCGTGCCGATGGTTTTGTGGCGAACATTGTTCTTGGTGCCTCGACATTTAGGGGTTGTGGCGGTGTCGGGGAGTTGAGCTCGAGGTGTTGTCGTCACAATTTTATCGTTGCGATTGGAATACGAGTTTTGCCGACATCGAAAATCTCTTTTGTGTAGTTGTTGGTGAGATAACCTCGATAACCCGATCTTGGGCGAGCTCGAGTATTGCCATGACTTATATAACGGATGCTTTTGAAGGTCGAGGTAGCGATTTCGAAGGTTTCTTGGTTATGTGTTGAAGGATGGATACAATTTGGATCTAGGTATTGTTAGTTTGGGTGATATATTTTGTGTCCCTGTGTCCCCAACACCGTTTGCATAACCAGAAAGTTTCGGAGTTTATAAGTGGGAATTCAAGTAGCTCCTAGAATATCTTTCCTACAGATGCATGATATGGGATTGGGTAAATCTCTATCATATGTATTTATTCCGACTTGTGCAACCAAATCCTTTGTTTTGTTCCGTTTTGTGGTATTCAAGTTGCTTCAATGCAAGTGTTGATTCCATACCTTCTAAGCGGTGTTCTCATATTTCTATGTGGATGCTAATCCTTCTTGTTCATCAAGGTCGTATTTTCAATTCTTTTGCCAACGTGCTTCTCTCCAAGTGAATCCGATCATTGCAACATTAGCAAGATCAATTCTAAGTTTTTTCTCAGCGGTGTTGTTTCATCCGACCCAAGTTGTTTTGTTTTCCCCCTCCACCCTTTTCTTCAAGGACTCATATATCCCTAACAAGTATCCATTTTATTGGTGAAGTTTCTTCATTCTTTTCCTTTAATGTTTTATCGGTGATTTCTCATGAAGGCGCTAAGAAGTTTCAACCTTATCATTGTTCCATTCTAATTTTCTTCTTGTGGATTTAAGTCAAGTTTTCGGTGTTGATCATATTCCTTCCTCGTTTCAAATGTTTTCTCATGCGGTGCACCTCTTAATTTTTCACTTCTTGTTATTCATTTGTTTCGGATGAAGATATCTCGGAAGATTCTAGTTTCCATTCTCAATTCACTCAAGTTCTTTTGAGGATGCTATCTCATTCAAGCCATTTAATTCTACGGTGCAATATCTATTTCAAACAATTGTTCAACGGTGGTTCTTTTGGTGGGCCCTAACCCACAGGTCTTTTCGAGGATCTTACGACTCTTCTAAATTTCCGGGAGCTATTCCCAAATTCTTTTGAAGTTTGGCGTAAGAATGAATTATCATCGAGTCATGGTTTTCTCCAAGATCTTTCAAATTCTTTTCATCGTTGGTTCAACCTTTCTAATTTTCATCCCGAGTACCTCAACAATTCATGGTGGTGTTTCTCGTCGTCATTCTCAAATTTTGAAGACCGAAGACTTTCTCTTAAATCTTGCTCCATTCTCTTCAAGATTCATGGTTCTAATTTGATGCCATCCTCTCATAATGGTTTTAGATTGTGAGAATTATTTTCACCCATCCGGAGTAATTCAGGAGTCTTTTCAGTTTGATTCTCGAGGCCATCATCTTAGAATTATTCATTCTCAACATCTCCTCTCCAAATCTTACGGTGCATCATTCAAGTATTCTCCAATCAGCTCGTCATCTATTCGTTCCTTGTATCTAAATCCCTCAAATATCTTCATTCGTTTCCAATTCTTCCAGGTGAATTGTGCCTTTGCTTTCATTTCAGTTCTTACGATTGGTTCGTTCGAGTTCTCTTCCTTCGTTATCATATAGATTCATTTGTTCTCTCATAATCCTACGGTGGTTTGTTCAACATTCCTATTCCTTTATTATCATATCAATTCATTACGTTCTTTCGAATCCTACCGGTGAATTGTTGAAGACCTTCTCAAGTTTACGCTATATCTCTATCTGTAATCATTTTGGTGAGAATAAGTAGTATGCCAAATCCATTGCTTGCCATCAATTTAATTGGTGAAGGATCAGCATAATGTAATTCTTATTCTTGTTTCATCGAGTAAGTTCAATTCCTTATTTTGGAGGTTCATCAAAATTCTTGATTTCATTTGTTCATCTTTCTTTCCGGAGTTCAAAGTTTTCGGTTATATCATTTCAAAGCTTCATCTTATCACTGCAAGATTTCACCTTGTATTGCAACTTCTCTTTCTTTTATCATCCTTTTCTTACGGAGTTCTTCATGGAGGCTCTACATGATGGTTAGTCAAGTTCTTTTCATTCTTCAATTGTTCTTCAAGATTTTTCTCTCGGAGTTAAGATCCATGGCTATATTCTAAAATAAGCATGGTGTTCAACACATGTTTTGTTTTGAGGAGCTCAAGTATTCTTCATCTTGCATTCCGAAGTGCAATTCTTTCTACCTTATCTCTTGAGATGGTGTTATGTCATTCTTGTCAATTTTCCTTCATGCTTCATGATTCACATGTTGTCAAGAATGAGGTATTTTAAATCCATCAATCTCTTCATTGGAGTTATCTTGGGCTATATTTCACCTAAAGCTTTCCCTAAGGATTGTTGCTAATTATGGTGCTTATATATGACCTAAGTTCTTCATTTGTCCTCCCGGTGAAATAAGTTTCTCGTCTCCTTGTTGATATAAATCCAATCATTTGTTTCTGTTGGTGGCGAAGCTCACCTCATAATGTTGAGATGTTTCCATAAGTCCACTACAAGGTTATTATTTCGTTGTTGGTTTCCAACAACCGTTCTATCCTTCTTTTTAAGGGTGCTTTCCAAACTCATTTGTGGTAGAAGTTGTCATTTTCTTCTCCATTCCTTTATTCCAATGATCTAACTATTCTTTAGATTACGGAGGCATTGTGATGTTGTGCTTTTCACTCATCATCTCGAATTGTGAGGATCATGTCATTTTATGCTTATCCATTTAACAGGAGAGTTGTGTTCTCATTCAAGTTCTTTCATCTTATCAAGTTTTGCCCCCTTCTCAGCGGGTGTTATGCAGAAATCTTTCTTACCCCTGTGCCATTTCAATAGTTAGGAGGCAGTGTGTTGTTGATTTCATCAAGTATCATCCTATCTTCTCAAGTTCATGATTCTAATTCCTTCCATTTTAGTGGTCTTTGCCCAAATTATATCATTCTTATTCCTTCTCTATCTTGTTTAACTTGAATTGGTGTCAATATCTATCTTGTCATTTAACCTCATGGTTCTCATTGTATCCATGTTCTTCTTATCTTTGAATGTTTGCAATCTCATTCATCTTCATTGTATCCTTTCTTTCATTTTGTTCAACCTCTCAAGGTTCTTTAGTTTCCTTTCGTTTGTCAAAGAAGCAACTTAGTTTTACCTCTTCCTCTTCCGCTTTTCTCGGTGCCATCCTAGATCTCGGGGCGAGATCCTCTTGTAGTGGTGGAGTGTTGTGGCGTGAGACCGGCCTTCGGAAGACTTCCATATTTTTGTGACCTCTGTGTGTTTTATTTGTGCTTGCTCTATTTATTTTGCATTGCATCATGTCATCATGACCAGCATGTCATTTAATTTTAAAACTCACCTAAATAAATTGCATAGATCGTGATCTATTTAAATCGAGGAACCCATGGTGGTTTCTCTTTAAACATATCCTCCCAATATTTAGGGAGCTATTATAAAGTATCCCATTAATTTGGAATAATCACGCAACCCACTTGCATGTTAAATCTTTGCCCTTTCCTCCGATTCCGACTCTCAAACTTTGTCGATAATTCTTTTGTTCTTTTCCAAGCTCCATCAAAATCCTCAACATTTTTGGCCACCAAACCTAGTCCCAATTCAAGACCATTTGATTATATTCAAATGACTTTGAATAATTCCTACAATCTTGCCACTCCTATTTTTCATGGACCGTGCACATTTTTGCGAGTTCGGAAAAATTATCCTTGTCAACTTCTTCCCCTAACCTCCTTTCTTTTCTTTCTTATCTTTGTTTTTCTCTTAGTGAGGAGAGAAAGAGGTAGCCAAGGCCCGGCCTCTTGGGCTGACCAACCCAGACCGGCCCGTTCAGTAGCCAACTAAAGCCCCTCCTAACCCTAGCGACCCCTCCTCGATCTCCCTGTCGTCCTCCCTCGGCACCGCACCCGCATCTCTCCTTGATCTCCTCCCTTGCGCCCTTTCCTCCCCGTGCCTCTCGATCCCTTGCGCCCTCGCTGTCTCTCGGGCCCGCCGTGGTGCCTGCGTCGCGGAGCCTGGCAAGACCTCCCACCTTGCCTTGTCTAGGCGGGGAGGGCGACCATCACCTCCTGCTCGAGCTCCGTCGCGCCCTCCTCGGCCCCTCGTCGCCTCTTCGTCTACGGCTTGGCGCGCCCGGCCTCTCGCTGCCACAGAGGAGTAGAGCACCGGGCCGGCCTCCATAACCTGCCGGCGGCCAACTCCGTGACCCTCGTCATCTGCACGCCGTGCCCCGCCGCTGCCTTCTTCCGGCGCCCGCTTCTTTCATCTTCTTGAGCTGAGCATGAGCTACGTCATTATAACCTTGATCACCTATATCTCCCACGTTAGCCGACGACTTAGAAGCATAACCGCATTGAAAGCAATGTATGCAAGTGAGGTAATCTTCACACAACCATGTAATAAATAAGGGAAGAGATACATAGTTGACTACGATTACCACTTCACAGTACATAAATAAACATCCATCATTGAGCACACTCAAGGTCCGACTACGAACCAAAATAAAGAAGATACCCCAAATGCTACAGATCCCGAATCGTCAACTGGAGCACCACTCACGATCATCTGGAAAAGACACATAAGTACGACCACGTTCCTCGTCGAACTCCCACTTGAGCTCGGTTGAGTCACCTGCCTTTGGCATCGTCCGGAACACACTGCTGTGTTTGGAAATGTCACGTGAGTCCGCGGGGACTCAGCAATCTCACACCAGATCAAGACTATTTAAGCTTATAGGAAGGACAAGGTAGTAAAGTGGAGCTGCAGCAAGCGACTAGCATATATGGTGGCTATTTACGCAAAGAGGCGAGAAGAGGAGCAAAGCACGGTCGTGAAACTAGTAGTGATCGAAGTGATCTGAACTACTTACGTGGACATAACTCCAACACCGTGTTCACTTCCCGGACTCAACCGAGAAGAGACCATCACCCAGTTACACTTGATTGATGTATTTTAAATGAGGTCAACTTTGAGTTTTCTACAACGGACGTTAACAAATTCCCATCTGCCTCATAACGCGGGCACGGCTATCGAAAAGAGTGCAGGGTGTCCCAACAGCCCATTATAAGCTCTCACGGTCAGCGAAGGATATTCCTTCTACCGGGAAGACCCGATCAATCTCGGACCGGACTACAAGACATTTCGACAGCAATAAAACAAGACCAGCAAAGCCACCCGAATGTGCCGACAAATCCCGATAGGAGCTGCACATATCTCGTTCTCGAGGCACACAGGATGGGCAAGGCGTCGGGTTGGCATAGACCTGGATTGCCGGGCGCGGACATCGCCAGTTGGACCAGCAATCGAAGGAAGGCGGCGTGGGGGTTAAAATAAAGATGACCCCGGGCTCATGAAAACCGGGGAAAAAGGCTTGGTGGCAAATGGTAAAACCAATGTTGGGCCTTGCTGGTGAGTCTTATTCAAAAGAACTGTCAAGGGGTCCATAAATCCCCAACCCGATGTGAGAGCGAAATCAAGGAACATAACACGGTATGTGAAACTAGGGTGGCAAAGTGGAACAAAACACCAGGCATAGGCGAGCCTTCCACCCTTTACCAAATATATAGATGTATTAAACATAGAAGATATTTATATTGTGATATCCCCAACAAACATGTTTCCAAGAGGAACAACGCTCCATGTTCAACAAGGAACAAACAGCTTCACTGCAACTAACGCTATAAGAGGAGGCTAACCAAAGCGGTAACATAGCCAATCAGCGGTTTGCTAGGAAAAGGATGGTTAGGGGCTGACATGGCAATATGGGTGGCATGATATAGCAAGTGGTGGCATCGCAGCATAGGCATAGCAAAGAAGCGAGCAACTAGCATAGCAAAATAGAAGTGATTTCGAGGGTATGGTCATCTTGCACAATGTTCTCGAGTTGTAAAGCTTGATCCTCGTAAGCGTTCTCAACAGGTTCCTCGTTCACGTACTTCGTCTCGACTCTACCCAAAGCAACAACACAAACAAAGGAACCACAATAAATCACGGTGCAATGCACAATCAACATGATGCGAGAACATGACATTATATGCGGGATGTGATATGCAATGCGTATATGCGCTCGGAAGGTAAATGATGAACCAGGCATCAACTTGGCAAACCAAGCATGCCACTGGAAAGTGAGATGATTTGGTTGAAATCGATATAAAGATCACCGGAAGAAGCGGATCACGGTTTGCAAATGGCAACAAAACAAGAATGGCGCAAATCTGCCATTAACAGCATGATGCCATAGCAAAGCAACAATTAATTAAGCTGCACCCAAACGTATCAAAAAAGCACATGGCAGTGATCTACATGATGCTCGACAAAAGATGAGCACTGAGCTCGGCTAGTTCACATCATAACAGGTTCAAACAAGCATGGCAAAGTGCACAAATAATCAGGCTGGACAAGGCAAAAACAGCATCAGGTTGCAATGTTCAGAGCAACAAAACTACATGCTACAGGAACTTAAAATAGCAAAACATGGCATGGCATGAATCTACTCAAAGCATAAATCAAAGTCCCTTACTGACCATAAGCCAAAAGGACTAGAAAATATAGTAACACCCATGTCAATATTGAAAGTCTAAGTCAGATTCAGCAACATGGCATGTCAAAACTGATAACGAGAGGGCATGTTTACAAGCTCAATGCACTCACCAGAGCCTTATATGATAAACTAAGCATACATGCATCAGAAGACATGACATAGAAGACATACATGGCAAGAACAATAATATAGCATATATGGATCAACCACAACAAGCTAGGAAAATTGAATAACATGTATACAATCTGCCAGGAATCATTTGATAGTAGAGCTCGATTGACTCAAGCTATGGCTCCATAATTGCAAAAAACATGAATGGATAGAGCAAGACATGCTTTACAAACCCTTACTGAAGTATCTCAAAATATGCATAGATCTCTTGGTATTATCAAGTAAACATGGCATCAAAATCAGCTAAAACAGGGCTGAAATCAGCAACATCAGGACACCTACTTTGCATGCTTGTGCTAGTCACCACATAGATCACAAAATACATGGCATACACCCTAGAAGATGGCATGGCATTTTACAAAACACATGTGGGACTCAAATTCATAGGGTGCACACATTAATCATGGCAAAAATAACAAAAGTGCAACTTCTGTTACAGAAACAGAAACTAACAACACATAGCACTCTTCCAACAGCATTTCGGGCATCAAGATGAGCTCAAATGAAAATGATGCAATGAGATGAAATGATCTACTCTTCGGTGAACATTTTGACATATTATCTGTGAAAAATGGAGCTACGATGACAGAGATATAGCACGTCGAAAATTGCACAAAATAATAGATTAAAGACTTAGAAGAAAAATAGAGAGAGGAAGAGAGTCAGCGCGATTCCAGGCCAGCGGATCGGATCGAGGCGTGGTAGCCGGGCTCCCGGGCTTCGGAGGATTGGCCAGGCCTGGATCCAGCGAGGCTGGCGCGGAGAAGCGAGGCAGCAGGCCAGCCCAGCAGACCAGCGCCGAGGCCTTCGGCAGCCTGTGTGAGGGCAGTAAAGTCCTGTGGCTCGGGAGGCAGCCGTGGTGGCCAGGCGCGTCCCAGGCGTGGCCAGCTGACGGCCTTGAGGCGGAGCCGGGCGAGCGGGCCGGCGGGCAGGAGGAGAGAGGAGGCCCAGTGGGGGTGCAGGCGCCCGCGATTGGCGTGGGGCGGTGGGCGTGTCAGCTCGCCCGGGCAGTCAGTGTGGAGGCAGAATAGCTAGGGTTCAGGATGATCCGGTTTGAGGTTTGCTAAATAGGCATAGAGGGAGCTAGGAGGTCAAATGAGGTGTATTTTACATACGATGTGATCGAGCGCGGAGAGCATGGAAGTGACTTAGATGGGTTATTAGGCTGTTTTGGAGGGTGTTGGGCTGCAACAAAAGAGGCCTTTGAAGGTCGGATTAACCGTTGGAGTACCAAGAGCTCCAAATGACCGAAACTTGACCGGTGGTCTAAGGGTATACCAGGCCACTAGACAAACCTCGGTCCATTTCGAGAAGGTTTAGTACCCTTTGCAAACGTAAAAGGACGCCGGAAGATAAGGTGCGGATTGCAAAGCGGACAGAAAAATGCTGGAATCATGAGGCGAACACGTATGCAAAGCGATGCACATGATGACATAATATAAAATGCATGACATGGACAAAATGCAAAAGAAAAACCCAACCACGGAGGAAAATCATATATCAATGCAATGGCAAGAGTTGGAGTTACAAATATGGAAGAGTTACTTCAGGGTGTTACATCGCGCCTCCTCTTCTCTCTTCGTGTTCGCATGGCCTTCGGCCCCTCCTTCCACGCCATATCGCCTCACCTTTCTCCACCCGTTGATCCTCTGCACCTTCCCGTCGGCCCTGCTCCTTCCCTGCCGTCCCGACCAGCAGGCGAAACCAGGCTCAAGCCTGCCAGCGCCGCCCGTTCGTCTCCTCCGGCGGATCCGGCCGCCCTCGGCCTCCCCTCGAGCACCGAGGCCCTGCGAGCCTCCCGCTCGCCCGCATCTCTCTGCCCGTGCCACTCATCCTTGGCGCCATGGCCTCTGCCTCCTTTGGATGACCCATGGCTGCCGTGCCGCAATGTCGTTCTCATTGTCGGGCACTATTGCGTCAAGACCGTGGGCGCCAAGTTAAATCTTCCACTATCATCTCGAGGTTTCTTCAAGTACCGCTTTTTGACGTAAATCGACTACACCATGGTGATCGTGAACAACTACACACCTACAACTAGTGTACCTCTACATCTGGAATCGAAGTACCTCACGAAGCATAAAGTACAACAAGAACCCGAAGGACTTGGATCATAAGTTCCTCTTTGTCCCGATGATTCATGAGACCAGAGATCGACTTGAGACTCACAAGTACCATGGCGACCGCCAAGTTCCACTACGGTGAGCGTTTTGGAATTTAAGTCGGACTACTTGCAGACCATGTACCACCGTCGCGAGTACCTCTACCGTCGTCCAGGCGTTGGATTCATCAAGTTCCTTCCAGCGAGCGTGTACAACTACCGCCGCCATGAACAGCGACTTCCACTCGCGTGTCGACTACTTCCCTCGGCGATCATCAGCGAGCGTCTACTTTCCTCTGAAACGCATTCCGCCCGCATGCGCTTCAAAGGTATAACCGCCGAGCGACCGCCGTGGACGAATGCATATGTTGTATGAGATGCCCGTTTGCACCGTGTCCGAAATTGCTCGCTTGTTCCTCGTTGCCATGCCATCGTCTCGTAGAACCGGTAACAGAACACCCACCATCTTGCTCAACTTCGCCCGACACTTTCTTTTGCAGACATCTCGATGAGCTGTGAACCAAAATATTGCCGTGGCTTTTGTTTCGCGCGTGGCACCCTTTACGTTCCGCCATGGTGACCAAATGCCTTGTAACATGCTCTTGTCAACATTTTCATAAAAATTGCATATAACTTGTATATGTCATCGCATCATGATAACAACATTTAAATGTTTATAATTGTTGTTTGCATTAATTTGCTTAAATGCCATGCTAAAATGTTTTATTTCATAACTAAATAACCGTAGCCCAGTTTTAAATAAATTATATATGTAAATGGGGTAGAAAATGCATAGATTAACATGGTAGCATTACTTTGCATGTTAACAACATTAAAATTGTGTTTAGGGCAGAACAGTAGCAAATTCGAAATATGCATATGGGGTTTTACGAATTGTTGTTTGTTGTTCGGCCTCATTTAAACTTGCTAAATAGTTAGTTTACTTATGCTTCACCTCTTGCCATGTTTAATAACATTTAATATTGTTGAGTACCTAATCGGAGAGAACTAAATAAGTGATGTGGTGTTTTGTCAATATGCAACCTGTTGCATATTGAGCTCCATAACTTGTAGTGTTGTTTCGCGCTTGCCATGCCATGCCCCATTAAACGGACATGCATCATACTTGTTTAGCATCATGCCATGTTTATGTGATGGTTGTTTACTATGTTGTTTTTCTTTCGGTTTGCTTCTCGCTTAGCCGGTTTCGTTCGGAGTTGTGAGGATTCGATTCGACTCGTCCGTTTGTCTTCTTCATGGACTCGATCTTCTTCCTTGAGTTTCAGGGATGACCATACCCTCGAAATCACTTCTATCTTTGCTTGCTAGTTGCTGCTCTTTTGCTATGCCTGTGCTCTGATGCCTACCAGTTGTTATATCATGCCTCCCATGTTGCCATGTCAAGCCCCTAACCATCCCTAGCAAACCGTTGATTGGCTATGTTACCGCTTTGCTCAGCCCTCTTATACGTTGTTAGTTGCGGTGAAGATGAAGTTTGTTCCTTGTTGGAACATGGAGATGTTGTTCCTTGTTGGAACATGTTTACTTGTTAGGATATCACAATATATCTTATTTAATTAATGCATCTATATACTTGGTAAAGGGTGGAAGGCTCGGCCTTATGCGTGTTTTTATTCCTCTTGCCGCCGTTTCCGTCATCGAGGTGTTATGTTCCCGGATTTTGCGTTCCTTACGGTTGGGTGATTTATGGGACCCCTTGACAATTCGCTTTGAATAAGACTCCTCGACCAAGGCCCAACCTTGGTTTTACCATTGCCACCTAAGCCTTTTTCCCTTGGGTTCTGCAGACTCAAGGGTCATCTTTACCGGGCGGTGCTCCTCCGGTGTTGGTCCAAACTAAACACCGTGCAGGACCATTCCTTGGCAACTTGGATTACGTCGGTACATATCGCTTCGCTTATCCGGTGCCACGACGAGATATGTGCAGCTCCTATCGAGGTTTGTCGGCACATTCGAGTGCTTTGTTGGTCTTGTTTATTGCTGTCGAAATGTCTTGTAGTCCGGGATTCGAGACTAATCGGGTCTTCGGTAGAAGAATATCCTTCGTTGACCGTGAGAGCTTATAATGGGCTAGTTAGGACACCCTGCGGGGTATTATCTTTTCGAAAGTCATGCCCATGATTTATGAAGATGAGATTTGTTAATGTCCGGTGGTAGAAAACCGAAGTTGATCTTAATTAAATACACCAACGCGTGTGTAACCGTGATGGTCTCTTCTCGGTAGTCCGGGAAGTGAACAATGTTGGAGTTATGTTTTCGTAGGTTGTTCTAGGATCACTTCTTGATCATAGATGTTCGACGTGCTTTGCCTCCTCTTCTCTCTCTTTTTGCGTATGTAGCCACGGATATGCTGGTCGCTTGCTGCAGCTCTACCTCACTACCTTCTCCTACTAAGCTTAAATAGTCTTGATCTCGCGGGTGTGAGTTGCTGAGTCCCGTGACTCGGATACTTCAAAAACCAGTTTGCGTGCCGATGAAACCGTGCAGGTGGCCTTTTCCAGCTCAAGGAGGAGTTCGATGAAGATCTTGTTCATTGTGTTGTTTGTTTGATTGATCGATAGTGGAGCCCGTTGGATGAGGGATCTGTGTAGCATTTGAGGTAGTCTTCTTTTATTTTGGTTCCGTAGTCGGACCTTGATTATCTGTATGATGTAATGTTTACTCATGTATTGTGTGAAGTGGCGATTGTAAGCCAACTATATCTCTTTCCCTTACATGGGTTGTGTGAAGATTACCTCACTTGCGACATTGCTTTCAATGCGGTTATGCCTCTAAGTTGCTTGACACGTGGGAGATATACCGCATCGAGGGCATTACATGGGGAACCAGAACCACAAGCCCCAAGCGGGACCCATCCGGCACCCGGACACCGACTCTGGGCCCACCGACTCGGCATATTACCATTGTAACCTGGGTGGGTTGGTCTATAAAACCCCAGGAGTCATGGAGATAGGGGCGAGAGACAACATAGAGAGAGACAGAAGATATTCAACGAGACATAGCGACACCAAGGAGCAGGCGATCGGGCCTTGGCCAGCCTCCTTCCTCCTCAAACAGCTCCAGGGCAACATTGTACTATCAACCATCCAACTAAACTTCGGCAGGACTAAGGGTGTTATCTCTCCGGAGAGCCGGAACCTAGGTATGTAGGGCGTCCAGCAGCGCATATCAACCTCGCCTCAAAGCCCACGGCGCCCTCGAGCCTCCTCCTCTCTTTAGCCATCCCTTGGCATCCCGTCGCCCACCACGGCGGTTGGCGCCCACCGTGGGCAGCTCAAGGAACTGGCGGAAGCATGCGCCGGGCGGGGCCTTCTCCCTACTCAGCGAGTCCATCGCTCACGGCGGGCGGCGTCATCGGCCAGCGCTGCCGTTTCTTTCGCCGTGTTGCGCATCTCCGGCCTTTTCGCGGTCGATAAGTACCCGGCAGGGTGCTCAGCTCTCGACTCCCGCTTTCTCTCGTGGCGGGTTCCTTGCGAAGCGATGGGCCCTTACGTAGAGTCTTCGTCACGGCGGGGCGGAAAACACGCCCGAAGCTGCGGCCGCTGCGGCTCGAGCCGGAGCAACCCGACCCGCTGCGCGCGATGAAACCTCCGCATTCCCGCCGGCACCGGCGTCGGCGCCACCGCGTTCTTGGCTTTGAACCTTCGAGGCGGCGCCCGGCAAATGCTTGAACTGTCCGAGCGCTGCCGCCACGAGCGCGGTGACTGCTCAGATGGAGCAGCGCGCCCAGATTCCGCCAGCGGCGAGCCAAAGCGGGCGGCGATACCGCGCACAGGGAAGCGTCGGCCGAGCCGCCGGCGCGGCGGACCATCTGAGACCCGATCAAGAACATGCGCGCTGCCAGAGGCAGCGCGGTCGGCCTCGACCAACTTCGCGGGCGAGCTCGAGGCGCGCCAGGCGAATCGCGAGCTCCTCCGCGCCGCCAACACCCAGCAGGATCGCCTCAACCAGCTCGCCAAGCCGCGAAGTCGGCTCGCCCGCCTTAAGCGGACCGGCGAACTCTGCACCACGGCCTCTTCGCCGCCCAGCGGCGCCTCGGCAGGGGCGAACCAGCGCAACCCGGCAGCCACTGCCACGGCGCTCTGAACAGCAGGCCCGCCCGAAGACCGCACGGGCCCGGCCAACCTGGCGGCGTCGCTCGGCGAACCGGCCCCTCGGGCTGGCGCCCGATCGACTCGGCCCGCGCACCATTGGCGGCCGGCGCCACTGCCTCGATCAGCTTGCTGCGCTCCATGGAGTGGAGAGGCGGCGCTATCGGGCGGCGTGTTTCATTACGCTATCTGGAGAGCCCTTCCCAAAGTTGGCTCCCGTGACACCCCCAAGTACAATGGGACCGTGAAGCGAGGAAGGCGGCTCCGCGGCTTCTGGCACGCCATTGGCATCACGGTGCCAATCGTCGTCGCCGTCGCGCTCGCACGCTCATGCTCCAGGATCGGCTCGCACATGGTTGAACAGCACGCGAAGGGCAGCATCAGCGCGTAGGTCGATTTAGAAGCATTTGTCCGCAACTTCGCAGGGGCGTACAAGCGACCCGATCGCCCCATTCAGCCCGCCATATCGTGCGAGGCCCGGAGACGGGCCAGCGAGTACCTGCGCATGCTGGACCGAGCTCGGAACAGCTGTGAGGCGTCCATGAAGTACATGTACAATGCAGCGAACGAGCCTTTAAACTTGTAAAAAGGAGGAAGAAGGAGAGAAATAAAAGACAGCTTAAAGTATAAAATATAGGCGGATGAAGGAGATGAACTCGAGAATCCGCGCTTAGCGTAGAATCTTCGGAGGATGCGGGCTGCGTTCCATGGGTTCGGCTCGAGTCGGTTATCCGATGTGTTTGCAGGCAGTGCGCTCCGCTGTCAGGATTTGGTCGATGATTAAGGGGCCCCTCCCATTTGGGCTTGAGTTTGTCCTTTTCTTGGTCCGGCAGGTAGAACTAGTTCGCCAACGTTGTAGCTTTGGCCGTACTTCCATGCTTTGATATCTTGAGCCTGCTGTTGATAGAATGCGGAGCGAGCTTTTGCCACGTCGCTCCTCCTCCAAAGCGACCAAACTGTCCTGCCGTCGAGCTCGGCTTCTCTTTCTTCATTACATGCGCACGCGAGGTGAGTCATGAATTATGTCGTAGGGCAAAACTGCCTGCTGCGCCGTATACCATAAAAATGGTGTGAATCCGGTAGTGCGATTGGTATTGTACGCAGCCCCGTGAGTACGGGTCGAGCTCCTCAACCCAAAGTCGTGTTAGATTCCTTGAGGACCGCACTAATGCGGGTTTAATGCCACTCATGATTAGACCGTGGTGATAGTTAGGCTATCCGGACACCCCCTAATCCAGGACTCCCTCACCCGCCGCTACCTTGCCCCCCTCAATTTATAAGCCTCGGTTCAAACGTGGGGAAGTGGGATCGTCTGCACACGCCCGTTCCACTACCATGCAATAAGTGCGCCCGTCACGCTTGCGCACTAAGCTAATGAGGAAGTGCAACGGCCCCAGACGCCGCGAATAAATCCATACGCATGGCCAAGGGCGCTGGCGGTGGGCCCCGGCTGTCGCCCGATCCCGTCCGCGCATGGCCTGTCGGTCCCCTCGGCTTCGAGCACCACGTGGCGTCGGCGGCGGCGAGATCACCTCAAGATTCAGCGGACTCTCGGTTCCGCCACGACCAGGGCGCCGCAATCCGGTTTCGAGAAAGCCGGCACCACGAAAGGTGTTGCGGACCTGGCGTTCGCAGACTCCGCCTTGCTCAAGGGAAGCTGCGAAGGCCCACTCGTCCGACGGCGGACCTTCACAGACAGGACTCTTGTCGAGAGGATGAACCCGGGCATGCAATGGAACCGGATCTATTTCAAAAACAGCGGGGCCCGATCGCCCGCAAACCGTCGCGCCAGGCGGGTCGCTTCGACCCGGCAAGGCACCACGACCAGCCAAGACCCTCGACTTCGGCAAAGTACGTCAACCCGACGCGGCGGCGGCGCAAAGCAGCTCGACCGGTGCAGCCTTGGCTTCCCGATAAGCCAACCCACCCGTGGCATCCACAAAGAACCCGACCGCGGGTCAGCTCCGTCCTATCCGAGGTGCGTCGATGATGGGGCGAGACCTCGATCACCGATGATCAAGACTATAGTGCCCCGCCCATGCCCGTGGTCGACGGAGAGCGTGTAGCAGTGCCTACCTACCCGGCACGACGTGGCTGGCAACAAGTGTTCCCCACCCTTACGGCGACACAACAAGCGTAGGGCTGACGGGAACACTATGCGCGACTCGACCCGCCATACGGCGATCGACAAGACAGCGCCACAGTCCCCCTAAACGCGGGCCGCACCTAGGGAACCCGGCGAACCACAAGCCCCCAAGCGGGACCCAGCCCAGCACCCCGGACACCGACTATACGGGCCCAGCGACTCGGCATATTACCATTGTAACCCTGGGTGGGTTGGTCTATAAAACCCCCCAGGAGTCCGCGCCAGATAGGGGGACGAGAGACAACATAGAGAGGAACAGAAGATATTCAACAGAGACATAGCGACACCAAGGAGAAGGAGCAGTCGGAGCCTTGGCCAGCCTCCTTCCTCCTCAAACAGCTCCAGGAGCAACATTGTACTATCAACCATCCAACTAAACTCGGCAGGACTAGGGGTGTTATCTCTCGAGAGCCCCGAACCTGGGTATGTCCAGCGTCCCGCGCCCGGGCATATCAACCTCGCCTCCGAAGTCCACAAGCGCCCTCGAGCCTCCTCCTCTCTTTAGCCATCCCTTGGCATCTGCCGTGCGCCCACCACGACAGTGACCTTTCCCTTCGGTTGGCTCCTCCCCGGATTGACCCCTTGAAACCTGCCCGTTTCCTCGAGGTCTTCATCAGGAATTTGCAGCCTTTTGATCACGGACAGGCGAGATCAAGTTGAGCCGGACCCCGTCAACCAACATCTTGTTCACCTTGAGGTTGCGTATTGTTGGTGAGACCAACAATGGCAAACACCCGACCACGGTCCTGTGGTTAGGGTGATCCTCGGCGCCAAAGATGAGGCGTCTTTGGACCACTTCAGCGCTTATGAGCTGTCGAACGACGGCTCCACCCTGTAATCTCATAGCCCACCGCTTGAGCTTAGCGGTGAGAAGTATGCAGCAGGCACTACCATCGACGACATGGCCTTCAGTAGCCTTCGGAACTCTTGCTCACCGGACTTGTCGTCCTCGTCGTGATCATCGCCTTCTTGTTTTCTTGTCACGCGGCCCGGCGGCTCTCTTGCTGGTTGTCCTTGCCGGGCGATTTCCTTGGCCGCCACGCTTCTTGCCGGATCCTCAAAGACCGCCCCGACCTTTCTCCTTGTCCCACCTTTCATACTTGGCCTTTTGCTTTTCAGCAAGCAGCTTAACTTGTCGGCAGTTCTGGAGGCCGTGGCCCTTGGTGCGGTGGATTTTGCAGTACTGCTTGCCGGAGCCCTTGGCTTGTCGGCAGCTGCCAAGGCCCGGCAGGCGGCGCACTCGCCAATCTCCTTGCCAGGGCCGTCTGCCTTGACCTTCTTGGCATTGCCGGTGCCGTCAGACCCCTCGACAGAAAGTACGGCCTTGCCCTTGCGTTCCCTGTTGCGACGCCGACCCTTCTTCGTTGGGGTGGCGGCGTCTTCGTCGGTAGAGTCAATTTCCGCACCGGCGTCTTCGCCGAGGTATTTCCTTCCCTCTTCAGCCTGGGCGCATTTATCAGCCAAAACATAGAGCTCGGCCACATCCTTAACCTTGGTCATCGCCAGCTCTTCGTGCATCTTGCGATTGCGCACGTTCTGGTGGAACGCGCTGATCACAGCGGCGGGATGAACGTCAGGATGTTGTACTGCAACCGCTGAACCTCTCGATGTACTTGCGCAGGTTTCCCTTCCTTCGGGGAATGATATGCGGATCACCGGCTCGCCATGAGCTTGGTGGCCTCCTGTGAAGGCGCCAACGAACTCATGGCACAGATCCGACCAAGAAGAAACGGAATCCACCGGCAAGTGCATCAACGAAGACATAACATTGGGCTTCAGCCACGGGGAAATAATTGGCAAGCACCTTGTAAATGCGCCCGCTCCGCCGCCGCATCGCGATGGTGTAGATGCCGAGGAACTTCGGACGGATGGGTCTTGCTTGATGTACTTCTCGCCGATGTCGGGCTTGAACATGCGGGGCGCCACCGAACCGCCGCAGTCACGGGTAAAGGTCGGGCAGCCCACCTCGTAAGGTAGGCCGCCGGAGCCCCCCGGTGCTGGGTGGTGGCGCGTATCACGCCGGCGCTCAATACTGGTCCGAGCATCTTCGTGAGCTCGTTCTCGAAGAACTTGGCACTGGTTGCGGTGGGTCCGCGGGTCGGACGATGCTATAGAGATGTTATCACAAGCGTCGTCACGACGGGCAGACGCCCGCGGCGGTTGGCAAGGAGGAGGAGAGTGCATCGTGGCCGCAGCTCCCCCGGTCCTCCCAGCGCCAGCATGTGGTGGATCGGTGGAGCGCCGACCCGAGGGCCCCGCCGGTCGCGGATCGTCTTTGTTGGCAATGGCGACGAGGCTCCGGATGGTGGCCCTCCACTCGTCGAGCTTCTCTACGGCAGGAGGGAAGTCGAGGAGCAGCTACGCGTGCACCAAAGCTTCCGCTGGCGTGGGTGGCGGCGATAGCTGTCTGGACCGTGGTGTTCTTCGACTTCTAACCATGTTAGAGGGAGCTCCACCACGGCCCAGCGGCTGCACGCCATTTTTGCCAGCACTTCGGCGGGCATGCTGAACTACTTCATCCCGAGGATAACGCACAGGGCTCTTCCCACGGCGGTGCCCAGGGTCGCCGGCGTGGTGACGTTGTTCGTCGCGCACACCATGGGAAGAGCGCGCAGTGGTCGCCGGCGTGGGTGTCTTGGAGGTCGCTACACTGCCCGGAGGTGGCACAACGACACCCCTGGACGGCCCCGCGCCGCCTGCGGGGGGCCCAGCTCCGTCTTTGGATCTAGCAACGTGCAGCCAGTCGTCGGGCGTGTGAACGATGCCGCTCGCCAGGCACTCACTGCCAGGGTGATGCTGGTGCTCACGGACCGCGGCTCGGGTCCTGTCCGCGATCGGGTCGCTGCTCGCCCGTAGCAGTACGGGTCGTTCGGCCCCCGACGTGCCGATCGCCGTGGCCGTCTTCTTCTTGGGAGCCATGGCGATGAAGAAACGCTAGCCTAGCTACTAGACCAGATTCTCACAATTGAGCACCCTACCTGGCGCGCCAAAGATGTCAGTGTGGAACGACACCTATGGGATCACGAGAATCCCTACTACAGTTGCCGGGGCGCAGGGTTGCAAGAAGAGCAGGATCAATAGTCAGCACAAGGATCGTTTACCCAGGTTCGGGCCGCGAGGATGCGTAAAACCCTAGTCCTGCTTTGGTGAGTGTATTTCATAGAGTTCTTGAGCTCTCGAACTAGCTATGGTGAGCTCGTGGTTCGAAAAGCCGAATCCCTCTCCAGTATGCCATGGGCCTCCTTTTATAGGCGAAAGGGGCTGCCACAGTGGCATACAGGAGGTGGAAAGGCGTATAGTATTGCGAGCTTATCACTCATATTACAGGACAAGTCGCATTTAATGCGCCGCTGAGGTGTCCCCTAGCTTTATCGGGGATGGGGGCGAGGCCCATCCCATCCGTCGCCGCTCATCCTCGCTTCGACACGCGCCCTGGCCAGCGGTGCATGCAGCGCCATGTAGGCAGGCAGGCAGCTGAGGTGGCGCGGTGGTAGGGCCTTCACGAAGATCTACATGCCGCCATGCAGGCGCCTGCTGAGTTGGCCTATAAGCTGCATGTTGCCACGCAGTGCACCCCGCCTGGTTTGGGCTGGCAGCTGCATGCGAACGGGCGGTGGAGACTTGGGTGGTGCGGGTCTCAGCGTTAGGGGCGGCTTGACGTCTTCGGCGAGAGCCTTGCCAGGGGGCCCGGCAAGGGTCTTGCCATGGAGCGCCGTCGTCCCCGGCAAGAATCTTGTCGGGGGTCTCGTGGCTCTCCTCGGCAAGGATCTTGTCGAGGATCGTTGTCTTCTAATCCTCATCTGATCTTGAATGTGTCTTCACAAAGATCTGCATGCCACCATGGAGGTGCCTCCCGAGCCCTGGACCCACGTGGCTGATGGTGTTGGGGACGTGGGCTCAAGGGTGGCTCGCCCTATTGGTGTTTGGGTGCACTGCCCCGGCAAGGGTCTTGCCGGGGGAAACTGCTCCGCCCCTTTGCTTCTTTGCGTTCTTGGTCTTGGCGTTGCCCTGGCTGTCTTGGGCATCGGTTTTGCCTTGGTTCACCTCCCCTGCTCTGCTTGGTGTGGCTGTGGGTGCGCTCGATCTGCCGTGCGGAAAAGGGGTACAAAGGTGCGCCCCTTCTTTTGTACACCGACACCGGGTGGTTCGTCTAGGACTGGTGTTTCTTTCTCTGTCCCACTATCGACTGTTCAGCCTCCTGCGTCGAATGTTCAAGCATCGGGTCCAACTGGGCAACCACAAGTGCAAATCCCTCCGGCTGCATCACCAACTCCTACGTCAAAGTGCATTCACTCTGCATCACGTCCTAGAGGACCAAACAGAGCTGCCAAGGAAGCTATGATCCAGGCTGGCCTGATGATGCAGTGACTGAAGGAGGTGTATGACTCCAGCAAGTTAGCTTATAACGCCAGCACAGCTCTTCAAGCCAATGTCCGAGTAAGTGCGATAGTAAATTGATTTCCGATTGGATTTTCTTTGTCTTGATTCTGCTGAATCTGTATACCCACTAGTTGTTTTCTTTTTTCTCTGCATTACATCCACTCGAAGCGGTCAGGCCGCACCGAGTGGGGAATCGATCTAGTGGGGGCACGCTGAGTGCACCCACTTGGTGTAGTCCCTGAGACCGTCGTCGAATGTTTGATTCGGCGGGGGTCTTAGAATTTTTTTTGGCTCCTCCACTCGGGCCGGACAGGTCGTACCAAGTGGGAAGTTGATCCAGTGGGGGCATGCTGAGTGCACCCACTGGGTGTAGTCCCCGAGACCGCCGTCGAATGTTTGATTCGGCGGTGGTCTTAGAACACTTTTGATAATAGCAATTTGGATTTGCTCTTCTCCACTCGGAAGTAGAGGAAAAACTTTTGAGATTCTTTCTCTTTGTCGACTGAATTGTCTTTTTGTTGATCCCAGAAATCTTGTGAACTGGGAACCCAGTATGTTGCCTTGGAGAAGGAGAAGTTCCAACTCCAATTGGACTTAGAGCTGGCCAAGAATAACTTGAAGCAGGCTCAGGAGGAGGTGAACACCATGGGAGCTAACACTTCATTGATTGTATGCTTTGTCATTTCTTCTTTTCTATCCTTTGAACCGAGTGATCCCACTCGAATAGATGTGCCTAGTGAAAATCGTCAACTCCAAGCACGACTGAAGAATGTTATTTCTTTAGACACCATGAAGAAAGCTTTAGAGAGGAAGTACGAGGAACTCGCGGGCACCCAGAAGGTGGCCAAGGAGAAGACTGAAGCAGCTGAGAAAAAATTGGCTTCAGTCGGCAAGCTTGAAGAGGAGAATGCGACCCTTAAGACCGTCATCAAGGAAGTGAAGAAGGAAGCTGCTCAGCTTAAGGAGGAAAAAATCATTCTGACTGACAAGGTGGACCAGCTCACCCGGAAGAGGGATGAGCTGGAGGAATACTTGGGGAGCCTCGCGAAGAATATGTATATCATGCTCGGAGCTATCCTTTTTCATCCGAGTGAATTCTCAAGAGTTTCGAAGACAATGTTGTTGTTGACTCACTTTTTTACTCTTTGTGCAGAGTTCTGTCAGAACTTCGAGCAAGAAATAGAACGGATAGAAAAAGGTCGAGATCCCACCAAATCACTCGTCAAGGATGATGCCACTATGAATGTGCTGCGACTTGAAGCTCGCCTGGACAGCGTCGTGGGGTATATCGCTCGACTGAAGGTTGCACTAACTAGGATAAACAAAGAGCTGTGGCTAGAGGACACTCTTTAGAACGACCTCGAGTCACTAATGACTCGGCTCAATGACATCCCTGTTCGAGTGCAAGCATGGAAGAAATTAGCTGCCCGCTGCGAAGCCGATGTGGCATTATCACTTGTTCGTGTCCACTGCAAGGAAGCTAGGGAGGACAAGCTGAAGGCTCTTCAGGTGGCGAACACGAAGAAGCTTCAGTTCAAAGATTTTATGGAGACCTTCATTAACGCAGCCACTCGGATCGCAGATGGCAATTATTTGGACACCTTCATCGGGCCTGCGAGTCCCCCTGCCAAGTGAGAAAAGACTTTAAGATCCAAACTTTATTTGCCTCGGAATGCCGAGTGATCCTATAACTGTTAAACTCGTTCAGGCCTGACGCCTGAGTACTTCTGCTTGCGTTTCTGAACTTGATGGATTTATCCAAATATTTGCTTTCCTGTTTCTCACATGCTTCGAGCAAATGATTTTTCAACTTAGGTGAAACTGGTTCACGGCTAACCTTCTGAGTGGGAGGGATGCTCTCCACTAGGAATAGTTTTTAACTTAGGCGAAACTGGTTCGTGGCTAAGCCCCCGAGTGGGAGGGATGCTCTCCACTCGGAGTAGTTTTTAACTTAGGCGAAACTGGTTCGCGGCTAAGCCCCCGAGTGGGAGGGATGCTCTCCACTCTAAGTAGTTTTTAACTTAGGTGAAACTGGTTTGCGGCTAAGCCCCCGAGTGGGAGGGATGCTCTCCACTCGGAGTAGTTTTTTAACTTAGGCAAAACTGGTTCGCGGCTAAGCCCCCGAGTGGAAGGGATGCTCCCCACTCGGAGTAGTTTTTAACTTAGGTGAAACTGGTTCACGGCTAAGCCCACGAGTGGGGGGGGGATGCTCTCCACTCTGAGTAGTTTTTTAACTTAGGCGGAACTGGTTTGCGGCTAAGCCCCCGAGTGGGAGGGATGCTCTCTACTCAGAGTAGTTTTTTTAACTTAGGAAAAATTGGTTCGCGGCTAAGCCCCCGAGTGGGAGGGATGCTCTCCACTCGGAGTATTTTTATCTTAGGCGAAACTGGTTCGCGGCTAAGCCCCCGAGTGGGAGGGATGCTCTCCACTTGGAGTAGTTTTTATTCCGAGTGGGAGGGATGCTCTCCACTCGGAATAGTTCTTAACTTAGGCGAAACTAGTTCGCGGCTAAGCCCCTGAGTGAGGGATGCTCTCCACTCGGAGTAGTTTTTAACTTAGGCGAAACTGGTTCGTGGCTAAGCCCCCGAGTGGGAGGGATGTGATGGTGTCTTGGGCTAGGGCGTACTCACCACGTCGTCTCCCGATCAGTTGGATTGGGCCGAGGACCCCCGTGGCCGTTTACTCATGGGCCAGTTCGTATAGTCGATGCATACACGAGGAAGATTCCACAAGACTTGGTGTTCAAGACAAGGACTCCTCTCCACCAACATATTCGACTAGGACTCTTGTTATCCTAGGCCTCTGGTACATTATATAAGCCGAGGCCGGGCTAGTCGATAGGGATATGCTGGATCATTATGATATTATTCATCATACCCTTAGGTTTTAGACCACAACATATGATCTCGAGGTAGATCAACTCATGTAATCTCTACATTCATCAAGATCAATCAAGAAGGAAGTAGGGTATTAACTCCATTAAGAGGGCCTAAACCTGGGTAAACATCGCGTCCCTTGTCTCCTGTTACCCATCGATCCATGATCCACAGCTTGGGACCCCCTACTCGAGATCTGCTGGTTTTGACACCGACAATGGTGCTTTCATTGAAAGTTCCGCTGTGAGATCAACGAAGGATCAATGGCTCGTCTGCAGATTAACTGCAACATCGGCATCTTCATCACTAGCTCGACTGGTCACCTTGGCTCGACCGAGGACTGCACTCCACGTCAGATCGTCATGTTCAGACGATGACCTTCATCAACATCAACTTCGATCTCTCTCAAGATCATGGAGGAATAATTCATGGAGCCCGTGGGCTCAACGTAAACATTGCCCTTGAGCGATCGTACTGTTTTTCTGGACAGAGAACTTGTATCCGCCGCCACCACCTCCTCGAGTATCATTTTAATGATTGCTTCGGTATAATTGTGCGGAATTAAGTCTATAACGACCATGCAAAATTTTGTCGGGTTCCAATGGAGGAATCTCCGGCAATCTACGATATACCGGAGCCCTGTCAAATCTAGACGGGAATCGAGCTTAGGGCGTGGTCTCCAGATCCCAGCTCAAAGGTCCTTTGGAAGATCCAACCATTCATATGCTGCGGAATTCCCATATCTACCCCCCTCCAAATTTCAGCTCGATCCGATGGCTCAAACTCCGGGAACCTTCCGATGAGTGGACCAATTTTCTTATATATTTTCTGCGCGAATACGGATCCGACCCGAATTCATGTTTCTTAATGAACGTGATATTGGACAACCTTTTTAAAGGAATTTTCGTCTAGGGTATTGTTCGTTGTTCTTAACACGTGCCCATAAATTTTAAGCCTTCTCCGAGGTACTCTTCACCATCATGCTGGTGTCAAACCAGTCCGGTGACATTGCTCCACGGCTACCGACCTGCGCTAGACACGTCGTCGCTTTGTTGAGCCGAGCTCAACTTATTTGGATCATCATCTCGGCGAGTCAAACAAGAGTTCGGCATCGTGAAGGATAAATCATCACCAACATCGCCGCCCCACGGATTACGCGAGCGGGCACACCGGCATTGCCGCACTGTCACTTCATCAAGCCGGCATTGACCACGTCACGAGTTACGACCTGCATCGGCATGGCGGCACGGTTGCTTCTTCAAGCCGATGTCCATCATGCCGACCTACTTCGACTCATCGGCTGACATGGAGGCTTCGACACCTCGGCTGGACCAGG
Source organism: Aegilops longissima (assembly GCA_021605205.1). Classification (NCBI taxonomy): domain Eukaryota; kingdom Viridiplantae; phylum Streptophyta; class Magnoliopsida; order Poales; family Poaceae; genus Aegilops; species Aegilops longissima. Next base: position 385,125,106 of record CM038680.1, read on the forward strand.
GGCTCCGCTATTCCTTCATCAACATGCTCCGGTGACTTCGGCGTCACCAGCCGACCAGCTTCGACACATCGGCTAGCATGGTGGCTGCAACATCACCTTACCGACCTGCTCCGTCATCTCGACATTCAGGACATATTCCTTTAATTATTTACTTCACTTAAATTAATTAAGTAGAAGAATTTTTTAAAGCATAGTATTGTTATTATTTCTGGCTTGCAGTATTTTATGTGTGCAGGCGATTGGTTCAGACAGGGCCGCGCTGCTACCTCGGCATACCGACGAACCACGGCACCTCGGCTGGACCAGGGGCTTCGTCATCACTTCAAACCCACACTTGGGACTTCGGTGTCATACTGCGGGCCTGCTCTGTCGCCTCGGTCGGCCTGGGGGTTCCACCTCGCCACATTGGCCGTGCGATGTCACCACTTCGGAGTGCCGAGATCTTCTCTCCGCCACCTCGGGACCGGCTTGGGGGCTGGGACCTCGTCCCGCCGTAAGCTCGGGCAGTGCATCGACACCGAGCACATTAACCAGCTAAGTCGCTTTCATACTCAAAGTTTTAAATTTTTAATTTGTGTTCGGTTCGACCGTGCTCACATACGTTGTTTGTTAAAAGAAACTCCCTTTGCCCATGTTAACTGGGGGCTCTTAAAATTTATATGAGTTGTTCTATAATCATTGTTTTCTTCCTAGTCGTTGCAAAGTATTTTTCTATCACTCCTTTTTCGACGCGAGTATGTGGTCAATAGCCGGGGAGCCTGGTTTCTCTCTCAAAGCCGCTCGAGTTTAGTTCGCTAAACTGGCCTAACGAGCAGTACTCCGCCTTCGGGATAGGAGGTTGCAGCCGTAGCCTGACCCGCTTGAAGTGTTGAGATCGGATGTGTCATATTAATGCATGACAGAAGCACAAAAATTTTAAGACCAATTTTCAGATTGGCACCAAATGACTTGATTTAGTTCGGACATCAAGCTTTTACATCAGTTTTTTGGCTTTTCGAGCTTATGGCATTTTTAACCTGTTTGTGTGTCTCCAGCATAAGTCTTGCAGTACAACGCCAGACACCTTTAAAGCTTCGGCCATATCAAAGAGGGGCCGTGGCTAGAGCCGAATCCACCAAAAGCCAAGGTATTCCATGGACTCCTCGGCAAAACATTCTCGGATACTGCTTTATATGCATCGGTTTCGAATTGTGTCTTCGTTCGATAAATGGGTTGCCCGGCTCCTGTGCTTGCCTCCTACGTTCCGCTTTGTTCGCTAGGTGTGCAAAGGAGAACCCATCGCGATTGTGCTTCCAGCTCACATGGTTAAAGCGCCAAAGGAGAAAGCCAAACCGATTGTCATAATAAGCGCAAACTGGTCAGCGATCCGATGGTGTGTTAAACTATAAGATCGATAGAGGTCACCCGTGTTAAATGACGGGCCATTCATAACATTGGTCAAGTGTTTATAGCTTGACCCGGCTGTATTTGAACACTAACAGGGGCTAGTGGCGGCCTCCCAACTTTAAGCTCCTATGACTAAGTGAAAGTTATAAAGCTGCATATCTGATTGCCTCGCTTCCACTAACACAACCGCCTTGAACCGAGGCGTCAGCTAAGGGTTCTTTTGTTATTATGAAACACCTGCGTAGCATCTACAAAGGGTGGAAGCCGACGATGGGCCACTTTCAACTGATAAACGGTCGCTACGGAGTCAAAATAAACATATCATCGGCGTTTGTATTTAATATGCGAGGGCTGCCTTCCATAATCATCGTTATAAAGCAATAAATATGCATCAATTTGACTTAAGATTTGGGCCAAGCTGGGTTGCCTGGCTCCTGTGCTTACCCCTACGTTCCCGATTGTTCGGCTAGGTGGTAAAGGGATCACCTCTGTGATTGTTACTACCGGGTCATCCGAGTTAGTACCTCAGATGGGTGAAGCCGAAAGCTAGCGATCTTAAAGCATATAATTGGTCGGTAACGACGGAAGTGAAAATAAAGGTTCGCCATAGACCACTGATACGTCTCCAACATATCTATTATTTTTTATTGTTCCATGTTATTATATTATCCATCTTGAATGTTTTATATGCTATTTTAAATGATTTTTAGGACTAACCTACTAACCTAGAGCCCAGTGCCAGTTTCTGTTTTTTCCTTGTTTTTGAGTTATACACAAAAGGAATACCAAACGGAGTCCAATTGACGTGCCAATTTTTGCTGATTTTTTATGCACCAAAAGAAGCCCCCGTAGTAAAATAGTTGGGCCAGAAGAGTCCCGAGCCATCCACGAGGGTGGAGGGCGCGCCCTACCCCCTGGGCTCGCCCCCTATCCCGTGGACGACTCGAAGACCCCCCTGACGTGAGACCGACACCAAAAATTCCTATAAATACAAAACCCCGCAAAGAGAAACCTAGATCGGGAGTTCCACCGCCGCAATCCTCTGTAGCCACCAAAAACCAATCGGGGTCCTGTTCGCACCTCGCCGGAGGATCCTCACCGTGGCCATCTTCATCATCCCGGTGCTCTCCATGAAGAGGAGGGAGTAGTTCACCCTCGGGGCTGAGGGTATGTACCAGTAGCTATGTGTTGGATCTCTCTCTCGTGTTCTTGATTTGGCACGATCTTGATGTACCGCGAGCTTTGCTACTATAGTTGGATCTTATGATGTTTCTGTTGGGGAATGCGGTAATTTCAAAAATTTCCTATGCACACGCAAGATCATGGTGATGCATAGCAACGAGTGGAGAGAGTGTATTCCACGTACCCTCGTAGAATGTAAGTGGAAGCGTTATGACAACACGGTTGATGTAGTCGTACGTCTTCACGATCCGACCGTAGTACTGAAAGTACGGCACCTCCGCGATCTGCACACGTTCGGCTCGGTGACGTCCCACGAACACTTGATCCAGCTGAGTGTCGAGGGAGAGTTTCGTCAGCACGATGGCGTGATGACGGTGATGATGAAGCTACCGGTGCAGGGCTTCGCCTAAGCACTGCAACGATATGACCGAGGTGGATTATGGTGGAGGGGGGCACCGCACACGGCTAAGAGATCAATGATCAACTTGTGCGTCTATGGAGTGCCCCCTGGCCACGTATATAAAGGATGGAGGAGGTCGGCCCTCATAGGGCGTGCCCAAAGTGTGGAGTCCTACTAGGGCTCCCTAGTCCTACTAGGATTGCACCTCCCACATGGAATAGGAAAAGGGAAGGGAGAAGGAGAAGGAAGGAAGGGGGCTGCCCCCTTCCCTAGTCCAATTCGTACCAGTCCATGGGGAAGGTGCGCGGCCACCCTTTAGGCCTTTCCCTCCTTTCCCGTATGGCCCATTAAGGACCAATACGAATTCTCGTAACTCTCCGGTACTCCGAAAAATACCCGAATCACTCGGAACCTTTCCGATGTCCGAATATGGCCTTCAAATATATCGATCTTTACGTCTCGACCATTTTGAGACTCCTCATCATGCCCATGATCTCATCCGGGACTCCGAACAATCTTCGGTCATCAAATCACATAACTCTTTAATACAAATCATCATCGAACGTTAAGTGTGCGGACCCTACGGGTTCGAGAACTATGTAGACATGACCGAGACACATCTCGAGTCAATAACCAATAGCGGAACCTGGATGCTCATATTGGCTCCTACATATTCTACGAAGATCTTTATCGGTCAAACCGCATAACAACATAGGTTGTTCCCTTTGTCATCGGTATGTTACTTCCCCGAGATTCGATTGTTGGTATCATCATACCTAGTTCAATCTTGTTACCGGCAAGTCTCTTTACTCGTTCCGTAATACATCATCCCGCAACTAACTCATTAGTCACATTGCTAGCAAGGCTTATAGTGATGTGCATTACCGAGAGGGCCCAAAGATACCTCTTTGACAATCGGAGTGACAAGTCCTAATCTCGATCTATGCCAACTCAACAAGTACCATTGGAGACACCTGTAGAGCACCTTTATAATCACCCAGTTACATTGTGACGTTTGGTAGCACACAAAGTGTTCCTCCGATATTCGGGAGTTGCATAATCTCATAGTCATAAGAACATGTATAAGTCATGAAGAAAGCAATAGCAACATACTAAACGATCAAGTGCTAAGCTAACGGAATGGGTCAAGTCAATCACATCATTCTCTAATGATGTGATCCCGTTAATCAAATGACAACTCATGTCTATGGCTAGGAAACTTAACCATCTTTGATTCAACGAGCTAATCAAGTAGAGGCATTCTAGTGACACTCTGTTTGTCTATGTATTCACACATGTACTAAGTTTCCGGTTAATACAATTCTAGCATGAATAATAAACATTTATCATGATATAAGGAAATATAAGTAACAACTTTATGATTGCCTCTAGGGCATATTTCCTTCAGTCTCCCACTTGCACTAGAACCAATAATCTAGTTCACATCGCCATGTGATTTAACATCAATAGTTCACATCTTTATGTGATTAACACCCATAGTTCACATAGCCATGTTGACCAACACTCAAAAGGTTTACTAGATTCAATAATATAGTTCACATCGCTATGTGGTTAACACCCAAGAGTAATAAGGTATGATCATGTTTTGCCTGGTCTACGGGTCTGCAATATTCAGATCCTTATGTATTGCAAATTTCTATGTCTACAATACTCTGCACGGAGCTACTCTAGCTAATTGCTCCCACTTTCAATACGTATCTAGATCGAGATTTAGAGTCACCCAGATCGGTGTCAAAGGTTGCATCGAAGTAACTCTTTACGACGAACTCTTTGTCAACTCCATAATTGAGAAACATTTCCTTGTTCCACTAAGGATAATTCTGACCGCTGTCCTGTGATCCACTCCTGGATCACTATTGTACCCTCTTGCCAAACTCATGGTGAGGTACACAATAGGTCTGGTACACAGCATAGCATGCTTTATAGAACCTATGACTGAGGCATAGGGAATGACTTTTCATTCTCTTTCTATTTTCTGCCGTGGTCGGGTTTTGAGTCTTACTCAACTTCACACCTTGAAACACAGACAAGAACTCCTTATTTGACTGTTCTATTTTGAACTACTTCAAAAATTTGTCAAGGTATGTACTCATTGAAAAAACTTATCAAGCGTCTTGATCGATCTCTATAGATCTTGACGCTCAATATGTTAGCAGCTTCACCGAGGTCTTTCTTTGAAAAACTCCTTTCAAACACTCCTTTATGCTTTCCAGAAAATTCTACATCATTTCCGATCAACAATATGTCATTCACATATATTTATCAGAAAGGTTGTAGTGCTCCCACTCACTTTCTTGTAAATACTGGCTTCACCGCAAGTCTGTATAAAACTGTATGCTTTGATCAACTTATCAAAGTGTATATTCCAACTCTGAGATGCTTGCACCAGTCCATAGATGGATCGCTAGAGCTTGCACATTTTGGTAGCATCTTTTAGGATTGACAAAACCTTCTGGTTGCATCATATACAACTCTTCTTTAATAAATCCATTAAGGAATGCAGTTTTGTTATCCATTTGCCAGATTTCATAAAATTCGGCAATTGCTAGCATGATTCGGACAAACTTTTAAGCATCGATACAAGTGAGAAAATCTCATTGTAGTCAGCACTTTGAACTTGTCGAAACAATTTGAGCTTTATAGATAGTAACACTATTTTCAGCGTTCGTCTTCCTCTTGAAGATCCATTTTATTCTCTATGGCTTGCCGATCATCGGGAAAGTCAACCAAAGTCTACACTTTGTTCTCATACATGGATCACATCTTAGATTTCATGGCCTCAAGCCATTTCGTGGAATCTGGGCTCATCATCGCTTCCTCATAGTTCGTAGGTTCGTCATGGTCAAGTAGCATCACCTCCAGAACAGGATTACCGTACCACTTTGATGCGGATCTTACTCTGGTTGACCTATGAGGTTCGGTAGTAACTTGATCTAAAGTTACATGATCATCATCAGGCCTCCACACTAATTGGTGTAGGAGTCACAGGAACAGATTTCTGTGATGAACTACTTTCCAATAAGGGAGCAGGTACAGTTACCTCATCAAGTTCTACTTTCCTCCCACTCACTTCTTTCGAGAGAAACTCCTTCTCTAGAAAGGATCCATTCTTAGCAAGGAATATCTTGCCTTCGGATCTGTGATAGAAGGTGTACCCAACAGTCTCCTTTGGGTATCCTATGAAGACACATTTATCCGATTTGGGTTCGAGCTTATCAGTTTGAAACCTTTTCACATAAGCATCGCCACCCCAAACTTTAAGAAACGACAGCTTAGGTTTCTTGCCAAACCACAGTTCATATGGTGTCATCTCAACGGATTTAGATGGTGCCCTGTTTAACATGAATGCAGCTGTCTCAAATGCATAACAAATGATAGTGGTAAATCGGTAAGAGACATCATAGATCGCACCATATCTAATAAAGTACGGTTACGATGTTCGGACACACCATTACACTGTGGTGTTCCAGGTGGCGTGAGTTGCAAAACTATTCCACATTGTTTCAAATGAAGACCAAACTCGTAACTCAAATATTCACCTCCACGATCAAATCGTAGAAACTTTATTTTCTTGTTACGATGATTTTCCACTTCACTCTGAAATTCTTTGAACTTTTCAAATGTTTCAGAATTATGTTTCATCAAGTAGATATACTCATATCTATTCAAATCATCTGTGAAGGTCAGAAAATAACGATACCTGCCGCGAGCCTTAACACTCAACAGACCGCATACATCGGTATGTATTATTTCCAATAAGTCAGTAGCTCGCTCCATTGTTCTGGAGAACGGAGTTTCAGTCATCTTGCCCATGAGGCATGGTTCGCAAGCATCAAATGATTCATAATCAACTGATTCCAAAAGCCCATCAGCATGGAGTTTCTTCATGCGCTATACACCAATATGACCTAAACGACAGTGCCACAAATAAGTTGCACTATCATTATTAACTTTGCATCTTTTCGCTTCAATATTATGAATATGTGTATCACACCGATAGAAATCCAACAAACTATTTTCATTGGGTGTATGACCATCAAAGGTTTTATTCATGTAAACAAAACAACAATTATTCTCTGACTTTAAATGAATAAACGTATTACAATAAACATGATCAAATCATATTCATGCTCAACGCAAACACCAAATAACATTTATTTAGGTTCAACAATAATCTCAAAAGTATATGGAGTGTGCGATGATGATCATATCAATCTTGGAACCACTTCCAACACACACCATCACTTCACCCTTAACTAACCTCTGTTCATTCTGCAACTCCCGTTTTGAGTTACTACTCTTAGCAACTGAACCAGCATCAAATGCCGAGGGATTGCTATAAACACTAGTAAAGTACACATAAATAACATGTATATCAAATATACCTTTGTTCACTTTGCCATCCTTCTTATCCGCCAAGTATTTAGGGCAGTTCCACATCCAGTTACCATTTCCATTGCAGTAGAAGCACTCAGTCTTAGGCTTAGGTCCAGACTTGGGCTTCTTCACTTGAGAAGCTACTTGCTTGCTGTTCTTCTTGAAGTTCCCCTTCTATCCCTTTGCCCCCTTTTTTGAAACTAGTGGTCTTGTAAACCATCAATACTTGATGCTCTTTCTTGATTTCTACCTTCGTTGATTTCAGCATTGCGAAGATCTCGGGAATTACTCATCCCTTGCATATTATAGTTCATCACAAAGTTCTAGTAGCTTGGTCATAGTGACTAGAGAACACTATCAATTACTATCTTATCTGGAAGATTAACTCCCACTTGATTCAAGCGATTGTAGTACCCAGACAATCTGAGCACATGCTCACTGGTTGAGCTATTCTCCTCCATCTTGTAGGCAAAGTACTATCAGAGTTCTCATACCTCTCGACACGGGTATGAGTCTGAAATACTAATTTCAACTCTTGGAACATCTTATATGCTCCATGACGTTCAAAACGTTTTTGAAGTCCCAGTTCTAAGCCATAAAGCATGGTTCACTAAACTATCAAGTACTCATCATACCGAGCTTTGCCAAACGTTCATAACGTCTGCATTTGCTCCTGGAATAGGTCTGTCACCTAGCGGTGCATCAAGGACATAATTCTTCTGTGCAGCAATGAGGAAAAACATCAGAGTACAGACCAAGTCCGCATCATTGCTACTATCATCTTTCAACTTATATTTCTCTAGGAACATAAAATAAACGTGAAGTTAATACTACCAAGACTAAGTTCATGATAAATTAAAGTTCAATTAATCAAATTACTTAAGAACTCCCACTTAGATAGACATCCCTCTAATCATCTAAGTGATCATGTGATCCATATCAACTAAACCATGTCCGATCATCACGTGAGATGGAGTAGTTTTCAATGGTGAACATCACTATGTTGATCATATCTACTATATGATTCACGCTCGACCTTTCGGTCTTAGTGTTCCAAGGCCATATCTGCATATGCTAGGCTCGTCAAGTTTAACCTGAGTATTCTGCGTGTGCAAAACTGGCTTGCACCTGTTGTATGTGAATGTAGAGCTTATCACACCCGATCATCACGTGGTGTCTCGGCACGACGAACAGTCGCAACGGTGCATACTCAGGGAGAACACTTGTACCTTGAAATTTAGTGAGAGATCATCTTATAATGCTACCGCCGTACTAATCAAAATAAGATGCATAAATTTAGTGATGTGATATGATATGGCCATCATCATCTTGTGCCTTTGATCTCCATCTCCAAAGCACCGTCATGATCACCATCGTCACCGGCGCGACACCTTGATCTCCATCGAAGCATCATTGTCGTCTCGCCAACTATTGCTTCTACGACTATCGCTACCGCTTAGTGATAAAGTAAAGCAATTACATGGTGATTGCATTTCATACAATAAAGCGACAACCATATGGCTCCTACCAGTTGCCGACAACTCTGTTACAAAACATGATCATCTCATACAATAAAATTTAGCATCATGTCTTGACCATATCACATCACAACATGCCCTGCAAAAACAAGTTAGACATCCTCTACTTTGTTGTTGCAAGTTTTACGTGGCTGCTACGGGCTGAGCAAGAACCGTTCTTACCTACGCATCAAAACCACAACGATTTTTCGTCAAGTATGTGTTGTTTTTAACCTTCAACAAGGACCGGGTATAGCCACACTTGATTCAACTAAAGTTGGAGAAACTGACACCCGCCAGCCACCTGTGTGCGAAGCACGTCAGTAGAACCAGTCTCACGTAAGTGTACGCATAATGTCGGTACGGGCCGCTTCATCCAATAATACCATCGAATCAAAGTATAACATGCTGGTAAGCAGTATGAGTATTATCGCCCACAACTCACTTGTGTTCTACTCGTGCATATAACATCTACGCATAAACCTGGCTCAGATGTCACTGTTGGGGAACGCAGTAATTTCAAAATTTTCCTACGCACACGCAAGATCATGGTGATGCATAGCAACGAGAGGGGAGAGTGTAGTACACGTACCCTCGTAGACCATAAGAGGAAGCGCTATGATAACGCGATTGATGCAGTCGTACGTCCTCACGATACGACTGATCCTAGTACCGAAAGTACGGCACCTCTGCGATCTGCACACGTCCGGCTCGGTGACGTCCCACGAACTCTTGATCCAGCTGAGTGTCGAGGGAGAGTTTCTCAGCACGACGGCGTGATGACGGTGATGATGAAGCTACGGTCAGGGGCTTCGCCTAAGCACTGCAACGATATGATCGAGGGGGCACCGCACACGGCTAAGAGATCAATGATCAACTTGTGTGTCTATGGGGTGCCCCCTGGCCACGTATATAAAGGATGGAGGGAGGAGGAGGCCGGCCTTCATAGGGCCCGCCCAAAGTGTGGAGTCCTACTAGGACTCCCTAGTCCTAGTAGGATTCCACCTCCCACATGGAATAGGAAAAGGGGAAGGGAGAAGGAGCAGGAAGGAAGGGGGCGGCCCCCTTACCTAGTCCAATTCGAACCAGTCCATGGGGAAGGGGCGCGGCCACCCTTGAGGCCTTTCTCTCCTTTCCCGTATGGCCCATTAAGGCCCAATACGAATTCCCGTAACTCTCCGGTACTCCGAAAAATACCCGAATCACTCGGAACCTTTCTGATGTCCGAATATAGCCTTCCAATATATCGATATTTACATCTCGGCCATTTTGAGACTCATCATAATGTCCATGATCTCATCCGGGACTCTGAACAATCTTCGGTCATCAAATAACATAACTCTTTAATACAAATCGTCATTAAACGTTAAGCGTGCGGACCCTACGGGTTTGAGAACTATGTAGACATGACTGAGACACATCTCGAGTCAATAACCAATAGCGGAACCTGGATGCTCATATTGTCTCCTACATATTCTACGAAGATCTTTATCGGTCAAACCGCATAACAACATACGTTGTTCCCTTTGTCATCAGGATGTACTTGCGCGAGATTCGATCGTCGGTATCATCATACCCAGTTCAATCTTGTTACCGGCAAGTCTCTTTACTTGTTCAGTAATACATCATCCTGCAACTAACTCATTAGTCACATTGCTTGCAAGGCTTATAGTGGTGTGCATTACCGAGAGGGCCCAGAGATACCTTTTCGACAATCGGAGTGACAAATCCTAATCTCGATCTAAGCCAACTCAACAAGTACCATCGGAGATACCTGTAAAGCACCTTTATAATCACCCAGTTACGTTGTGACGTTTGGTAGCACACAAAGTGTTCCTCCGATATTCGGGAGTTGCATAATCTCATAGTCATAGGAACATGTATAAGTCATGAGGAAAGCAATAGCAACATACTAAACGATCAAGTGCTAAGCTAACGGAATGGGTCAAGTCAATCACATCATTCTCTAATGATGTGATCCCGTTAATCAAATGACAACTCATGTCTATGGCTAGGAAACTTAACCATCTTTGATTCAACGAGCTAGTCAAGTAGAGGCATACTAGTGACACTCTGTTTGTCTATGTATTCACACATGTACTAAGTTTCCGGTTAATACAATTCTAGCAAGAATAATAAACATTTATCATGATATAAGGAAATATAAATTACAACTTTATTATTGCTTCTAGGGCATATTTCCTTCAGTTTCTCCCGCTCTACTCTCTTGTAATGGATTGAGTTTTCCCCTTGAAGTTATCTTATCGGATTGAGTCTTTAAGGATTTGAGAACACTTGATGTATGTCTTGCATGCGCTTACCTGTGGTGACAATGGGATATTCACGTGATCTACTTGATGTATGTTTTGGTGATCAACTTGCGGGTTCAGTGACCTTGTGAACTTATGCATAGGGGTTGGCACACGTTTTCGTCTTGACTCTCTGGTAGAAACTTTGGGGCACTCTTTGAAGTTCTTTGTGTTGGTTGAATAGATGAACCTGAGATTGTGTGATGCATATCGTATAATCATACCCATGGATACTTGAGGTGACATTGGAGTATCTAGGTGACATTAGGGTTTTGGTTGATTTGTGTCTTAAGGTGTTATTCTAGTACGAACTCTAGGATAGATCTAACGGAAAGAATAGCTTTTTGTTATGTTACAACGGACTCTTGAATAGATCGATCAGAAAGGATAACTTTGAGGTGGTTTTGTACCCTACAATAATCTCTTCGTTTGTTCTCCGCTATTAGTGACTTTGGAGTGACTCTTTGTTGCATGTTGAGGGATTGTTATATGATCTAATTATGTTATTATTGTTGAGAGAACTTGCACTAGTGAAAGTATATACCAAGGCCTTGTTTCTAAGCATTGCAATACCGTTTGTGCTCACTTTTATCATTAGTTACCTTGCTGTTTTTATATTTTCATATTACAAAAACCAATATCTACCATCCATATTGCACTTGTATCACCATCTCTTCGCCGAACTAGTGCACTGATGTCTACTACACAACCTTCTTCTTGTAGACGTTGTTGGGCCTGCAAGTGCACAGGTTTGTAGGACAGTAGTAAATTTCCCTCAAGTGGATGACCTAAGGTTTATTAATCCGTAGGAGGCGTAGGATGAAGATGGTCTCTCTCAAACAACCCTGCAACCAAATAACAAAGAGTCTCTTGTGTCCCCAACACACCCAATACAATGGTAAATTGTATAGGTGCACTAGTTCGGCGAAGAGATGGTGATACAAGTGCAAAATAGATACTAGATAAAGGTAATTGTAATCTGAAAATATAAAAACAGCAAGGTAACTAATGATAAAAGTGAGCGTAAACGGTATTGCAATGACAGGAAACAAGGCCTAGGGTTCATACTTCCACTAGTGCAAGTTCTCTCAACAATAATAACATAGATAGATCATATAACAATCCCTCAACATGCAAAAAAGAGTCACTCCAAAGCCACTAATAACGGAGAACAAACGTAGAGATTATGGTAGGGTACGAAACCACCTCAAAGTTATTCTTTCAGATCGATCTATAAAAGAGTTCGTACTAGAATAACACCTTAAGACACAAATCAATCAAAACCCTAATGTCACCTAGATACTCCATTGTCACCTTAAGTATCCGTGGGCATGATTGTACGATATGCATCACACAATCTCAGATTCATCCAACCAACATAAAAGTACTTCAAAGAGTGCCCCAAAGTTTCTACCGGAGAGTCAAGAACGTGTGCCAACCCCTATGCATAGGTTCATGGGTGGAACCCGCAAGTTGGTCACCAAAACATACATCAAGTGGCACATGATATCCCATTGTCACCACAGATAAACACGGTAAGGCATACATCAAGTGTTCTCATAAAAGACTCAATCCGATAATATAACTTCAAAGGGGAAACTCAATTCATCACAATAGAGTAGAGGGGGAGAAACATCATAAGATCCAACTACAATAGCAAAGCTCGCTATACATCAAGATCGTGTGAAGTCGAGAACACGAGAGAGAGAGAGATCAAACACATAGCTACTGGTACATACCCTCAGCCCCGAGGGTGAACTACTCCCTCCTCGTCATGGAGGCGTCGGGATGATGAAGATGGCCACGGTGATGGGTTCCCCCTCCGCGAGGTGGGAATGGGCTCCCGAGAGGTTTTGGTGGCTCTGAGAGGCTTGCGCTTGGCGGAACTCCAGATCTATCTTGATATTCGAAGGTTTTAAGTGCGAGGAATATATAGGCTAAAGAAGTCGGTCGGGGGTGCTCGAGGACCCACGAGACAGGGGTGCCACCACAAGAGAGGGCGCCCTCCTATCTCGTGGCCTCCTCGAGGCTCTTCTGACGTGAACTCCAAGTCTCCCGGATCATAATCTTCCAAAAAATCACGTTGCCGAAGGTTTCATTCCGTTTGGACTCCGTTTTATATTCCTTTTCCTCGAAATACTGAAACAGGCAATAAAACAGCAATATGGGTTGGGCCTCCGGTTAATAGGTTAGTCCCAAAAGTAATATAAAAGTGGATAATAAAGCCCAATATTGCTCAAAACAGTAGATAAAGTAGCATGGAGCAATCAAAAATTATAGATACGTTGGAGACGTATCATGCACCTATACAATTTACCATTGTATTGGGTGTGTTGGGGACACAAGAGACTCTTTGTTATTTGGTTGCAGGGTTGTTTGAGAGAGACTGTCGGTGTCAAAACCGGCGGATCTCGGGTAGGGGGTCCCGAACTATGCGTCTAGGCGGATGGTAACAGGAGACAAGGGACACGATGTTTTTACCTAGGTTCGGGCCCTATCGATGGAGGTAAAACCCTACTCCTGCTTGATTAATATTGACGATATGGGTAGTACAAGAGTAGATCTACCACGAGATCAGAGAGGCTAAACCCTAGAAGCTAGCCTATGGTATGATTGTTGTTCGTCCTACGGACTAAAACCCTCCGGTTTATATAGACACCGAATAGGGTTAGGGTTACACAGAGTCGGTTACAATGGTAGGAGATCTACATATCCGTATCGCCAAGCTTGCCTTCCACGCCAAGGAAAGTCCCATCCGGACATGGGACGAAGTCTTCAATCTTGTATCTTCATAGTCCAGGAGTCCGGCCAAAGGTCATAGTCCGGCTATCCGGACACCCCATAATCCAGGACTCCCTCAGAGACCATCTTCATCCTACGCCTCCCACGGCCTGATAAACCTTAGGTCATCCACTTGAGGGAAATTTTCTACTGTCCTACAAACCTCTGCACTTGGAGGCCCAACAACGTCTACAAGAAGAAGGTTGTGTAGTAGACATCAACCACATAGTTCGGGAACTTTCCACTAACTAAATCCTCAATATTTTCCTCCCACATTGATCGGAGGTGAGGTTTCATGATCATGATCAGCATGACAACCCAAAGAAAGGAACCAATAGCGGGACTATTTTCTTTGGAAGATGTTTTTTACATTTAATAGCAATATAGCATATCTCTCCGCATACCTTTGTTGAAGAAACCATATGGCCGGATTGCATTGTTTTGTAAAACTTTTCCCTTGTAAAGGCTTTATAAAGTAGGACAAACACTCCCCAGCTACTGACCGAGGAGGTTGAAGCCGATGGCCGGTCAACAAAGGTTTGTACAATGCGGATCCGAGTATTAATGATGTAAAATACTTGGATACATAGAATCATTACACATAAAAATTGCGAGTAAAATCCATTTACTGTAACCCATCTTTTAAACCCCTTGGGGCCTACCTTAGCGAGCTCGGATTTCGACCAGCTCTAAGCTCCATTAAGAGATCTTATTCTCTTTTTGAGAAGTTTGTGTTAAACACAACAAATTTTCCTGTCAAATGGATATCGATCCTTAATTCGGCCACCCGTGCCCACATTAAGGCTCGGGGGCTACGGGGCTTCGCGCTCATTTATTTATAAATATTAAAGGGGCACATTGATCCCCTGATCTGGTGCTGCCACCCGGCCAGTGGCTCGTGGGCTACTACATTGCCTATTCAATGCAGAAAATTTAAAGTGTTGAGTGTTCAGCATGACCGAATTATGGACAAGCGCGTCTTCGAACAACAATAAGTACCATCTGGGACTTATCCGACATCAAGCTAATATATCACGACGACTTCTCATGACCCTCTCTCAGAGGCCCGTCCACCGATCACTATTACCTCTAATATATTACAATGTGTTTCTATTCCTACGTATGCTACCGAGTTAGGAGTTGATCCTCAGGCCGATTTGGTGAATCGGCCTGAGTCTCAGGGGCTACTAGGATCAGTGGTTTCATGTTTTCCTTCAGGTGCATCTCAGGTTTTAGACCGACACACACCTTGAGTGCTAATAGTTATACATATTGAAAACAAATAAATTTACACGCAATGCAAATAAAATCTGCAAACAATCAGCCCATGACCGAGGTGCTGAACCACCTTGAAAGAATTTTGGGATATAGCTCGGATGCAAGTGGCTGGCTCCATAGAGGGCATTTCTGGCATTAATCTCGGCTAAACTCCTTCAACTTTTTTGAACCAAGGTAATCTATGACACCTCGGATATAGTCCGGCGTTGGAGCTCGGATACAGTCCAGCGCTGGAGCTCGGATGCAGTCGGGCATTGGAGCTCGGCTGTAACAAGACTCTTCAGATACAGTCCGGCATTGGAGCTCGGATACATTCCGGCGTTGGAGCTTGGAAGCGGTCCGGTGTTGGTTCTCGGATGCAAAAAGATACCTTGAATGCAGTCCGACGTTGGAGCTCGGAGGCAAGAGGACACTGTCGCACGACAAACACTTCAAACCCTAGGTGTGGCATAAAAATAACAAGGCATTGATAAAAGCCGGAAACTTAAAGGGCTCCTCGGATACCCGACGCGTGAGATCTTCATATTTAGCTCGGCAATCCTCAAGATAGAAGATGGGAAGATTTTTGAACCAGTTTTCAAGACCGACGACCGAAGACGAAGAACAGTTCAGAAGAAGAGGAGCGTCCCCAACTTGAAGACCGGTTCAGGGGGCTACTGACGGTGTCCTGGACTAGGGGTTACTCACCATGTCGTCTCCCGATCAGTTGGATTGGGCCGAGGAACCCCATGGTCGTTTACTCATGGGCCAGTTCGGACAGCCGATGCATACACGAGGAAGATTCCACAAGACTTGGTGATCAAGGCAAGGACTCCTCTCCACCGACGTATTCAACTAGGACACTTGTTATCCTAGGCCTCTGGTACATTATATAAGCTGAGGCCGGGCTAGTCGATAGGGATATGCTAGATCATTATGATATTATTCATCAAACCCTTAGGTTTTAGACCACAACATATGATCTCGAGGTAGATCAACTCTTGTAATCTCTATATTCATCAAGATCAATCAAGCAGGAAGTAGGGTATTACCTCCATTAAGAGGGCCCGAACCTGGGTAAACATCGTGTCCCTTGTCTCCTATTACCCATCGATCCATGATCCACAGCTTGGGACCCCCTACCCGAGATCTGCCGGTTTTGACACCGACAGGATGCTCTCCACAGGGAGTAGTTTTGTTTTTTAACTTAGGCGAAAATGGGTTCTGCAGCTAAGTCACCCACTGGGGGATTTGAACACATGCTTATGCGAGAATCAATCATTTGGAGACTGCAGGAGTCATGTCTTGATAAACAATCTAAAAAGTATACTTATTACATCCTGACAATCTAACTGTCAAGTATAAAAACGACAAAGAAGATCTGCATTCCAGGAGCGCGGCTCGTCTTTCTTCTGAGTTAGGTTGTAAAGGTGATAAGCCCCATTGTGAAGCATCTTGGTGACGACGAAAGGGCCTTCCCATGCAGGGGCGAGCTTATGCGGTCGTTGTTAGTCCACCCGGATTACTAGGTCTCCTTCCTGAAATGCTCGACCCTTGACATTCCTTGCATGGAATTGATGAAGATCTTGTTGATAAACAGTCGACCAAATCAAGGCCATCTCTCGTTCTACCTCCGAAAGGTCAAAGGCGTCTTGGCATGCTTGCTCGGCCTCGGCCCCTAAATAAAGCTCTACTCGGGGTGCATTGTGGAAGAGATCACTCGGCAGCACGGCTTCAGCTCCATACACAAAGAAGGGGTTCGGTCAGTGGACCCGTTAGGAGTTGTCCTCAACCCCCACAGAACAGACGACAGTTCAGTCACCCAAGCCCCGGCTGCATGTTCAAGGTCACGCATGAGCCGTGGCTTCAACCCTCGGAGGATCAGACAATTTGCTCTTTCAGCTTGACCATTCGACTGTGGGTGCACAACAGATGCGTAATCTACCCAAGTGCCTTGGGAAGCACAAAACGCTTTGAATTCTTCTGAATCAAAGTTTGAGCCGTTGTATGTGATAATGTTGTGTGGAACTCCATATCAGAATATCAGCTCCTTTATGTCGGTGTATGTCGGATTTCGGGTTTCGGCAGACCCTTAAGGTTCGAACTCTGGGGTGCGCGCGGAGATCCAACCCTCCACCATCTCGTACCTCGCCGAATCGCGGGGACCTAAACTACTAGAAAGAACGGCACAAGAGACCACGAGATTTATACTAGTTAAGACCACCGTTGTGGTGTAATACCCTACTCTAGTTTGTGGTGTGGTGGATTGCCTCTTGGGCTGATGAGGAGCAGTCTGGGGAAGAACAGCCTCGCGAGATGCATTCTTGGTGGAGTGCGATGAACTGCTAGGTGGTGTTTCGTCGCTCTAGCTTGAGGATCGGGTCTCTATCTCTCTCTGGATGTTGATCGTCTTGATCTCTCTCTGTCCGATCGTCTGATGGATCGTCCCCCTACTATGGTGGCTAGCTCTACTTATATAGACGAAGGCCCTGGGCCTCTTCCCAAATATCGGCGGGAAGGCGCCAACAATTAGCCATTTGAAGGGAACAGCGGGTACACTTATCCTGACTAAAGTTGGTCCTCTTTGCCAAAGGCTCAGTGATGAAGCCTGCTTGGGCTCCACGATGACTCCCTTCCAGCCGTTGGGGCTGGTCTTGGTCTTGTTGCACCAAAGCGGTGCCTTTGCTTGATGCTCTCGCTGCGCTTGCTCCCTTTGCACCAAAGAGGAAAGGAGAGGGGCCTGCTGGGAGCTGGCGCCCGCCCAGGCGCCCTTGGTGCGTCATGGCTTGCGTCATGGGCACCTCGCGAGTACCTGCCTTGAACTCTCCGCCTCCTCATGAGCCGGCTGCGAGGCGGCGCTGAGAAGCTCTGGTCGTCCGCCCAGCAATCTGGCCCCTCGAGGTCTTGAGTTTGTGTTGATGAAGATAGGCTGTCTGGGCCTCCTTTGAGCCCACGCCGCAGAGCGGGCGAGCAAGTCAGGGACCCCGTTCCCAGAGCAGCCGGCAATAGCCGGGCCTGGCGCGCCCGAACTTGGCGGCGAGGCGAAAGGGTAAGTCTTGGCGTCGTGGGCCCCTAACAACTGCTGGCCTTGGGCACCGCAGCGTGGCGGTTGATTGGGCGTGGGAGCCCTCTGCAACCCCAGCGGGTTGATAATAGCGGCATCTTCCTTGCCTCCTTACTTTCTCGATTCTGTTCAGATCCCTTTCTTGCCCCTCTCCTCCTGCTTCCAAGACCTTGAGATCCCTCGCCGTGCCCTAGCCAGCCATGGCTCCTCGTAAACCCGGCGAACTTGGTACTCTCTGCCTTGGACCGCCAAATGTGTCGGGGTGAGCCTGCGCCTGCAATCTTGCCCGGTTGGCGGGCGCTTGGTCAATGGAGCAGCGGTGTTCAAGGCGGCTCCTCCGCCCCCGAGGGTGGGGGTACCTTCTACCGTTCTTCGCGGCGCCATCATTGCTGGTCTGGTGCCTCCCTTCTCTGAGTTCTTCTTTTTAGTCCTCGTCACTACAACATCCAAGCTCTGCACCTCCATCCCAACTCCGTCCTTCTTACGGCAATCTTAGCTTACTATTGTGAGGCCCATGTTGGGGTGAAGCCCTCGGTGGCCTTGCTGCGCCACTACTTCTTCCTCAGGAGCCTCCAGTGGCTCCGCCTCCGCGTCTTGTGACTTTGTTGCATCTGCCAGAGCCATCGCCATTTCAAACCACAGGAAGCGGATTGAGGGCTTGAGGAGCAAGTGGGTCTTGGTGGATGTTGGGCGGATCCACCTCGGTGATCCTGCCCATGGAGCCCTTGAGAGTTCAAACGACTGGTCAGTGACTTCGGGATCCCATGTGGCTGGTCTTGGAGAAGATGGATGCAGATCTGAAGCCGGCCGGGCCAGCAGTGAAGCTGACCGGTCGTCGCTCTTGAGGAGTTCTGGAGCACCAAGCTGGCTCCGCTCACGATCTTCGCTTCGATGTGGAGGCCTCACCCGAGCCCCGTGGCCTGGCAGCAAGGATCTGCAGCAGTCCTCTAGTCCTTGGTTGGGGGTGATGTGGCGAGGCCGGAGGGCGCCCAGCGCCTGTTCCTTCGTGAGGATTGGGAGCAGGTTGTGGGGTCCATGCCCTCCTTCAGCGAGGGCGGGCTCGTGCCGTGGAGACTCCGGAGGACTGGTGGGCGTGTCCTCTTCGACTCCGTGAAGAGGTGGAGGAAAGAGAGCCGGGAGAGGGGGTTGATTGGGCGGAGTCAGGGCTCCTCCCTGCGGCGTGAGCCAGCGTTCTCCGCCTCCCAAGAGTGGCGATGGCGAGGATGAGGGTGGCGGGGGAGAAGCCTGCCCGATCGAAGAAGGACCGGTGGGCTGGTCCCAGCAGGTCCGCCCGGCCCAGGCGGTCCATAAGCGCCTCCTGCTCCTGGTCCCCTTGAAGTTGATCCCTGCAGCCCGGCTCTCGGGCTTCAAGTATGGCGAAGGCTGCTCGAATCCACTGGCGACAACTTGTAAGTGCACCTTCCGTCTTGATTATTGCTCTGTCGACAAGATCGATGTCCATGTTCTTGCCCGGTGGCCTGGGCCATGGCTGAAGGGGCTCTGAGGCCCCATCCGTGGCGGTGCGTCTGCCCGAAAAAGAAGATGATCCCAACACCCAGGCCTCTCCTGCCCGGACGTCCTCGCGAGGCCTGGTTGAGCCCGCTGGGGCGAGCTCAGCCCCCTTGACCCAGGCGACTCCCGAGGTGGCCTTGCTGGCGCTGCCTCCACCGTTCTTGGTGGGCGCTGGTTCCGCCTCAAAGCGATGGCTACGCCGCCATCTCCTCCTACTCCGCTAAATGCTGTCTCTCGACTCCTCCAGCTGTCTGGATCATCTTGCCCTGAGCTGGACAGGCTGCAGCGAGATCTTGGCGCCGACCCCGCTTGGTGGTCGGGCGCTTGGAGCTGGCCTCTGGCTGGATTCGCGCCGGCAACTTGATTCAGGCGGCGTTGGTCAGGCCTCGGCGGCTTGCGATGAGGAGAAGCGAGGCTGTTCGTGAAGCGAAGGTAGCCGCGATCCTGCCACAGGGGAGGCAGCCGGACTTCAAGGTCGTTGTGGGGCCTGGAGGCGGTGAAGGGCTGCTGAGAACCAGCTCACCGAGAGAGCCCGCCTCCGCCGAGGAGCAGGAGAAAGCATGAAGGCTCATGGTGACGCCAGGACGGGAGGCCAAGCTGAAGCGTCGTGACCGCCTAGGCCCAGCAGGCAGGAGGCTGAGGCGAGGAGGTCGAGGTTTGGGCGCCTTGCGCGGGTTCTTGCCGAAGATCGCGTGGCCTTCATGGATATGGAGGTGAAGGCTCGCGCCTTCTTTGAGGAGCTTTATGATGGCGGCTGGAGAGCCCAGGCGGCGTGAGAGGGCGGCCCCGCCAGCTGCTTCCCTTCTGATTCGTGCTCTTGAAGATGTCTCCTTGGTCTTGGCCCCATGGCTGAGGTCGGCGCGTGTCTTGTCTTCTGCGGCGACACGGATCCTCACCCACATCTATCTTAGCGATCCAGCGTTGACATGGACAACTCTTTGGAGCCGGCAAGCGGCGAGCATGCAGCTGCCGGCTGCCAGAAATTTGTGAAGGGTCAGCGTGGAGGCTCTGTTGGGAAGTTCAGACCTTGACACCAAGCGAAGCGGCTGCCGCCCTGCTGCTTCTGGCGAGCCCACTCCATGCTGCTCCACCGCCGACAAGTGACTCCGTTGTGGCTCTGTCTTGCTTTTAATTCCTGCGTGTATCATGCCTCGGGGGGCGTTTAAACTGCGTTTGGTATTGCGATAACAGTGTGGACTATAATATTTGCTTTTGAATTCCTTGAAATTTGTGCTTCCTACTTGCTTATGTTCTCGCCGTGAGAGCCCCATTGCCTTTCTCTCGGCCGCCGTTAGTGACCGGAAACCGGGGCGGGACCAAGGAGTGAGGGCTACGTGACAAGTTAGGCTCTGAGTCACGATGCTCGGAGTCCCCCTTAACACCACGAACAGCAAGTAGGGAGGTGAGGGCAGGCGGATCCATCGTTCTCGTCTGCGAGCCCGGCCCGCGCATACCTCAACCGTCGTTAGCCTTTCGGAACTAAGGGGTGAGGGCTCGTGACCAGTTAGGCTCTGAGTCGCGATGCTCGAGTCCCCTTGGCGCTCAAGCGGCATCGTACCTTAGCTCCGCTTCGGGGAGTAGCGTCACGAAGAACCAGGCCGAGGGGCTGGCTGGGTGGCGTCGCGTCTGGGCGTGACCCAGGCGCGGCCCGTGCCCAGCCCCTCGCCTTGGCGCTCCGAGGCGTTGCGATGAGGCAGAACTCTTGAGCTCTTGGCTCCACTGAGGTTGGTGCGACGGGAGGCCACCCTCGGTTGTTTATCACCAGCCTTGCGAACATAGCGCGGAACATCTCGTCTGGAGCATAGCCGCTCCTCGGCGGTGTCGTCGGCCAGCGTGGAGCATGGTGCTTCCTTGGAGCGTGGGAGGGCTCCCCTCGGGAGGAGCCAGGCGTCTCTGCCCACCACGACCGCGTGGCCCGCGCGGTAGGGCTGGGCGAGGTGTATCTAGGCACCCGTGAGCTAAGCGCGGGACTCACGGAGCCCTACCTCAAAGGCGGGTTGCGCTGGCTCTGGCCTTATCTTGAGTGTGTTCCTGCAAATTTGGCGGATGCGGTGCTCTCGTCTTGGTCCGGCTCTCGGGCTGGTCTCGGCCGTCGGCAGCAAGCCAGGTCGCGATGCCATGGACAATACCCGGAGGTGAGGCCGGAGGCGGTAGGAGCCACAGTGTGACTCGGGCACCCCCCTTTAGCACAAGCTAGGTTAGATGGCGCAACTCGTCCTCGGGTCCGGCTCTCGGGCTGGTCTCGGCCGTCGGCATAAGCCAGTCGCGATGCCATGGACAAGACCGGTGAGGGCGGAGGCGGTAGGAGCCACGAGTCGCGATGCTCGAGGCACCCCCTTTAGCGTGCAAGATTCCGCCACCCGGAAAAGGCACCAAATAACAAGCACGGTGGGCGAGAGCATAATCCTAAGGAAAAAGTAGGAAGGATACATGCATTTGGGGTGGCCCGGCGGCTTGGGGATGATGCAGCCCGAGGGGCACCCCCACGAGATAGGCTAACGACATGAAATAAAAGGGATACATGCGCGAGGGCGGACCCACAGCGGCCAGGGAATAATCTGACCTGAAGGCGCTCCCAGCGGAAATAAAACTTAAAGATGTCACTGGTGATGTTGGGGATGAAGGGTTGTTGATGTAGCAGACTCGGTGGGCTGCGGGCCGATCCTCACGAGCCCCAGGCCGAGGGGCCTCGGGAGGCTCAGGCGTTGGCGGCTCCTCGGGGCCATCTCCATCTCCTTGAGGGGCTGCGGCGTGCGACCTCTTGAGCCTTCGGGATGGTCCTCATGAGGCAGCTGGTATCGCGGCAGCAGCGTTTGGCAGGCCATAAGGCATGCGTCACGTGGCTGTGGGGCGGACCCTCACAACATCCCACTCGCGAGGGCCAAAGGCGCTCTTGAGATCTGGCTCGGTTGAGCCACTGGTATGTCGATCAGAGCAGGGCAGCCCACCATCCTCGCTGGATGGGGGCCACAGTAGTGGCGGCTGCCCCTCATGACCCTTGACTCCTGTAGCTCTGAATGGCCTTGGCAGATGAACTCTTGAGGTTCTGTCCTCCTGGTCTTGCTCACCTTGCGGGAAGCGTGCTTGAAACACGCCTCCCGTGGTGCCCAAGCGCCTCCCTCGAGACCTTGGCGAGGTCGGTGGCCCTCAGGGAGAGCCCCGAGCCCTGCTGAGGAGGCGTCGGGCGCTTTCCTATCTGCGATGGAAGGAGGCTCCCCCGGCCGGTCTGCGGACCACGAGGGCCTCTCTTGAAGAGCCGGGCGGTCGATGTCTTCTTCTTCTTGGGTGCGGCCTCGGGAGGCTTCCTGCTGCTTGTAGTGCAGGTCTTCCGGTGATCACTGGCTGGGCTCGCTCCGGGGAGCACTGCATCCCTCTCTTCACGGGGCACCGTGATGACCCGCGCTTCTGGCATCTTGAGGATGTTGTAGCCATGGTGGGTTATGGCCATGAATTTGGCCAGTGGTGGGTACCCGAGGATGGCGTTATCGGTGGCGAATGTGGGCGACGTCGAAGTCGATGAGCTCGGTGTGGTAGTTGTCGCGGGCCCGAAGGTGGCAGGAAGCGGACCTGCCCGATCGGGACCGTGGAGCCGTCGGTGACTCGGAGAAAGGCTTGGTTGGCTGAAGCTGCACTGTAAGGCACTTGAAGATTGTTGAATGTTTCCACGGACGGGGCGTTGAGCCCTGCTCCACCGTCGATGAGGGTCTTGGTGACTAGCACATTGTTGATGATTGGGAACAAAGCATCGGAGAACTCCGGCTGTGGCTGCGCGCTTGAGCTGATCCGCTGAGCTGAGCGTGATGGCGCCGACCACTGAGAGGCGCGTGGACTCGAGCTTAGGAAGGACTGCATTCACTGCGTGGCTGAACTGCTTGAAGATCTTGTTGAGAGGTGGGGCTTGAGCTCCACCGGGATGCAGTGTGATCGCGCCGCGCTTCAGAAGCCCCAGCCCCTAAATCGATGGCGATCTTTGATTCTCCTTGGCGGCGGCGGGCGGAGGGAGGCCTGCGTTCCCTTGCGGGCGATCCTCCGAGGCTGATCCTCCAGCCCCCCTCATGAGTGGGTCTTGCCAGCCGGTCCTCGCGAGGTTGGTCGCGCCACCCTTGCGCGGGCCCTGGTCTTCCAGCGTCTGCATTCCTTCCTCCTCCTCGGCCGTGGCCCAGTCGCTGCGCTCAGGCGCTGCCGCCTTCCTTCCTCGCAGCTGCGGCCCGGGCTCTTGACATTCATTGGTGTTGTGGGTGTGGAGGTGGTGGTACCTGTGATACCGGCTGCCCTTGGAGGACTCGGGCTGATCTGCCTCGCTTGGTGTCTGGTTCGACGCGAGCACAGCAGCCTGCGCTTCCGTCCTTGGCCTTGGACTTCTTCTCTTGGGATCGCATGGCGGGCAGCTCGAGGAGGAGGCGCCCTCCTCAGCACTGGCGCGCCAATCGCCAAGTTGAACAGCTCGGGGAGGTGCACGAGATCTTCATGCATCGCCCGGCTCCTCCTTCATCTTGGCGTCGCGCCGCGCCCGTCGGAGAAAGCGAGATGATGGCCTCCTCCGTCACCCTGCGGATCTTGAGGCGCGTTGTTGAAGCGCTGGATGTACTTTTGCGAGGTTTCCCCTGGTTTACGCTTGATTCGGCGCATGTCGCTCACGGCGGTGGCGGTCGCGAGTACCTTGGAAGTTGGCGATGAAGCGGGTGCATCTTGGCCGGAAGAGATGCGTGCACAGGGCGGATTCGGAGCAGTGCGGGCCCGTCCTTGGCGCCATGGAAACCAGTTCGCCATGACCTTTTCATCCCGTTGGCAGCCTCGATGCCCAGCTCGTGAAAGCTGGAGGAACTCCGTAAGGTGGCGGTGCCGTCGTAGCGAGGCAGGTCCATCTTGAACTTGGCGGGCCATGCGGCGCTGCGCCTTCCGGAGTGAAAGCGCGGCAGCCCGCCGTGGCGCAGGGGGCCTCGATGGCGAAGCCGTCTTGCGGGCCTCCCTGCGCCGCGGCTGGGGCAGCGCGAGGTCTTAGCGTCTTTGGGCGGGTAGCGCTCGGGCAGCTTCTTGCGGGCGAGAACTTCTTGGCAGCTCTGCTCTTGCTGCGCCGGCGCTGGCGAGCAGGTTCCGCCGAGGGGCAGCGCCTTGAAAACAGGCGCCGTCTTGAGAAGGCGGCTGGCGCCCAGGAGCTTCATCGCCAGCTGAAGCAGTGCTTGTGCAGCGAGGCGGGCGGCGAGTGCGCCTCCTGCAGCAGCAGACGAGCTCGGCGACTCGGTCGAGCCATTCTTCGTAGATATCGTCGGCAAGCGGTAGCGAGGAGCTCGTTAGCGCGATGGCGCGGTCGGGCCTCCATGGCAGCGAAGCGCGTGATGAAAAACCAGCGGGGGTGGCGAAAGCGTGGTGGTGCGGCCGTCCGCCTCATGGGCCAGTCTTGGGGCGGCGCTTGTTGCTCGTTCCCTGCCGAGCGATGGCGGCGGCAGCGGCGGAGAGAGCAGCGAAGCGCCCCGCCGCCGAAGCCGTCTGGCGACATAGGGGCGAAGCGGCTCGGCGCCAGCGCCCGGCAGCGTCGAACATGGTTGCGGTGGTGAGGAAGAGCGAAAGCGGAGTCAGAGGCCACCCCTACAGGCGCCAAATGTCAGTTCGGGTTCCAGCAGACCCTTAAGGTTCGAACTACAGGAGTGCGTCGGAGATCCAACCCTCCACCGTCTCGTACCTCACGAATCGCAGGGACCTAAACTACTAGAAAGAATAGCACAAGAGACACGAGATTTATACTAGTTTGGGCCACCGTTGTGGTGTAATACCCTACTCTAGTTTGTGGTGTGGTGGATTGCCTCTTGGGCTGATGAGGAACAGTACAGGGAAGAACAGCCTCGCAAGGGTCTATTCTAGGTGGGTGCGATGAACTGCTAGGTGGTGTTCCGTCGCTCTAGCTTGAGGATCGGGTCTCTATCTCTCTCTGGATGCTGATCGTCTTGATCTCTCTATCCGATCGTCTGATGGATCGGCCCCCTACTATGGTGGCTAGCTCTACTTATATAGCGAGGCCACAGGCCTCTTCCCAAATATCGGCGGGAAGGCGCCAACAATTAGCCATTTGAAGGGAGCAGTGGGTACACTTATCGACTAAAGTTGGTCCTCGCTTTGCCAAAGGCTCTGGTGATGGCCTTTGCTTGGGCTCCACGATGACTCCCTTCCAGCCGTTGGGGCTGGTCTTGGTCTTGTTGCACGAAGCAGGTGTCTTTGCTTGATGCTCTCGCTGCGCTTGCTCCCTTTGTACCAAAGAGGAAAGGAGGGGGCTGGCTGAGCTGGCGCCAGCCGCCCTTGGTGCGTCATGGCTTGCGTCATGGGCACCTCGCGAGTACCTGCCTTGAACTCTCGCCTCCTCATGAGCCAACTGTGAGGCCGCGCTGAGGAAGCTCTGATCGTCCGCCCCGAGGCTTGTCCCTCGCGAGGTCTTGAGTTTGTGTTGATGAAGATGGGCTGTCCTGGGCCTCCTTTGAGCCACGCCGCAGGCCGCAGGCAGGCAAGTCTGGGGACCCCCGTTCCCAAAACGCCGACAGTGTACAAAAGTAGGGGTTCTCCTTTTGACCCCTTTACTTGTGCACGGGCTGTCAGAGCCACGCGTCGCGGCCACACCTAGCTAGCAGGGCAGAAGAGGGAAGCCAGAGAGAAGTCGAAGTGCAAGGCCACCGAGGCAACGCTAAGACCAGAAACACAGGAGAGCAAAAGGACAAGGTGGACTCCCCCAGCAAGACCCTTGCCGGGGAGGCCTCCACGGGCCCGGCAAGAGCCTTGCCAGGGCAACTTGCCCGATGCCAGCAGAGCAGGCCACCCTTGAGCCCGTGGGTTCCAGCACCAGCCAACCAACTACATTGGAACCAGGGCTCGGGAGGCGCCTCTGTGGTGGCATGCAGATCTTCCTCAAGATCATGAACACACAAGATCGAGATGAGGACCGAGAAGGCGATGACCCTCGGCGGGATCCTAGCGAGGGATCCATGAGCCCCGGCAAGCGCCTTGCCGGGGACGGCTAACGCCATGGCGAGACCCTTGCCGGGCCCAGACAAGATCCTTCTTGAGGAGCTTGGTGGGGCCTTTGCACAGCCCGCACAGCCAAGACTCCACCGCCGTCCCCAAGCAGTTGCTAGCTCAACCCAGTGGGCAGGCACCTGCGTGTGACAGGCGGCCTCCCACCAACCCAGCAAGCACTGCGTGGTGGCATGCAGAGACCGTGAAGGCTCCACCACGCGCCACCTCAACAGCACCTGCCGCCTACATGGCAGCCGCACGCATCAACAGCTTGGGCGTGTCGAGAAGCCGAGGCGGAGCGCAGCAGACGGGGCCGGGCCTCGTTCCGTCCCCGATAAAACTAATGGACACCTAAGTAGCGCATTTAATGTGCTTTGTCCCGTAACGCGAGGCGATAAGCTCATGGCGCTGTACCTTTCCACCTCACGTGTGCCCTTGTGGCGACCCTTTGCCTATAAAAGGAGGCCCAAAGGCGACCAAGGGAGGGATTAAACTTTGGGCAAGTTACACCACGTAGCTAGCTCAAGAACACAAGAACACTCAATACATCCACCAAAGCAGGACTAGGGTATGACGCATCCTTGCGGCCCGAACCTGGGTAAGCGATCCGTGTGCTTCTGTTAGACCTGCTCTTCTCACAACCCCGCGCGCCATAGCTGTAGAAGGGATTCGGTGATCCCATAGGTGTCGTTTCCCGACATCTTTGGTAGCGCCGGTATGAAGCGCGGTTGTGAGAATCTGGTTTAGCAACCAACTTAGCAGTTCCTCGTGGCCATGGTTTCTAAGGAAGAAAGGCGACCAAGAGAAGCGGCGCCCTTTGCAAGTGCGAAAGGCGCCCGGCGGCGGCGAAAGCTAAGTCATGCGAATTTTAAACATTCCTTTTTTATAAGGTTATTCCCTCGGAGATCTAAGTCCTTTGTATGGAAAACCTGCACGCAATGGGGCCATTCCTCTATTGGAAGCATACCCTTACTCTGTTTCGAGTCTGCTCAACAGCTTAAGTGGCGGCGTCGAGAGCGCACGGTAGCCTTCCGCAATTGGCAACACTCTCGATTCGACTCGAGTCAAGTTCGACGATTCGGCGGCGCGTTGAGGCGGTAAGGTGGTTCGCTGGCTGCAAGCACACCGGCGAGCCATTGGGGATCCGTCCCGGCGCCGCTGAGTTCTGGCAGCAACAAGCCTACCCGATTAAGCGGGGTGAACATACAAAGGAGAAATTGAACAGGAAAATAACATCGCTGATTCAAAAGTCTGCGAGTTATATTACATCACTTGTTGCCGTAGTTCTAACTAAAGATAAAAATTGTCTTGGTTGTGAACCTGCGACGCGAAAAGCGGGGTGCCTAGTCTGGCGCTGGCCCTCTACCCTCTGGATTCTATCGATGCCAGCGATGATGGGCTCGTCGCTCCTTAATGGCCGTGAGGTCCACACCCTCAACCAAGCTCTCCGGCGACATCGAAGTCGAGGTTGGGATTCCAGTATGCCACCTTGGTGAGAACCTTGGTCATGGCACCCCGGCAAAGCCTCTGGGCCTCATTGGCCAGGAAAATCGCCCTGGTGGAGTGGAAATGCTCCAGGGCTCCAAGAACACCCTCGAAGAATAGGGTCAGCCTGGCGTTGGAGGTCGTGCTGCGATCCTGGGCGTACCTCACATTTGGCATACCCATGGTGGCCAGCTGCGTGGTGATCCTGCCGGTGACGTCCTCGAGGCGGCTGATCCAGCGATTCTCGCTCTCCACAAATTCCTTGTGGTTGGCGGCTTCGTTCTTCCGCTAAAGCTTCTCGGCCTCCAGATCCTTGGCCAGGGTCTCCTCCGAGCCTTGGCCTCTGAGAGCGTCTCCTCAAGGCCCTCCAGCTTCAGCTTCAGGTTGTTGATGGAGTCCTTGGCCTTGGAGAGCTGCTCAGCCTTGCCGAGGACTGCACCCTGTGCCTCCGCCAGGGCACTGTTGAGCGTGTCCTTCTCCGTGGCCAGCTTCTGGGTCTGGTCCTTCAGCCCGTCCCGCTCCACCTCCAGCTCCTTCACCTTGTCAGTGTGAGCGAGAGCCTGGGCATCGAGTGCCTCCTTGTTCCTCTACTCCAGCTCTTGGGTCCGCTGCACGACAAGCTTCTCCACCTCCTCATCCTTGCCGCGGGCATTCACGGCAAGCTTCTCCTCCTGCAGCGGCAAGATCCTCCTCCACAGGAGTTCAGCGGCGGCTTTGTGCTGGGTTCGAGCAGCCTCGGCTGTGGCGGCCAAGTTCTCTGCTATCTCCTGGGCCTTCTCGATGTCGGCCAGCTTCATGGTGAGCTCCACGTCGTGCTTGGCCAGCTCACCCTGGGTGACCTTCAGCTCCTCGCAAGCATGGCGGAACCAAGTCTGCGTCTCGGCGACGCGCACCTTGAGGTCCGCCTCCGCCTTGTCCACCGTTGCCATCCTGGACTTGGCCTTGTCCAGGCGGGCGCGGTGGGCATATGAGCTCAGAAAATTGGCGCCCATGGCCTGGAGAAGCCGCTCCTCCTGAGAACCGTCGCCACCGGTGCTCGGTTCGTCAACAACCTCGAGCCCAGCGGCAGCAAGCACCTCTTCGTCGAACACCTCTCCCTCGATGGGCGCCCTGGAGCTCGACGACCCTAGGAGGTGGACGAAAAGGTCGTCGGTCACCCTCAGATACCTGCCGGAGCTAGAGGCAGCGGAGGAGGAAGGCTGGTCATCAACCACCTCCTCCTTGGCAGCAGCCTTGCCGGCCTCCCCGGCAGGCCCCTTGCCGGCCTCCTCGGCAGCAGCCTTGCCGGACTCCCCGGCAGGCCCCTTGGCGGCATCCTTAGCAGTGCCCTTGGCGGTTTCCTCAGCGGCAATCTTCTCGGCCTCCACCTCGGCGGCCTTGGCGACATCCTTGATGACGGTGTCTATGTCCTCCTGGTCCGCCGACGGGGGATCTGGATACCAAGGAGGGGGATGAGGCGAAGCCAAGACCAAGATTCAGAAAGAACGGAAAAAGAACAGGGACGGAAGGCGAGTAGCTTACCCGTGCCAGGCTGGGAAGCAGAGGTCCCCTCCCCGCCAACATTTGGCGCCGAGGCGAAGCCACCAGCGCCGGGGTTCTCCTCCTCCTCCGTGTGCATGGGCTCGGTGCTTGGCGACCTTGCCAGGGACGCCCCTTGGGGCGGCGTGGTTGATGGGGGCGGCGTGTTGGGGGTAGCCCTCTGTGGCTCCAACTGCTGTTGTCCTCCTGCTGCAACCACGGCAAGGTCAGCACCAAGAGATTGTGCCCCCAACACACGTCAATGAGGGGTGAGTGGTGAACTTACGCTGGGGGTTGTGCCGGGGGCTGCTATCCGGGCTGCTCAACACCACCAAAGAGTGTCTGGGAAATCCTGCCGAGGGCTGGCCGCTCATGAAGCCACAGCCCTCTTCACCCTCTGGGCGGTGTCTCCACATCCTGCGCAAAGATGAAGACGAATCAAGATAAGTGGCATGATCCGAGGAGAAGGAGGTGACAGAAAGAGACAAGATACTTACTCGTCCTCCACCTCCTCCTCTGCTGCTTTCCTCTTCCTCCTTGGGCTAGGGGGCACGAAGTCAAAGGTGACCTCCATGTCGACGTCTGCCGGAGGAGGGTAGGAGGGCGGAGTCTGGCGCGCTTGGATGAAGAGGAGGCAGATGCTCTCTCCTTCGCCACCGCGGCCTTCACCGATTTCTTTGCAGCCCCGCCATTCTTCCCGCCTCTCCTTCTGGGCACCCTCCGGGTACGTCCCTTGGGACCTTGGGATCCAGGTGACGCAGCCAGAAATGGCGCCTCCCTTCTGGATGCGGGGGTAAAAATAATGGCAGAAGAGCGCCGTCTTGGGAAGAACTCCGGCGAAGCCCTCACAGAGGTGGGAGAACAGAGCCATGCATGCCATAGTGTTTGGAGTAAAATCTAGAAGGTGGAAGCCAAATGTGTGCATGATATCGTTGAAGAAATTGGAGAAAGGGGGGCAAAGGCCGCAAGAAAAGTAATCGACGAAGAACAGGTACCGACTCGGGGCGGCCTCGGCGCAATTGGCGGGGATGACACGCGTGGCTGGATGCCCCGTCGTCTCCCCCCCCCCCCCCCCAGTCTTGCACCCCCATAGGGGCTTGAAGGAGTCCCGGAGCTCGAACACGTCGACCGTCGAGGGGAAGTAGGCGAGCTACGTCCGCCGCGCCGCCAACTTGCTCTCCGGCGGCTCGCTCGTCCCGGCGTCCTTGGCCACTCCCTTGCCTCTGCTGGTCTTGGGTGCCACTGGCCCGGGGGAGCGATGAGGAGAGGAGGCAACAAAACTGCGGTGGCGCAAAGGCGAAAGCTTGGGAAGGAAGGAGAAGGGGACGGCGGTTCCGAGATTGAAGAAGATGCAGGGGTAAATGAGCAGCGCGCCCACAGTTAATCCTTTTTACGGGGAAGGCGCGGGCCGCCTCTTTTCCCATTAACTGCAATGTGACGCATGCGTGCGGGAACTTCCCCACGCATGACCCCCACGTCATGCGTTCAATGCGGGTCGTGGGGCAGCGCAGCGGACGAACATTTACTGCGGTAAAATCCGCCCCACCTGCCCGCGCACCGTTCTGGGCCTGGCCCAACAACACGTCGCGCTTATGTATGGCCCAGGACCGGGGGCTCCTGTCAGTGTACAAAAGTAGGGGCTATCCTTTTCACCCCTTTACTTGTGCACGGGCAGTCAGAGCCACACGCCATGGCCACACCTAGTAGGGCAGAAGAGGGAAGCCGGAGAGAAGCCGAAGCGCCAGGCAACCGAGGCAACGCTAAGACCAGAAACATGGGAGATAAAAAGGGCGAGGTGGACTCCCCCGGCAAGACCCTTGGCGGGGCGGCCTCCGCGACCCGGGCAAGAGCCTTGCCGGGGCAACTTGCCCGATGCCAGCAGAGCATGCCACCCTAGAGCCCGTGGGTTCCAACACCAGCCAACCAACTACATTGGAACCATGGCTCGGGAGGCGCCTCTGTGGTGGCATGCGGATCTTCCTCAAGAACACACAAGATCAGATGAGGACCAAAAGACGACGACCCTCGGCGGGATCCTTGCCCGGGACGACTGCAACACCACGGCGAGACCCTTGCCGGGCCCCCGGCAAGACCATTGTCGAGGGCATCAGCGGGGCCACTGCCAGGCCCGCACCAGCCAAGACTCCACCGCCGTCCCCAAACAACTGCTAGCTCAACCAGCTGGGCAGGCACCTGCGTCGCGACGGGCGGCCTCCACACCAACCCAGCAAGCACCTGCGTGGTGGCATGCAGGCCTTCATGAAGGCTCCACCTAAGCAGCCTGCCTGCCTACATGGCACCGCACACATCGTTGGCCTGGGCGCGTGTCGAAGCGAGGCGGAGCGGCGACGGACGGGACGGGCCTTGTTCCCGTCCCCGATAAAGCTAATGGACACCTAAGTAGCGCATTTAATGCGCTTTGTCCCGTAACGCCGGGCGATAAGCTCGCGCGCTGTACACCTTTCCACCTCCTGTGTGCTACTGTGGCGACCCCTTTGCCTATCAAAGGAGGCCCGAGGCGACCAGGGGAGGGATTCGGCTTCTTTGGGCAAGTTACACCCCGTAGCTAGCTCAAGAACACAAGAACACTCAATACATCCACCAAAGCATGACTAGGGTATTACGCATCCTCGCGGCCCGAACCTGGGTAAACGATCTGTGTGCTTCCTATTAGACCTGCTCTTCTCACAACCCCGCGCCTGCCATCCGTAGAAGGGATTCCGGTGATCCCATAGGTGTCGTTTCCCCGACACTTTATAAACCGGATGGATGTGCTTGAATCTAGCTTCTTAATTGGCTTAGCCTCAATCCACTTGGTAAATTTGTCGATTGCTACAAGCAGATGAGTGAAACCGCTCCTGCCTGTCCTGATGGGTCCAATCATGTCCAATCCCCACACGGCAAATGGCCAAACGAGAGGAATGGTTTTCAAGGCAGATGCGGGCTTGTGGGACATGTTCGCATAAAACTAACATCCTTCAAATTGCTGAACATCTCCTTTGCAGCTTCATTGGCCGGCAGCTAGTAAAACCCAGCTCGGTATGCTTTGGTCACGATTGTCCGAGAGGACACATGGTGACCACAGGTCTCCGAGTGGATCTAATCCAAAATCAGTCGACCCACTTCTGGAGAAATGCATCGTTGAGCTACACCAGTAACACTTTCTCTATAGAGCTGTCCATTTATCACTGTGAAAGCCTTGGACCTGCAGACAATATGTCGTGCTTCAACCTCATCCTCCGGAAGTTCCTGCCTGACCAGATATGCAATGTACGGCACTGTCCAGTCAGGGTGATTACTAGGATCTCCATAACCAGGTCAATGACTGTTGGGACCTCGATCTCGGTCGGATCAGTAGGACTTATCGCTTGGGGAGGTCCTTCAGTGAAAGGATCTTCTAGCACCGACGGAGAATGGAGATGCTCAAGAAACACATTGTTGGGAATAGGCTTCCGAGTGGAACCGATTTTTGCCAGGTCATCAGCTGCTTGATTTTTGATTCGGGGAATGTGGTGAAGCTCCAAACCCTCGAACTTTTTCTCCAACTTCCTTACTACGTTGCAGTATCCAGTCATGGCAGGGTTTCTGACGTCCCACTCCTTCATCACCTAATTGACCACCGAATCTGAGTCACCGTGGACCATCAGGCGACGGACGCCGAGTGAGATAACCATACGCAACCCGTAGAGGAGTGCTTCATACTCAGCTTCGTTATTGGAGGAATCAAAGTGAATCTGGAGGACATAACTGAGTTTATCACCTCTTGGGGACACCAAGACCACTCCAGCACCAGAACCATTCAACATTTTAGACCCATCGAAGAACATGGTCCAGTGTTTCGAGTGAACTTGAGTCGGCTGTTGTTGTTCTATCCACTCGGCCAAGAAATCTATGAGCGCTTGAGATTTGATCACCTTCTTTGCTTTGAACTTAATATCCAAAGGAAGAAGTTTGATTTCCCACTTAGCCACTCGGCCAGTTGCATCTCTATTGTTCATGATCTCGGAAAATGGAGCGTCACTGACGACTAAAACCGTGTGGTCTTGGAAATAATGTGCAACTTTCTTCGTAGTCAAGTAAATTCCATAAACAACCTTCTAATAATGTGGATACCTCTGCTTGGACGGCGTCAAGACTTCAGAGATATAGTACACTGGTCATTGAACTTTGTAGGCCTTGCCTTCTTCTTCTCGTTCCAGTGTGAGCACTGTGCTGACACTGACCAGTGGCTGCAATGTACAACAGTAGAGGCTCTTTGCTGTTCAGAGCAGCAAGCACCGAGTAAGTGGAAAGCAGGACTTCGAGCTCCACAAATGTTGCTTCGGCTTCCGGAGTCCACTCGAACGTATCGGACTTGTTCATCAGTCGGTAAAGAGGCAGTGCCTTTTCACCAAGACGAGAAATGAACCGACTCGGTGCAGCGAGACAACCTGTGAGCTTTAGAACATCATGCACACGCACGGGGCATTTCATTTGGAAAATTGCACCGATCTTCTCGAGATTGGCATCTATCCCTCGTTCGGAAACGAGGAAACCGAGCAACTTGCCTCCGGGTACTCCGAATGTGCACTTGGACGGATTCAGTCGACTACTTGATCGATGCGAGGGAGTGGAAAATGATCTTTCGGGCAGGCCTGATTGATATGCTTGAAGTCAATGCACATGCAGAGTGAATTATCCTTCTTGGTGACCATAACGATGTGGCGAGCCACTTGGAGTGGTATATCTCGTGTATGAACTCAGCTACCAGGAGCCGAGCCACTTCCTTGCCGATTGCCTTCCTCTTCTCCACGGCAGAGCGATGGAGATGCTCTTTGACAGGTTTGGCTTTGGAGTCGACATGCAAACGGTTCTTAGCCAGCCCCCTGGGTGCACCTGGCATGTCTGATGGTTTCCATGCGAAGATGTGCCAGTTCTCACGGAGGAACTAGATGAGCGTTGCTTCCTATTTACTGTCGAGTGTCATTGAGATGTGGGTTAGATCGGTTGTGGGGTCTTCCAGGTGGATATGAACTGGCTTTGTCTCACCAACCGACTGAAATGTAGACTCGGAAGTAGGCTTCTTAGAACGGAGCAAATCACTCGGATCAGCATTCTTCTTGTATTCTTCCAACTCCACAACAACCATCTGTTCATCAGCAATCTTTGATCCCTTTTGAAGACATTCTTTGGCTCTCTGCCTATTCCCAGTGATGGTGATCACGCCCTTGGGTCCCGGCATCTTCAGCTTAATGTACACGTAACATGGACGGGCCATGAAACGAGCATATGTCGGTCGGCCTAGAATAGCATGATAGGTGCTGTGAAAATCAACCACCTCAAACGTCAATTTCTCCTTGCGGAAATTCTTTGAGTCACCAAAAACCACACCTAAAGCAATTTGTCTGAGTGACTTCGTCTTCTTCCCAGGGATGACTCCGTGGAACTGCATGTTGCTCTCACCGAGTCGGGACATCGGAATACCCATCCCCTGGAGGGTCTCAGGATACAGAATGTTCAAACCACTGCCACCATCCATGAGAACTTTACGCAGTCGAGTGCCTCCAATGACTGGGTCAACCACCAAAGCCTGCCGCCCGGGGGTAGCAATGTGAGCTGGGTGATCCCACTGGTCAAAGGTGATGGGAGTCTTTGACCACTTGAGGTACGTCGTAGTTGCTGGAGTAACCATGTTCACCTCTCGGTTGATGACTTTCAGTCGACTTTTGCTCTCAACATCAGCAAAAATCACCAAAGTATCATTGACCTTTGAGTAATCATCTGCCTTTTCCTCATCCTAGTCCTTGTCAAATCCTTTCTTGCTCTGCTGACCCTCGCGGAACTGTTGAATAAGGAATCTACACTGCCGAGTGGTGTGCTTGGGCAAAATCAAGTTACCTTCTTCATCTTTCTTCGTGTGGATGGCACACGGTAAATCCAGGACGTCCTGGCCTGGTTGTTCTTTCATCTTCTTGGGTATCCATGGCCCCTTAGGCTTTCCCTTGAACTTTCCTTGTGTATTCACTACTGCGGCTTCAGCCCGACATGTGGCTTCAGCTTTGCGCTTTTGCATCCGACTAGGATTTCCGCCCCTAGTATCAGGTTTTGTAGCCTTTCCTTTACCATTACGGAGTCGATCCTCCTCTTCACCATTTGTGTACCGAGTGGCTATCTCCATCATCTGGTTCAGAGTCATGGCCCTAGAGCGACCAAACTTCAGAGTGAGCTCTCTGTACTAAACCCGGTAAACGTTGCGCCGGGCCGGGTTTCGGGCCGGGCTTGTAAAAGCTCGACCTTCATTTCTCAAGCCCGAGCCTGGCCCGAAATCAAGCTCGAAGCCCGAAAGCCCGGCCTGAATGTTGTTTTTTCGCACGCGCACATGCAAGCACGACCTGAAATACAGAAAAATTGAAGCCCGAGCCCGGCCCGAACTATCTTTCGGGATGCAAAACAAAGCCCGAGACCGGCCTGAATGTCAAGACCGACACGGCCCGGGCTGCCCATGCTCGGGTTTACTCTGTACCATACGCCTTCCTTGAAAGCGCAGACTGCTTGGTGCTGTGAAACATTCTCCACCAAATGGTGAAGTGTAGTCCAACGCTAGATGTATTCTCTCAAAGTTTCATTCTGCTTTTGGACACAATGTTGCAACTTGGACAGCCCAGCGGGTCGCTTGCAAGTGCCTTCAAATTTCTTGATAAACAACTCTTCCCAACAGTATATGCTAGCAGTAGCCAACTGATTCAACCAGGCCCTGGCCGAGCCTTCAAGCATCAAGGGCAGATGTTTCATGGCAACTTCGTCATGCCTCCACCAATCTGCACTGCCACTCAGTAGTCCTCCAACCATGTTCCTGGCTTTGACTCACCAGTAAACTTGCTCACTCTTGCAGCCAATCTGAAGTTGGGAGGAATCTCAGCAGCTCGAATGGCTCTGCTGAAACACTCGGGCCCAGAGATGAATGCTCTGCTCCCACTTGGGTGATCTCTGTCTAGACCTTCTCTGTTAGCTCTGCCTCTGTCAACCAGACCCTGTACAAGGACTGACCTTGCATCAAACCCAAGCTCTCAGGGGTCAACTGGAATCCTCCACTTGTCGTCGTATGGGTGCCTGTCATCATACCGCCGGGGCGTGTACGAACCACCTCTCAGAGAGGGCGTGGGCACTCAACGGTGGTCATCACGGTGGTATCAAGGATCAAACTGCCCGTGGCCTCGATCCAGGTACTAGTCCTGGCGATAACCACGATCTTCATGCCACGGAGACGATCTTGGGTTGTGTGCTGACTGGACTGTGTCCGCCATGACGGACCTATTGTGAATCCTATTGCGCGACTGGGAAACAACCGAGTTTTGTTCTCTAACCGCCGAAAGCAAAGGTTCGAATCCGTCAGAGGCCTCACCGCCTCGAGCAGGGACGACTAGATTGAATCTGCAATAGGCCCAGCCGCTGAAACATTTTGGATCGGTGTATGATATACCTGACAGTCTTCCTGAGGTCCAGCCGGGAACAATTGCTGCTGCCATCGACTGGAACTTGGGAGTTGCCTATGGGTGTGGTCGTCGAGTGCCTGCTGAAGATTCTCCAGGCGCGCATGCTCAGCCAGAGTGGCTACGCGCGCAGCCTCCAAGGCCTGAGCCTCAGGGGTCTCCCCAATGATGGGGTTCTGGAGAGCTTGATCATTTATGCGTTGCAGCTCTTCCCTCTACTCTGTAGTGAGGGCTTGAGGATAGAACTCGTCGTTATCGCGCGATGGACCACCGTTGTCGCCCCCGCCACGGGGAAATCTGGGTGGGCTGCGCTGGGGGCCAACCATGAGGACTTCCACCGCAGGGTCGTTGCTTTCGCACTCACAGAGAGTATCCGAGTGGCCGGTCGACATATCAGACAATCCATAAAGAGGTTCATCAGGCTCGATTGTCGCGATCTGGGGAGTGGCCGACTGACGGGCCACAGCGTGCTTCACCCACCGCTGGAACCGCGAACGACCGGATCGCTTGCGACAGCGAGCCATGGGAGGGAAGACGCCACCGGAGCCGACCGATACTGAGTCGACGGCTGCTGCAAGAGTACGCCGCAGGCACTCGCGCGAAAGTGCGCCACGCCGCGGATGGGGAGCGCCTCGACATCGAGGGGAGCTTCCTGGAGCCAGGCCGAATCATCGGCGATGAAGATGAGCGCGCCGAGGCGGATCTCGTGGCCCAGAGACAATCCACCGCCGGAAACCATGTCGATGGAGATCGAAGATCGTAACCTCGTCAAAATTTGCTTAGACGCCTGCCCCATGGTGGGCGCCAACTGTCATGGGAACGGATCTGACAATAGAGATGGGGGATACGTAGGAGGAGGCAGTGCCTAGCTACGACGAGGTTGTAAACTCGGATTTACGAGTTCAGGCCCCTCTCGGAGGAGGTAGCAGCCCTACGTCTCGGTGCCGCGGAGGCTCTGTTGATTGGAGTGTTCTGTTACAAGGGGGTGCGAACCCTTGTGCAAGAGGGGAGGGGTAGCTTATATAGAGTACGCCGACCCCTCATAGTCCTCCATTACACATGGGTTCAATGAGAGAATAAAGCCACGTACGTTACTGGTAACGCCCGTGTTTAATGATCTTTAAGGTGATGGAGTGAATGTCCGACCGTTGCCATCCAGGGGTGGCTCTAAGTCTTTCGTCCTTCGAGTGGATTCTTGTCTCTCGAGTGAATAACAACGGTCGAGTGGAATTGGGATATCTGAGTGGATCTTCCGTCGAGTGGATCGCACTCCATGAGGATTCGAGTCGGTATCTTCTTTCTATCTTTGTAGGTTTTGGCCTCTTGCGCGGTGTCCTTGGGTAGGGCATACAGGTCAGCCCCATGACCCTACCCTAGGTACATGTCATCGTCACCCAATACAATGGTAAATTGTATAGGTGCACTAGTTCGGCGAAGAGATGGTGATACAAGTGTAATTTGGATGGTAGAAATATATTTGTATAATCTGAATAAATAAAAACAGCAAGGTAACTAGTAATAAACGTGAGAAAAAAGGTATTGCAATGCTTGAAAATAAGGCCTAGGGTTCATACTTTCACTAGTGCAAGTTCTTTCAACAATGATAACATAATTAAATCATATGGCAATCCCTCAACGTGCGACAAAAGTCACTCCAAAGTTCCTATCACGGAGAACATAAGATGAAATTGCTTGTAGGTACGAAACCATCGCAAAGTTATTCTTTCCGATCAATCCATTGCGCTATTCCTATAAGTGTCACAAACAGCCCTAGAGTTCGTAGTAAAATAACACCATATGACACACATCAATCAACCCTAATGTCACCTAGATACTCCAATGTCACCACAAGTATCCGTGGGTCAATTATATGATATGCATCAAACAACTTCAGATTCATAATATTTAATCCAACACAAAGAACCTCAAAGAGTGCCCCAAGATTCCTATCGGAAAAACAAGGACGAAAACATGCATCAACCCCTATGCATAGATTACCCCAATGTCACCTCGGGAATCCACGAGTTGAGTGCCAAAACATACATCAAGTGAATCAATAGAACATCCCATTCTCACCACGGGTATCCCATGCAAGACATACATCAAGTGTTCTCAAATCCATAATAGTAGTCAATCCGATAATAATGAAACCTCAAAGGTAAAACTCAGTTCATCACAAGAAGGTAGAGGAGGAGAAACACCATATGATCCAACTATAGTAAAAAAGCTCGCGGTACATCAAGATCGTGCCAAATCAAGAACACGAGAGAGAGAGAGAGAGAGAGAGAGAGAGAGAGATTAAACACATAGCTACTAGTACATACCCTCAGCCCCGAGGGTGAACTACTCCCTCCTCATCATGGAGACCGCCAGGATGATGACTGGTGATGGTTTCCTCCTCCGGCAGGGTGCCGGAACGGGCTCCCGATTGGTTTTTCATGGCTACACAGGCTTGCAGCAGCGGAATGATTGCTCCCTGACTATAGCGCCAGAAAGCTCCTGTCTGCTAGGACTACGTCGGTATTTCCCCAAAGAGGAAGGGATGATGTAGCATAGCGAAGGTAGGTATTTCCCTCAGTGATGAAACCAAGGTTATCGAACCAGTAGGAGAACCAAGCAACAAAACGTAAACAACATCTGCACACAAATAACAACACCTCGCACCCCAACGTGTTAAAGAGGTTGTCAATCCCTTTCGGGTAACGATGCCAGAAATTTGTAATAGATTGAAATAATAGATCACAAATAAAATAAAGTGCAACAAAGTATTTTTGTATTTTTGGTTTAATAGATCTGAATAAAAATGCAAAGGAAAAGTAGATCACAAGCAAATATATGAGAAAGAAGACCCGGGGGCCGTAGGTTTCACTAGTGGCTTCTCTCGAGAAAAATAGCAAATAGTGGGTAAACAAATTACTGTTGGGCAATTGATAGAACTTCAAATAATTATGACGATATCCAGGCAATGATCATTACATAGGCATCACGTCCAAGATTAGTAGACGGACTCTTGCCTGCATCTACTACTATTACTCCACACATCAACCGCTATCCAGCATGCATCTAGCGTATTAAGTTCATGGAAAAACGGAGTAACGCAATAAGAATGATGACATGATGTAGACAAGATCCGTTTATCTATTGCGTAGATATAGATCCCATCTTATTATCCTTAGTAGCAACGATACATACGTGTTGTTTCCCTTTCTGTCACTGGGATCAAGCATCGTAAGATCGAACCCACTACCGGGCACCTCTTCCCATTGCAAGATAAATAGATCAAGTTGGCCAAACAAAACCCAAATATCTGAGAAGAAATACGAGGCTATAAGAGATCAAAGAAACTCAAATAACTTTCATGGATATAAAAATATATAATTGATCATAAACTCGAAGTTCATCAGATCCCAACAAACACACCGCAAAAGAGTTACATCATATGGATCTCGAAGAGACCATTGTATTGAGAGTTCAGCAAGAGAGAGGAAGCCATCTAGCTACTAACTACGGACCTGAAGGTCTACAAAGAACTACTCACGCTTCATCGGAGAGGCGCCAATGGAGGTGGTGAACCCCATCCGAGATGGTGTCTAGATTGGATCTGGTGGTTCTGGACTCTGCGGCGGCTGGATGAATATTTCGTCGAGTCCCCTAGGGTTCTGTGATTTTTGGGGTATTTATAGAGCAAAGAGGTGGTCAGGGGGGCACCCAAGGTGGGCACAACCCACCAGTGGCGCTGGCCTCTGGGCGCCTGGTGGGTTGTCCCCTCCTCGGGACTCCCCCCATGTGCAACCAGGGCCCGTTGTGTTCCTTCTGGCCCATAAAAAATCATCGTGGAGTTTCGGCATTTGGACTCCATCTGATATTGATTTCCTGTGATGTAAAAAACATGGGGAAAACATCAACTGGCACTTGGCACTATGTCAATAGGTTAGTACCAAAACTGATATAAAATGACTATAAAATGATTATAAAACATCCAAGATTGATAATAAAACAGCATGGAACAATCAAAAATTATAGATACGTTGGAGACGTATCAGCATCCCCAAGCTTAACTCCTGCTCGTCCTCGAGTAGGCAAGTGATAAAAAACAGAATTTTTGATGTGGAGTGCTTTTTATCATGTCATATCATATTATTTTCTTTGTAGCGTGGACATTCGAACTTTTATGTGATTCAAAGCAATAGTCTAGTTTTGACATAATAATTTAGATACTCAAGCATATCAACAAGCAATCATGTCTTTCAAAATATCAACGCTAAAACAAGTTATCCCTAGCCCATCATGCTCAAACATTGATCCATTCATGAAACACGCTCGAATATTAGCTACACCCAATACTTAAGCATGATCATATTGCCTCTTAGTTCGTGCTTTTATAAGAGAAGGTGGAGACTCCAATTCAAAATAAAAATTGCATAAAATAAAAGAAAGACCCTTCGCAGAGGGGAGTAGGGATTTGTAGAGGTGTCAGAGCTCAAAGCGAAAAAAATTAGAGATAAAAACATTTTGGGAGGTGTATCCATCTCACCAACGAAAATGATGTAGAGCTACGA
Organism: Aegilops longissima; assembly: GCA_021605205.1. Lineage (NCBI taxonomy): Eukaryota > Viridiplantae > Streptophyta > Magnoliopsida > Poales > Poaceae > Aegilops > Aegilops longissima. Next base: position 385,166,942 of record CM038680.1, read on the forward strand.
ACACTTTCCATGCTAGATATGCCATAGGCGGTTCCCAAACGGAAAATAAAGTTTATTCCTTTTTCCACCATACTTTCACTTTCCATGGCTAACCGTATCCACGGGTGCCTTCCATACCAACACTCTCCAAGGAATTTATTATTTGACAACATAAAGTAAATTCATTTTTGCATTTCGGGACTGGGAATCCCTAAAACCTTTGCCTTACTCTCGTGCAATGATAAGTGAATAAACACTCATCGTGAGAATAACACATCCAGCATGGAAAATATCAGCCACCCGTTACCGTTCCGTGAGCGAAACAAACACACAAAAGAGAAGTTTATTTTGAAAACTAGAGATGGCACATGCAAATTTGCTTAGAATGGCAAAAGAATACCACATATAGGTAGATATAGTGGACTCATGTGGCAAAATTGGCTTAAAGGATTTTGGATGCACAAGTAGAGATCATACTTAGTGCAAAATGAAGGCTAGCAAAAATATTGAGAAGCGACCAACCAAGAAACGAATAATCTCATAAGCAAGCATTAACCATAATTAACACCGAATAATGCACCACAAGTAGGATATAATTTTCATTGCATGATTATTGACTTTCGTGCATGCATAGGGAATCACAAACCTTAACACCAATATTCTTACTAGAGCACAATTACTCATCAACATAACTCACATATCATATCATCATATCTCAAAACTATTACTAAGAATCAAGTTTATTTTTCCAATGATCTTCATGACATTTTTTTACTTTATCCTTCTTGGATATCTATCACTTTGGGACTAATTTTCATGTGTTGCTTTTCATAAACTCAAACAAATATAAGTGAAGATCATGAGCATAAAAATTTTCTTTCTTTCTCTCAAAATAATTTAAGTGAAGCAAGAGAGAATTTCTTCAAATTTTTTACTAACTCTCAAACAAATCTAAGTGGAGCATGTCGGTGTCAAAACCGGCGGATCTCGGGTAGGGGGTCCCGAACTGTGCGTCTAGGATCGATGGTAACAGGAGACGGGGGACACGATGCTTACCCAGGTTCGGGCCCTTTCTATGGAAGTAATACCCTACTTCCTGCTTGATTGATCTTGATGAATATGAGTGTTACAAGAGTTGATCTACCACGAGATCGTAATGGCCAAAACCTAGAAGTCTAGCCTATGAGTATATGGTAATGAATCTGTCCTATCCGTACTATGCTCTCCGGTTTATATAGGCACCGGAGAGATCTAGGGTTACACGGGGTCGGTTACATAAGAGGGAATCTTCATAGTTGGTCGCCTAGCTTGCCTTCCACTCCAAGGAGAGTCCAATCCGGACACGGGCATAATCTTCGGTCTTCATGTCTTCACAGCCCATCAGTCCGGCCAAATGAGTAACAGGCCAGACGTCCGAGGACCCCCTAGTCTAGGACTCCCTCAGTAGCCCCTGAACCTGGCTTCAATGATGAGGAGTCCGGCGCGCAGATTGTCTTCGGCATTGCAAGGCAGGTTCCCCTTCTTCCGAACTCCAAGATAGTCTTCGGACGCGATGATTGTATCCGGACCTGTTACACACCATGCAAAACCGCAGAGAGAATATATATATTTTACACGAGTTCCATCCGCTGACAGCTTTCTGCAATGTGACATTACGTCTGTTCGGTCATAATTTCGAACCGTTTGTCCCATGTTTCAAGACGCGGTTGCTATTGGCACGTCTTGTCGAAGCAGAGATCGTGTCCCCTTATCGCGGGATTCTCATCAATGCGGGCATGGGTAACCCAACCGTGTCGTTTACACAGCCCTTGGGAATAGGCGAATCTCAAGGCGAGTGAGGAGGCGTTTAATATTTGCTGCCTTTATAAGGAGATAAGGATTCCCCCTTCCTCTTCTCACGCTTTCTCTCTGTCTCTGCCTTCCCAACCTCGAGCTCCAGCGCCCAAGTTCCAATCTCCTTTCCACTCCAGCAACCATATCCGGATCCGGTGGTCAGGGCAAGTGGATGGTCTCCTCCGTCACGGAGGAGGACATTACCGAGCTCTAGGCGGCCGTATATTTGGCAAAGGAGATCACCCACCGTCAGCCGGCCGAGGGACAGATAGTCCCCACGCCGGAGCCCACAGAGAGGGTGGTATTCATCCCCCATTTCTTCCGCGGGCTAGGGTTTCCACTCCACCCCTTCGTCCATGGGCTAATGTATTATTATGGGGTAGATTTTCATGATATGTCCCCGAATTCCTTCCTAACATCTCAGCGTTTATCGTCGTATGTGAGGCCTTCCTCCGCATCCAACCCCACTTTGGGTCGTGGCTCAAAGTATTCAACGTGAAACCGAAGGTGGTGGATGGCCAGCACGCGGAGTGCGGAGGGGCAATTGTGAGTAAATTGTCCAACGTCTCTTGGCCCAAAGGCACCTTTGTGGATACGGTGAAGGAGCGGCAGAAGCAGTGGTTCTACATCACAGAACCACGCGGCACCACCTGGGCCGCAGCTCCAGAATTTCGCTCCGGCGCTCCTATGCAACTCACCTCCTGGGTCGAGAAGAGTCCTGACTGGTGTTCTCTTGACGAGCTGATAGTGCCGCAGACGCGTGTTCAGAGCATGGTAACCAAGAGCGTCAAGCTCGTTGATGTGATCCAGGTGATGTTAGTTTGTCGGATCCTTCCATGCCAGCGCCAAAGCCGCCCGTTGTGGGAGTTCAATCCAAAGAAGCACCGGACCCTAGTGACGCTCTTCGAGACTGCGCACGAAGGCGCATGGAAATTGCTCTTCAAGGGCAATGAAAAACCACCTGCCACGGATTCAGACCGTGGTCACGATTGTACACACCCTGCCAGCAAGGTATGTTGTTTCGAACGTTTCCTCAACCTAATTATTTCGAGGATGATGTCTGAGCTTTTGTTATTGCTCTTCAGATGGATGGAGAGGGCGGCGGATCCAGATTTCGGCTCATTGCTCGAGGAACCAGTCATCCCGCGTCTAGCGAAGATGCTGGTATCGGCGCCATATAAGGCGCCAGAGAAGAAGGCAAAGGGGGCCAAGAGTGGCCCCTGTCGTAAGGGTACTTCGGACGTGGCGTCCGAAGACGATGAAACTCATTCCCCTGTCCCTGAGGACAATGACGGGGAAGAGGAGGAGGAAGAAGAAAACAATCCTCCCCCTGAGGAGAGGAAGAAGAAAAGGGCGGCTCCGGCGCATCTGGAGGCGGAGGCACCCAAAAAGGGGAAGGGCGTTCCAGCGGTCAACACCGCGTGGGACGTTGACAGTAGTCCGGAACGACGCCCCCGTGCTAAGCCCCAGGCCACATCGTAAGTGACATGGCTTATTTATGCACACATCCAGCCCTTTCTCTCCATTATCTTGATGTAGTTAATTGTACTATTGCAGTCCGGCCCGCGACCTAATCTAGCGATCCTCGTCTGGAAGTTCATTAGCTCCGTCGAAGATGGCGAGCCAGTCGCCACCGCCTGCTTACTCCCCTGGGGCCGGGGACGACACTGAAGTGTTGTCTCGGAGGGCCGATCCAAACCGGGGAGGAACCCAGGATGCTGTCCGGGAGGCGCCACGAGGCAAAACCTCCACTGCCGGACACATGGAGGAGACGATCCCCATGGAGACTGGCGAAGAGGGCCACATCCAGCTTGGCCCTCAGCCGAATACGATTCCGGAGACCCTTATGGCTCCAGAGTCAGGCGGGCAGCCCCCTTTGAAGGAGGGGGGTGCACCGCTTCCGACGGTGGTCCCTCTCCACCCAGGGGCGCCGGATGACCAGATGGAGGCGCTACGAGGCGCCTCCGTTATGGACGAGCGCCATGTTCTTATGGGCGCGGTGATCGAGAAGGTTCAGTCCGCCAAGAGTGGACTGAACAAAGCCTGCAACAACCAGTTGATAGGTTTCGAGGTAAGTGACGGAGAAAAAACCCCATGTAGTCAGTAGCCCCTGAGACATTGTCCAGTGTTCGTTAAGAAGAACCGGACAGAGGATCAATATTTTAGTGTAGGAGACTAACGTGATATGTGTGCATAAGCAGGCGTCGCTGTTGGCCGCAACCTCGCATGCTGCTGAAGTCTCTGAACTGAAGCATAGGCTACTGCGGACCGAGAACGAGCTCGGCGAGGTGACGATTCGGCTTCAAGAGAAGCAAGGTAAATGATGTCGTGTTGTGTGTTCAAAAAGAACAAGCGTTGTATACTGACCGTAGTGCCGTAACTTGTGCAGGAGCCGCAACCGAGGTGGAGGCCCTAAAAGAGGCTCTAGCTAAAGCCGAGGGGAAGGCCGTCGAGCAGCAAGCCGCCCGGAAAAAGCTTGAGGCCTGAGTCAAGGAGGTCCAGCAGGAGCTCCAAGATGCGGTGAAAAAATGTGAGACCTTGGAGCATGATGCGTCGGCTCGAGGGGCCGAACTTACCAAGGCTCGTCAGAGCACGGAGACCGCACGAAATGAGACCCGGGCCACTCTCCAGCAGATCCAGGAGGCCAAGAAGATCACGGCGGGTAAGGCTTTTAAGATGCAAAGCAAGTATGCGGAGAGGCAGTACCTTTTACTAACCCGGGTTCGGAGTTCCCCACGGGCTTTTGCGGATCTACCACGCAGCGTATCAGACGCTGCAGCGTTCTACCAAGCCGAAGGAGGAGGTTCTACGGACAAGCTATTCTGGTCGCAGTATGCGACGCCAGAGCATCCCGTGTCACTCACCGATCAGCTGAAACAGCTGGTGGAGCTGCACAAGGTGGCCGAACTAGCCATGAAGGATTTGACAATCCGGCTATGGCCAGCCGAAGCTATGCCCGGCAGCTACTTCGGACTCGTGAGGCAGCTAGTGGAAGCATGTCCGCGGCTGGACGTCGTCAAGCGCTCTGCCTGTATTGAAGGTGCCCGTATGGCCTTCGCTCGCTGCAAGATGTGGTTGGCGAAGATGAACGTTGTTGAAGTTGCCAACGGGCCGCCGGAGGGCAAGGAGCAGCGCACACCCGAGAAATATTTTGCGGATGTCATAGAAGGGTCTCGACTTGCGGCAGCTCAATGTTCGCAGGACATTATTTTCGAATGAATACATTCATGTTGTCCTTTGCCTTGTATTATAAAGACAAAGCTTGTTTTGTAATGTAATTTCGTTATGCTTTAAATTGTTTCCTCCTGTGCGGTCGTGTTATATGCAATCTGAGGGTTGGCCAGTCATCGGCTTCTGCACTCACGTAATTAGTACGGAGGTGTTCGGGATGGGATCTAAACAATCTTGATCCAATTATATGGTCCTTGAAGGATTTGTTTAGCGCAACGAACAAGGAAATCAGACTATACGGCTTAAACGCCCTCACTTAGCCATAGGAGCTTTATAATTAAGCAAGTGCGCAGCCCCTGGTCCAAGCCAGGGTGCTGTTAGCATCTGATCAGGAAGTGCCGATCCTTCACGTGACGCAGAAAAAATCTCCAACGATTTTGTAACCTCGAATACCGACCGCTCTCGCCGTATCATGACAGTCAGTTTTCGGTTTTCTCTACTGAGGTGCTCATCCGGTCGAGGCCAGGGCACAATCACAATAGTTCTCCCTTTACTACCCTAGCTGATAGAGTGAAACGTAGGGTAGCAAGCATAGGAGCCGGGCAACCCAACTATTGACGAAAGACATGATTCAGAGCCAATGCATATAATGCTAAATTCGGGGTGCCGAACTTATTTATAAGAAGTGTTCGGACTTTGTTGCCGTGTTATGGGGCGATAAGCAGCCCCTGGCAAATATGGGACATACAAAAGAGTACCGATGTAGCTGGTAAGCGGATCGAAATGAAATGGAGTAAGGAGCGAAAACCAGAAAAACTGGGCCGCAAATCATTTTCATTATAACTTGGTGGATACGTCAAGGTGTATCTTGTACAAATAATGCGGGAAGCCTCCATTCTATTTAACATGCCGGAGTCAAGAGGGTGCAGCGTGCGGGTCCTGAGAAATAAATATAAATACCGTCAAGAAAACGTATAGAGGTTACTCTACGCACCTATGTTGCTTGCATCCTTTATATGCCGATCCTACGAAGGGGCTGGTGATCAGGCTCGCAGGGAAAGGAACCTGAAACAGGAAGAAAAAGGTGTGTCCGGGGTTGGTCTAGCCGAACTGTAGATCCCGGGTTAGCTTGTGCCTCCGTCGATGTCCATGGAATTTCAAGTGTGTAATTATGTACGCGTGGTACGGATGCCACTACTTCATCAGGACTAGGACGGAGGTCGAATTGCTAATAGAGCTCTTGACGAGCCGTGTTTTCCTATTGTAGTGTAGTTCGGAACCTCTTGATGGCGTCTAGGGGCTCGGCAGCCGCACTGCAGTGCTGCTTGAGAAGGCCGCTCTGTACCTCTGCTGCTAGGGTGGCGGTGTGCTCCTCTGTTCGGAGGGAGCGTTCCGTGTTGCCATTGACTGTTATGACGCCGCGTGGACCGGGCATCTTGAGCTTGAGGTAAGCATAGTGTGGCACTGCATTGAATCTAGCAAACGTTGTTTGTCCGAGCAATGCGTGGTAGCTGCTGCGGAAGGGGACGATGTCGAAGATTAGCTCCTCGCTTTGGAAATTGTCCGGGGAGCCGAAGACCGCTTCCAGCATGATTGAGCCTGTATAGCGGGCCTCGACGCCTGGTATGACTCCTTTGAAGATAGTCTTTGTTGGTTTGATTCGTGAGGCGTCAATGCCCATCTTCCGCACTGTGTCTTGATAGAGAAGGTTGAGGCTGCTACCACCGTCCATCAGAACTCGTGTTAGGTGAAACCTGTCAATAATTGGGTCGAGGACCAATGCGGCCGAACCGCCATGACAGATACTAGTTGGATGATCTCAGCGATCAAAGGTGATCGAGAACGACGACTACGGATTGAATTTTGGGGCGACTGGCTCTACCGCGTAGACGTCCCCCAGTGCTCGCTTACGCTCCCTTTTGGGGATGTGTGTAGCGTATATCATGTTCACCGTTTTGACTTGAGGGGGAATTTCTTCCGCCCCCTAGAGTTCGGCTGCCGGGGCTCTTCGTCCTCGTCCTCACTTTGTGATCCCTTTGCCTTGTTTTCGGCATTTAACTTGCCAGCCTGCTTGAAAACCCAACAATCCCTGTTGGCATGATTGGCTTGTTTATCCGGGTGCCGTATCCGCGCAGACGGTCGAGTATGCGGTCCAGGCTAGAAGGTCCTTCATTGTTTCTTTTGTAGGGCTTCTTCCGTTGGCCGGACTTGGAGCCAGTGAATCCAGCGTTGACTGTGGTGTCATCGGTGTTGTTGTCAGTGCTTCGGCGTTTGTGTCTATTGCGCCAGAGTTTGCCAGTGCTATTCTTGGCCTCGGAGGGGCTTGTCTTGATGGCTGTGTTGTTACAACGGGCCAGCCAACTGTCCTCTCCCGTGCAAAAGCGGGTCATGAGTGTCGTGAGGGATGCCATGGACTTCGACTTTTCTTGGCCGAGGTGGCGTGCCAGCCATTCATCACGGATGCTATGTTTGAAGGCTGCTAAGGCCTCGGCATCCGGATAGTCAATGATCTGGTTCTTTTTGGTTAGGAATCTAGTCCCGAATTTTCTGGCTGGTTCTCCAGGTTGTTGAACTATGTGGCTTAAGTCATCGGCGTCTGGTGGCCGGACATAGGTTCCTTGGAAGTTGTCCAGGAAAGCTTCTTCCAAGTTCTCCCAGCTGCCGATAGAATTTGCAGGCAGGCTGTTAAGCCAGTGCCAAGCTGGCCCTTTGAGCTTTAGTGGGAGGTATTTAATGGCGTGGAGGTCATCTCCTCGAGCCATATGGATGTGAAGAATGAAATCCTCGATCCATACTGCGGGATCGGTTGTGCCGTCGTATGATTCGATATTGACGGGCTTGAACCCCTCGGGGAATTCGTGATCCAGTACTTCATCTGTGAAGTAAAGAGGGTGTGCGGCACCTCTGTACCGGGCCGCATCGCGGCGTAGCTCTGATGGAGTCCGCCTACGGTATTCGGCCCGGGCGTGGTTAGGTTTGTCACGTCCGAATAGGTAGCCGTCGTGCCTCGAGGCACATCCTCGCGATCCGTATATCGATCTTGTATGTCCTGCCTTGCTGTCCAGGGTCTGCCGAAGGTCGTACGTGTGACCCCCGAACTCTTCCGTCTTTATTTTTACGGGGCGGTGCGGCAGGTTGCTGTTCGGCCTGAGTTGCCGCTTTATCCCGACCGCGGGGTGGCTGGTCGGCCACCCTGTCTCGACCACGCGGTGGTCGTTCCGCATTACGGGAGGGAGATGTGTGCTCCGGTGCCTCCTCATCGAATTGAGGTAGCAGTCTGCGCTTAGGGTAGCTCTTGGCTGGGCGCTTGAGGCCGTTTTCTTTGACAGTCAGGACATCAGTCCATCTGTCGACAAGCAGATCTTGTTCGGCTTGAAGCTGCTGATGTTTCTTGTTCAGGCTCCTTGCAGTGGCTATGAGCTGAAGCTTAAAGCACTCCTGCTCCAGAGGGTCCTCCGGCACGATGAAGTCTTCTTTGCCGAGGCTTATCTCCTCCTTGGAGGGTGGATGGTAACTATCGTCCTCTGAGTTATCTTCTATGGCCTGTTCATCAGGATTGTCTTGCTTGTCGTTGTGTTCCTCCTGTTCGGATGTAGCTCCGACAGGGTCTTCGTTGTTTTCGGCGTCGCCCGGAGTGTTATTTTCTCACTTGCCAGTGTTGCTATTTTTTGAACGACAAGGCTTAGAGCGGCGTTTGGGGCGTCGGTGCTTGGAGTGCGTCCCGGAGGGTTTATTCGCATCTGGCTCTTCTTTGTCGTCGCCAGATCCTTTGGGTGTATCAACCATGTACACGTCGTACAAAGAAGTGGCCATCCAGTGTCCAGTGAATGGCGTGTCTTGGCCTTGCTCCTTGTCGGCATCGTCGTCCATACAGGTGATGTCTTCGGAGCCATAGTCAAGCACGTCGGTTAAGTCGTCGACGGTGGCTATGAAGTGGGTGGCGAGTGGGAAGCAAAATTCCTCGTCGTTTTCCTCTAGCTCGAACCAAACATAGTTCGACTGTGAGTCTTCCTCCAAGGACAAGTTCTTCAAAGAATTTAGTACGTCACCCAAAGGCGAATGCTGGAAGATGTCTGCGGCGCTGAATTCGAAAATCGATAACCGATCCAGCTCGGTAACCATGGCGCACTTGATCCGAACGCGTGGCGAGACGAAAAGCGGAGTTACATTGACGCAAGCATTGCAGGATGTCGAGTCCGTGTGCGGCTCCAACGCCGCGGACTTTATGGCCTCGGAGGGGATGATCTGCTTCGGTACTAAGGCCGTTGCAGCAACAGGATCCATCTCCTGGGTGTGCACCGATGACAGATTTAAGTCATGTTCATCAGAGAAAAGGGAAGTGATTGCCGCGGTCTCAAATCCATCGAAGATCAAGTCTCCATGGATATCCGTGACGTAGTTCAAGCTTCCAAATCTGACCTGATGGCCAGGGGCATAGCTATCGACCTGCTCCAGATGGCCAAGCGAGTTGGCTAGCAGTACGAAGCCGTCGAACACAAAGATTTGTCCGGGGAGAAAGGTTTTTCCCTGAACGGCGCCATGACCGACGATTGAAGGGGCCATCGAGCCTTATGTCGACGGCACAGTGGAACTCTCAATGAAAGCAGCAATGTCGGTGTCAAAACCGGCGGATCTCGGGTAGGGGGTCCCGAACTATGCGTCTAGGATCGATGGTAACAGGAGACGGGGGACACGATGTTTACCCAGGTTTGGGCCCTCTCTATGGAGGTAATACCCTACTTCCTACTTGATTGATCTTGATGAATATGAGTGTTAGAAGAGTTGATCTACCATGAGATCGTAATGGCCAAACCCTAGAAGTCTAGCCTATGAGTATATGGTAATGAATCTGTCCTATCAGGACTATGCTCTCCGGTTTATATAGGCACCAGAGAGATCTAGGGTTACACGGGGTCGGTTACATAAGAGGGAATCTTCATAGTTGGTCGCCTAGCTTGCCTTCCACGCCAAGGAGAGTCCAATACGGGCACGGGCATAATCTTCGGTCTTCATGTCTTCACAGCCCATCAGTGCGGCCCAACGAGTAATAGGTCATACGCCCGAGGACCCCCTAGTCAAGGACTCCCTCAGAGTAAGAGAGCATTCCTTCAAAAATAGTAGGCACACCATGCTCAAAAAGATATAAGTGAAGCACTAGATCAAGTCCTAGCTCATAAAAGGTTTAAGTGAAGCACATAGAGCAATTCTAACAAGTCATGATATAATTTTGGCTCTCTCAAATAGGTGTGTCCAGCAAGGATTGATGACTTAAAACACAAAATAAAACAAGCAAAGGCACATATCATACAAGACGCTCCAAGCAAAACACATATCATGTGATGAATAAAAATATAGCTTCGAGTAAAATATCGATAGTTGTTAGAAGAAAGAGGGGATGCCACTCGGGGGCATCCCCAAGCTTAGTTGGTTGCTCATTCTTGGATAATAGCTTGGGATGCCGGGGCATCCCCAAGCTTAGGCTCTTCTATCCTTCTTTCATCCATCATAAGATAACCCAAAACTTGAAAACTTCAATCACACAAAACTCAACAAAACCTTCGTGAGATCCGTTAGTGTAAGGAAAATAAATCACTACTATAAGTGTTGTATCAAACCAATTCTTATTTTGTTTTTGTATTATATCTACTGTATTCCAACTTTTCTATGGCAAAAAATCATCAAAGAAAACCATAGAGCCATCAAAATAAGCACACAACACAAAGAAAACAGAATCTGTCAAAACAGAACAGTCTGTAGAAATCTGATTTGTTCGAATACTTCTGGAACTCCAAAAATTCTACAAAATTAGGACGACCAGGGTAATTTGTATATTAATCTTCTGCAAAAAGAATCAGGGCAAAAGATCTTTTCCGTGATTTATGAAAAAAAATTGTGAGCACAAATTTCTGTCTTTTTCAGCAAGATCAAACAACTATCACCTAAGAAGATCCTAAAGGCTTTACTTGGAACAAACACTAATTAAAACACAAAAACACAATCATACTGGTAGCATAATTGTGCACACACACAAAAACAGAAAGCAAAAATCAAAAATAAATTTTATTCGTTGGGTTGCCTCCCAACAAGCGCTATAGTTTTACGCCCTTAGCTAGGCATAAGATTTCAATGATGCTCACACGAAAGATAATAATTGAAACACAAAGAGAGCATCATGAAACATGTGGCAAACACATTTAATTCTAACATACTTCCTATGCATAGGAATTTTATAGGAAAACAAATTTTCAAGACAACAAATATCTAGCATATGCAAAGGAGAGGAATAAAACATTGAAAATCTCAACATAACGAGAGGTAATTCAGTAACATGAAAATTTCTACCACAATATTTCCCTCTATCATAATAATTACATGTGGGATCATATTCAAATTCAACAATATAACTATCACAGAAAATATTCTCTTCATGATCCACATGCATGCAAAGTTGACACTCTTCCAAAATAGTGGGATTAACATCAACTAAAGTCATGACCTCTCCAAACCCACTTTTATCAAAAAAATCATAAGATTGAACACTCTCCAAATATGTGGGATTATTTTTAGCTAAACTTGAAACTCTTCCAAATCCACTTTTAATATTATAGCAAGCATAATCATCATGAGGTTTAAATAAATTTTTGAGATCATAAGAATCATCACCCCAATCATGATCATTGCAACAAGTAGTGGACATAGCAAAATTAGCATCCCCAAGCTTGGGGTTTTACATATTATTAGCACAATTTACATTAATAGAATTTATAATAACATCATTGGAATCATGCTTTTCATCTAAGGAGCTATCATGAATCACTTTATAAATTCCTTCTTTTAACACTTCATCACAATTTTCTGATTCATGAATCTCAAGAAAACTTCATAAAGATAATCTAGTGAACTCAATTCACTAGCAATGGGTTCATCATAATTAGATCTCTTGAAAACATTAGCAAGTGGATGAGGATCCGTATCAATCGATTTTTAGCAAGCGAAGATGCAAGCAAATAGAAGACACATGGCAACACAAGCAAACATGAGATCAGACGAGAAAATGACAAACGAAAATGAGAGGCGAATAAAACGGCAATTTTTTGTGAAGTGGGGGAGAGGAAAACGAGAGGCAAATGGAAAATAATGTAAATTGCGAGGAGATGAGATTTGTGAATAGGAACCTGGTATATGTTGAAGATTATCCCCGGCAACGGTGCCAGAATTTCCTTTTGATTGCTCCCTGACTATAGCGCCAGAAAGCTCCTATCTGCTAGGACTACGTCGGTATTTTCCCAAAGAGGAAGGGATGATGTAGCACAGCGAAGGTAGGTATTTCCCTCAGTGATGAAACCAAGGTTATCGAACCAGTAGGAGAACCAAGCAACAAAACGTAAACAACACCTGCACACAAATAACAACACCTCGCAACCCGACGTGTTAAAGGGGTTGTAAATCCCTTTCGGGTAACGATGCCAGAAATTTGTGATAGATTGAAATAATAGACCGCAAATAAAATAAAGTGCAGCAAAGTATTTTTGTATTTTTGGTTTAATAGATCTGAATAAAAATGCAAAGGAAAAGTAGATCGCAAGCAAATATATGAGAAAGAAGACCCGGGGGCCGTAGGTTTCACTAGTGGCTTCTCTCGAGAAAAATAGCAAACGGTGGGTAAACAAATTACTGTTGGGTAATTGATAGAACTTCAAATAATTATGACGATATCCAGGCAATGATCATTACATAGGCATCACGTCCAAGATTAGTAGACCGACTCCTGCCTGCATCTACTACTATTACTCCACACATCGACCGCTATCCAGCATGCATCTAGCGTATTAAGTTCATGGAAAAACGGAGTAATGCAATAACAACGATGACATGATGTAGACAAGATCCGTTTATCTATTGCGTAGATATAGATCGCATCTTTTTATCCTTGGTAGCAACGATACATACGTGTTGTTTCCCTTTCTGTCACTGGGATCAAGCACCGTAAGATCGAACCCACTACCGGGCACCTCTTTCCCACTGCAAGATAAATAGATCAAGTTGGCCAAACAAAACCCAAATATCGGAGAAGAAATACGAGGCTATAAGAGATCATGCATATAAGAGATCAAAGAAACTCAAATAACTTTCATGGATATAAAAAGATATAACTGATCATAAATTCGAAGTTCATCAGATCCCAACAAACACACTGCAAAAGATTTACATCATATGGATCTCCAAGAGACCATTGTATTGAGAATTCATCGAGAGAGAGGAAGCCATCTAGCTACTACTACAGACCCGAAGGTCTACAAAGAACTACTCACACATCATTGGAGAGGCACCAATGGAGGTGGTGAACCCCATCCGAGATGGTGTCCATATTGGATCGGGTGATTCTGGACTCTGAGACGGCTGGATGAATATTTCGTCGACTCCCCTAGGGTTCTGGGATTTTTGGGGTATTTACAGAGCAAAGAGGCGGTCCGGGGGCACCCGAGGTGGGCACAACCCACCAGGGCGCGCCTGGGCCTCCTGGTGCGCCCTGGTGGGTTGTCCCCTCCTCAGGACTCCCCCAGGTGCAACCAGGGCCCGTTGTGTTCCTTCTGGCCCTTAAAAAATCATCGTGGAGTTTCGTGGCATTTGGACTCCGTCTGATATTGATTTCCTGCGATGTAAAAAACATGGAAAAAACAGCAACTAGCACTTGGCACTATGTCAATAGGTTAGTACCAAAAAATGATATAAAATGATTATAAAACATCCAAGATTGATAATAAAACAACATGGAACAATCAAAAATTATAGTACGTTGGAGACGTATCACGGAACTCCCGATCTAGGTTTCTTTCTGGGGGTTTGGGTATTTGTAGGAATTTTTTGAAGGAAATATGCCCTAGATGCAATAATAAAGTTGTTATTTTATATTTCTTTATTCATGATAAAGGTTTATTATTCATGCTAGAATTGTATTGATCGGAAACTTAAATACATGTGTGAATACATAAACAAATACCGAGTCCCTAGTGAGCCTCTACTAGACTAGCTCGTTGATCAAAGATGGTTAAGGTTTCCTAACCATAGACATGAGTTGTCATTTGATAATGGGATCACATCATGAGGAGAATGATGTGATGGACAAGACCCATCCGCTAGCTTAGCATTATGATCGTTCAGTTTATTGCTATTGCTTTCTTCATGTCAAATACATATCCCTTCGACTATGTGATTATGCAACTCCCGGATACCGGAGGAATACCTTGTGTGCTATCAAACGTCACAATGTAACTGGGTGATCATAAAGATGCTCTACAGGTATCTCCAAAGGTGTTTGTTGGGTTGGCATAGATCGAGATTAGGATTTGTCACTCCGAGTATCAGAGAGGTATCTCTGGGCCCTCTCGGTAATACACATCATAAGCTTGCAAGCAAATGACTAAGGAGTTGGTCACCAGGTGATGTATTATGGAACGAGTAAACATACTTGTCGGTAGCGAGATTGAACTAGGTATGAAGATACCGACGATTGAATCTCGGGCAAGTAACATACCGATGGACAAAGGGAATTACGTATGTTGTCATAATAGTTCAACCGATAAAGATCTTCGTAGAATATGTAGGAGCCAATATGGGCATCCAGGTTCTGCTATTGGTTATTGACCGAAGAGGTGTCTCGGTCATGTGTACATAGTTCTCGAACCTGTAGGGTCCGCACGCTTAACGTTTGATGACGATATAGTATTATATGAGTTATGTGATTTGGTGACCGAATGTTGTTCGGTATCCCGGATGAGATCACGGACATGACGAGGAGTCTCGAAATGGTCGAGAGGTAAATATTGATATGTAGGACGATGGTATTCGAACATCGGAAGTGTTTCGGGGGGTACCGGGTACTTATCGGGTCACCGGAAGGGGTTCCGGGCACCCCCGACAAAAGATATGGGCCTTATGGGCCAAGAGGGGAAATGCGTCAGCCACAAGGGGCTGGCGCGCCCCCCATATGGGCCGGCCTAAGGAGGGGAAGGAAAGGGGAGAAGGGAAAGGAAAGTGTGGATTAGGATTCCCACTTCCTTCACTCTCCTCCCCTCTTTCCTTCTCCCCCGGTTAAATGTGGCAGGGGGGCGCTACTTGGGGAGGACCCCAAGTAGGATTTGGCCTACTTGGGGCGCCTCCTGGCAGCCTCCCCTCTCCCTCCCACCTATATATATGTGGGGGGGGGCGCCCGAGCACACCCCAGACAATTGCCTAGCCATGTGCGGCGCCGCCCTCCACCGTTTACACCCCCGGTCATATTTTCGTAGTGCTTAGGCGAAGCCCTACGGAGAGCACTTCACCATCACCGTCACCACGCTGTCGTGCTGATGGAACTCATCTACTACCTTGAAGTCTTGCTGGATCAAGAAGGCGAGGGACGTCAACGAGCTGAACGTGTGCAGAACGCTGAGGTGTCGTGCGTTCGGTACTTGATCGGTTAAAGCGCGGAGAAGTTCGACTACATCAACCGCGCTGTGAAACGCTTCTACTTACGGTCTACGAGGGTACGTAGACACACTCCCCCCCCCCCTTGTTGCTTTGCATCTCCATGGATAGATCATTGCGTGTGCGTAGAATTTTTTTGTTTTCCATGCAACGATTCCCAACAGTGGCATCATGAGCCAGGTCTATGTGTAGATGATATGCACGAGTAGAACACAAAGAGTTGTGGGTGGTGAAAGTCATACTTCTTACCAGCAACGTCTTATTTTGATTCGGCGGTATTGTGTGGTGAAGCTGCCCGGACCAACCTTACATGTCCACGCACATGAGACCGGTTCCACCGACTGACATGCAACTAGTTTTGCATAAAGGTGGCTGGCGAGTGTCTGTTTCTCCTACTTTAGTTGAATCGAATTTGATTGCGGGCGGTCCTTGAATAAGTTAAAATAACAAACTTGACGAAACACCATTGTGGTTTTATGCGTAGGTAAGAACGGTTCTTGCTAGAAGCCCGTAGCAGCCACATAAAACTTGCAACAACAAACTAGATAACGTCTTACTTGTTTTTGCAGGGTATGATGTGATGTGATATGGTCAAGACATGATGTGATATACATTATTGTATGAGATGTTCATGTTTTGTAAGATATCAGGCAACCATCAGGAGCCTTAGGGTTGTCTCTTTATTGTATGAAATGCAAACTCCGTGTAATTGCTTTAGTTTATCACTATGAGTTAGCAATAGTTATAGAAGAAATAGTTGGCGAGACGACCACGACGCAATGATGGAGATCAAGGTGTCGAGCCCGTGAGGATGGAAATCATGATGATGTGAAAGTGCTAGTTATCGACTAGAGGGGGGTGAATAGGCTATTTTTATGAAAGTCTTCAAAACATGAGGTCTTTGAAGACAAATAGAAGAAACGAACATATTGATATGCAGCGGAAGATAGACTACACTAGATAAGCCATAGTCAAGTAAGCAGTATAGTGAAAGTACGAAGACTATCAACAGCCAGGTAGTATGGATCAGAATGGAAGACGGTATGAAGCCAAACAGCTATTAGTCTTCACACAGTGAAGTCAAACAGATCAGACAGGCAAGCAATGACTTCACGAAGACTAACTGGAAAGTAAAGGAAGTAGGGGATAGAACTAGTTGCTTGATGAAGACAAGGATTTGGTAGACCAGTTTCAGTTGCTGTGACAACTGTACATCTGGTTAGGGAGGCTGAGATTGAACTTAGAAGACCGCGTCTTCACCTTATTCCCCTTGAGCTAAGGACACCCAGTCCTCGCCCAATCACTCTGGTAAGTCTTCAAGGTAGACTTCCAAACCTTCACAGACTTCATTCACCGGTGATCCACAATGGCTGGAGGATTCACAAAGGATTTCTAATTTCGATAGTAACATAATGTTGGATCCATTCCTTTTGAATTGTCACTTTGTCCATCATGATTCTTGGGAAGAGACATTGGCAATAATTCACCTTGGACAATTTATTTGTGAAAATGTATGTCTATTTAAATCGCACATAAAAAAATCTGGTCAAATTTTCATTGTAAATATGAATTCCTTTGTTATAAGAGTAGCTAAACCTTATTTGGCCACTACAGGAGCAACTGTTAATGGTCATTATGGAGAAATCCTTTACAAGGGAGATAGGTTAGTTAGGTTTATATATGAAAAACTGAGATCTAGTGTAACAAGTCTTCTGGTCACGCGGACAGAAAGACTTCGGTGATGTGTAACACTCTTTGGCTCTGGATGTTTTGGGCTTTGTCCTTGCAAGGATCTCTCTCTCAAAGGCTTCGGGGGTGGGTTGCTCTCAAACGACAAAAGTCATGCACTAACTCTAAGCAGCCACCAATTTATGGTGTAGGGGGTGGGATATTTATAGCCAGGAGGCAACCCGTCCTGATATGTCCGAAATGACCCTGGGTCACTGAGGAACCAACACGTGTCCAACGGTCGGATTTCAAACACACGCGACAGCTTGGCTTGAGCTACAAGCAAAGCTAACTCATCCAACTCTGGATAAGATTTGCTCTCATTGTCTTCGCTCGAAGACATAGGATTTTGGTTGAGCATCACATCAGTCATCTGACTTTGTTCACTTGGACCCCACTTAATAGTACGATGGTTCCTATGACTCAATAAAGAAGAAAAAGGAAACTACGAAACAACTATGTCTTCGTACTCCATAGTCTTCAAGTGAATGACTTCACAAACCACCATTGTCTTCAATGTCTTCATACATTTTAGGGGTCATCTCTGGTAGGTAAACCGAATCAATGAGGGGCTACTACCTGTGTTATCCTCCAATTCTCACAAACACATTAGTCCCTCAACCAAGTTTGTCGTCAATACTCCAAAACCAACTAGGGGTGCCACTAGATGCACTTACATGATGCTTTAGAGATGGAGATCAAAAGAACAAGATGATGATGGCCATATCATGTCACATATTTTGATTGCATGTGATGTTTATCTTATATGCATCTTATTTTGCTTAGAATGATGGTAGCATTATAAGATGATCCCTTCACTAAATTTCAAGGTAAAAGTGTTCTCCCTGAGTATGCACTGTTGCGAAAGTTCGTCGTTTCGAGACACCACGTGATGATCGGGTGTGATAGACTCTACATTCACATACAACGGGTGTAAGCCAGTTTTACACACGCGGAATACTTGGGTTAAACTTGACGAGCCTAGTATGTACAGACATGGCCTCGGAACACTGGAGACCGAAAGGTCGAGCATGCGTCATACAGTAGATATGATCAACATAGAGATGTTCACCATTGATGACTACCCCATCTCACGTGGTGATCGGACATGGGTTAGTTGATATGGATCATGTATCACTTAGACAACTCGAGGGATGTTGATTTAAGTGGGAGATCATTAGTAATTTGATTAATTAAACTTAATTTATCATGAACTTAGTCCTGATAGTATTTGCAAATCTATGCTGTAGATCAATAGCTCGTGATATAGCTCCCTTATTTTTGATATGTTCTTAGAGAAAAATAAGTTGAAAGATGATAGTAGCAATGATGCGGACTAGGTCCGTGACCTGAGGATTATCCTCATTGCTGCATAGAAGAATTATGTACTTAATGCACCACTAGGTGACAGACCTATTGCAGGAGCAGATGCAGACGTTATGAACGTTTGGCAAGCTCGATATGATGACTACTTAATAGTTTAGTGTGTCATGCTTTACGGCTTAGAATCGAGACTTCAAAATCGTTTTGAATGCCATGGAGCATATGAGATGTTCTAAGAGCTGAAATTGGTATTTCAGACTCATGCCCGTGTAGAGAGGGATGAGACCTCTGACAAGTACTTTGCCTACAAGATGGAGGAGAATAGCTCAGCCAGTGAGCATGTGCTCAGAATGTCTGAGTACTACAAGCGCTTGAATCAAGTGGGAGTTAATCTTCCAGATAAGATAGTGACTGACAGAGTTCTCTAGTCACTATCACCAAGTTACTAGAACTTCATGATGAACTATAGTATGCAAGGGATAACAAAAACGATTCCCGAGCTCTTCGCGATGCTGAAATCCACAAAGGTAGAAATCAAGAAAGAGCAACAAGTGTTGATGGTTAACAAGACCACTAGTTTCAATAAAAAGGGAAAGGGAAAGAAAGGGAACTTCAAGAAGAGTGGCAAGCAAGTTGCCACTCCCGTGAAGAAACCCAAAGTTGGACCTATGAAACTGAGTGCTTCTACTGCAAAGGAAATGGTCACTGGAAGTGGAACTGCCCTAAAAACTTGGCGGATAAGAAGGATGGCAAAGTGAACAAAGGTATATTTAATACACATGTTATTGATGTGTATTTTACTAGTGTTCGAAGTAACCCCTGGGTATTTGATACCAGATCAGTTGCTAAGATTAGTAACTCGAGACAGGAGTTGCATAGACTAGTTAAAAGTGAGGTGACGATGTGTGTTGGAAATGATTCCAAGGTTGATATGATCACCATCACACACTCCCTCTACCTTCGGGATTAGTGTTGAACCTAAATAAATGTCATTTGGTGTTTGCGTTGAGCATGAATATGATTAGATCATGTTTATTGCAATACATTTATTCATTTAAGTCAGAGAATGATTGTTGTTCTGTTTACATGAATAAAACCTTCTATGGTCATACACCAATGTGAATGGTTTATTGAATCTCGATTGTAGTGATACACATATTCATAATATTAATGCCAAAAGATGCAAAGTTGATAATGATAGTGCAGCATACTTGTGGCACTGTCGTTTAGGTCATATTGGTGTAAAGCGCATGAAGAAACTCCATGCAGATGGACTTTTGGAATCACTTGATTATGAATCATTTGATACTTGCGAACCATGCCTCATGGGCAAGATGACTAAAACTCCATTCTCCGGAACAATGGAGCGAGCTAATGACTTATTGGAAATAATACATACCGATGTATGTGGTTCGATGAGTGTTGAAGCACATGGCGGGTATCGTTATTTTCTGACCTTCATAGATGATTTGAGTAGATATGGGTATATTTACTTGATGAAACACAAGTCTGAAACATTTGAAAAGTTCAAAGCATTTCATAGTGAAGTGGAGAATCATCGTAATAAGAAAATAAAGTTTCTATGATCTGATCGCGGAGGCGAATATTTGAGTTACGAGTTTGGCCTTCATTTAAAACAATGTTGAATTGTTTCACAACTCACGCCACCTAGAACACCATAACGCAATGGTGTATCCGGACGTCATAACCGTACTTTATTGGATATGGTGCGTTCTATGATGTCTCTTACCGATTTACCACTATCGTTTTGGGGTTATGCATTAGAGACAGCCGCATTCACGTTAAACATGGCACCATCTAAATCCGTTGAGACGACACCGTATGAACTATGGTTTGGCAATAAACCTAAGTTGTCGTTTCTTAAAGTTTGGGGTTGCGACACTTATGTCAAAAGGCTTCAGCCTGACAAGCTCGAACCCAAATCGGAGAAGTGCATCTTCATAGGATACCCCTAGGGAAATAATTGGGTACACCTTCTACCACAGATCCGAAGGCAAGATCTTTGTTACCAAGAATGGAACATTTCTAGAGAAGGAGTTTCTCTTGAAAGAAGTGAGTGGGAGGAAAGTAGAACTTGATGAGATAATTATACCTTCTCTCAATTTGGAAAGTAGCACATAAGAGAAATCTGTTCCCGTGATGCCTACACCAACTAGAGAGGAAGCTAATGATGATGATCATGAAACTTCAGATCAAGTTACTACTGGACCTTGTAGGTCGAACAGAGCATGTTCCGCACCAGAGTGGTACGGTAATCCTGTCCTGGAAGTCATGTTACTAGACCATGACGAAACTACGAACAATGAAGAAGCTATGATGAGCCCAGATTCCGACAAATGGCTGAGGCCATAAAATCTGAGATAGGATCCATGTATGAGAACAAAGTGTGGACTTTGGTGGACTTGCCCGATGATCGGCAAGCCATTGAGAATAAATGGATCTTCAAGAAGAATATTCACGCTGATGGTAATGTTACTGTTTACAAAGCTCGACTTGTCGCGAGAGGTTTTCGACAAGTTCAAGGAGTTGACTACATTGAGACTTTCTCACCCGTAGTGATGCTTAAGTCTGTTTGAACCATGTTAGCAATTGCTGCATTTTATAATTATGAAATCTAGAAAATGGACACCAAAACTGCTTTCCTTAATGGATTTCTTAAAGAAGAGTTGTATATGATGCAACCAGAAGGTTTTGTCGATCATAAAGGTGCTAACAAAGTGTGCAAACTCCAGCGATCCATCTATGGACTGGTGCAAGCATCTCGGAGTTGGAATATATGCTTTGATGAGGTGATCAAAGCATATGGTTTTATACAGACTTTCGGTGAATCATGTATTTACAAGAAAGTGAGTGGGAGCTCTGTAGCATTTCTAATATTATATGTGGATGACATATTGCTGATTGGAAATGATATATAATTTCTGGATAGCATAAAAGGATACTTGAATAAGAAATTTTCAATGAAAGACCTTGGTGAAGCTGCTTATATATTGGGCATCAAGATCTATAGAGATAGACCGAGACGCTTGATAGGACTTTCACAAAGCACATACCTTGATAAAGTTTTGAAGAAGTTCAAAATGGATCAGTCAAAGAAAGGGTTCTTGCCTATGTTACAAGGTGTGAAGTTGAGTAAGACTCAAAGCCAGACCACGACAGAAGATAGAGAGAGAATGAAAGCCATTCCCTATGCCTCAGCCATAGGTTCTATAAAGTGAGTCATGCTGTGTACCAGACCTGTTATGTGCCTTGCCATGAGTTTGGCAAGGGGGTACGATAGTGATCCAGGAGTAGATCACAGGACAGTGGTCAAAATTATCCTTAGTTACCTAAGAGGACTAAGGAAATATTTCTCGGTTATGGAGGTGATAAAGAGTTTGTCGTAAAGAGTTACGTCGATGCAAGCTTTGACACCGATTCAGATGACTCTGAGTCTCAATCTGGATACATATTGAAAGTGAGAGCAATTAGCTAAAGTAGCTCCATGTAGAGCATTGTGGACATAGAAATTTGCAAAATACATACGGATTTAAATATGACAGACCCGTTGACTAAACTTCTCTCACAAGCAAAACATGATCACACCTTAGTAATCTTTGGGTGTTAATCACATGGCAATGTGAACTAGATTATTGACTCTAGTAAACTCTTTGGGTGTTGGTCACATAACGATGTGAACTATGGATGTTAATCACATGGCGATGTGAACTAGATTATTGACTCTAGTGCAAGTGGGAGACTGAAGGAAATATGCCCTAGAGGCAATAATAAAGTTGTTATTTTATATTTCCTTATTCATGATAAAGGTTTATTATTCATGGTAGAATTGTATTGATCGGAAACTTAAATACATGTGTGAATACATAAACAAATCCCAAGTCCCTAGTGAGCCTCTACTAGACTAGCTCGTTGATCAAAGATGGTTAAGGTTTCCTAACCATAGACATGAGTTGTCATTTGATAATGGGATCACATCATTAGTAGAATGATGTGATGGACAATACCCATCCGTTAGCTTAGCATTATGATCGTTCAGTTTATTGCTATTGCTTTCTTCATGTCAAATACATATTCCTTCGACTATGAGATTATGCAACTCCCGGATACCGGAGGAATACCTTGTGTGCTATCAAACGTCACAACATAATTGGGTGATCATAAAGATGCTCTATAGGTATCTCCAAAGGTGTTTGTTGGGTTGGCATAGACCAAGATTAGGATTTGTCACTCCGAGTATCGGGGAGGTATCTTTGGGTCCTCTCGGTAATACACATCATAAGCTTGCAAGCAAATGACTAAGGAGTTGGTCACTAGGTGATGTATTACGGACTGAGTAAAAAGACTTGCCAGTAACGAGATTGAACTAGGTATGAATATACCGACGATCGAAACTCGGGCAAGTAACATACCGATGGACAAAGGGAATTATGTATGTTGTCATAACGGTTCGACCGATAAAGATCTTCGTAGAATATGTAGGAGCCAATACGGGATTCCAGGTTTCGCTGTTGTTTATTGACCGGAGAGGTGTCTCGGTCATGTCTACATAGTTCTCGAACCCGTAGGGTCCGCACGCTTAACGTTCGATGACGATATAGTATTATATGAGTTATGTGATTTGGTGATCGAATGTTGTTCGGAATCCCGGATGTGATCACGGACATGACGAGGAGTCTTGAAATGGTCGAGAGGTAAAGATTGATATATAGGACGATGGTATTCGGACACCGGAAGTGTTTCGGGGGGTACCGGGTACTTATCGGGTCACCGGAAGGGGTTCCGGGCACCCCTGGAAAAAGATATGGGCCTTATGGGCGAAGAGGGGAAACACACCAGCCACAAGGGGCTGGTGCACCCCCCCCCCCCATATGGGTCGGCCTAAGGAGGGGAAGGAAAGGGGAGAAGGGAAAGGAAAGTGTGGATTAGGATTCCCACTTCCTTCCCTCTCCCCCCTCTTTTCTTCCCCCTCGGTTAAATATGGCAGGGGGCGCCAACTGGGGAGGACCCCAAGGGCCAGTTCTTTTGGCGGCTTCAAAAATAAGCCGCCCCCCTCCCCCAGCTTTCTCCATAAGTCGTCTCCCTCATTCATTGGGGCTTTTGAACTAACTATGAAATAACTAATTTAGAAGTCTCAACGAATTTAGGGAGCAACTGATTTTTTTAAGCTGAGGAGAGGCAGCTTATTTTTTAAGCCACCCAAAAGAACTGGCCCCAAGTAGGATTCGGCCTACTTGGGGCGCCTCCTGGCAGCCTCCCCTCTCCCTCCCACCTATATATATATATGTGGGGGGGGGGCGAGCATACCCGAGACAATTGCCTACCCATGTGCGGCGCCCCCTCCACCGTTTACACCCAGTGCTTAGGCGAAGCACCACGCCGTCCTATTGACGGAACTCATCTACTACCTCGACGTCTTGCTGGATCAAGAAGGCGATGGACATCACCGAGCTGAACGTGTGCAGAACACGGAGGTGTCGTGCGTTCGATACTTGATCGGTTGAAGCGCGAAGAAGTTCGACCACATCAACCGCGTTGTGAAACTCTTCCGCTTACGGTCTACGAGGGTACGTAGACACACTCTCCCCCTCGTTGTATGCATCTCCATGGATAGATCATTGCGTGTGCGTAGAATTATTTTTGTTTTCCATGCAACGATTCCCAACATTTTTGGCGTCGGAAACAAGTTAGAGGGGTCCACAAGGCAGCGGCAAGCCAGGGGGCGCGCCCTAGGGGGGCACCCTCCACCCTTGCCGCTTCCTCGTGAAGCTTTTGGTCCAACTCCGATGCTCCGTGGGCTTCTTCTGGTCCATAAAAGATCACCGTAAATTTTAAGCTCGTTTGGACTCCGTTTGATATTCCTTTTATGTAAAACTCAAAAACAAGGAAAAAAACAGAAACTGGCACTGGGCTCTGGGTTAATAAGTTAGTCCAAAAAATAATATAAAATAGTATATTAATGCATATAAAACATCCAAAACAGATAATATAATAGCATGGAACAATAAAAAATTGTAGATACGTTGGAGACGTACCAACGGCCAGGGCACGCACACGGCCCCCCTGGTGAATAGGAGGAAGGAGATGTGGGGCTTCGCGGGCTGGGCCATGCACTATCGCTGTCCTGGCCCAAGTGCACAGTGGCACTGTGCTCTTTTCATTTTTATTTTCTGCTTTGTTTATTTCTTTTCTACTTTGCATTTTATTTACATTTCAAATGAATTTTTTACACATGGAAATTGGCAAAAAAATAGTAGGCTATGTTTTGAGTTAGTCCAACAACTTTCCATTTATTTTGAATAGTTTACATATTTGTTTAAATCGAAAAGCTCCAAATAAATGTTGTTGGTCTAGTTTTAAGTAGGTTAAGGACATTTTAAATATCCAAATAATGTGGAGTTTTACATGACAATTTGTTAGTGAATATTTGCAAACCAACATACATTTTTATTTTATAGTTTGAAAATTTAATAATTTGACTTGCATTTGAATTTGAATTAGACTTAGTTTTTTTTATCCAGGAGCAATTAAACTTAGTAAAGCATGATGACATGGCATAATTAGCATAGGTTCACTATAGCTAATCACAGGGGGTGTTACATTGACGCAGAGGGATGGTTGTGTAGCGGCGACGATCACACATCACATGTAGTTATTGGACCGTGGAAACGCGTGGTGACAACACATAAGTGACGTCCACGGTGGTGCTACTCAAGCACCCGGTCTCAAGCTCCGGGGTGAAATCCTAGGTTTGACATGTGTTTGTTATACCTGACAATGGCGATGTTCTACGTCGTTACCTTATTGAAGACATTGCTCGGATATGCTCAGACTAGTTCTTCAGGGTGAAATCCCAGATTATAATATTGGATCCAGTGACGGCGGCGATTGAGCATCGCTTCCTCTCTGAAGGCATTGTTGTTGAAGTAACTCGTCGTCCGTGTGGTGACTTAATCCTTTCTATATTTAATTCGGTAACCTAGATTCAAATCATGGACAAGTGGGAACTCTTTTTGTTTGTATTGCTTTTATCATTTTAACAAAAAAAGGGACTTGGAGTGGCTATTAAAAGTGAGATATTTAATGTGTTGTTGTCTGTCAATGAATGTTATTTCATGACAACACACGGATATTAAGCTAGTACACTTGAAAAGCACCTATGAGGCATTCGGTAGACCGTATCTACCTTAGCTTGGCATGTTGGTTATCGTTTTGGATGCTTGGCCTGCATGAAAATCTTGGCCCAGACGGAACTTAGCCCCAGATCTTTTGGCCGATTCTCCCAAAATCTTTGGAATCGGGGCTCATCCCAGCTTCTCCCAGAATCTTGAACTCATAATTTTTTTACAATCCTGGCTAGTTGGGATGTAAACAACTAGGATTGTCAAAAAAAATATGAGTTCAAGATTTTGGGAGAAGCTGGGTGGAGGGTCCAATTCTCAAGATTCTAGGAGAATCGACCAAAAGAACTGGGCCTTAAGCGCCTCTAGGTCTGCCTGCGAAGGAATGCTCGAATGGGCCATTTCTAGCAAGTCAGGCCCGAGCGAATACAACACAGGGCACGTGGGTGGAGGCGTCCGCATGCGCGGGGCATGCCTGAGACGCCGCATTATTTCCCGAAGCCACGTCGTAAACCCCCTCACCCTTCTCTCACTGCTCACTCTTCCCTCTGTCCACTCTCTCATCGGCGGCGGCGAGCACAAGATCTGGACGACAGGCAATGGCGGCTAGCATCAGAGACAAGATCTGGACGACGAGCACCTGCTTCATCACCCCTCAGGCACGCGTTCATCAATGGCGGCAAGGCCTTAGTCCCTGATGGTATCGATGTACGCATTGATTACAATTCTCGCAGTCGATTTACACAATGATTATACCATTCACACATTCAATTTAGTCACTGAGTGGAGTTCTAGGCTTTGATTTGGGACCGAACAAAGCATATTGAGTTAGGATTCAAGGGGTTTGAATGGGATTGCATAGGATTTTCACTAAATGGGGGGGGGGGTTAATTGATCACAATCACTTATCTATTCAAATCCAATGCAACCAAACAAGCAGTGGAGCCTAGCTGCGGCGAGCCTGAACGCGCTTGGAACGGCGGTAGCCTTGAAGCTTTGTGATCATCAACCTCCATGGGCATTGTAGATCGACCAGGCTCAGGAGCCCTAACCACCATTTGGAACGCTTCGACATTGCCATCATCCACCGTCTCCTCCTGGCCGTCGTCCTCCAGAACGATTGTGGTCGGCGCATACTCAAAAGCTCAAGGTCTTCATGAGCAAGTAAATTGAATGCACCCCAGTCAGCCCATAGGAGATTTCACATATTCATAGCTTTATCCTAGTTGCATGACGATCATACTCCTTGCATTATCATCGATCATATTCAGGAACCAAGGAAGTAAAAAAGAAAGGAAGGGGCGGCCTTTTATCAGAAGGCATGGCCCATCATCAAGCATGAGATCATGGCGGTGTTTCTTAAGCTCTATGTTGGAGATGGCCGTGGTTTCGGTAAGCTTAACCGAGCCCACATTGTCCTCATACCGAAGAAGCCGGACGCGGAGGAGGTTGGAGACTTTCGGCCAATTAGCCTCCCGCACAGTGTGGCTAAGATTTTCGCTAAGTTACTCGCGATGAGAGCGCGTAGAAGAATGAAAGAAATCGTCACGGCTAACCAGTCAGCTTTCATCTGTGGGAGGCATCTACACGACAATTTCCTCCTTGTTAGGCAAGTGGCCAGGAAGTTACACGCTCACAAGGCGGACATCGCTTTTTTGAAGCTTGACATCACTAGGGCTTTTGATTCGCTCAATTGGTCGTTCCTGATGGATGTGATGAGGAGCAAAGGATCCGGCCAAAAGTGGTGCGGTTAGATCTCTATTCTCCTACGGACCACCACCACCAAAGTGATTGTCAATGGAGTTCCCGGCCGAAGCTTCACTCATGTCAAGGGCCTTAGGCAGGGGGATCCAATCTCTCCCCTACTATTCGTCATCGCCATGGATGTGTTGTCACGCATCATGATCAAGGCTGCCAACTTAGGTGTTATCGGAAATTTTACGGGCATCGATGCTCACCAGTCGGTGTCGATCTACGCAGACGACGTGGTCTTATTTGTTAAACCAAAGGAGCTGGACCTCATGTTTGTCAGATCGGTGTTACATGTGTTTGGGGAGGCCTCTGGGCTTAAAATCAACTATCATAAGTCGATGGCCATCTTGATCCATGGGGATATCAGCGACCGAGACCAGGTGCAGTCCATCTTGCATTGTCGTTTGGGCAACTTTCCGTGCAAATACCTTGGTCTCCAACTTGCCATCCGACAGCTTTCGAGGGCCGATTGGCAGCCCATGATCGACCAAGCCAAGAGCTTCGCCCCGGCCTGGCAAAGAGGGCTTATTCATCGCCCAGGACGTTTGGTGCTCGTTAAGTCGGTCATCGCGGCCAAACCCATACATCACTTCATGATCGCGGAGGCTCCAGCTTGGGTTTTTGAAGAGATCGATCAATGGATGCGCTCATTTTTATGGGCTGGTAAGGAGAAAGTGAATGGCGGTCAATGCCTCGTGGCATGGAACTCGGTTTGCGAACCGACTTGGCGAGGTGGTTTGGGCGTTCTTAATCTACAATTGCAAGGGTTGGCCTTGAGAGTGCGATGTGAGTGGCTCAGAAGAACGAATCCTGACAGGCCTTGGCAAGGCTTGCCCATGGCGGTCGATAGAGAGGCTCGGGAGGTTTTTGACAGCATGGTGCACATCATTGTGGGGAAGGGCAGTAAGGTCTTGTTCTGGAGAGACCGATGGATCCATGGCTTTGCGGTCAAGGACATCGCGCCGCTCATCCACGCTCTAGTGGACACGCGTACGATCAATCGCCGCACGGTCGAGGATGGGCTTTTGGAGGGGCGATGGCTGCATGACATCAGTGGAGAGGTTAACTTTGTTGGCCACATGCAGCTTTTACACCTTAATATCGCGATCAGTACGATCAATGGCGACCCCACTAGGGACGATACTTTCTCGTGGCAAGCTGACCCGTCCGGATCCTATACTGCAAAGTCCACCTACAATCGTCTTTGCTAAGGCGCTGAAAGAGCACCCTTTGCCACTTGCATTTGGAGAAGTTGGGCTCTCCTGAAGTGCAAACTCTTCGTCTGGTTGGCAGTTCAGCACCGGATTTGGACTTCTGACAGGAGATTCAGACATGGACTCCAGGATGCTCCGTTCGCCTGCTTCACGTGTCTTCAAGATGAGGACAATGCGGAGCACATCCTCACTCAGTGCGTATACGCTAGGGAAGTGTGGCACTACATTTTTGAGACTTTGAGCTTCAGAGGTAGCGTCCCTAGATCGGAGGATACTCTTCTTGACTGGTGGCTGGCCACGAGGACTAACTTCAGAAAAACATTTAAGCGCGGCTTTGACACGGTCATCATCGCGACCACATGGGCTCTTTGGAAGCAACGCAATGCCAGAGTTTTTCACGGGATCAACCAGTAGAAGACCGCATCCGAGCTGGCCCTTGCCATCATCGCGGAGCTAAAAGAATGGAGACTGGCGGGCTTGGGTGGAGGAGGTTATGGCTCGTTTTGTGAGAGTGTTGGCATAGGCTAGCTAGTTGGGTGCCCTAGGGTGCGCTTTCCTTCGAAAGCTCTTTTTCTTTCCTGTAACTCTTGTAAATAATGCTTGCTCTCTTCTTCTATAAAGGTATGGTACACCTTTGGCGTACTTAAAAAAAAAGAAGGGAGAATGTTTATTTTCTTCTTATTTTCCGAAGATCCCCAAACGCCCAGCATCCTGTGCACTGCACGGCCGCGAATTGGCAACAGCATCTCCTAGCAAGTTCGGCGCTAGTCGGTGTGGTCTATATAAAGCGGCCTCCCCCCTTCGCTCCTCCTTCCCCACCCTTTCGCCTAGTGCCCCTAGGCCGGCCTCCGGGCTCGAACCCACTGCTCTAACAAATAATAAATCCGCGTACAAATCTACCCCCACTGACCCAGATCATCCTCATCCCCATCCGCCCCCGCCGCCGATCCGCGCCACAATTCACATCTGACTTCCCCCAATTTATCTTGCTTCGATTCGATTCTCTTGGTTCGTTCGTAGGGGCTAGGGTTGGGAGCCGATCGCGCGCCGCCGGAGCCGATCGATAGGGTTAGGGTTAGAGGGGGAAGGGGCTGAGATGGAGAAGAAGAAGGCGGCGGTGCCGCTGGTCTGCCACGGCCACTCGCGGCCGGTCGTCGACCTGTTCTACAGCCCCGTCACGCCCGACGGCTACTTCCTCATCAGCGCCAGCAAGGGTAAGCCATCCGCCCTCTCGCCCGCTCTAGCCGTGGCTTGCGATGCGAGGGCAGCAGTTAGTTGTGTGGATTCTATTGCGCAGTGGAATGGATGATACGCTCGCTCCTGTGCTTGTGATGAGACGAATTCTGTTTTGGCGGATGAGTAATGGCCAGTGCCGTGGGTTCTATCGGGATTTAATGTCTCATTTAGTAATCTCATCAGTGCGATTGATTGCCCAGTTTAAAGGTGGTCTGTACCAATTTGAATGGTGAGGTTATCCAATGTATTGATATTCTATAGTTTGTAATTAGGGTGATAAGTAGGACGGCTACTGCTTTACTTGATCATGTGAACTTGAAATGTTTGAGATAGGAAGGGTGGAAGCTAGTAGGGATTATGGTTACCTAATGTGTTGATATTTTGTAATTTTGGTAAGTAGGATGATTACTGCATCCCACAATCATGTGAACGTTTAGATATTTGAGACAGGAAGGGTGGAATGGTCACGAGATATCTCAAGAGTTTATTACCCCGATGGTGATGCTATATTTATTGTTTTCATTTAGTGTATCTTGTGTTTGTTGTCACGTAGTGCAGTTTTTACCATGTAGGTCAGATTTGGAGGACTAAGCGTCTCAATGTACTCTTCATGTCACTCTTGTTCTAGTTGTGGCCTCTTAGTTTGTCACTCATCTCAAATTATTTGTATGTTTTTAAGTCTACTGCTATTCAAGATATCTATGAAGCAACAAATCCCCGCCCCACCAACCACACACAAGCTCACATGTGTAGTCGTAGTCTCCAAGGCTAGATGCCAGATTTAAAGAATTAGTTTGGATCGCCTACTTATTGATGGTTATTACATTGGACAGAATTATTCTGTTCCTGAATTGTCTGGACTCCAGGTATTTGCAGAAAGTAATAATTTCAAGTCTGTTCAGACGAGGGTTTGTAATTGTGTGTTATACTCACTATCCATTTTTCGTATACGCCATTAAGCTGTCACAGTTGTGATGGAGTTAAACCATACTAGTATGAAAGACGTGTTTGTGTCCATAGCTACAAGCAATATAAAAACACTAATATAGGCACACACTAAAATGAACATGGACCTATGAGGACAGGTATAAAATACTAAGTTATGGATAACTGTACATAGATTATTAAACATCTATTTTGTGCATTGATCTGGTTGTGTATTTTGATGTCTCAAACTTGTACTGCTGCAAAATCTATATACACTGTACAGTGTTGGATTCAAAACAAGTATTCCCATATTTGACAAAAGAGGGACCGGATCTGCATCTATTTGCATCTCTAGCAGATGTCATCCCATTTGTTTTTATGTAAATGCATGTATCTTCTAGATTTACACGAGTTATTTTAACTTTGAATTAATAAGTGAATGATTAAAAGATGTTTTTGTCTTTGAGTTGAACAATAACCAATACATGTATTTTTTTTGGTTATAAGTATTAGGATATTGTGACATGGCTGATAGAGGATGTTTTGTCTCTTAATTTTTGCTTGATATTAATATTACAAATACTGGAAAAGAGAGAAACGTAAACTTTAAAGCATATCACTTGAGGTTCTACCCTGTAGTAAACTTAAATATGTGTTAGAGAAATGTATTGTCTTGTTTGATTGCTGGCTATCAAATATAGCTAATATTGTGTACTTCCCTTTGCAGACTCAAATCCAATGCTTCGTAATGGTGAGACTGGAGATTGGATTGGGACTTTTGAAGGTCATAAAGGTGCTGTTTGGAGCTGTTGCCTTGACACAAATGCTCTGCGTGCTGCCTCTGGTTCTGCAGACTTTTCAGCGTATGATTTTCTTATGCATTGTTTGGTTCCAGTTGCTGTATCAATTGATGCTTATCCTATGTATTGTTCTTTTTTTTCTGTGTGTAATGCTTCTGTGCTGGTGGTAGTATGTTCGCTCAGTCGTTTTGCCACCTCTCCGCTCCTTATCTTCTCCCGCAATGGCAGTGTTCTTCTTAGACAAAGGTGGCTGCTGGTGGCAGGGTTAGGATTAAGGTCCAGTTTGTTAGGGCTGGTTCACCAGGATTCTTGAGGCCTGGACTGTAGAATTACTAAATTAGGGTGGGGGTGTTTATGGTGCTATCAGACGCGGGATTGGAGGGGGCAGTGTGCGGTGGTGGTGGGTCGTATGTGTGCCAGTTAGGTTGAGTGGAGGCGGGGGTGGGAAAGAGGCTACGTCCGTGGACGGAACGCATGGATAACCACGACACTGGTTGGCCTAGTCAGCATGGCAGTGAAAGTAGGGGCAAGATGAGGAAAATGTTGATGGCTAGTAGTGGTGCACTAATGTGTGTCTGGTACCGCAATAACTGCATGTTTTCTTGCATCTTGATTTGGAATATTGCAAAGTTATTTAACCAAATTCCACTTATAGCCATTAAACTGCACATGCTTTGCTAATTTGGTAGTCTTGTCCACTGTTGGCTGCATTTATGGTACGAAGGCCCAAAGAATCAAACAGCATAGTAAAATATTGTACTACTTAAGTCTACTTAGGAATTAATGGGCATTCATAAGTAGGTCAATGTGCATATACATAAATCACAGACTGTTCTCTCAAATTTCTTCCGTTGTAAATATATATTCTAGATGCAAAACCAGGGCTTTGTACAAAATGGATTCAATGAAAGATCTGTTGCAAGTGTGTGCAGGACAATAAGAACGAGCATGTTTGCAAGAAATAATGCTAATCAGCAAGCATCATAGTTCTCTAATGTTAATACTCATAGATGGCCCCATCTTCATATTCCTGAGTTTAGCTTGCTGTTTTCATTGACATATCCATTGACACCTTCTCCATTTTCTTTTCTTCTCAGTAAAGTATGGGATGCACTAACAGGTGATGAACTACATTCATTTGAACACAAGCATATAGTCCGTGCATGTGCCTTTTCTAAGGTATTGCTTATTCAAACTGATGCCCTGCGGCATCCCTTTTTGTTCCTAATGTTGGTTGTTACCTTTATGGTCTACTAAATTAGTGCATGATCTAATCTAATTTTTTATTCCTGCCTAAAATATATTAGCTATCAAAGGCGAACATTGGTTTCTGAAATCTGGACCATTTTACATGCTTTAGCCGATTGTTGTTGTCTTGAGCAGTTTTTAACCTAATTAAATTGCAAATGTCACTGCAGGACACCCACCTGTTGCTTACTGGAGGTATGGAAAAGATTTTGCGTGTATACGATTTGAACAAACCAGATGTTGCTCCGAAAGAACTTGACAAATCACCTGGTTCTGTCCGAACTGTTGCTTGGCTTCATAATGACCAAACTATACTGAGTTCCTGCACTGATACGGGTGGAGTAAGGTGTGTTTGTGTGTCTGGAGGAAACGCCTCTATTTTGGTATCCTAAACATGTACTGGTTGGCTATATAGCATTCTCCGTCTCGAATAACTAGTATGGGTTTTGACAGGTTATGGGATGTGAGGAGTGAAAAAATTGTCCAAACTCTTGAAACCAAGGGACCTGTTACCAGTGCAGAAGTAAGCCAGGATGGCAGGTTCATCACCACAGCTGATGGCTCAAGTGTAAAATTTTGGGATGCTAATCAGTAAGTCTTTGTCTGTTGACACTTTTCTGCATCATATGAATAGATCAATTCCTTAAGTACAAACCTTTTGGTGGTTACCCTGCAGCTTTGGGCTTGTTAAAAGCTATGATATGCCGTTTATTGTGGAGTCAGCTTCACTTGAACCGAAGTCCGGGAGCAAATTCATTGCTGGAGGAGAAGATATGTGGGTTCATGTATTTGATTTCCTCACTGGTGAAGAAATAAGTAAGTCAATCTATTTTAACATTTAATCATCCATTCTTCTGTTCAATCAGCGTGGTTCGCAACTTTGCATTATCCAAACAGAAACACCAGCACCACATGTTATTTTGGTTTCATCTTATTTGTAGCTTCTGCACATGAAATCTGCTGTTAGTTACAATTAAGACCATGAAACTAAAATTCTGCGTTCAGAAGTTAATCTCCTTGAATGGCGAGCTTTTATTCTACTACTCTTATAAAAAACCGAGTTGGTGATGATGGTGTGCCTGCCATCTTGTAATATAGACTGTCCGATCTATATCTGACGGATAGAAAGCAAACTACGACAATTTTACAAAAGATACCCGCACCTCTCTCCATATTTACAGACAAGGCCTTGCCTCGTTCATCCTTATCTCCCACAAGATAAACTACTCATACATATGCATCTTGATGTTCCGTGCAACACATGGGCATTTTGCTAGTATTATATTATAAAGCAGTTGGAAAGGAACATTGGAAATGGATCAATATGTTGTTCTATATTTCAATGATGAGATTCATCAATGTAATCTTAAGCAAGAGTTCCACCGGCACCGAGACTAGTTTATTAGTACTATTTTCACTCATCGTTATTTCATGTGTTTTTTGATATTCTGCGTTGACTATTTGATGGTATTTATGTTGCAGTATTGTCATGTTACTGGTTTGATTGTGCTTCAATTGTATACTTTTCAGAAGTTATTATTGGTTCCTTTTCCTCTCAATTACACTTTGCCATGCTGACATAACCGAGTATTGTTGTATTGTGCAGCCTGTAACAAAGGGCATCATGGTCCAGTTCACTGCGTCCGGTTTGCACCTGGTGGCGAATCATACGCCTCAGGGTCGGAAGATGGTACTATTCGGATCTGGCAGCTGAGCCCACCTAACTTGGATGCTGAGGAGGCGGTCGATACAAATGGTAAACCCAAGGCTGGAGCAGAGGAGATTGCGTGTAAGATCGAAGGCTTCCACATTGCCAAGGAGGAGAAGGCCGGGGAGTAGGATTACATCGTTGGATGAGATGCTGTTGTGTTCAAAGCTGCTCTTTCCGCCTTGCCTTGCGTCTGTTCGTCAAAGCCGGTGTCCGACGCAAGTGTGGCTGGCTTGTATGAGTAGTTAACTGCGCCGTGGGAAAAATCTTGCCCTTCATCGAGCAACTGCTAGGGATTTTTTGGTACACCGAGAATAAGCCAAGAGTAGAACATTTTGTGGATGAGGTGTTGATCAGGATTAGATTGAGATGCCATTGTGTATTTTGTGTTGACACATTTTTGTCCCACCCTTTTATGTTGACGATGATAGACGAAATGGTGTTGTTTTGGTTGATATTCGCTGGAGAACATGGCAGAAAGACAAAATGATATTTCCAGCGGCACTGCCTCGTGTTGTTGACAGTTTAGTAAACTGCATTACAGTGGTAACATCGCCTGTTTGTCGCATTACTTTGTTGCCGACCGTTTAGGTGCCCTTGAAATGCGCATATCCATGCCTTCGTGCAGCAGGTGGATTAAACAACGGTTACATTCTTACTGAGCTCGCCATCACAAGGGTTTTCCAGGTTAACTAGGCCCCTCAACACATGGGTAGTTGAAGTCAGTCAGCAGAGAAATTAGTCGTAGGCTACCGTAACTAGGTCTTCCATATTCCAGTGTGAGGGTGGTGCCCGGAGATGAGTAAAGTCTGTTTAAAACCTTAAAGTCGTAGACCTCGTCGGAATTGAACCTCCACCTCTGAATTCCTGAAATCTGTACCCTAACCTTTCTAATCCCAGTCAACATCAACCCTGGACCAATTTGGCGCACCGGGAAAATATCAATCCCGCCCTGAATCATAGTCTGCTCTCACTGATATCTCTGTCCCACATGTCATATTCATCTTCTATCCTCAATCCTCTCTCCCAAAATCAGCGCGGCGCCGAGAAGCAGGAGACTGGGCATTGCAGATGAAGGGCGTCGGGTGCGGGCGTTTCTCGATTCGCATGGCCCACGCGGGGAATCTACGGAGGTGCCCTGCATGCAGAGCATGATGTCGCCGGTGCGCGGCGAGTCGTCACTCGTCAGAGGAGGAACGGGAGCTGGGAGGACGGCACGCGATGGCGTGCACGGTGTGGAGGTGGCCGCGCTCACGTCGACTTGGCGGAACCGTGCTTGCAAGTTTAGGAAATGGTAGAGCAGCGCGCTGCGAGCTTCCAGGTCGACGCGGCGGACCCGTGTGCCGGCGAGCTCCGTCACAACGATGGCGGCAGGAGGTGCACAATGTTGTGTGCACGTACAACAGACACATGATCCCGCTTGCTCGACTGCGTGCTCAAGTCCCCTCGGCAACCACATCACTGGCACTACGTGGTGCAACGCGCAACATGGTGACCAAGGTACTCAGGTACTGCCTGGAGACGTGTCTAGCTAGCGTATTCCCGGCGGCAGGCGAAGCCGGCGCCGGCGATGCCGTCGGACCACGGCAAGACAAGGAGCTTACTCATCCGATGCTTTTCTTTTAACAACGTACTTTCACAGTTTCACGTACATAGAAGCTGGCTTATTTTTGAACACATAAAAGCTGGCTTTAAGCAGGCAGACAGGTGGATGTATAATGTATTCTGAGCTAGCTCACGTACGTACGTAGAAATTTACACGCCTTCTAGCTTTGATCGATCCGTGTCGCTTCGGGGCCTTCAACATGCGGCCACGGCCGGCGGCATGACCTGCAGGTGACATGGGAGCGGCGCACTCTTTGCCGGCGACCGGCGGAAAGACACCTGGGGAACGTTCGTTGGGGTATACCGTGGAGTTTGCTACGCACCACAGTGCTAGCTGCTGTAGATGCTTGCAACGAGGTAAGCAAAGTCGCTCGGGCAGCTCGAAGCAACAACAGCGAGAAAGAAAAATATGACATGTAGGGGCCCTGAATCGGTGAGAGAACCTAGTAACCCCGGTCACGATTGCCTATTTTCATGCGACAAACAGGTTTAGGATCAATGCAGGGTTGATATTGATTGGGATTAGAAAAGTTAGGGTATCGATTTTAAGGATTCAGACTTAAGGATTCAATTCCGACGGGCTCTATAAGTATAAGGTTTAAAATAGACATCACTCCCCGGAAATACTGTGTGACGGCACCGCTCACCCCATCCCGTGAGGGGTAAAACCGGGAGATCCGTGGACAAGCACGCGCGCACTGGACCAGACTCCAGGCAGTCAGTCAGGCCCGTCGGCGTCGTGGACACAAAGGACGGACAGGCACTGGGGCGGGGGGTCCGCCCTGCTCGCAACTTGCAGCTTTGCAGCGCCGGTACACGCCGCGCTGATAATTTCATTTCATCATAGGCCCCGCCTCCCCCTTCCTTTCCTCCCCCCTCACCACACCCCTCTCTCTCTCCAAAATCAAATCAAACCGGAGCCAAATCAAAGCAGCTCCTTCCCGGAACACCGGCCGGGAACCCCTCCCCGCCGGATCCGCCCCCGCCCCCTCCCCCGCCTCCGCCCGCGGTTCGATCCGGCGCGGCCGCCTCCGGGCCTGCATTCGAGGGGCTCCGGTCGCCGGCGCCGAGTCGTCCCCTCTTCGGTCCGTTCTCTTCCCTTCCCCCCTGCCTTCAGTGCTGCTCTTCTCCGCGCCGTGTTCCAGTTGTAGGCATTCCTGGGGCGCTCCTTGCTTGGTTCGCGCTGGGGGCGAGAGCGCGGGGCTGGCGAGGTAGGGTTTGGGCTCCGGAAGTCGCGTCCCCTCTCCCCGGGGGTCTCGGTCCTTGGTGATGAGCGGGGAGGCGACGCAATGCTGCTGTTTCACTGGGGTTTAGTGTGCCAATTTTGTTGTATTTTTTTTCTTGTCATGGTGGTTCCATGTTGTTTCCCTGCCGTGAGATTCCAACGGTACGTAGGTCCTCGCATCTAGTGCGTTCTGTACCCTTTTGGAAGATTCCGGGGTAGCTCTATGGCAGGTATAACAGGGATGTTGCGTTATTAGTTTTAGATAGACGAGCCCCAGAAGATGGTTTGCATTATCAGCAGGTTTAATTTACTCACTACTTGGACGTCCCTGTCAGTTTACTGTACATTTCTCTGTACATTTCTCTCGTTAGATGGAATTTTGCTAGGGATTATAGGAAGTAGGCTATGTAGCTATCACCCATGTTTGAACCAAATGCAACTTCCCCGAGTCCTCTTTGCTAGAGTTTGCAAATAAATAGAACATGTCCTATATAATATCAACAAGTTTGGGTGAATCTCACTTTCCTTTGGTGGAGTTGTCACTAATGTGTTGTGTTGGTAATTTTTGCCCCTTTTTTAGTGGATAATTTTTTGCCAGTCAACTTCACATAGTTATAACATATTCAATCACCATACTTAAGCAGTGACAGAAGGGGAAATAAAAGATAAGCTTTCAAGCATGCTATATTAATTTGCTACTTCAAACTTCAAAGTATTTTTATATGCTGACCATGGATTAAATGATCCGTTGGACTATGCTTTGTTCCTTAAGAGATTTTTTTCTTTCGTTTTGCTGATAATATGATTGCATGATGCAGTTTGAAGTATAATTTTGGAGGATCTGACTAAGGAAGCACATAAGATCGACCTGTTCTTAATGGATAAAATACCTGCTGATTGCCCTTATCCTGGATGTTTCTTCTGTGTTATGAAGGAAGCAAACCCTAGCAAAAGAAGAGCAAGTGTGCTGAAATTCTTTAGAGAACTTCCTTCCCAAGATGATGATGGCCAAGTTCTCCCTATCAGTGGCCTTTGGAACACTGCCATGGCACACCCAAATGACCCTGAATTCA
This sequence comes from Aegilops longissima, assembly GCA_021605205.1. NCBI lineage: Eukaryota > Viridiplantae > Streptophyta > Magnoliopsida > Poales > Poaceae > Aegilops > Aegilops longissima. Next base: position 385,205,370 of record CM038680.1, read on the forward strand.
TCAACTTGGGAATATTTGAGTGCATGGCAGCTCTAATATGGAAGGGCCTGAAAAACAGGCGTTGGCTTTCACATGATCAGAATATCTACATCCCATATTATGCAGCACATGTTATTGGATCCTATACGATGAATATGGAGGAGTTTGCAGAACGCGCTGTTCGTGCCGGAGTAATACCTCCATTAGTTGAACTCTTAAGAGGTAGGCTGACCTGGGTGGAGCAAAGAGTTGCTGTCAGAGCTTTGGGGCATTTGGCTACATACCCTAGTACATTTCCTGCTGTTGCTGATCATGGAGAAGTGCTTGAACTTGCAATTCAACTTGCCTCAAGCTCTCTAGAAATTGTGTACTCTCATTTTTACCAATTCGTAGATCGGAGACTTGGCTACCACTGTGATCTTCTTACACGTGGTATGGGTGGTGCTGAAATGGAATCTCGTAAAGCTGAGGAATGGGCTAGCCAACTGCAGTGCTGGTCTTTGCAGCTCATAAACTGCTTTGCATTTAAGCCTGAGTTTCTCCATGATATCTGCAAGCCTGAATTTCTAGCTAAGTTACCTGGTATGTGGGGTGGACTTGTGAATGAGAACTCACCTGCTGGTGTTGGTTTACTAAGAACAATCTGCCAGAGCAAGCTTGGACGAGGTCATGTTGCTAATATTTCTGGTGTCATTGAAGCTTTATGTAATATTGCTCGTTCTTCAGATGACTGGCAATACATGGCCATTGATTGTCTACTCTGGTTAGTGCAGGATCCTAGTACATATCATAAGGTAAGACATTCAAATTTTTTACACAATGCTCGAAGGGATGCTTAAACATGATCAAGAATTCTAATTTAGTGTCTTGTCACATAGTGCCCATTCACATGCCCTAATTGAAATTGCCTGGATTATATTTGTTGAATTGCTTGAGCTTTAAAGATATCGACAAGTATCTGTTTTTCCTTGGAAATGATAACAAGAAAATTTGTACAGTTTAAATGTAAATTACATAATTTCTGATAAACATTAGGAAATGAAGTGTTGTACTAGTATTTTGAGCTGACAATTTTTCAGAAATGATATTAAGTTTCACTTTCTATATTGGATTTGTAACATTAAATTTCGTTGGAGATAACTGCAAATTACATAACTCTTTGTAAATCTTTGGAAATGAAGAGCTGAGTATTTTGAGCTACCAATTTCTGATTATTTTATTATCTTAAAATACTATTGTTAAGCTTAGGGTGCTGCATCTATGGTCTGTTTAAGCGGTATAATGATTTCAACTGTTAAGCATTTCAGATATTGTTTGGTGCGAGCTTGTCTGCTTTCTTTTTGTTAATGCTAGTTCAGAATGGTTACTGTTGCTGGTTATTAGCTAAAAAAAGCCTTTATCATTGCTGTAGTCCTGTCTGGATGCAACATATAATTGTTTGTTTAGCTTTGGTTTTTATAACTTTAGTTGCTTTTCCCATGTGTACAGGTTATAGATAAAATCGCCCCGACACTGATAGATTTAGCAGATATTTCCACACTTGGTGATTACAAAAGGCTGGGTGACACTATTGTCACAGTCCTCCAAGAGTGTATGCAACAAAATGGGAATTCACGGAATTCAATTAGTAGTCACACCAAAGAAGAAATTGATGAGCTCTTGAGTTTCAAGCAGAAACTGAAATCGGAAAAGAATATGCCGAAAGAGGATCTTCATATAAAACAAGCTGCAGCATTGGTTGTAAAATTGGAAGGAAATTCTCTGTTCTCTTCAGGAAATATAGAAGGAGCTGCAGCTAAGTACTCTGAAGCACTCGCATTGTGTCCAATGAAGTCCAAGAAAGAAAGAGTGGTGCTTCATAGCAACCGAGCTCAGTGTTATCTTCTCCTGCAGCAACCTTTGGCTGCCATCAGTGACGCTACCCGTGCGTTGTGCCTTCATAGTCCGTTGAATCGACATGCCAAAAGTTTGTGGAGAAGAGCTCAAGCATATGATATGCTTGGTTTAGCCAAAGAGAGCCTGCTGGATGCAATTCTGTTTATAAATGAATGCTCTCAGTCCAGTGATCCTGATCTATCCTTGAGGCAAAACAAGGTTCCTGATTACGCTGAGCGATTGGTAAAGAAGCAGATGCGTGCTGCTTGGTTATTCAGGGAATCATCCCTAAAACATGGTGGAATCCATTGTGAGGGAGATGCTAGTGATGCATTTGGTCAAGAGGCCGATGACTCTGAGTGGGAGACAGTGAGTGAAAGCGATGGTGAAGATGATGAAAGGAGAGAAGCAGATGATGAAACTGAATGGAAGAGTGGTGGTCACAGGGAAGATGCGTACGAGAAAAGCTGAGAAACAGGTTTGCAGAAAAAAGTGCTGTCCCTTTATTTATCTATTTTAACTGTGGTTTCCTTCTAATAAGTGTAGTGTAATGCATGTAAGAACATTTGATTTCTTTTGAAGAATAACTATGATGTGAAAATTAAACAACTTTTCTCACCATTCCCTAATTATCCTACAAACAGGAGTGGTGTAGTGGGCAAACAGTGACAGGAATTGTAACTAAAAGTTGTATGTACCGTAGCCACCCCAAGATATTCTTTTAAGAAAAGAAATTAGAAAATTTCCTGCCTCAGTGCTCAATCTATATGCCGTACACACATAATCAGTAGCAATCTGCGATTTGTTTACCTTTTCCTGACTTTAGAAAGGTGATGTTTCATTATGGCTAGTACAAACAACTCGCAACTAGGGTGCCTTCCTAATCCAAGCATCTGTTGTCTTTCAGGTTTTGGTGCTATCTATTGTTATCTGGTAAGATTGCTCTCATTGTGCTTGTCGTCGGAAGCAGCAACAACAACAGAAGCAGCCGCTTGCCTGCTGCCCTGCAAAAGCTAAATTAAGTTGTGGAAACTATATGAGTCTGCTACTGAAAGCTCATAAAAATGTAGCTTTCAAAAGTATGTCTGGTGTCACCGTATTGTCCGCATGGAGAGCAAGGCCAAAATTTAGCCGTTGCCCTCGCCGTGTTCTTTGGTCTGTGTGAGTTGCTATGACAGACTATTGAGAATGTTGTCTTGCTCTTGATTGGTGTTGTAAATTGAACAGAACAGTACCTTAGTTCTATCTTAAACATCATCAATTTGTGAATGAGCTTTACCTTGAAGACGCAATGCAAGTGATATACTTCTGTGCGTCTTGAAATTTCCATTTGTGTGGCACAGATGATCGAGTGCTTGATCACAACAGGAAACCTTTTTTCCAATTTACTCTAGATATCTTTGCGCTATTCGCAGTGCAGTGGAATAGTTGACGAACGTGCATGAACAGGTGATACAGGGCAAAAACCATGATATAAAGAACAGAAAAAATATAATCACTCACCGTATCATGGTTTTGGTTACTGTCGGAAGACAAACTCTTTCTATGGAATTTGATCTGTATATGAGTAATCTTTGCATCATGGTTTTGGTTACTGTCGGAAGACATGCTTTTCTACCTTTTTATGGAATTTGATCTGTATATACGTAATTTTTGCATCACAGTTTTGGTAATTGTCAGTAGACATGCTTTTCTACCTTTTTATGGAATTTGATCTGTATATGCGTAATCTTTGCATCCTACGCGGTTGTCTGGTCTTAGACGTTTCAACCTCCAAATTCATGCATAAACTTTCAGCCCTATATTTTTCAACTTGAAAAGTCACATAAAAACATTTCAACATCCTAGCCTAGCCGTCTCAGTCCACTATTTTGAAAATAAGGTGTAAGTGAGAAGTCTTTTTTTAGGGGAAATTGCTCTTTTATTCATAGTTCATCTCTTCTGTAACCTCGGAGCGGACACACTCCGGGGCACATGAAGCCAAGTTTTACAAAGCGACTTACACCAACCCTTCCTAGCTAGGACATGTGCTACTTTATTTGCACTCCTACGCCGAACAACACGGTGCTCCTGAACCGCTCCAAGCAAGGTTTTGATTTCATGTACCAGATGCCCAGTGTGAGAGAAATCTTTGTTGACATCTAGCAGCTTCCTGACCGCTTCCTTAGAGTCCGTCTCGAGGATGAGCTTCTGCACATTGAGCTCTTGAGCAAGCAGTATGGCTCGGCGACACGCTTGCAGCTCCGCTACTTCAGGATCCATGACGGTCGGAAAAAAATGGCATGCTCCTGCTAAGAATTCATCATGGCAGTCCCTAAGGACTACACCTCCCGCTCCCGACCCTTTGCTCTTCTCCATTGCTCCATCAGCATTTGCTTTCACCCATCCTATGCCTGGGTTCCTCCAAGTTTGCAGAACTCGCTGTTCCGGTTGTTTCAATTCCTATGCCCACACTTCCCCTCTTCACCTATGCCATGCCGCTAGGATTGCGTCTTCATGGTAGTGCGGACCCGGTGGAAAGGGGAAGGTAGGAGTCAACTTGTCACATCCCTAGTGCTGGTATGCTCAAGGCTAGCTAGTCATTGTGCATCATGTTTAAATTCCATTTAAATTTGAAATGGGGATTTGTGAAACCCTCAGAATAACTTTTGGAAATGACCTAAATAAAAAAAATTGCTCCAAAAGGGTCCAAGAAATGCTCATGTTGCCCTCTGAAAATATTGGACAGAGATATAAATCAAACCAATATTTTTAGGATCTCATAAGTATTTATTTTGGGCATTTGGAATTAATGCAGTAATTATTTGCCTTGGATATATATTATTATATATATAAAATATTGTCCAAAAATTGTGCCTTTTGTTGAGGAGCTCGGAATAATATAGTTAGCCCCCGCAAAAATTGGCATAATTAAATAAATTGGTTTAGTATTTTATCTAAACCAAAACAAATGTCCAGAAAAATAGAAAAGGAAATGAATAGGAAAAGGGAGCTTACTGGCTTACCTCCCACCGCAGCCCAGCTCTCTCAGGGCTCTGCCCAGTGCCCACCGACCGCCAAGTGCCGCCGCTTCTTCCTTGCGCCAGAGGAGGGGCGGGGGGGCGCCGGCTGCCTGCTGCCACGCGTCCGCCACGCCACTGCCGCCTGTCCTCCCTCGCCGCTCGACGCCTGAACGACGCCACGCGCCGCTCCGCACTCTCTCGCTCTCTCGTTCCTCCCCTTCCTCGAGCTCTCTCCCACCGCACCTAACGCCACCGAGCGCGCCGCCGCCGCCGTGGCCACCGCCCCTCGTTCCCCGTCGTGTCCACGCGCTCCGCCACGACCTCTCTACCCTCGTCAAGCCACGCTCCCGGACGCTCCATCACCCCCACCGCCGTCTTCCTCAACTCCCGGCCGTGCAGATCTCCGGCGATCAGACGCCGTCATCAGCGATCCCGAGCCCGTTTGACGCCACAGAATCGCGGTGAGCTCCGCCACCGCTCCTCTCTCCGCTTCGCCCTCAGACGCCGTAGCGCGTCCCCGCCGAGCCCGAGCTCCGGCGCCCGCTGCTTCGCTCGCTTCTCGAAGCGGAGAGCACGGGCTACGCCCGGTGCTCTCCGACGCCGTTCCCGTGGCCTATAACGCGGACTCCGCCGAGCCCCGTGGTCGCCGGCGGCTTAACGCCGGTGGGGTTGACCGTTTGACCTCGCCGGGCCGTCAGGTGGGCCCCGTGGGTCAGGTGATTAGCTTAAGGCTAATCACCAACTAACCTAACCCCTCCTGACACTGACCGGTGGGCCCTAGTGCCCCTAATCTCTAATTAAACTAAACTAACCCCCCCTGTTAACCCGTGTCACTGACGTGTGGCCCCCACACGTCAGGTTTGACCCTGGTCAGCCCCGGTTGGCCTGCTGATGCAGGCATGACGTCATGCTGGCGCAACACTATATTTTCTGGAATTAATTTAAATCAGGAAATTCCAGAATATATTCAAAACTTCAAAAATTCATAGAAATTCAACCGTAGCTCAGATTGAAATAATTTATATATGAAAAATTATCAGAAAAATTCAATCTATCCATCTGTACTAGTTTCATGCATGACAAACCAACTTATACATGCTGTATAAGTGAAACTCTAAAATGGCATTTATAAGAGCCTACTTTGGAATTGCATTTGAACCTTGGGTTCAAATGGACTTCATCCAAATCGAATACCAGTTGCATTAACTCAAACAGCATCACATCTACATGCCATGTTCATGCATCATATTGTTGCATGTGATTGTGTATTGATTGCCGGCACCGTTCCTTCTCGATAGGTCCTGCTCCGAGACGCGTTCAGTAGTGTCTGCCTATGAAGCGGTGCCTCCTTGGTGATTTACCTGCAAGCAAATCCCTTGTTCATTCCGATACAATCCTACTCTCTCGCTCCTGCTCTCGTTATTGCATTAGGACAACAGCGATTCACCGCTACTTTGTGTGCGGTAGTTGAACCCATTCCTCTGCATGACCTGTCATTGCCACAAGAATAGTTAAAACCCACTAGCATGTGTAGGAGTTGATTGAGCCATGTTGTGTTCCTACCATGCTATGCCTGCTATTGCTTAGAGTTGTGTCAGGTCCGATTCATTGGGAATGAATTGGAGCATGTTCTATGTTCCGAGGTCGAGAGTGAAGTGTGTGAACACGATTTGGTAAAGGTAGTGGTGAGAGGCCATGTAGGAGTACATGGTGGGTTGTCTCACCGAACCGTTCTTAAGCATCGAGTTCTATGTATGTTGTCCAATGACTCGATACTACCACACATTGGGTTCCGTAACTCGACCCTCTCGACTTATTAATCAACTTGACCTCTGGCCGTGAGTCGCAACTAGTTTCGGTGTTTGTAGGTAGTGCTATTTTTCTACCAAGTGGCACCCGCAGGTGGGCTTGGGACAGACTAGGCATGTGTGGCACGGTGTACCAAGTGGCACCGGATGGTGGGCTTGGGAACCCTGCTCACATCGTTTGGGGTCGTGAGCGACACCCCGCCGGATCTCCTTGCGGATGGAACCCGAATAGGCGATAAGCCGGACTAGAGTCTTGTGTGGTTAGTCGTCGTGGCCGACACCCTCGCCAAAGCTTCCGCTTGAAGGTTGCCGAGATACATGACGTGTATATGGCGGTAAGTGGCGAGAGCGTGTGTGAAGAAGTACACCCCTGCAAGGTTATCATGATCTATTCGAATAGCCGTGTCCTCGGTTATGGACTTCTTGGATGCTTACGTGGTACATAGACAACTTGAAGTGGATACCCTAAAATGCTCAAGACAAGTGTGAGTACTATGGATGGCCTTCTCGTATGGAGACGGGAATGAATCCGTAGTAGAGTATTGATGTGGTGATTAGTGGACTCGTGTACATTGTCTCACCTCAAGAGTTTCTTGTAGTCGTAGAACAGGATAGCCACAGAGTCAAAGCTGGCTTGCTGCAACTAAACCCCACATTACCTTTTGACACTAATGCATGTATGATAGGATCGATGTAAGTCTTCTTGAGTACCTTTGTACTCACGTTGTTTTATTTATGTTTTTGCAATGAGACTTTGGTCTTACTAGTAGTTCCGCTTGGACTTGACGAGTAGCTTGTTACCTCAGCTACGATCTTGTACCTTGGGAGGGTCTTGTAATAGTCAGGCTTCTCGGCCTTTTCCTTTTGTAGATGTCGTACTCGGACATGTAATGCTTCCGCTTGTTGTTTGTATGTTTCAATGATGGGTCATGTGACCCTGTTTGTATTTATTGCTATGTGGCTCTTCCGAGCCTTTATCTATAAGAGTTTGCGTTATGTTGTGATGCCTTGTTGTACAAGCACATACTTGCATGTTATGCGACGTGTAACTTGTATTGCTATGTGTGGGATCCGACAACCTAGTTGTTTATCCTTGGTAGCCTCTCTTATGGGGAAATGTAGTCTCGTGCTTACGAGCGATAGTAGTCCGCTACAGCCCGGTTCACCGGAGTCCTCGCTAGCCAAAGACTACCGCTTGGACGCTTGATCGGCCGGCATGTGTTTCACTTCGTTCCTATGTACGTCCTTCGGGAAATGTCACGCGTGTTATTCGAGTCCGCCTAGCTGCTACAGCCGGGATACCGGAGTCCTGTTAGCCAGTGCTACAGCCCGAATATATACGTTGATGACCGACATGCTCGATGTGATTCATGTATGCCTGTCCCCATAGGTTAGCGCCGCTTTGGGTTCACGACTAGCCATGTCGGCCCGGTTCTTTGTCATATGGATGCTAGCGACACTATCATATACGTGAGCCAAAAGACGCAAACGGTCCGGGCCATGGTAAGGCGACACCGTGGGGATACCGTGCGTGAGGCCGCAAAGGAATATGATGTGTTACATGCTAGATCGGTGTGACTTAGGATCGGGTCCCGACAGCTTTGGTATCGAGCTCGATTGCTCAGAGGATTTCCAAGCCAACCCGATCGAAGTTGAGTCTAGAAATGCTTTAGTTATATAGGGAATTGATTGTGGAAGGAACGTAAGGCTCTTTTTACTCCTTTACCTCATGGCCTCGATCCGAGTCGCCCTATCTTTCCTACGGGTTAAGGAACTAGGCTATCTCTTACATCATCGAGGATCACGTGTTACTAATTCCGTAGTCCCATAGGATTGGGTTGATCGAGTCTTACCCAGTTTTCGAGTACCCTCGAGATAGCATGTTTAGTATTACCCCGAACCTTTGATTGATGATGTTGAGTATGGTGCTACCCCATTTTGCGAATGTTTCATTTTGAACATTTTCTTGCCGTTATCTGCCGGAATTGCCCTGGAGTTCGAGAGTTACTAATTTCGTGTCCTACATTTTCCAAGATGTAGATATGTTGATTCCGTCCTTGGTTTCGTTTCTCGTGATGTCATCGCTAAGCGAAGTTCATTGCTCGTAGCCGTAACCACGGAGATGGAAGGGATGAGGATCCTCCCGACCAGCCTTCATTGACAGGGTTCATGCTAGAAATGGAGAGGAACAAGCGTGAGTCTAACCGTTTGTTGGCACATATCGAGGAGAACACCGCACATCAGTCCAAAGGGTTTGCAACCATTCATGACTTCATTCGCTTGCACCCACCTACCTTTCACCATTCCATCGAGCCACTCGATGCCGATGACTGGCTTCGTAGCATCACTCATAAGTTGCGTTCCGCAAACGTATCTGAAGATGACAAGGTCACCTATGCTGCATACCATCTGGAAGGTCATGCTAGTCTTTGGTGGCAGAACTATGAGGCTATGCTTCCGGCTGGTCGATTCCAACACGAGAGATTTCACCGAGGCTTTCATGAGCATCACATTCTCAAGCCCTCATCGATCGCAAGAGAGAAGAGTTCTGTAGTTTCACCCAGTGAGATGGCTGTGGATGCTTACAGCAGAGAGTTTGAGAACCTTGCCCGTTATGCCACGGAAGAAGTGTCCACGGACGCCAAGAAGCGTGCTAGGTTCGGAAGGGTCTCAACCCCAAGTTGCGTCGTGACCTCCACCGCACCATTGCGATACATTCCAAGCTCTTGTGAACAAGGCCATTAATGCGAGACAGCCCAGCTCACCCACGAGGAGTCTCGTAAGCACCATCGTGAATTGGGTTCTTCCTCCGGTTCTAGTTCGCGTAAACGCCAATTTGGATTCGAACTCGCTCTTCCACTCGGATATTCACCGAGGCCATCTCATATGGTGCCTCACCCAGTTCAGATTACATGCTCCACCCAGCCTCTTGGTAGACCACTTGTCAATGCGGGTCCACGCCCAACTTCGTGGACTTGCTTCACATGCGGAGAGCCAGGACACTATGCACGGATCGCTCTCAAGCCGCTTATGCTCCACCCACCGAGAAGCTCGTTGGCTGCGTTAAGCCATCACGCAAGATGATCGGTGTCAAGTCAGCCCCGCTGAACGTGGATGTGTGCATCACGTCTCAGCTAAAGACGCCATGATGATCCGGATGTCGTTCTTGGTACACTCCTTGTCAATTGTCATCCGCCTCGTTCTATTTGATATTGGAGCATCTCATTCCTTCATTTCAAAGCTATGCTAACTTGCACAACATATCATTTTGTGATATGCCCTCTCCGCTAGCCATTCAAACTCCCGGATCCAAGTGGCAAACTTCTTGTATAAGCCATGGTAACGAAATCCTTGTTGATGACTTGTATTCCTTGCCTCACTTGTAGCCCTCAAGTCTTGAGATATTAACATCATCTTGGGTATGGATGGATGACAGCTCATCATGCCAAGATTGATTGTTTCACTAGGTGCATTCAGCTTACACACCCATCCGCAAGATAGTCACCGCTCCACTAGGGTTGCAAAGCGCCAACTCTATTCTCTTAATGCCAGCCCTCTTCCGCACCTTGAAGATATCCCGGTAGTCCGTGACTTTCCGGATGTTTTTCAGAGGAACTGCCGGTGTTCCACCATGAGATGTAGAGTTCGTCATAGATCTTATCCGGGAACCGCTCCAATCTCTAGGAGACCTTATAAGATGGCACCCTTAGAACTAGCCGAGCTTAAGAAACAACTTGATGAGTCCTTGCAAAAGGGTTTCATCCGTCCTAGTTCTTCTCCTTGGGCTTGCCCCGCCCTCTTCGTCAAGAAGAAGGATGGTACGGACCGGACGGTTGTAGATTATCGTCCCGTTAATTTGGTCACGATAAAGAACAAGTATCCGCTCCCCAGGATCAACGACCTGTATGATCAGCTCGCTGGATCCTCAGTCTTTTCTAAAATGGATTTGAGGTTAGGCTACCATCAAATCAAGATCAGGAACGGAGACATTCCCAAGACAGCCTTTGTCACTCGTTATGGCCAGTATGAGTACACCGTCATGTCCTTTGGTCTAGCCAACGCTCCAGCTACATTCTCCCGCTTGATGAACTCGATCTTCATGGAGTATTTAGATAAATTTGTCGTGGTTTACCTCGATGATATTCTTATTTACTCAAGAATGAGGAAGAGCATGCGAACATCTTAGACTTGTGCTAGAAAAACTCAGAGAGCACGCTTTGTATGCCAAGTTCTCCAAGTGTGAATTTTGGTTGCCGAAGTGACCTACCTAGGCCACGTAATCTCGGTAAGGGCATTGCTGTCAATCCCGAGAGAGTTCAGCCGTTCTTGATTGGACTCCACCAAACCGTTAAACAAGTTAGGAGTTTCCTTGGTCTAGCCAGCTATTGTCGCCGCTTTGTTGAAAACTTCTCCAAAGTAGCTAAACCCTCACGGAACTTCTCAAGAAAGATAAAAGTTTGAGTGGTCCCCACAGTGTGAGTACAGGCCAGAACTGAAAAGACGCTGACTTCTGCTCCCATACTAGTGCCACCGGATTTCACTAAAGACTTTGTTATTCATCGCGACGCCTCACGGCAGGGATTAGGTTGCATTCTTATGCAGGATCGTCATGTGATTGCCTATGCATCTCGTCGCTTGCATCCACATGAGGAGAATTATCCTACACATGATCTAGAGCTTGCGGCCGTAGTCTATGCACTCAAGACCGGCGACATTACCTTCTTGGTAAACATTGTGAGATCTACACCGATCACCGAGTCTCAAGTACATCTTCACCCAACCAGATTTGAACCTTAGACAAAGACGTTGGTTGGAGTTGATCATGATTATGATCTAGGGATTACCTACACCCGTGCAAAGCCAATGTCATGGCTGATGCGTTAAGCCGTCAGAATCCTATTGCAACAATCTCATGTTGCGGCAAGGCCAACCACTTCTCCATGAGGAATTTTGTAAGCTCAATCTTTACATTGCTCCTCACGGATTCCTTTCTACCTTGGTGGCGAAACCTACCCCGTGGATCATATCATAGAAGCCTGTAGCATGATACGGGATTACCCGGATCAAGAGAAACGCTGCCAAGGGTATTGCTCGTAGCTTCTCTATAGATGATCGAGGTGTCGTTTTCTTTGGGCACCGCTGGTGGTCCCCAAGAAGCAACATCTTCGATAACCGATTCTTAAGGAGGCGCATGAATCTCCTCTCACAATTCATCCCGTAGTACTAAGATGTATCAGACCCACGCCAGAGGTTCCGTGGACTAGGATGAAGAGAGAAATTGCTCAAGATATTGCTAATCGTGACGTTTGTCGTCGCGTTAAGCAGAGCATCAAAGGCCTCGCCGCACCCTTCAACCCTTAGCTATTCCCGAGTGGAAATGGGATAAAGTTGGTATGGATTTCATCACCGGCTTTCCTGGGACCAAGAAAGGGAATAATGCTATCTTCGTAGTCGCTGATCGCCTTTCCAAAGTGGCTCACTTCCTTCCTGCTAGAGAGTATCATCGCTAGTCAGCTCACTGACTTATACATTTCTAATAGTGTCACTCCATGGTGTTCCACTAGAGATCAATTCAGACCGTGGTAGTCTTTTCACTTCTCATTTCGGGAGAGTTTCCAAACCGCCATGGGAACCCATCTTTTCTTGAAGACCGCTTTCCACCCTCGGTCAAGTGGTCGGTGGAAAGGGTCAACCAAATTCTCAAGACATGCTTAGAGCTTGCGTTATCTCATTCGGTATGGATTGGGAGAAATGTCTTCCTTTCGCCGAGTTTGCTTATAACAATAGCTATCAATCCAGTCTCAAGAAAGCTCCTTTTGAGATTCTCTATGGACGAAGATGTCGAACACCCTTGAACTGGTCGAAACCGTGAAAGACAATTCTTTGGACGGACATGATCCAGAGGCGAAGAGCAAGTTCGCATCATTCGTGAGAATTTGAAAACAGCCCAATCTCGTCAAAGAGCCAGATGACCGTCGTCATAGGGAAGTGGCTTATGAAGTTGGCGACAAGGCTTACCTTCGGGTTACCCTCTAAAGGGTACCCATCGTTTGATATCAAGGGCAAGTTGGCTCCTCGTTACATTGGCCCTTTTCGCATTCTCGCTAAACGAGGAGAGGTTGCCTACCAGTTGGAACTACCCCACATCTTTCTCGAGTTCATGATGTCTTCCACGCCTCTCAACTCAGCGTTGCTTCTCGGATCCTATCCATGAGTGGACCACTAAACGCTTGATCTCCAAGATAACCTCACATACCGAGAGTACCGGTTCGCATTCTTGATCAAGCGAACGTGTTACTCGACGCCGAATATCAAGTTTCTCAAGGTTCGATGGTCTCATCATTTTGAGAGAGAAGCTACCGAGCGAGAAGATCGCCTTCGATCGAGTACCCGCTTTCTTTCCGTCGACCCCGAATCTCGGGACGAGATTCTTTCAAGTGGGGGCGAGTTGTCACATCCCTAGTGCTGGTATGCTCAAGGCTAGCTAGTCATTGTGCATCATGTTTAAATTCCATTTAAATTTGAAATGGGGATTTGTGAAACCCTCAGAATAACTTTTGGAAATGACCTAGATAAAAAAAATTGCTCCAAAAGGGTCCAAGAAATGCTCATGTTGCCCTCTGAAAATATTGGACAGAGATATAAATCAAACCAATATTTTTAGGATCTCATAAGTATTTATTTTGGGCATTTGGAATTAATGCAGTAATTATTTGCCTTGGATATATATTATTATATATATAAAATATTGTCCAAAAATTGTGCCTTTTGTTGAGGAGCTCTGGAATAATATAGTTAGCCCCTGCAAAAATTGGCATAATTAAATAAATTGGTTTAGTATTTTATCTAAACCAAAACAAATGTCAGAAAAATAGAAAAGGAAATGAATAGGAAAAGGGGAGCTTACCTGGGCTTACCTCCCCACCGCGGCCCAGCTCTCAGGCGGCTGGCCTGGCTGCCCAGCCGACCGCCAAGTGCGGCCGCCCCTTCCTCGCGGCCAGAGGAGCAGGGGCACGCTGCCACTGCTGCGCCACGCGTCCGCCACGCCACTGCTGCGCTGTCCTCCCCTCGCCGCTCTCGACGCTCGAACGACGCCACGCGCCGCTCCGCACCTCTCTCGCTCTCTCGTTCCTCCCCTTCCTCGAGCTCTCTCCCACCGCACCGAACGCCACCGAGCGCCGCCGCCGCCGCCGGGCTACCGCCTCCTCGTTCCCCGTCGTGTCCACGCGCCCGCCACGACCTCTCTACCCCCTCGTCAAGCCACGCTCCTCGGACGCGCTCCATCACCCCACCGCCGTCTTCCTCAACCGCGGCCGTGCAGATCTCCGGCGATCAGACGCCGTCATCAGATCCTCGAGCCTGTTTGACGCCCACAGAATCGCGGTGAGCTCCGCCACTGCTCCTCTCTCCGTTTCGCCCTCAGACGCCAGTAGCAGCGCCCCGCCGAGCCCGAGCTCCGGCGCTTCGCTGCTTCGCTCGCTTCGAAGCGGGAGAGCACGGGCTACGCCCCGGTGCTCTCCGACGCCGTTCCCGTGGCCTATAACGCGGACTCCGCCGAGCCCCGTGGTCGCCGGGCGGCTTAACGCCGTGGGGTTGACTGCTTGACTCGCCGGCCGTCCGTGGGCCTCAGGTCGTGATTAGCTTAAGGCTAATCACCAACTAACCTAACCCCTCCTGACACTGACCGGTGGGCCCTAGTGCCCCTAATCTCTAATTAAACTAAACTAACCCCCCTGTTAACCCGTGTCACTGACGTGTGGCCCCCACACGTCAGGTTTGACCCTGGTCAGCCCCGGTTGGCCTGCTGACGCAGGCATGACGTCATGCTGGCGCAACACTATATTTTCTGGAATTAATTTAAATCAGGAAATTCCAGAATATATTCAAAACTTCAAAAATTCATAGAAATTCAACCGTAGCTCAGATTGAAATAATTTATATATGAAAAATTATCAGAAAAATTCAATCTATCCATCTGTACTAGTTTCATGCATGACAAACCAACTTATACATGCTGTATAAGTGAAACTCTAAAATGGCATTTATAAGAGCCTACTTTTGAATTGCATTTGAACCTTGGGTTCAAATGGACTTCATCCAAATCGAATACCAGTTGCATTAACTCAAACAGCATCACATCTACATGCCATGTTCATGCATCATATTGTTGCATGTGATTGTGTATTGATTGCGGCACTGTTCCTTCTCGATAGGTCTGCTCCCGAGACGCTCCAGAGTACTGCCTATGAAGCGGTGCCTCCTTGGTGATTTACTGTGCAAGCAAATCCCTTGTTCATTCCGACACAATCCTACTCTCTCGCTCCTGCTCTCGCTATTGCATTAGGACAACAGCGATTCACCGCTACTTTGTGTCTGCGGTAGTTGAACCCATTCCTCTGCATGACTGTCATTGCCACAAGAATAGTTAAAACCCACTAGCATGTGTAGGAGTTGATTGAGCCATGTTGTGTTCCTACCATGCTATGCCTGCTATTGCTTAGAGTTGTGTCAGGTCTGATTCATTGGGAATGAATTGGAGTACAGTTCTATGTTCCGAGGCTGAGAGTGAAGTGTGTGAACACGATTTGGTAAAGGTAGTGGTGAGAGGCCATGTAGGAGTACATGGTGGGTTGTCTCACTGGAACCGTTCTTAAGCACTGAGTTCTATGTATGTTGTCCAATGACTCGATACTACCACACATTGGGTTCCGGTAACTCGACCCCTCTCGACTTATTAATCAACTTGACCTCTGTCCGTGAGTCGCAACTAGTTTCTCGTGTTTGTAGGTAGTGCTATTTTTCTACCAAGTGGCACCCGCAGGTGGGCTTGGGACAGACTAGGCATGTGTGGCACGGTGTACCAAGTGGCACCGGATGGTGGGCTTGGGAACCCTGCTCACATCGTTTGGGGCCGTGAGCGACACCCGCCGGATCTCCTTGCGGATGGAACCCGAATAGGCGATAAGCCCGACTAGAGTCTTGTGTGGTTAGTCGTCGTGGCCGACACCCTCGCCAAAGCTTCCGCTTGAAGGTTGCCGAGATACATGACGTGTATATGGCGGTAAGTGGCGAGCGTGTGTGAAGAAGTACACCCGCAGGTTATCATGATCTATTGAATAGCCGTGTCCTCGGTTATGGACTTCTTGGATGCTTACGTGGTACATAGACAACTTGAAGTGGATACCCTAAAATGCTCAAGACAAGTGTGAGTACTATGGATGGCCTTCTCGTATGGAGACGGGAATGAATCCGTAGTAGAGTATTGATGTGGTGATTAGTGGACTCGTGTACATTGTCTCACCTCAAGAGTTTCTTGTAGTCGAGAACGGGATAGCCACAGAGTCAAAGCTGGCTTGTGCAACTAAACCCCACATTACCTTTTGACACTAATGCATGTATGATAGGATCGATGTAAGTCTTCTTTGAGTACCTTTGTACTCACGTTGTTTTATTTATGTTTTTGCAGCGGAGACTTTGGTCTTACTAGTAGTTCCGCTTGGACTTGATTTAGTAGCTTGTTACCTCAGCCACGATCTTGTACCTTGGGAGGGTCTTGTAATAGTCAGGCTTCTCAGCCTTTTCCTTTTGTAGATGTCGTACTCGGATATGTAATGCTTCCGCTTGTTGTTTGTATGTTTCAATGATGGGTCATGTGACCCTGCTTGTATTTATTGCTATGTGGCTCTTCCGAGCCTTTATCTATAAGAGTTTGCGTTATGTTGTGATGCCTTGTTGTACAGCACATACTTGCATGTTATGCGTACGTGTAACTTGTATTGCTATGTGTGGGATCCGACAACCTAGTTGTTTATCCTTGGTAGCCTCTCTTATGGGGAAATGTAGTCTCGTGCTTCGAGCGATAGTAGTCCGCTACTGCCCGGTTCACCGAGTCCTCGCTAGCCCAAAGACTACCGCTTGGACGCTTGACTGGCGGCATGTGTTTCACCGTTCCTATGTCCGTGTCCTTCGGGAAATGTCACGCGTGTTATTCGAGTCCGCTTAGCTCTGCTACAGCCGGGATACCGAGTCCTCATAGCCCAGTGCTACAGCCCGAATATATACGTTGATGACCGACATGCTCGATGTGATTCATGTATGCCTGTCCCCATAGGTTAGCGCCGCTTTGGGTTCACGACTAGCCATGTCGGCCCGGGTTCTTTGTCATATGGATGCTAGCGACACTATCATATACGTGAGCCAAAAGACGCAAACGGTCCCGGGCCATGGTAAGGCGACACCCGTGGGGATACCGTGCGTGAGGCCGCAAAGGAATATGATGTGTTACATGCTAGATCGGTGTGACTTAGGATCGGGGTCCCGACACAACTATGCTGGAGTTTGTGACACCGGTGGTGATGCCAGATCTAACAGTGGTTGGCGGCCATTCTGCGTAGCATCCATGCAGATGACTCATGGAGTTTGTGACATTAACGGTTATGCCGGGTCTGGTAGTGGTTCGTGACCATCAACGACGCTCTAACATCGTGCACATGCATACGATGACAACTATGCAAGTGTCCTGGATCAACTGCAGCTGAGAGGGGGGGGGGGGGGGAGAGGGAGAGAGACAGAGGTCTCAAATTTTGTGTGGATCCAATGACGTGGTACATATATGGAATTGTCTGCTTGTGCGAGCAACCGTAGATTATTTTGAATTTAGGTATTGGTTCTCTATCAAGAGCTTACTTTGATCATGCGATTTTCATCATTGAAATGTACAACCACAGCCTAACCTAAAGTTGCACATAGTTCCCCGACCACAGGAATCTAGAAATAGTAAATTGGTTCAATTTGTAAAGCATCTTTCCTCTTATAAAATTTGACATTGCACAATATTAGGGCAAATAGGAGCATGGGTATACATTATTAAGAACACTCTCGATTTATAACTAGATGTCTTTTTGACAGGAGAGTAGTTTATAAGATGCAATTTTGGCCATTGGTTTTCTACGTCTCCAGTAAAAAAGACATAAAACAACTACAAACTAATTCTTTTTAATGACAAATCTATAATATTATTTTCATATAATTCAATCACGATGTATTGTTGCGTATTGCAAGTTAAAATTAGAGAATTTTGACTGCATGGTTCATAATGTTAAGTATTAGGAATTCACAAAAAAAGTTACCTATTAGGAATGGAGTTAGTTAACAAAGGAATTACTCACCAACCGATACCCTAGAAATCAGGGGTTCTCTAAGCACCGACTTTATCTTTTGGAACAATACAAAGTTTGTGACGGGTGGTGGAAAGTCCACTATAATGTTGCTAGGCATGTCTTTTGATGATGTGTTATGGTCATAGCAAAAATGCAATGTAAGAAAAGGACTAAACAAGTAAGATTTTAGAGGCAAAGACGATAATATGTAAGGTGGAAATAAAAGGTTTCTAGGAATCTAAATGCATGGCGGTAGGTTTTTGATGCCACTCGCAAATATTGGAAGTCGATATATAGGGTGGTAGCAACCTCCCAAAAAGTTTCAACAACTGAGTAGTCTAGCTCCTCTTCAAGTCTAGAGACAAAGTTGTCTGCATAGATTTTTCTCGCCTTACGGTTTTCGGCCTACACTATTGTGCATTCCATTCCATGTCTATCCAACCGAGATGTTCCGAAGATGCGCTTTCATTTTGTCCCTATAACCAAAATTGAAGTAGACCTACAATCAGTGACAAGTAATATTTTTATTGCCAGAAAAAGCTTTTTTTGGTTAGTATTAAATAATCCTAAAGCTAGACACGTATACCTCCAAAAAATAATGAGGAGAATAACGACGCTTCGCCTCCCGGGTTCATTACCGCCTTTGTCTTATATTTCTTGAGCGGCAGGTAAGAACAATAATGTGTGCCGGTATGGTATAACATAATTTTTTACACGGTCTGATTTCCGAATAAGGAAAAAGAGCCTTGAGAGAAGGTGATGAAAAATGACAAGTTAGAAGGAATACATTAGTGGCCACTTTCATTAGCGATTTACTTACCATTCATCTTATTTTTCTGAACTACATCGAAGACATTTAAGATTGTTGATAGGCGATGGTGCGAAGATGACAACTCATTGCATTCGCTATGTAGTGAATACGATAAAGTTAGGATCGTCAACAATGATGTCAAAACAAGAAAATGGAGACTATAACACATGAGATGATTGATAAGACAAATTTAGATCTGAGGCGCCGAGACAAGGAAGTCAGTCGCATTTTTATTTTGAGCACAATGGTGAACATATTGTAGTTGTACCAGGCCTCTCGAACAGGATTGTGCCAAAGCCCTAAAAACCCATAGATATAACCCAGGGGCAGGGCCCCACGAAGCCCAGAAGCAAAGCCATTCCCCTTCGTTGTTTCCTCTTCCGTTACCACTCCACCCCAGACCCGGTCACCATTTAGGCACACCCATCGACGTGGTATCCGGCTATCCGCGCCGCCCATCCACCCTAACTCCGATCCCATCGCCGATCGCCTCCGCCCCACCCTAAAACCTCCGGCCGCCGTCGCCCCTCCGATGGCCGGCCAGCCCCGCGAACGCGGGTCCCGCGCCGCGCGCAAGGGCCGCCCCGTCCGCACGCCAGCGACCCTGCTCGCCCTTAACCCCACCCCCGATCCCGATCTGTCCGCGCAGGCCTCTGACGACGTCTCTCCGTGGGGCCGCTCGACGGCGGACGAGCTGGAGGACCGCCTCCTCAAGAGGCTGGAGGAGGCCTACGCGGCGGCGCTGGCCGGCCTCGCTGAGCTCGGCTACGCCGAGGACGCCGCGCTCCGGGCCGTCCTCCGCGCGGGCCACTGCTACGGCAAGCTTGACGACCCTGTCGATAACATCGTCGCCAACGCCCGCTCCTTCCTCAACGATCCAGACGCCCCCGGCGGAGCCGGTGGGTTCGCCGACCTCCGCCGCCTCGAGGAGTACTCCCTAGCGGGCCTCGTCTGCCTCCTTCAGAGCAGCCGCCCCACCATCTCCCGTGTCGAGGCCATGTGGTGCCTCCTCGCCAACGACCTCCGCCTCGAGCAGGCCATCAACATGGGAGCCTCCTTCACCGATAAGTCGCCCCACTCTGGCTTCTCCACCGCCGAGAGTGATGCGCCTTCCCCGGCCGCCCCCGCCCCAGGGCAGCGTGGCTACTGCCACTTCCATGCGACCACGGCCACAGAGAACCACATGTTTGACCCTGAAACATTCATGCGTCTTGCGATGCGCGCCCACACTGACAGCACGCGCCCACACACCGAGAGCACTGCTGGCGTGGTCTCCTGCGTCAAGAACACATGGTCACGGTCCGGCGGCAGCACTGCCCCGGCCCCTGCTGCCCCAGATGGGCAGGGGCAACCCAAGCAGTCATTTGCTATGAAGGTGTCCACCGATGATCTCATCGAGTCTGTGGTGATGGAGCTTGAGTCGCTGGACATTGACAAGAAGGACCCTCCTGCGGAGAAGCCTGATCCCAAGAATGAGATGGTGCGTGATCTCATTAAACAGACGCGGGAGATGGAGGAGCAGCTCAAGGAGCGCAAGGAGTGGGCCCAGAAGAAGGCGGTACAGGCTGCTCGTAAACTTGGCAATGATCTCACTGAGTTGCGCATGCTGCGGATGGAGCATGATGATAACCAGCGGCGGAAGAGTGATAAGCAGTCACTTGAGGATGAAACAATGAAGCGCCTCACTCGTCTGGAGTATGAGCTGAAGAAGAAGAGTGGGCAGCTTGACCGGAGTAATGCTAGTGTGCAGAAACTGGAAATGGAGAATGCGGAAATACGTGCTGAGATGGAAGCCGCGAAGCTGAGTGCATCGGAGACTGAACGGCAATGCCAGATACTGCTAAAGAAAGAGAAGAAAGACAGCAAAAAGCTTGAGCTGTGGGAGCGGCAAAAGGCCAAGCTGCAGGAGGAGATCGCTGAATGCAAGACGAAGATCGCACAGGCAGATAAGGAGCTGGCTGGGGTCAACAAGTCAATAAGAAATATGGAGGTGAGATTAATTTTGCACAGTCTATCATGATTGTTGCTTTAGTGCCTATAAGCTTTATGTGCTTCTACTTTTTATTAGCTAGCAGTTACAAACAGGTCACAAGCACATCCTTCCTACTAGGAGAGGTTGCTGGGTTTATATCATTTGTAGCTGCATTGGAGCTAACCACTACGCTTCATGCTCAGCTGGTCATCTTATAAAGTAGTAATGATCCTGATGGGCTATGGTGCCCTCTTATAGGAGTACAACTGGTGGTAAAAGCCTAATAATTTGATAAGAAGTAAACTATTTAGGCATACAAATTGTTATGCGTCTTCTCATGGTTGTTGATCCAGAGTTAGCACAAGATGGTCAGGCTTAATAGTGAACAAGCACAGTCAGTGATTATGTACTCGTCTGTTGGTGCTAGATGGTAGTTACTGGGGGACCCTGCCACTTGTTGATCGGCATTGGTGTAGCTATCATTCATCACTGTTCTTGTTAAAAAATTTGTGTCATGCAGCTACCAGCATCAGCGTTCATCCATAACTGTAAGCTATTGCTTAGTAACTGCAACTTTCTTGCTTTGCTGTGAGGGCCAGTATTGTTACATGCTTTACTAATGATTCGTCTTGTTTCTATCTTGTTAGTCAAAATCATAATGTCAAAACTCGTCATCCTGAAAAATAGTGTGAACAACACATAGAACAAGCCTATGCCCTCCCATGTTTTTTCTGCTTGTGGCGTGCTATGCATTTTGATCTTCTGCGCTGGCCTGGTTATACTATAGTCCCAGATTGCCAGGTAACCATGAGAAATTGGGAATCATGTTAGAGCGCCTCCCTCAGTTCCTGTTCTGAATATAATTGCTTGTTTAAAGTAGCAAATCAGTATATAACTATTTGATGTATATAACCATTGGATGGTTGAAAAAGAATATAAAATAGAATTGTATGCTAGCTTTTCGGTAAATTCATTACATGGACAAAAGTAATACCTTTGTGGTGTGTTCTGTTAAAACATTGCGCATGCTTTCTCAAATTTTGGCTGTGCTTTGGAACTTTAGCATTTGTTTTTAACTCAGAGGTTATGGGCCTTATTTGTCAACTGTAGATTGTTGCTTCTTTCTACTCCCTCCGTCTCATAATATAGACGTTATTACATCCAATATGTGAGTATATTTGATCTTACATTATGGGACAGAGGGAGTACGTTATAACCTTGGCTGCTTTGCTGGCCTTGCTGTTTGAATCTACTATATCTAAATAGAAGCCCCCTCACTACCTGATTTTCCTGCGTTCTTGTGCGTCCATCTCATCATAAATTCTTTCAGCCGTTTGATTTATCACAGAAATAAAAATGTGCCACCATCTTTTATTTATTATGATAGTGTAGCGAGAATGTAGTTAATGCTAATTGCCTGTTAATGCCTGTCAGAACTAAAATATTGATTGCACCAGTTATTCCATTGTAATCTTAGGTTAGAAGTACAGTTGTTAAGTTTTCTTTTAAAGCGGTAGGTACTAAACAGGGTTATTTGATATCTGTAATTCTGTTTTATTTGTTTCCTTTCATGCTTCTTAACTTCATGTTAATTTGGTCAGTTATCACAAACCTTCTTCCTCTATTTCCACTAGAGTTTATTATTGGTTTGTGCACATTACAATATTGTTATTGCACCATTAACTACTTTACGTGTCTCAGAAATCCCTATTGGGGATTTAAAACTGTTATTCTTGTTTTCTGGTTTATAATATAACTATTCCCTCCGATCCATATTAGTGATCAGCGACAACTAATATGGATCGGAGGGAGTAATAAATTCATTATTGACACAACTACTACATTGTACCATAACTTCATTTTTGAAACTGTTGATATCACACTTCTATGCTTTCAATGTGTCTCGCACATTTTGGGTATTTATTTGTCTGACAGATTGATTTGTAACATGTGTTTGGTATGTAGGTTAAAATAAGAGAAGACACAAAGGCCACAGAAGACAACTTGGCACTTGCAGAACAGGAACGTGGGAAGCGGGAATCTGCGAAAGCTGATGCTGATCGCCGACTTGAAGAAATTCGCCGGAAGACAGAAGTAGAGTCCCAGTGCTACAAAGATGACCTCCGGAGGCTCCAGGATCAGTTATCCCGTCTGCAGAAGTCCATGGGTGCAAATGCGCCGACAGTTCCATCAGCCTATCCTCCGGCTATGACTGACCGCAATGCAGCGCGGGCACCCAAGCAGCCCAACCAGAAGGCACCGCCCGCATCCAACAGGCAGCAGGAGCCTATCCAGAATACAGGCCGCCGCAGAGGCTGCATTATCTGCAAGAGGGAGGAGGCTTGCGTGATGCTGCTGCAGTGTGCTCACCAGGTGCTCTGTGTCGGCTGCAACAAGCAGCATGAGGAGAAAGGCGCAGTTCGCTGCCCCAGCTGCAACGCCAAGATCGAGGAGAGGATCAGGGTTTTCGGTGCCTCCTCCAACTGAGGCACCTGGTGGTGATGCTGCCGCAGACTTGGTTTCGCTTGGGGCAAAGAAAAACTGAACTCGTGGTCATCTTTGCCTTTTCTTTTTTTTACCTTTGTGAAGAAAGAGTCAGCTCCGTCTCATAAGTTTTACCTGGTTCAGCTGTTCATGGATATATGCTGAATGCTGCAGTTCTGTCGGGGTATATGGGTACATTCAAACCTTTTTTGGTCGAAAAGTTGAACAGGAGCAGAGGAACCCTTTGGGATATATGAGTCAGTTGAACTTAAACTGATGTGTGTTCTCTAGTTTATTGCTTGATTTTTGTAGATGTGCTTGATGTTCTTGCTGGTGGGGAAACTTTGGTCGAGATATCTCGCGCAGGCCTCTCCTTGCTGTCAATGGTGACCGTAAAGCAGGTATTCTTGTTTTACGCATCTGCACGCTTCGCGTTTTGCCTGGCCATGGCCATGGCCATGGGGGCGTCCACCAGATGAAGGCTACATAAAGATCAATACAGATGGTAGCATTGCAGTGGACGCAAGAAGAGGAGGGGCGGGGGAGTGGCGAGAACTGTCTCCACTCTTGGTGTAAACACTACCTAGGGATTACTACCGACCCTCTTATTTCTGAAGCTTTGGCTCTTCGCGATGGTATATTTTTGCCAAGCTCCGGGGCTATGGAAAGATCATTATATGCAGACTGATTGCACGGAGATAGTCAATCTCTGGAACTCGCGCCTTGATTCAAGAAGTTTAGTGGCGCCTATCTTACATGAAACCGGGGATCGTTTATTTCTTTTTATGTTCAACATGTACTGACCAGCTGATACTGTTGCCCACCTTTGTGCCAATTAAGTAAACACACTAGAGGTCACAGACGCCTACTTTCCTTGTAACTTGCCTCCTAGCAGATGATGCCGGGGCGGTTTCCGTTGGATAAAGATTTCCGAATTCCCTTAAAATGCGAAGTTTGCCGACGTGACCGGTCGCGTTCGCAGACAACGCCCGATCACCTTTTATATTTCACACATCACACCCACGCTCAAAGCATCTTCAACCGGACTTGTCAAATCCAACCCCTCAAACGCCCGTGGACGCGCCCGGGCGTGTCCGCTGACACTGATCGATCAAGTCTTAAATTTGCCTTCTCACAACCGGACACCTCAATACCATACAAACTCATGCAACTACGTCGATGGTAGACACATCGTCCGGCTACTACATCCTTTAACAATGCCATCGGAGTACCAAAATTTGGCATGTTTGGCTATGCTGGAGAAGAACATCCACGGTTGCCCTTGCCCTTGCCGTCCTTGTCGCGGAAGTATCGGTCGAAGATACAGTAGGGATCAAGCCGGATCTGCTAGTCGCCGGAGCCGTCCTCCTCCTCCTTCGGTGGCAGTCCGGCCATGGCACGGACCGCCCGATTATGCTCTCGGGTGAGGGCGCGCGTGTTCCTCCGCTATCACTTCTTCACAATGCATGCGCAAATGGCTTCCTCCTCTGCGGCCACCCGCGCCACTACATCAGCCGCTTCCGCCACCGCCATGTCTGCAGTCACTCGGGCCTCGGCGGCCCTTATCCTCTCCTTCCCATGGTGGGCACTCCGGTCCCGGTGGCACTCATACTACGCCTGACCGAAGATGGGGAAGGAGAGATTTGAGCCCGGGACCGTGATGATCCAGCCCCAGAGGATCCGAGCGCCTGTTGAGCCGGCGCTATGGAGACGCGCTGGACAGATCCTGTCGTCGACCAGGTACTATCCTCCCGGGAGCGATGAAGTGCAATGCGGACGACCATTGCCTCTTCCAACCCGCACGGGATGACACCCCAGTTGACGGGTCCGGATTGGTCGAAGTCAGATCTGCTGCCCGCCATGCCGGAGATCGCCGGAGGTGAGCTTGGGTGGCGGAAGGGAGTGGAGTGAAGTGAAGTGGCTTGGTTTTGGTCCGGCGAGCGGATGAGGAGGAATATATGTGGGGTTGGGTGGGCCAGTGCGGGCCGGGTCGGACGTGGCGGACACACCCGGGCGTCCCCATATCCGTCCCATATTTGGGCTGGATATGAGGGGTGCCGGACAGCCTGAGCGTTTGAGACGCTCGTTTGGGTCAAAATTTCATGTCCGGGCAGTGATCGGGCCGTACGCCCGGACGTTTGAGGTGGCTTTAGGGTGCCCGGCTGCAGATGCTCTCACTTCCCTTATATTTTACACATCACAAGCACACTCATAATTTGACTATTTCCATTTTGATACAAAGGCATGCAACATCCATGATCTACGTACATAGAACATAGTAGAAACTAGCAAACTACCACCTCGAATATTCAATTCGGTGCCAGGTTCATCTGCACCTGATAAACAGTAAATTAAAAAAAAAAAACAATTCAAAAAAATTTGAAATTTTTTTAGGTGGAAGATGTTCCAATGCGTGTTGTTCTTGCAAAATTTCAGCTTGTTCTGACATATGAGGAGCTCATGGCAAAAAAGACAAAATTGATCAAAATAGTACGGGACAGTAAACTTTCTTACACCCCAAAATCTGTCTTTTTTTCATGAGAGCAGCTGAAATGTCTAAACTCGACGAAATTTGGCACATGCTTCACGCTCGTTAGCATCCAGCATCATAAAAAAATCGGAATTTTTTGTTCTTTTACTATTTTAAACAAATTTACTGTTCACCTCGGGTGCAGATGCAGCCGAGAGCCAAAACGCCGCGTCCACTACCATCTACACTACTAGTTATCAGATATGTAGATGACATTCGTGCTGGAGCCATTGGCCTTGTTGTCATTGGCGGCCGGGCGAAACGGCGGTGTCTCCTCGTCGTCCTCCTCAAGCTCCATGTCTGCCTCGTGGAGGATGCGGCGGTTCGCCTCGACCTTCGTCTTGGACTGGATGGAGTTGAGGATGACCTGCTGTTCTGTCGCCTCCTTTGCTTGGGCGAGCTCGAACTCTGCAAGTGCGTCCTCCGTCCCGAATTCGGCCTACTCCGGCGTCGATGCCTCATCCTCCTTCTCCTACTTCAGGCCCACCATCTCCGCCCCACCTCCTTTTGCTCCGCCCACACCTTCTTGTGCTCCGGTGTCTCCACCTTCTCGTGCTCCGACACCTCCTCGTTCGGACTATCTGAAGGTAGGCCAACCGCAATGTGTGCGACACAACACGTGGCATGGGCCTCCTCCGTGGCGCGGATCTCCAGCTGGATTTCCGCCCGACGATCCGGCGTCGGGAGCTTGTGGTAGATGATCTTGATGCGGACCATGACGGCGTCGACACTGGTGGACCTCAGATTCAAAGTGGAATAGAGAGAGTAGGGGGCAACGGCAGCGCATACATAAGGGATGAGAATGAGACGGGGCTAGGGTTGCGTCATCGTTTGACTTAAATAGCTGGACTTATCCCTCGGGCGGGGCGCCGAAGTGGCGACATGTATGCGTCCTCAACTAGCTGGAGGAGGCGCCCGTCAGACCGATGGGTTTCAGCGTGGGCCCATCCCTCAGTCCCAATGTGGCGGACGCGTCCAAGAGTTTCAGCATATTCTCCCTACATATGGATCCGGTACGGGGATACCCGTCAACCGAACATTTAGGCTGCTTGGGTGGCAATATTCTTTCAGATAGTGACCGGGCACGCTGACTGGACATTTGGGGGATGTAGGCTCTGGTTGTCGATTCTCTTATGTACCCATTTGAAACCACGAGAGTTTTTTACAATCAGTTTGGTGCGTTTCAAACAAGTGCCAGAAGCACTGTTGTCTCAGTCGCACGTTGGGTGGTGATACGTCTCCAACGTATCTATAATTTTTTATTGTTCCATGCTATTATATATTCTGTTTTGGATGTTTAATGAGCTTATTTATACACTTTTATATTATTTTTGGGACTAACCTATTAACCGGAGGCCCAACCCAAATTGCTGTTTTTTTGCCTATTTCAGTGTTACGCAGAAAAAAGATATCAAACGGAGTCCAAACGGAATGAAACCTTCGGGAACGTGATTTTCTGAACAAACGTGATCCATAGGACTTGGAGTGGACGTCAAGCAACCAACGAGGCGGCCACGAGACAGGGGGGGGGGGCGCCCTCCACCCTCGTGGGCCCCTCGTGGCTCCACCGACCTACTTCTTCCTCCTATATATACCTACGTACCCCCAAACCATCGAGGAGCACCACGAAAACCTAATTCCACCGCCGCAACCTTCTGTACCCGTGAGATCCCATCTTGGGGCCTTTTCCGGCGTCCTGCCAGAGGGGGCATCGATCACGGAGGGCTTCTACATCAACACCATAGCCTCTCCGATGATGTGTGAGTAGTTTACCTCAGACCTTCGGGTCCATAGTTATTAGCTAGATGGCTTCTTCTCTCTCTTTGGATCTCAATACAAAGTTCTCCTTGATTCTCTTGGAGCTCTATTTGATGTAATCTTCTTTTGCGGTGTGTTTGTCGAGATCCGATGAATTGTGGGTTTATGATCAAGATTATCTATGAACAATATTTGAATCTTCTCTGAATTCTTTTATATATGATTGGTTATCTTTGAAAGTCTCTTTGAATTATCAGTTTGGTTTGGCCTACTAGATTGATCTTTCTTGCAATGGGAGAAGTGCTTAGCTTTGGGTTCAATCTTGCGGTGCTCGATCCCAGTGACAGTAGGGGAAACGACCCGTATTGTATTGTTGCCATCGAGGATAAAAAGATGGGGTTTATATCATATTGCATGAGTTTATCCCTCTACATCATGTCATCTTGCTTAAAGCGTTACTCCGTTCTTATGAACTTAATACTCTAGATGCATGCTGGATAGCGGTCGATGTGTGGAGTAATAGTAGTAGATGCAGGAAGGAGTCGGTCTACTTGTCACGGACGTGATGCCTATATACATGATCGTACCTAGATATTCTCATAACTATGCTCAACTCTATCAATTGCTCGACAGTAATTCGTTCACCCACCGTAATACTTATGCTATCTTGAGAGAAGCCACTAGTGAAACCTATGGGCCCCGGGTCTATTTTCCATCATATTAATCTCCCATTATTTCCATTACTGTTTACTTTGCTTTCTTTACTTTTACATTTTATCATAAAAATACCAAAAATATTATCTTATCATCTCTATCAGATCTCACTCTCATAAGTGACCGTGAAGGGATTGACAACCCCTTTATCGCGTTGGTTGCGAGGTTCTTATTTGTTTATGTAGGTGCAAGGGACTTGACCGTGACCTCCTACTGGATTGATATCTTGGTTCTCAAAAACTGAGGGAAATACTTACGCTACTTTACTGCATCACCCTTTCCTCTTCAAGGGAAAACCAACGCAGTGCTCAAGAGGTAGCAAGAAGGATTTCTGGCGCCGTTGCTGGGGAGGTGTGCGCCAAGTCAAGTCAAGATTTGACTCCCAACAACAAGCAATTTTTGGCGCCGTTGTCGAGTCTACACAAGTCAAGACATACCAAGTACCCATCACAAACTCTTATCCCTCGCATTACATTATTTGCCATTTGCCTCTCGTTTTCCTCTCCCCCACTTCATCCTTGCCGTTTTATTCGCCCTCTCTTTTCCGTTTTCTTCTTTTCCGCTCGCCTTTCTTCCGCCATGTCTGAATCTGGGGAGGTTATCGCTAATTAACATGGGAAACTTTGATGCCTTAGAGGATCCTCTTGAGGAACCTACTATCTTGCATACTAAAAGGTTTCGAGTCGGTAGTGGTAATATTATTGGGAAAGGAGTTATTCAAGATTTCTTTACTTGTGCCGGTGCTTTGCCCATCATGGGTGGCTCTATTCTTCACAGAACTAGTAGCCTTGCGGATGCGATATCTTTGCTCGTAGGTGAACTTGAAAGGCAATTTCTTTTTATGCATCCTTGCATACAAAGAATTTTCCTAGAATTTTCTAATATTGAGTACTCTTCTGTTAAGCGTGCCGCTACTATCTTTTTGGCCCATGAGTTCAGATTTATAATGAAAGAGGCTAAAGAAATTTTTGCGCATTATAGGGTGGATGCTGGCCATCCTCCCATAGAAGCTATCCTTTTTAATCAAGAAGACATAATGCGTTTACAATCTTTGGATCGTGTTGCCTATAATGAAAACCTTAGAAAAAAGGTTCCTACCGATGTTTTAGTTGATAGAATTTCTGAGCTTAATGACGACTTTGCTATTCAGAATAATGGGTTAGGCTTTTCTCTTGAGCAAAGACTTGTGACTTTTTGTCAAAAGAACGCTGGTAATGATGAATTGGTTGTGCAATATAAGGGGCCAAGGGAGGAATCCATACCTCCCGAGCTTGATCTTGGGGACTTTTGTCCTATTAAATTTAACCCCTTTGATTACTTTTGCTTGCCACAAAGGAAACTTGCCGCTGAACATAGAGAATACGAAAGGAGTTTTCATGATTTACCTTACCATTATTATGGCAATACCTAGATCTATCCTTGTTTTTATGCCTAGCTAGGGGCGTTAAACGATAGCGCTTGTTGGGAGGCAACCCAATTTTATTTTTAGTTTTTTGCTTTTTGGTTCTGTTTAGGAATAAATCTTTGATCTAGCCTCTGGTTATATTTGTTTTTGTGTTTTAATTAGTTTTTGTGCCAAGTTAAACCTATAGGATCTTCTTGGATGATAATTATTTGATCTTGCTGAAAATTCTAGAAACTTTCTGTTCACGAAAACAATTGTTAAAAATCACCAGAACGTGATAAAATTCTGATTCCAATTGCAGTAGATCAATAAACAAATTATCTAGGACATCCTGTTTCGGTAGAATTTTGGAGTTCCAGAATTTTGCGTTAGTTACAGATTACTACAGACTGTTCTGTTTTTGACAGATTCTGTTTTTCGTGTGCTGTTTGCTTATTTTGATGAATCTATGGCTAGTAAAAGAGCTTATAAACCATAGAGAAGTTGGAATACAGTAGGTTTAACACCAATATAAATAAATAATGAGTTCATTACAGTACCTTGAAGTGATGTTTTGTTTTCTTTCGCTAACGGAACTCACTAGATTTTCTATTAAGTTTTGTGTTGTGAAGTTTTCAAGTTTTGGGTAAAGATTTGATGGACTATGGAACAAGGAGTGGCAAGAGCCTAAGCTTGGGGATGCCCAAGGCACCCCAAGGTAAATCCAAGGACACCAATGTAACACCCTCGATGCGGCTATATCTCCCACGTGTCGAAGCACGACTTAGAGGCATAACCGCATTGAAAGCAATGTCGCAAGTGAGGTAATCTTCACACAACCCATGTAATACATAAGGGAAAGAGATACATAGTTGGCTTACAGTCGCCACTTCACACAATACATAAATAAACATCCATCATTCAGATTACACTCAAGGTCCGACTACGGAACCAAAATGAAAGAAGACTACCCCAAATGCTACACAGATCCCCGATCGTCCCAACTGGGATCCACTACTGATCATCAGGAAAAGACACATAGTAACGACCATGTTCCTCGTCGAACTCCCACTTGAGCTCGGTTGCGCCATCCTGACCGCATCGTCGGCACTCGCAACTGTTTTGGTAGAATCTGTGAGTCACGGGGACTCAGCAATCTCACACCCGCGAGATCAAGACTATTTAAGCTTAAAGGAAGGATAGAGTTGTGAGGTGGAGCTGCAGCAAGCGACTAGCGTATATGGTGGCTACATTCGCAAAAGAGAGCGAGAAGAGAAGCAAGGCACGGTCGTGAAGCTAGTAGCGATCAAGAAGTGATCCTGAACTACTTACGCCAAACATAACTCCAACACGTGTTCACTTCCCGGACCACGAGAAGAGACCATCACGGTTACACACGCGTTGATGTATTTTAATGAAGGTCAACTTCGGTTTTCTACAACCGGACATTAACAAATTCCCATCTGCCTCATAACCGCGGGCACGACTTTGAAAGATAATACCTGCAGGGTGTCCCAACTTAGCCCATTATAAGCTCTCACGGTCAATGAAGGATATTCCTTCTACCAGAAGACCCGATCAGTCTCGGAATCCCGGACTACAAGACATTTCGACAAAGAATAAAACAAGACCAGCAAAGTCGCCCGACAGCCGACAAATCCCGATAGGAGCTGCACATATCTCGTTCTCGAGGCACATCCGGATGAGACATCCTACGAGTAAAACCAAGCCTCAAGTTTCCCAAGGTGGCCCCAGATCTGCTGCGTTTGGACCAGCACCCAGAGGAGCACCGGCCGGGGGCTAAAATAAAGATGACCCTTGGGCTCGCGAAACCCAAGGGAAAAGGTGTAGGTGGTAGGCAAATGGTAAAACCAATGTTGGGCCTTCTTTGGAGGAGTCTTATTCAAAGCGAACTGTCAAGGGGTCCCATAAATCACCCAACCGTGTAAGGAATGCGAAATCAAGGAACATAACACGGTATGACGGAAACTAGGGCGGCAAGAGTGGAACAAAACACCGGGCATAAGGCGAGTCTTCCACCCTTTACCAAGTATATAGATGCATTAATTAAATAATAGATATTGTGATATCCCAACAAGTAAACATGTTCCAACAAGGAACAACATCTCCATGTTCCAATAAGGAACAAACTTCATCTTCACCGCAACCAAAGAACGCTATAAGAGGGCCGAGCAAAGCGGTAACATAGCCAATCAACGGTTTGCTAGGAAAGGATGGTTAGGGGCTTGACACGGCAATATGGGTGGCATGGTAAGCAAGTGATAGGCATCGTAGCCTAGGCATAGCAAAAGAGCGAGCATCTAGCAAGCAAAGATAGAAGTGATTTCGAGGGTATGGTCATCTTGCGCAAAGTTCTCGAGTTGTCGAAAGCTTGATCCTCGTAAGCGTTCTCAACAGGTTCCTCGCTCACGCACTCGCCTCCGGCTCTACCCAAAGCAAGAACACAAACAATGGAACCACAATAAATCACGGTGCAATGCACAAGCAACATGATGCAATACATGGCATGATATGCGAGATGTGATATGCAATGCGTATGCGTGCTCCGGAAGGAAAATGATGAACCAAGCATCAACTTGGCAAACCAAGTATGCTGCTGGAAAGGTGAGATGATTTCGGTTGAAATCGATATAAAGATCACCGGAATCGGATGCACGGTTTGCAAATGACAAGCAAAACAAGAATGGCACAAATCTGCCACAAACAGCATGATGCCACATAACAAGCAACAAGAAATTAAGCTACTGCACCCAAACGTACCAACAAAGCATATGGCAGAGATCTACTAAAGATGCTTGACAAAAGATGAACACTGAGCTACGGCTAAATCACACCATAACAGGTCCAAACAAGCATGGCAAAAGTGCAAAATATATCAGCTTCACAGACTTAGTGAAAATACTGAACATGGCAGAATTAGCATCAGGAAGCAATGTTCAGAGCAAGCAAACAGCATGCTACAGGAACTTATAATAGCAAAACAAGGCATGGCATGAATCTACTCAAAGCATAGAACAAAAGTCCCTTACTGTCCATGAGCCAAAAGGGGTCAGAAAATGTAATAGCACCCATGTCAATATGGCAAGTTTCGTTAACAGATTCAGCAACAGGGCATGACAAAAACAGATAACAAGTAGGCATGTTTAAGAGCTCGATGAACTCACTACAGAACATTTCATGATAAACTAAGCATACATCCATCAAGAAGACATGGCATAGAAGCTATACATAGCAAGAACAACATCATAGCATTCACGGATCAACTACAACAACCTTGGAAAAATTGAATAACATGTAAACAATCTGCCAGGAAACATTTTATAGCAAAAGTAGAGCTCGATTGACTCAAGCTATGGCACTCCATAATTGCAAACAAGGGCATGGATGGATAGAGAATAACCATATGTTCAAAACATCCTTACTGAAGTATCTCAAAATAAGCATGGATCTCTCTGTAGCATCAAGTTAACATGGCATAAAAATATCAGCAAAACAGGGGCTGAAATCAGCAACATCATGAAGCCTAGTTTGCATGCTTGTGCTAGTCACTAAAGAGATCACAAAAATACATGGCATACACCCCTGTAAAGATGGCATGGCATATTACAAAACACATGTAGGACTCAAGTTCATAGGATGCACACATCAATCATGGCAAAATGACAAAGTGCATGTTACATTAAATAATGTAAACTAACATCACATAGCCCTCTTCTAAGAGCATTTCGGGCATTAATATGAGCTCAAATGAAAATGATGCGATGAGATGAAATGATGTACTCATCGAGGCGAACATTTCGGTATGCTATACGCCCAAAACGGAGCCACGGGTGCAAAGTTATGGCATGATGAAAATGCAACAAAATTATCACTGATTAAAAGACTCAGAGGAAATCGGGGGGAAGAAGAAGTCAACCCTTGCGGATCCGATCGAATCCGGCTGCGCGCAGGTCGAGGCGGCCGGCGGTGGCTCGCCGGAGAGGAGGAAGGAGGGCCGGGGACGAGGCCGGGGCCGGCCGGAGGGGCGGCGGCGGGGAGAGCCTGGGCGGGCGCAAGGGCGGCGGCGACGACCATGGGCGGCCGGAGGCGGAGGCGGTGGCGGAGGCGGCGGCGGTGGCGCGGTGGCGTGCCACATGGCGGCCTGCGGTTCGCCGGGCGGCGGCGGACGGACGCGTCCGGCCCGATCCGGACGTGTCCGGCGCGGGGAGAGGAGCGGGGAGCTAGGGTTAGGGTGGATCTGAT
This sequence comes from Aegilops longissima, assembly GCA_021605205.1. Lineage (NCBI taxonomy): Eukaryota > Viridiplantae > Streptophyta > Magnoliopsida > Poales > Poaceae > Aegilops > Aegilops longissima. The sequence goes on from CM038680.1 coordinate 385,239,109, forward strand.
CCGGGATTTCGGGGGAGGAGGTGTTTTTATAGGTAGAAGGAGCTAGGAAGCTCCAAATGGAGTGTAGTTTTCGCCCACACGATCGTGATCCGACGACGGAGAGCATGGAAGTGACTTAGATGGGTTATTGGGCTATTTTGGAGGGGTGTTGGGCTGCAACTTAAAAGAGGCCTTTGCGAGAGTGCGATTAACCGTTGGAGTACCAAACGAGCTCCAAATGATCCGAAACTTGACAGGTGGTCTACCGGTGTTGTACCAAGGCCACTTGACAAACCTCGGTCCATTCCGAGAAAGTTTAGTACCCGCTCACGGAAAAATGTAAAAGGGGACGCCGGAGGACATAGGAGTGCCGGATTGCAAAACGGACAACGGGGAAAATGCTCGGAATCATGAGACGAACACGTATGCAAATGCGATGCACATGATGACATGATATGAAATGCATGACATGGACAAAAAGCAAAAATGAAAGACAAAAACCCAACCACGGAGGGAATATCATATCACAATGCCGAAAATGGCAAGAGTTGGAGTTACAAATATGGAAAGTTACATCCGGGGTGTTACAACCAAAAAGCCAAAGCTTGGGGATGCCCCGGAAGGCATCCCCTCTTTCGTCCTCACCCACTGGTAACTTTACTTGGAGCTATAATTTTATTCACCACATGATATGTGTTTTGCTTGTAGCGTCTTGTATGATTTGAGTCTTTGTTTGTTAGTTTGCCACAATCATCCTTGCTGTACACACCTTTTGAGAGAGACACACATGATTCGGGATTTGTTAGAATACTCTATGTGCTTCACTTATATCTTTTGAGCTTTATAGTTTTTTCTCTAGTGCTTCACTTATATCTTTTAGAGCACGGCGGTGGTTGTATTTTATAGAAATTATTGATCTCTCATGCTTCACTTATACTATTTTGAGAGTCTTAAACAGCATGGTAATTTGCTTTAATTGTGAAATTAATCTTCCATATTGAGTTCATTGAATATCATGAGAAGTTAGATACTTGATAAGTGTTTTGAGATATAAAGGTGGTAATATTAGAGTGTGCTAGTTGAATAATTGTGAATTTGAGAAATACTTGTGTTAAGGTTGGCATGTCCCGTAGCATGCACGTACGGTAAAAGTTGTGTGACAATTTTGACACATAGGTGTTCTTTTATTGCTTTCCTTATGAGTGGCGGTCGGGGACGAGCGATGGTCTTTTCCTACCAATCTATCCCTCTAGGGGCATGCTTAGTAGTACTTTGCTTCGAGGGCTAATAAACTTTTGCAATAAGTATATGAGTTCTTTATGACTAATGTGAGTCCGTGGATTATACGCACTCTCAACTTCCACAATTTTCTAGCCTCTACGGTACCGCGCATTGCCCTTTCTCACCTTGAGAGTTGGTGCAAACTTCGCCGGTGCATCCAAACCCCGTGATATGATACGCTCTATCACACATAAGCCTCCTTATATCTTCCTCAAAACAACCACCATACCTACCTATCATGGCATTTCCATAGCCATTCCGAGATATATTGCCATGCAAATTTCCACCGTTCCGTTTATTATGACACGCTTCATCATTGTCCTATTGCTTTGCATGATCATGTAGTTGACATCGTATTTTGTGGCAAAGCCACCATTCATAATTTTTCATACATGTCACTCTTGATTCATCGTGATATCGATACACCACCGAGGCATTCACATAGAGTCATATTTTGTTCTAAGTATTGAGTTGTAATTGTTGAGTTGTAAATAATAAAAGTGTGATGATCATCATTATTAGAGCATTGTCCCATGTGAGGAAAGGATGATGGAGACTATGATTCCCCCACAAGTCGGGATGAGATTCGGGACTAAAAAAAAGAGGCCAAAGAAAAAAGAAAGAAAGAGAAGGCCCAAGAAAAAAAAGAAAAAAAAGAAAAAAAGAAAAAAAATGAGAGAAAAAGAGAGAAGGGACAATGTTACTATACTTTTTCCACACTTGTGCTTCAAAGTAGCACCGTGATCTTCATGATAGAGAGTCTCCTATGTTGTCACTTTCATATACTAGTGGGAATTTTTCATTATAGAACTTGGCTTGTATATTCCAATGATGGACTTCCTCAAAATGCCCTAGGTCTTTGTGAGCAAGCAAGTTGGATGCACACCCATTTAGTTTCTTTTGTTGAGCTTTCATATATTTATAGCTCTAGTGCATCCGTTGCATGGCAATCCCTACTCCTCTCATTGACATCAATTGATGGGCATCTCCATAGCCTATTGATTTTCCGCGTCAATGTGAGACTTTCTACCTTTTTGTGTTCTCTCATAACCCCCCATCATTATACTTTACTCCACCCATAGTGCTATATCCATGGCTTGCGCTCATGTATTGCGTAAGAGTTGAAAAGGCTGAAGCACGTTAAAAAGTATGAACCAATTGCTCGACTTGTCATCGGGGTTATGCATGATGAGAACGTTTGTGTGACAATATTGAAACATGGCCTAACTATATGATTTTGTAGGGATAAGCTTTCTTTGGCTATGTTATTTTGATAAGACATAATTGCTTGGTTAGCATGTCTGAAATATTATTGTTTTTATGTCAACATCAAACTTTTTTCTTGAATCTTTCGGATCTGAATATTCATGTCACAGTAAAAAGATTTACATTGCTAAGAAGCATTCCACATCAAAAATTCTGTTTTTTTATCATTTACCTACTCGAGGACGAGCAGGAATTAAGCTTGGGGATGCTTGATACGTCTCCAACGTATCTATAATTTTTGATTGTTCCATGCTATTATATATTCTGTTTTGGGTGTTTAATGGGCTTATTTATACACTTTTATATTATTTTTGGGACTAACCTATTAACCGGAGGCCCAACCCAAATTGCTGTTTTTTTGCCTATTTCAGTGTTTCGCAGAAAAAAGATATCAAATGGAGTCCAAACGGAATGAAACCTTCGGGAACGTGATTTTCTGAACAAACGTGATCCAGAGGACTTGGAGTGGACGTCAAGCAACCAACGAGGCGGCCACGAGGCAGGGGGTGCGCCTACCCTCCAGGCTCGCCCTCCACCCTCGTGGGCCCCTCGTGGCTCCACCGACCTACTTCTTCATCCTATATATACCTACGTACCCCAAAACCATCGAGGAGCACCACGAAAACCTAATTCCACCGCCGCAACCTTCTGTACCCGTGAGATCCCATCTTGGGGCCTTTTCCGGCATCCTGCCGGAGGGGGCATCGATCACGGAGGGCTTCTACATCAACACCATACACTACAAAAAAAACACACTTCCTTGATGATACGTGTTTGTCATAGTAGGTCACGTTTTCTGTCATGCATGTACATCCATGACAAATTTATGACAGAATCAAGATAGTCATACCTGTGCTATCGTAGAAGTGTTCCATGACATTACCAAAATTATCATCATGAAAGTGTCCACTTCCATGACGATAAATCGCGCGTCACAGAAGTGCTTTCGTCAAGGGTGACCGACACGTGGCATCCACCATAACGGAACGCCGTTAAGCTATCGGGTCCGGTTTTGGATCCGATAACCCGTTAACAGCCGAGACCAATGGGGATTTTCCACGTGTAAAATCATCATTGGCTGTAGGAAACACGCATCAGCTCCGTGTTGGCACAGGTGTCACTCATCCAATGGGCGAGATGCGCCTATGATATGTTGACACATGGACTGGCCCAAAAGTGGCCCATTAAGTTTAAATGGGTCGGCCCAACTAAAGGCCCACAAGATTTTGCGGACCATAATGGACCGGCCCAGCTAAAGGCCCACAAGATTTTGCAGGCCATAATGGGCCGGCCCAGGTAAAGGCCCACAAGATTTTTGCGGGCCATAATGGGCCGACCCAGGTGAAGGCCCACAAGAATTTTGTGGACCATAATGGGCCGGCCCAGCTAAAGGCCCACGAGATTTCACCGACATTAATGGGCCGGCCCAGCTATAGGCCCACAAGATTTTGAGGACCCTAGTAGGCCGGCCCATTAACTGGCTGCCATGTTTTGGGCCAAATGTCGGCCCATATTTGACCCGGTCTATTAATGGCCTGCCACGTTCCGGGCCTAATAATGGCCCATATGAGATCTGGCCCGTTAAAAGCCTACCACGTTCTGGGCCAAATTACGGCCCAGATCAGGTCCGGCCCTTTAAGAGGCTTTGGGCTAAATTATGGCCCATATCAGATTCGGCCCGTCTACTGGACGCTATGCTTTTGGGCCCACTTTCTAAAGGCCCATTTAGTAATTCGGCCTGATATTAGTTTTGGCCTGTTAAGGGTCCGTTTAACATTTCAGCCCTTTATTAATTTCGGCATGTTAAAAGCCCGTCATATAGTTGGGCTAACTACGGCCCGGTTTGCATCTGGCCTGCTCGCAGCCGATAATCTGATTGGGCCAAACAAGGACCGAGACAATTTTGTCCTGTTATAAGCCCATGATTTGATTGGCACATTCATGGGCCGGGGTCTATTTCGGCCTGCTGCCGGCCCGTGAGCTGTTCGGCACGTTTCAGGCCCAACCTACTTTTCTGCCTCCTAAAGGCCCATTAAGTTTTCTTGGGAAAATAGGGCCGGCGGTTTACTCAGCCTATTAAAGGCCCAAATGTACTAGTGGGCCAGTTTAAATTTAGGCCTGTTAATGGACCAAGATGACGGGGCCCATGATGTGGATCATACATGGTGATTTGCATGACGGCCCGATTATGTACCGTAATTTTACGGTTTGGCCTGTTTACTGCGAAGACATGATATATATACAGTAAAATCACTGCAGCATCGTGAATAAGAAAAAAACTTAGACTATACAATAAAAAAATTACGGCATATTACATCCACTGGGCATCAAAGTTCGCCACTATGATAATAAAGCACAAGCATACAACAAATTACATACACTGGGCATCAAAGATCGCCAGCAGTGCAACTAAACACGCCGACAAAATAATATACAAAACCAACAACACTTCAATAGAGTTCAAAAAAGGTTAGCCCTGCTCGGGATCTGCAAGCAGTGAAGGAAATATGCCCTAGAGGCAATGATAAAGTTATTATTTATTTCCTTATTTCATGATAAATGTTTATTATTCATGCTAGAATTGTATTAACCGGAAACGTAATACATGTGTGAATACATAGACAAACAGAGTGTCACTAGTATGCCTTTACTTGACTAGCTTGTTAATTAAAGATGGTTATGTTTTCTAACCATAGACATGAGTTGTCATTTGATTAACGGGATCACATCATTAGGAGAATGATGTGATTGACTTGACCCATTCCGTTAGCTTAGCACTTGATCGTATAGTATGTTGGTATTGCTTTCTTCATTACTTATACATGTTCCTATGACTATGATATTATGCAACTCCCGTTTACCGGAGGAACACTTTATGTGCTACCAAACGTCACAACGTAACTGGGTGATTATAAAGGAGCTCTACAGGTGTCTCCAAAGGTACATGTTGGGTTGGCGTATTTCGAGATTAGGATTTGTCACTCAGATTGTCGGAGAGGTATCTCTGGCCCCTCTCGATAATGCACATCACTTAAGCCTTGCAAGCATTGCAACTAATGAGTTAGTTGTGAGATGATGTATTACGGAACGAGTAAAGAGACTTGCCGGTAACGAGATTGAACTAGGTATTGAGATACCGACGATCGAATCTCGGGCAAGTAACATACCGATGACAAAAGGAACAACGTATGTTGTTATGCGGTTTGACCGATAAAGATCTTCGTAGAATATGTGGGAGCCAATATGAGCATCCAGGTTCCGCTATTGGTTATTGACCGAAGACGTGTCTCAGTCATGTCTACATAGTTCTCGAACCCGTAGGGTCTGCACGCTTAAGGTTTCGATGACAGTTATATTATGAGTTTTTATGTACCGAAGGAGTTCGGAGTCCCGGATGAGATCGGGGACATGACGAGGAGTCTCGAAATGGTCGAGACGTAAAGATCGATATATTGGACGACTATATTCGGACATCGGAAAGGTTCCGAGTGATTCGGGTATTTTTGGAGTACCGGAGAGTTACGGGAATTCGTATTGGGCCTTAATGGGCCGTACGGGAAAGGAGAGAAAGGCCCCAAAGGGTGGCCGCACCCCTCCCCATGGACTAGTCCGAATTGGACTAGGGAGAGGGGGCGCCCCCTTCCTTCCTTCTCCCTTCCCTTTCCTTCTCTCCTACTCCTACTACATGGAAGGGCTCCTAGTTCTACTAGGAAAGGGGGAATCCTACTCCCGGTGGGAGTAGGACTCCCCTAGGGCGCGCCATAGAGAGGGCCGGCCCTCCCCTCCTCCACTCCTTTATATACGGGGGCAGGGGGCACCCCATAGACACACAAGTTGATCTTCGTGATCGTTCCTTAGCCGTGTGCGGTGCCCCCCTCCACCATATTCCACCTCGGTCATATCGTTGCGGTGCTTAGGCGAAGCCCTGCGTCGGTAGAACATCATCATCGTCACCACGCCGTCGTTGTGGAACTCATCCCCGACACCCTGCTGGATCGGAGTCCGGGGATCGTCATCGAGCTGAACGTGTGCTGAACTCGGAGGTGCCGTACGTTCGGTACTTGGATCGGTCGGATCGTGAAGACGTACGACTACATCAACCGCATTGTCATAACGCTTCCGCTTACGGTCTACGAGGGTACGTGGACAACACTCTCCCCTCTCGTTTCTATGCATCACCATGATCTTGCGTGTGCATAGAAACTTTTTTAAAATTACTACGTTCCCCTACAAGCAAATGAGCAAGCTGGTGAGACTGCACTTGTTTGACACTTATATCCTCCCCACTCTGAAAGATAAACAAGTAGACAGATGACAGGTTTTGCACTTATAAGTATCAGTGCTGACAATTCGTCACATTTCTTACTGACGAATAAAGTGACACAGTTTAAAATAGCATTAACACAATATGGTATTGTTCAGGTCAAGACATGGCAGGAAATGACATTGTGAAGGAGTTGGCAGCTTCACGACACCACTGGATTACAGATCAAGAACTCATAAGTATCAATGGCTAGTGTGCTGTCAATTTATCCCATTTTATATTAGCAAAATAAGATCACTTGCTCTGTATAGTTTAATTTACATGGTATGAAGAAGGAACTTGGTTGTACAAATGAAAACTTAAATTGAGAAGGACAAACTTTTGTGTATGAACTGGAGTACATAATAAACTTTAAACATGCAATTTGATGCAAACACCAAAAATAAACAACTGTTGCAGTCATGCCTAACCAAATATACACAACAAAGTTTGAAGGCTTGAGAAGGACAAACTTACATTATTGGTGAAGGCAGGCTCTATAAAGCCCTTTTCCATGCTGATAGGGGGGGGGGGGCAATTCAAGAAGTTTACCACAGAATCTTCTTCATAAGCATTGCCTTTATTCTACATTTTGTTAAGAGTAAATATAGATGTGAAAATATAAGAAAAAATGGAGAATATTTAAGATAAGATGAAGAGTCGTGCTACATAACCAAGTAGCTATAAATGTAAGTACAACGATACAGGCAAAAGGTACAACCAAGAGCAATGCAGAGCTAAACTTTTTCAGTACCATCGGTGTTATCCAACCTTATGGTAAGAGTAAATATAGATCTTATGTATAGAAAATGGAGGGCAAAGGAAAATAAGCTGCAGAGTGATGGTACATGATCAACTACTTGTCAATATAAGTACACTGATAAAGGACAGCAGGTACTTACAAGAACAATGCAGAGCTAAAAAATTTCATTGGCAGTGGATATATTCTACACTAATGTAACCATCCATACAGATCAGATAATTTGGAGCGAACAATTGATAAGCAAGCTATCATGCATACTGCTGTCACATAATGAACCAGGTATGTATGCAAGTACAGTGATACAAGACAACATGTACTAACAAGAGCGAAGCAGCGGGCATTCTTTTTCAAACCGGAAATCTTTTTCGAGCAGATTTCCTGCAAAAAAGATTCTAAGGCACATGCGGAAAAGTAGAAGTTCAAATTGTCATGCGATATCATAGATAGTACCTCATCCTCGGAACAAGACCAGTGCATAACAAGGTTTTTCCATTCAATATCTTCTAAATTTAGCACAAGAGACTTCACCAGAAATTCGTTTATAGACTTGCCATCAAAGTATGATTTCCTCAGGTAACATCAGTACTGCTGCAATGCTTCCTTGAAAAGCACAATCAAGCTTTGCTCGTGATGACTATCCAGATTGACCCTCGCCTACTTACAACAATGTAATGTAAATCATTGATGTGTTCAATCAGCAGAAAATAGGAAAATAATCACCATGAATAATAGCACTTACATGTTAGTGGGACAGGAAGATGTGAAAATGGTGTTTGTCTTCACTATAATCTTCCAATGATGGGAATATATGCACGTAGTCCCTAAAGACATCGAAAACATTGTCTTTTAAACTGGGAATAATTGGAATGGGGTTCCAATCGGCAGGAATTGGCCATCTCTGCAGTTGGGATAGGTCTTCGGCCAGTGGACTTGCTGCACTTTTTGCTTGAGTGGGATTTTTCTGTGGTACGGCTGGTGCTATGGCAACTGAAATCGGCATACCTTCTGCTAGAGTGTAGGTCCTGTGTGGTGGGGCTAGTGGTGTGGCCAGTTAAGTATGGGTACAGTCTGCTGGAGTCGGTCCTACGTTTTGTGTCACTGGTTGTACAACCAATATAAGTGGGATGCTGTCTGATTTCTCTGGCACAACCACGTTTTTCAATGACTTTGCTGGTGCTCCTTCAGGTTCGGCAATCACCCTCTTCCTTTTTGATATCTGATGCATAAGAACAGCATTTGAGTGGAAAAACATGGTATGATGACAGATGGAATATGTATTGATAATGGATGGGCATGGCATCTCGACATATATGATGAGTAAACTAAGCAGATGGCGGTGCAACAAAGTAGAAGAAATGCAAGACAACATATGCAAGATACGCGCAATCAATAAAACCTTGCCAAATTAGAGCAGACACCTTGATGGGTGAACATGACAGGCCATCTGCCTTTGACTCCTCGAGGTTAGAATAGTCATTAGGATCATATTCTGAACAAGAATCTACATGTGGGGAGCGTATGAGTTTCATTGCATCCAGAATGGCACTCATGCCTTGGTGCCAATTTTGTAAGTCATTGCAGTGTTCCACAATATTCTTCTGATGCGCGGATTTTGATATTCACTATAATTACGTATAATATCTGAGAACCATGAAAACATAAATAGTTGTGAGATTATCTTTGTAATGCAGAGGATATTCTAATATAGGGGCGCCCCTGTAAACACTTGTGTGCTATCACTGGATTTTGATGAGAGACCTCATGTGTGTTGTAATATGGTGCGTGCATTTATATAATCTAGCACAAGTGCACAAAAAAACAGGCTCCAGAAGTAAGGATAGTTGGCAGATGATAGGTTCAAAATATAATGTATAGAGAGTTTATTGCCAAACCATAATAATAAGAGCACACAACAACTAGGTAGATCATAGTGTACATAAAAGGGGTACACCATAACCACGATATATAAATCGGGAAAGTGGAACTGGCTTGAAAATATGGTGTTGTATTGCCGCTAGTAATTGAAAGCCTGTCGATCAAGTACATGCCAGCTCTATCAGCTGTTGACTGCAGATGTCCCTGCTCCCCTTCCTGACAAGGAACATACTGTACGTACTAAATACAGAATAACAAAAGAGGAACATGTTAAAGAACAGAAGAGGAAGCATATTCTTGAGGTTCCGCTTAATTGCATACAATGTTGGTTGCCCACTCATGATGAATCACAACACCCAAAGAAATGCAATTCCATGCTGTCTCTCTATATGTGGCAATTTTGAACAAGAGTCATTAGGATCATATTCTGAACAAGAGTCAACAGGTGGGGAGCGTATGAGTTTCATTGCATCCAGAATGGCACTCAATGCCTTGGTGCCAATTTTGTAAGTCATTGCGGTGTTTAGCTTCAAGAGTGGACTGCTGCTAGTGCGACACAAAGCAGCTACACAGATCATAGTGTAGATATAATATGAAAACCGTAAGCATCAGACTAAAATCAGCAAAGTGGAACTTGCTAGAATATATGTGCTAGTATTGCCGGTACGGCTAGAAAGGCTTCGGATACCAGCTCTCTTCAACTGAAGGTGCGATGCATCATTAATATCAGTGTAACTCTCAAAGGCGAAATAGCTCCCCACATTTCCTTGCTATTCTTATAGGATTCAAGTGGGCAGGCAACTACAAATCCTATTCCCATGTTTACAAAATCCTACGAATCAAAGAGGCCCGAAGAGTTCAAAGTGTCCATACCAACCGACCGTATAGACCTCTACACTGCAAATGTCCCTGCTCATCTTCACTACAAGGAACATACTGTACTACTATCATACTCCCTCCGTTCCAAAATATAAGTCTTGGTAGAGATTTCCACTATGTATCACATACAGATGTATCCAGATACATTTTAGAGTGTAGATTCACTCATTTTGCTCCATATGTAGTCCATGGTGGAACCTATACAAAGACTTGTATTTAGGAACGGAGAGAGTACTTATTAAAGAAGAATGGAAGAGGAACATGGTAAAGAAGAGCAAGCAGATTTTGGATAATAAAATGTTCGTTGCGCAGTGGCCACACATGATGAACCATGAACCAGAGCGCATTAAGAAAGCAACTCCCTGCTGTCTCTCTATATGTGGTGCACGTGCTTTTTCGAAAGTAAAGTAGGAACATTAGCTGACCAGTTAAATGTTATCTGTTTTAGTAATATCAGCATCATATCAGATTCGTACTTGAGCAACAGGTTTGGAATTATGAGTGGCACGTTGTTTAGCTTGATGGATTTAGGAGCAGTGCTTAAGCAGGTACGATGATGGTACTGAATATAAAGGCATGTTTGCATTTGGGTCAGTCGACCATTTCAGGCGGTTGGATGAAGATCCTACGTCTCCTAACCCTTCTTCTTCCTCGTCTCTGATTCTTCCCATACTGAGAACACCAGACGGGCGGCGGACCATCGGCCCCCACCGCCTGTGTTCCTCCGCCACCCCACCCCCACCCGCCCCCACCAGCGTTGAGTTTTCTTTGTTCGACGAGGCCCCACCACCACCCCCCAACCAAAGTCCCCACCCGAGCCCCTTCATTCGCACCGGCGAACTCCGGCGAGCTCTGAAAAATCGACTGACCTAATTTTGAAATTTAGTCTACTATGATTTAACGGTGTGGAATATAAAAAAGGGGAAAACCATAAGCATTGGGAGTATAGTGTTGAGCGTGCCATGGCGGATCTGAAGGTGCAAACCGGACAAAGGCAACTTCGCAACCAATGTTTGTTCTCAACTAGCAAGTAAGTGATGGACAAGAAATAAGAGTAAAGCAGTGGCGATCTATTTTCTTGCTGCGATAAATAAGTTGAGCAGATACGAAAGAGTACCGCCTCTGGTGTGGCGCCGTGTATGCATCTGCTGAGAATTTGACAGTGCTGCGGTAGCGATGGCTGTCGGTGGCGTGGAAGCAGATCTAGGAGGGTAGACAGTGGCGGCTGGGCGCGGTGGACGAGACGGCCGTAGGAGCGGCGCCGGCAAGGTGGATGACGGCGGGGATGAAGCGAGAGGACGGGATGCAAGGATCCCGGTCCGAAGCCGTGGATGAGAGAGGTCGATCTCTTGTAATGGATGGCGGCGTCGGGGTATCAGCTCCGGCATGGTGGATGAGGACGGCGGTGGATGGGGTGGCGGTCGGAGGAGGCTGGGGTGGAGAGGGTGTTTTGGCGCCCACGGAGTACGAACGGGGAAATGGAGGTGGAGAGGAAGGGGGAACCATGTGTTCAGGGCGCGCTTGTCTCAAATGCGAGGAAATTTATAAACTTAGCCCCCGTTTCAAATTTCCTACATCACAGCAATATTAGTCGGTTGGGGATAGGACGGCAATCTCACATACACCGAATATTTGCCGATGAGAGTTTGTTTTTCGCGCCCACCGTGTATGAATCGGGGAGGGAGTCGATTTCGGCCGAGGACACATTGTGTTTTGGCGCCCACCGTATATGAATCTGGGTGAGAGGCGGTATGTAACGTTTGAGTGAAATTACAAACCTACCCCTATCGAAACCTATAGAAATCGAGCAGATAGGCTTTGCGTGGCAGGGATAGGCAGTAGTAATTTCCATCTCGCAGATTTTGGTTTCGGGCGGTTACTGCGACTTTCCCCACTTCGTTCCAATTTTGCAGAGTGCACGTTTACCGTGCCAACTCAATTCGAGTCCCGTTTGTATTCTTTTTTTTTCGGGCGGGATCCATTTTCGATTGGAATAAAATTCTATACACATCATTTTTTATATATACTTTCAAAAGCACAACACCCTTTATACATAAATATGGTTTACAAATGGCATGATCTCAGATTCATAAGGCTGTATCCATCAATTTGGATTTTCAAATATTTGAAACCACTTTATGTTGAAATCCAATGTATGCATTCCTCGCTAACTGTCTCCAATTAATGTGTGTTTCATGCGGGTTTTTTTTACTTCTCAAACATGTATAATGTGTTTCACACATGCAACATATAGTGTAATCACGTTTAGACATTAATTTCATATAAACCATGCATTGTTTCTAATTAAAGAATCTATGGATCACCAATATTGATAAACTATATAACATTACATGTGTCCCCAAATTCAAATGAATATGCATGTTTGATACACCAATTTGCGTTATGATATTATCGATGTCGTGATCTCCAGTTTAAATATTTGAATCCCATTTAATTCAGATATTCGTCTCATATAACTATCACTCATGCTTCTATAGGACTATCTCTCTAGACCTATACGCGTTCATGGTCTCTCGGGTATCTCTCGTACTACCTGTATGTCGACAATGATCTTTTATCTTCGTAACATACTGACGGTACTCTCTTCCTCGACCTTCATCACTCTATCTTTCTCTAAGTATATCTCGCTCCCTGCTATGTGTCTTTAACTATGATTCTCCATGTGGAATCTCTTTCTCTCACACAAACACAAAACTTTGTCTTCCGGGGTCTCATTTTTCTCTACTATTCCCCCGTGTGCCACTCGCACACCCCTCATACAGAGATGTCTTTCGCTCCTTAGATATGAGAACCTACGACTCTTCCTCTTAAATATCTCTTTCTCACACACAAACACAAACTCTGTCTCCGAGGGTCTCATATTTCTCCACTGTTCTCTTGCATGTCGCTCACACACACTGTCTCTCCCTAGAGATATCTTGCGTTCCCTCATATGTTTCTCTATCTATCACTCTTGTTTTGAAATATCTTTCTCTCTCCCAGACACAAAACTCCATCTCTCGGGATCTCATTTCTCTCTGATATTTGTCTGTATGTGAGTCACATGCACCCTTTCTTCATCTCTCTCACACCCACACCCATAACTCAGCCTTCTGATCCACTCGACTCCTATCTCTAACGCACACTAGCTAGCATCTTTATCTTTCTATTTATCTGTTTCTCCATCAACCTTCTTTCATTTATAGGTTGATCTCTTTTGTGCAATCGTTGTGCCTCACTCCCTTTGCTCGCCATAGATGCATGCTCCAGCCCATGCCACTATCTCTTAAAGAAAAAAACACATGCTCAATTGTCGGGCCTTCTTCCCTGCATTCTCGCATGCATGCATATTGTCATACCGACCCGTCTCTCCCATGTCGTTGATCTTAGCTTATGACTTATGTCTTGTTTCTTTTATCTCGATCATGCACGCGCGCGCACACACACACATCCCACGTATGGAGACATAGAGACCTTCATTGAGCTCTTGATGAAGCCATGCACACTTAAATTACATCCGCCACCGAGGACCCCGCGACACACACACACACACACACACACACACACACACACACACACACACACACACACACACACACACACACACACACACACACCGAGACTCCATCTCACACATACATGCTCTAGCCGGAGCATTTGTTCCTACCACCCTTCATCCACCCTTACCCGTATGATAAACAATCACCTTAATTTACTTGTATAACATGGACAAATTCCACTTTACTTTAGTAGTTAGCAAACTTATCATCTGTACCCTTATAAAAAACCGAGTTGGCGATGATGGTGTGCCTGCCATCTTGTAATATAGACCGTCTGATCTATATCTGACGGATAGAAAGCAAACTCTGATAATTTTACAAAAGATAGCCGCAACTCTCTCCACATCCTTATCTCCCACACCTCATTGCCGAGCAATTAAAAAAGAAAGTCTTCGGAACAATCTAGCATGGTGGCCGCTGCCGCCTGCCGGCGCCGTCCATCCCCATGCCTCCGCCCATTCCGACCACCAGTCACTACCACGCTCCACTCCTCCTCACCTTATCTCTCATCTTTCATTTTTTCGATGACATTCTCGAGATACCAGTTTTCTGATAAAATTCTCGAAATATCATTAGTTTTTACACATGGGATTAATCCTGCATGGGTAAATCACAACATGTGTTTTGTAAAAAAATGCATATTGATGTTCCGTGCAATGCACGAGCATCTTGCTTGTAATTATATAATGCAAATCACGAGCAGGAAGTGACATTTTTTTTTACACAACCACGTTAACATGGCCACGTAAATCACTAGCTAAAGTAAATACCATTATACTTATATCCCGATGCAAAAGGTTGAGTACATGTCCGAAGAGTAGAGTCGCACACACGCACTCTGTCTCTCAGAATCTCACACAGACACACACACCAGTTACGTGACGCCCACTTAAGCAGACACGTATGTTACAATTTGTGCACCCGCGGGTACACGTGATGCTGTGCATTTATTTAAGCCAGACGGCGAACCCAAACAGTAGCTGCATTCATTCCCCTCCCGCCGCCTCTTCTCTGGTCGCCGTCGCCCGGTAGCCATGGCCTGGCCGAAGGTAACAACATACGCCATACTCCCGCCGGAGCGGCTGTTTAATCTGGAAATTTAAGTGGTCATGCATGCATCTTTTTGTGCTAGCACTCCTATATAAGGGTTGACGGTCACTTCCATGGACGTCTTGTGGCGGTGGAAGAGGAAGGAGAAGGAAGCGGGCTGTGGAGTAACGTTTTTACCACAATTTCTTAGGAAACTGAGTGCAATAATTGAGTAGTTTTGCAAACTACCAGTACTACACATGAAACGGTTCAAAACCTATACTCCCTTGCCAGCGCTTCCGTGTGAAACGGTCGATTGTCGCCCTAGAGTGTCGATGCGCATTAATGCCCGGCCAGAGCGGAGGCGACCTCTCACTGGCGCCGGCTTTGAAGCGGCGCGCCGACCGAGAGAGCACCGCTTCCCGGTGCACCGACTGCTCCGCGTCGAGGCTAGCGATAGGCCCTGTTTGGATCCATGGGTTAGAGTTAGTTTGAACTAGTTGGGGCTCAAATAGCCCTAAAGTATCCAAGCTTGAGGGTTTAAATTGGAGCAAGTTGCACCAAACCCACCAAAAAAAACTATCCCACCCAAGAGGTGCTAACTGGAGATAGTTCTCATTGGGACCACTGAAAAACCACTTCTCTCTCTCCATCAAGTGCATTTATTGTCAATCTAACCCGGTCACCCAAACATCTCTTTGGCTACAGTTAGTTCAGGGTTAGTCATGAGTTAGTCTAACCTCTAGCTAAGTTGGAGTATCCAAACAGGACCAGTATAGGACATGCAAGTTGCTCAAAGCATACAGTCAAATTCATACGTGAAATGATTTTTTTATTTTTGAAAACGGAACGTGAAAGGAATTTTTTTAGAATTCTCTTGGCATGTCGCTAACATGTGATGAGTTAACCGACCTCAATAGACGGCAAAAACGCCAGCCCGCCGCACTTTGAGAGTGACGAGGAGGGAGAAGCCATACGGGCTGCTGGATTACTAGAGATAGGTGTCGCACGGAAGCCAAGAAATATGGTGATAGCTTGGGTTAGCCATGTACTAGTATGATGTAACTACACTGGGCTGCCGTGTTTCGTACTCTTCCAGTTCACT
This sequence comes from Aegilops longissima, assembly GCA_021605205.1. Taxonomy (NCBI): domain Eukaryota; kingdom Viridiplantae; phylum Streptophyta; class Magnoliopsida; order Poales; family Poaceae; genus Aegilops; species Aegilops longissima. Next base: position 385,255,149 of record CM038680.1, read on the forward strand.
GTGGAGATGATTGGTTGATTTTATATCGCTGAATAATATAAAATATTATGAGTGCAGACGCTCCACCCCGAGGTTCCTTGCTCCTTCTCGGTCGTCAGGAATCTATGTTCTTCCACTCTATTTTTTTACGTGAGCTTTGTTCATCCTTTTGCCAACATGCGACACATCTAGCATCAAGGTGCACGTGTCATGCAAGTATCGTTCCATCTATATGAAGAACACGTGGGACTGGAACTACGAGACGGACATGTACCCAGGAGTGGACGTGCGAACCTGTGTAACGTAGCGCAGTAAGTGAAGTAGAAAGGCACAAATAGTATGAACATGCGTGGCATATAGGCATTTGTCTCTTACTACCACTAAATGTTATATGTGCAATGCCCGGTGATGTTATGGAGTACGTCACTAAGTACTCTACTACTACTATATTAATTGGAGGCACACATTAGGTTTTATATTTGTTTACGTGTATGCCCCGAGACCTTCCAACTAGACGTGTCTTTCTCTCCGGGTCGCACTTTGTATCGTTCATACCACTAGTACAGTAGTACTACTACGTGTGGTCTCCGACCCAGAAGTGGAGATGCTCTACCACGCTGTTCATGTCCCACTCCTTTCACTGACGTGTGCGACATCCAGCACGTGCCGTGTGTTTGGCACTCCTTCGTCGTAAGAGTTGAAACGCTAGAATTCATTAGAAATAAAAAATAAATATAAATCACCAGTGATACTATACCACACGGTTTCCTTGCTCCTCGATATCGGAAAGAATACTTCCACTCGCCGACATGTGGGACGTCGACCATCCTGGTCCACTTGCCATGCCCGCAGAACTCCAAGGGAGAGTCACCCCGGTCGTCGCGCCGCAGTAATTACTAATGAGCCGTCAAATCACAGGCCCAACCTTACCCACTGTGAAGTTTCTCAGACGAAGGAACCATCATGACTTCGTTGAATTCCGCTTCTTGAAGAAAACTACTATACCAGCAGTACTACTAGCTATAGTACTTACTCCAGCAGAGGCCTCCTTTGGTTCATAGGATAGGCATTTTATAGGAATATGAAAATCATAGGAAGTGAGATGACATCCATCTCAATTCCTATAGAGAAAGAGATGCCATTTGATGCACATGATAGGAATTTTTCCATTGAGTCTAGGATAATGTATTGGTAATTTGCTCTAAAAACTACAGTAGTAACTAGTAGTACTGTTACATGCTCGTAACTAATTAAACAAACGTACAGGCGACACAGACACACACACTAACTACTAGTACTACTACTTCTCACATGCTGGCCATACGCCGTCGTCCTCCTTCCCGGCTTTGTCGGCGACACCCCACCGTGCTTGGATCTCTGCCGACCTCTCCGCAGCAGCGCGTGCGTCCTCTTCTTTCTTGCGGAGGCGGGCCTCTCTTTTCTCGAGTGCTTTCTGACTTTTGCGCTCCCTCTGTGTGGCTTTGGCTGCCTCTTGCTCTACCGCCCATTCGGCCTTGGCAGCTTCAAATTCCGCCCACATAGGTGTGAGATCGCGAGCGGCGATGAACTAGGCACGGAGGAATGCCACCACTTGCCTACCATTATGTGTGCGGTCGTGGGCGGCGAGGAACTCGGCGCGGCGGGATGCCATTGCTTCCTTACCGGTTAGTGTGCAGCGCGGTGGCATGAACGACGCTTGGTGACAGCTCTGGGGTGGAGTGGCCGGACAACCGTAAAGTGCATTGGTTTGTCAAGAGCTCAAGGACAGAAGATGAAGGAAATTTGGATTCACCTTCAATCCTGGTCATTTATTACCGAGTAAAATGCATTGGCGGTCATTGAACTTGTCTTGATAGCTCACTTTGATCATTGTATACGAGAGATTATATGGTCACTGGCTCAACGTATAGCTCCGTATTTGTCTGGTTGACCAGTCAAATAGTCCGCATGCGCCTCATCAGTTCGTGTTCTTTATCTATCTATCTATGCGGGCCTACCTGTTAATGGAGAAAGAAATAAAAACCAAAATTATGCGTATGTGACATTACTGTTTAGACGTTTGCTGGAGGCCTCCGCGAACACCGAGCATGTATTCACCTGGCTCAACACCAATGGTCATACTCGTGACTTGGCGCCTTGCTCATGTATATCGTCCATCACAACGACAATCTATAAAACAACCTAGCTAGAGAGGGTACTATGTTGCGGAGTATGTACTATCGTGAGCAACCGATCATAGTGCCACTGCACAGGAGTGTGCGTCTGATCGATTCGTCCATTATTCATAAGTCATGTATGGTAGTGTGGTGTCTAATGGTGGTCGTCGAATGCTAGCTGGCAACAAGAGCGGTTGCATGGACGCCTGGTTGTCAATGCGTGCCGCATACGCTTCAAAGGCTCGTCATCCATGAGTTCACATTTTACCACCAAGCCAGCATCTGACCGCCCTGGCCTACCGAAACCACTTCCATCGCTAGCGCGCGCTTCCCGCCTGAAACGATCACCGTCTCTCCAGAATGTCAATGCCGCATTCACCGGCCTTAACTGCAGGTGCAGTTGGTGTGTCACTGACATGCGGGCCTGATGCCCGTTGGGCCCACATGTCAGTGAGACAACGCACCTGCGGTTAAGTCACTGAAGCAGCGTCCGCATTCATGCCTGACGCGACCTCTCACTGGCACCGGCATTGCAGCAGCGTGACGGCCGAGAGAGCGCCACCCACGCGGCATCTCGGTGCAAGCGACTGCTCCGCGTTAATGACACCACGGCTGCTGACGAACCTACTCCGGTGCCAGCCGTCCATCCGTCTGCCGCGACTCATTGCCATTCGCCCGCTATATTAACTTGAGCCCCAGCTCCCAGCCATAGTCAAAGACCCACACTCATTCTCCTCCGGTCCCTTCCTTCTGTTGGCACCACTCCAACCATGGCCTTCGGGCACTCCAAAGCTCTCTTGGACGTACTGTCGCAGGAGCAGGCGAAGGACATCGATGGCTCCGCTCCAGGCGCGCTCCAAAGCTCTCTTGGACGTACTCTCGCAGGAGCAGACGAAGGAGATCACCGGCTCCCCCCCGGCCGCCCTCCGCCGCCACGACCACGGCCTTGGCCTTGCTGCCAGGCGCAGCCGGCAGCGAGGAAGAGTAGTACACGGTAGGTCGCCACCGCTCTGGTCCCAAGAAGACCACCGCTCCTCCACTCAGTCGATGCCAAGCTTGGTGGGATAAAAATCGGTAGCCGATTAGCCGCTTGACGGCGACGTGGAGGCGGAAATCTACATAACCTTGTGCTCCGGAGGAGGAGGTTATCAAGGCGGATAAGGAGGAGGCAAAGGCAATGGCCGTCTTTCTCGGGTTCATGGCTGGACATGGTGGTCGGGGCCCAGCGATCGTTTAGATTAGGTTTACAGTAGGTTTTAGTACGGTTAGTGCCAAATATGTAATGAATTTCGTCCAGTTTATAGGAAAAGTTCTCAAAATGTAATGAATTTCATCTGTTCAATTTGAAATTTGCTTTGTTTGCATGAATTTCGTCCGGTTAGTTCATATAGTTGTCGAAAGGTATGCGGGCAGCATTGGATGGCATCCACCAGTGTTCTCGGAAAGATGCCGGTGTAAATTTGAGGGCCAGCGCTGGAGATGCCCTAACTATCATGCTATAATCGCTAACAGTGCTCCATTATTTCGCAGGGAACAATTATCCCTCGATCAAAATCAGATCTGCCGTGTTTCGCACTCCTCCCACGTAAGAGTGTAGACTCTTGCTTACATAAAAATGGAGCAAGTGGACGGCACTGTAGCACGTCATATCACTCAAACTAGCCCACCTAACGCACGGGAAAGCACCACCCTCGTCATTTTGTTCTAGATTTCTATCAATCGATTGCACGAAAATGTTACGCTTTGCAAGTTCAAAAGGAAAAGGTGGCACACTTACAACTCATACGCGTCGCGTTCACGTCGCACCCCCGCAGTCCGGCTCGCACGCCACTCACTAGAGGGGACACGCGTTGTCTTGCATTTTCGCTGACATGTGGGACTGCAATTGAATAAACCATTGATAGCCGAAATCTAATCGCTCGACTGGCATCGGCTGAGAGGAGAGGGACGGGGGAGGGAGAAGAGATCGCCCGCCCGCTGTGCATGGATTCCAAGAAATATGTGGTGATAATGTGAGGTGGGCCATGCGGGAGTCCGCACCGCTTCCAAGCCCGCTTCTTACCGCCCTGGCCCACCAGAACCCCTCCCCCACCCCACCACCTCCCCGCGCGCGCTCCCCCTCAGAGGCCAGCTGCCCGTATTCATAGAAAGTAGTACCAGTAAAATTCTGGGCTATAAAGGGCATGTACAATGGTTGATAAGATAGTCTTATCATAAGTCTTGCATGTAATTTAGAGATGACAAAAAAACATGTGTACAATGGATCATCTCTTAGCCTTATCTTCAATAACTAGTTATTCCTAAAAACATGGTGAAACATATTGTGCTAAGAGATCATCTCTTGTCTTCTCGACAAGCCTGCTTATGTGGAGGAGAGAGAGGCATTGACAATGTCAAGGAGTGGGATCTGCAGTAGCTCGTCTCTACACGTGCTCCTAGGTATAAAAAACTAATTCTAAAAAAAGAGGCATAAAAAACAATCGTGTCTAAAAAAGAAAGGTAAAAAACATTTGAGAGGAAATAGATAGAGATAAAGTGAGAAAAAGTTGTAACCTTATAGTCAACACTAGGGTAGTATTACATGAGGAAGGAGCGAGTGGTGCACATGCCAAGTTCACTGGGTTGCCGTGTTTCACACTCCTCCGTCGTAATAGTGGAGACAATAGGTTTCATCAAAAATAAACAATGAATACTCATTGCTCGTCCACTATATCAGAAAGAATACTTTCATTCGCCGACATGTGGGACGTCGACCATCCTGGTCCACCTGCCATGCACAAAATTATCCTGGTCCACCCCGGTCGTAGCGCAGGCTCAACCTTTCCCACTGTAAGTTAGTCAGACAAAGGAACCATCATGACTTCGTTGAATTCCGCTTCTTCAAGAAAACTTACTCTACCCGCAGTACTGCTACCACACACGAAGACTGGACGGCACCGTACCACGTCATATCACTAAAACTCACTAGGCCAAACTAGCCCGCCTAGGATTTGTACTCCCTCCGTTTCAAAGTTAGTAGTACAAAGTTGACTCATCTATTTTGAAATGGAGGGACGTCTCTGTACTGCTATGATTTTGTGTTGTATGTCTCTGTACTTTTGCTACGACTTTCCTAACCTATGAACCAAATGAGGCCTGAATGCTTCCGTGTCGACTATTGTCTGATCGATCGCTAAGCCTACAATTTTAGGAGCTTGGGCTATTGGCCGATCGACGACGGATCAGTATAAGCGTACCACGAGCTCATCAGCCCCAACATTTCTCTTCGGTGAGTGTTTTGCAAGTACTATAGCTCACACAGTAGCTAGCCTACTAACACCAAGAATCATCAAATAAGCCCTGCTGATATGATAAACAGTTCAAACTTATATCTAAGCATGCCATATATTACATCAAAAGCTGGCAAGGATACATCTGTTTCCATAACTCAGAGAGGGTTCACATGATTCACTATCAAACAAAAGTAGCAAGTACCACCCACACAAGACAGTGCACTAGCCCTAAGATGGTTTGATAACACGCATCGATCTGGTAATTAAACACATGGCAATGCAAACTACCCTGAGGGATTAGCGCGACCAACTATTTCTTGTCATCGATCTCTCGGGAAATGACCACAGCACGTACATCGGCATGGGAATCGATCTTTGGGGCGATATCCACAGGACTGACCGTGACATCGAAATCGATCTCTGGGGCGATGTCCACAGGATGGACAGCGGCATCAGAATCGATCTCCGGGGTGATGCCAACAGGACAGAGCGCGGCATCGAAAACGATCTCTGGGGCGTTGTCCATAGGACGGGCCGCGACATCGGAATCATCAAGGACGTCCACCGGCACCTGCACAACCCTAACATATTATCAAGCACATTGCAAATAATCAAAAACCACAACTTTCGGTAATAAGCCATTATCTTTTACCTTGTGCAGCTCACCGGGGGATCCCATCCCTCCGGGGGCCATCTCCTCGTCCTCGATGGGGGCCATCACCTTGCCAGGGGAATACTGCTTCTCAACGGCGACTATCTCCTCAAACTCGGCCTTGAGCCTTGCAAAGGTGGCCATCAGAGTTTCTGGGGTAGGCACGGTGGGGCCCTTGCTGTTCTTCCAACTTTCTTTGAGGAGTTCGTCTGCCAACGTCGTCAACTCTTTGGCTAGTGCTTGTTTCTTGGAGTTCTTCATCTCTATTGGTTGGCCCACCAACATGGTCAACTCATTGGTCGGTGCTCGCTTCCTGGAGATCGCTGCCTCCAGTGGGTTGTCCGCCGGCAACTCTTTGCCTAGTGCTTTAGGATCCATCAATGAACTGACAAACAAAAAGCAATCGAAAGGAAACCACAATCGCAATGAAAACGAGAAAAGAATAGGCTGTGAGAATCGGTCGGTGCTTCACAAAAAGAAGATTCTTGGAATGAAAATATAGGAGCATCACTGATTCGCCCACCTTTCCTTCGTCGGTACAGAAGAAAAATGGCAGAAGTGAGTAGCCTGGAGTGAGGTTTTCTTCAAGAAAGGGGAGAAAGGGCTTCAACGAGCGTTCCAGTGAAATGATGGTTGCTTCGTCCAGTCCAACTTCAAGGCCACTTTACCACTGCTAGTAAAGGTGTGGGTTTTGTGATATGACGGGTCATGACGGCCACACCGGGGTGACCGGTGAGTTTCGACTGTAGCACCTCACTGTGGAGAGGAAAATGAGAGAACTACGTAATTAATGCATGGGTTTAATTAGGGTAGTTTTGTAAAGTTCGAGATACATTCCTCCAATCGCAAAATGCCTTGGTTGATGAGATTTGAGATTTGAGCCCTATAAACCGGAAGGGAGATTTGAGATACTGCACGCGGTGTAGTCTAGTCACTTGTTGGAATCTCTAGAAAGACTTATACCGCATGATTCTTTGCTTCTTCTTACTACTACGTACTACTTCGCCGACATGTGGGACAGCCAGCAACATCCAGGTCGACGTAATACGTGTCATGCACCAGATTAGAGTGCCGAACAGAAGGGGGGCATCACCCCGGTCGTACCGCCTGGCCCTATTTGGATACTCTAACTCAGTTAAAGGTTAGAGTTAGATTCTAATCCTGAACTAACCCTGAAGTAACTCTAGCGAAAAAGGTGTTTGGATGACAGGGTTAGATGGAGCACGGATACGGCGAGGTGCCTTCATGGGCGGTGCGAGAGGGAGGGAGGGAGAGGACGAGAAGCTTTGAGGAAGTGGGGAGGGATCTGCTACGGGGAGAGCGAGAGAAAAATGTGTTTTTAGTGTCCCGAGAAGAACTAACCCAAATAAGCACCTCTTGGGTGGGTTAGATTTTTTTGGCTTAGTTGAGTTCAAACTAACCCAAACTAACTCTAACACGTGGATCCAAACAGTAACCCAAACTAACCCTCCTGTTTGGATATTTTTGGGTTAGTTGAGTTCAAACTAACCCAAACTAACTCTAACACATGGATCCAAATAGTAACACACCGTCAAATCGCACAACCCGACCTTTCCAGCAGTAAGTAAGTTGAATCCGCTACTCGCTCACCCTCCTCGCCTCTCTGTCAAACCGCCTACGCGAAAACTGCCGTGCGTACTGCCCGGGAAAAGCCCCGCCCTCAACTTTTAACTACGCGAAAATAGTTCGAGCTTGTTCGTTCTATATAAATACTAGTACTGTATGTTTATTCACCTGTGGGGTTGTTCAATGAATGGAGGTCCGGGGAGCACAAGTGAACAATACTATTACTAGTAGTAGTAAGTAGGAGTCGTACAGGTAGTCACCTTAAATAGAGAGTTTCTTTTCTTTAACGCCACGTACACAAAATGAAAACGCTTGTTGTGGAGAGAAAAAGATAATCACTCCACTATATATGTACGCAGGGGCCTGAGCGCTTGCTTTACTAGGGTTGCTCTCTTCATTCTCTCATCCTCTCTAGATGTAAACAACACAGCGGTAGCAACATTTTCTCTCTGCTAACCGCTGGTCACAGATCCGGCCGGATCCCTTCGGCTGGTGTGTGTAGAGGACTAGGTGCAACTTTCATGCGGTCATCGCCGGCGAGGGAGGAAACCCATAGCTGCCGGACGGGCTCGATCCTGTGCCCGTGCCATTCTCTCCGACACAGCGCCGACTCGGGAGGTCCTCCGACCGTTCTTCCTTCCTGCCGTATTGTCCGCAGATTCGACCTGCCGCCGCCGACAACCCGACGACCCTCAGGTATAAGTTCTTCGAAAGCGGCCTTGCTCTACTGCCCCAGCTCCCCACGTGTCTACATGTGCATCTTTTTCTAATCCCATCAGCTCTTCGAAAGCCACCTAAATTTTTAGTATTATTAGAGGTAAAGCTACTTCATGCATTCGAATCTAGGGCTTTGTTCAAACAACAAAGAAAGGGGAAAAAGTTGTAGCATGAATCTAGGACTTGATTCAAAGAGGAAATAATATGGTGAAAGTAGTAGAGACCGGATACCCAACCGGTCTCTTGGTTGAAAAGGGAAATAATGGGAAAACGCAGTACAAACTGGATAAGGAACATATCTATTATTGGTTGAAAAAAGGATAGAAAGTGGCGGCTGGTGGACAAGTCAACAGAGTATGTCCAGGATTAGATTTGTTGCCCTCACATAGTAAAAGGTCTCCAGGATTAGAATTGCTGCCCTCACATAGTAAAAGGTCTCAGGATTAGATTTGCTGCCCTCACATAGTAAAATGTCTCCAGGATTAGATTTGCTGCCCTCACATAGTAAAAGGTCTCCAGGATTAGATTTGCTACCCTCACATAGTACAAGGTCTCCAGGATTAGGTTTGCTTCCCTCACATAGTAAAAGGTCTCCAGGATTAGATTTGCTGCCCTCACATAGCATGAACAAACTCTGCATCACCACTTTATGCCTCCTTGTAGATACATTGTGCTGATGCGTCCACTCTCGCATGTCCTTATACCAACCTTTTGCTGTGTTAATGTAAGGGCGCATGTAAAATGAAGCGATCACACTGTTACCTTAGGGACATGTCTAACCAGTGTTATTGTTAATCTAATGCCTCCAATGATAAGATGCAATTAAACTGTGTTACAAATGGCACTCCTGCTGTTTTCCCCAGTATGATAAGTAAGTTGCTCCTTTACGCTGCTGAGTGTCCTGGTGTCCCCACGGTCCCATCCCCTTAAACCAACTCTTTAGCTCTGTTGATTTATCAGATCCGTAAACAAGCAATGCCACCATTAAAGTAATCCCATATTTGAGGAATCTCATTGTTGATCGTAATGCTTCTGGTAACATGAAGCATTGCTGACGTTTTAAAATTTCTAATGCCATGAACATAATTAAGATGCTTCTTTTCATTTCGTATATGTTTCGTATATTCTTATTGACCAGCAACTGTTTACTTTCTATCTTTTTGTGCAGATAGGGATATCCATTTCACCTTGTTGCTATTGTGACCTTTTGGTGAACTGCACAAAACACTTTTTTTGGAATGAGTGTCTTGTGCAATTCAACTAAAATGTCACGTGGGCGACATCTCTCAATTATGGTGGAACTGCACAAAATGGTGATTGGAGTTTCCAAAATCTCCGTCAAGTTCTGCTGGTAATCTCGTGCAACATTTTATTAGCCTTTGCAAGATGAGTCATCACTGTCACCACAATGGCACTTTATTTTAGTGGAACTGCACAAAAGGATAAGAAAATTATAGTTCTACCTTACATGAGCCGGACAACCAATCTTAATGTTCCTCAATTTTAGTGCAACTACTAAAGAAGAACCTGCCAGCTCACTAGAGCAAGTACTTCTTGCTAGCTGAATGATGCAATCTTTGCTTCATTTCAGGTGAACTGCAGAAAAAGGCGCATGGATTGAATCATGGAACTCCAAGTAGGCCTCATCCTAGTGGAGCTGCAGGTTGAGTAAAGGAGGCCACTATTAAAGTGAAATCATGCTCTCCTTGTTTGTGTTGTGCAAACATCATTACTCAACTACAGATGTTGTGACGGTCAAGAGCATTCGCCAAGTTCTTCGATTGTATGACATGGCTAGCCAAGATGGATTTAATCCCGATATTCACTTTATCAAAAGGCTCTAATGGGTTGGTTCTGAATCTTGCAAGCTGGGAATCAATGAGATGTGTAGGCATCTTTGTTGTACTTATTATTTGAATCTTATTTGTTGGTTCTGAATCTTGCAAGCTGGGAATCAATGAGATGTGTAGGCATCTTTGTTGTACTTATTATTTGGATCTTTTTTGTTGGTTCTAAATCTTGCAAGCTAGGAATCAATGAGATGTGTAGGCATCTTTGTTGTACTTATTATTTGGATCTTATTTATTGGTTCTGAATCTTGCAAGCTGGGAAACACGACATGATGATGCAGAGGACAACAACCATAACAAACAATTCAAACCTAGTAGTATTATGTTTGTGAAAGTGCGACAAATGTACGCTGATCGTGTGCGTCCTGGGAATAATAATTCTAATTGTTGTGCATGTTGATCCTGTGGCACTGATAGAACGAGCCAATGCATTGCTTGTTTTAAGTATAAATTTCTATTGAAGTTAATTAAATTTAAGTAAAGTGACCTCTAACTCATGTTATCACAGTACCAATACAGACCTGCTCGTGAACCAACGTGTGGCCGGAGTAGGTTTCTTAATGGAGGCGTTTGAATGCGCCGAGGGTGCATCTTCTGCCGGGCGTGCAGCGGACGAGGGAGGGGTAGTAATTGTTGCTCCTGTACACACTCAGTTTACTGTTGAATCCAGTTCCCCAAGAGCTGAAAAACGAACTGCTGACGCTGCCTACACACTCGTTCACTTGAAGAGACTCCAATGGCGATCCAGGAGTGAGCCTGCTAGATATGGACTTCAGCAAGGAGTTCCCCTTTGAGTTCGCCGTTCGGTCCTATGGCCGCACCAAGTTGAATGTGATGTACACCAACGATCCGGACTCGGTGAAGCTCTGCCTCGCCGAGTTCAAGAAATACCTACAGGACGATAAAGCACAAGGTTGCAGGACTAGACCTTGTGCCCATCCATTCATCTCCTGACAGGGACTAGCGGATCGCCGTCGCCAAGGTATGTGTGCGGGACGAGGTTCTCATCCACCACTTCTGTAGGGCCATCAAAGGTTCTGGAGCATTTGCCCGTTTCATCGGCAGCACCGACTGCACCTTCGCTACGATGGAGAGAAGGAAGAATGCGACGATTCAGCCATCTGGTGCAACAAGCTTGTCGACATCCAGAAGCAATACAAGATCATCAGCAACGGGCAGGAGAAGGACTCCGTGGTTGACCTCGCCGAGACCATCATGGACCCCTGATATGCCAACATGAAAGAAGACAACGATACCAAGGACCTGAACACGTGGGAGGTACCTCTGAATCTAGCCTACATAACCTACGCGGCCAAGGACGCATACGCGTGCTACGACATGTACAGGCAGATCTTGGACATGAGGGCGGTGTCGCTTCCCAGAATCGGCAGTACGAGACAACCGCAGCGTGATGATCAAGCGTGCCAGGAAGGTCTAGATGTTGTACTTTATCTTTTTATAAGCACCTTTATCATCTGAGTGTTTCATGCATTAGCCTATGTGTCGTAATTATCTGTTTTGTCCGAAATATTTCTTTTAAGAACCCATTAACCTGTTTGCTTTTTTTAGTGGCTATTTGCTTATGTATGTAACTAGTTCACTTGTCCGTTAAAAAAACTAGTTGACTCGGCTGCCGTGCTTTGAATCTCCTTCCTCCTAACATATTCCCCTCCTCAGGTGGACCCAGCAGGTCTCGTACACAGACATATGGGACCAACCACCTATCCAATTGTATTTCTTTATTTTGTTCAATCTTTCATCCTCTTCCTATAGAGCGGCTGGCCGTCATAGCCTATGGCGTTGGCCAGGCCATCCCTCTACTACCACACATTGTCCGGCGGCAGCAGGTCCACCGGCCCACCCTGCACCCGAACAAGTCAACCCTCGTACTCCCCTCCGCCTGCGTCTTCCCCCGGTCCGGTTCGTTCGGTCCGATGTCTCGATGTCGTCCTCCGCCTTGGTGCTCTAGCCGCGGCGCCACCGTCTGTCGTTCCCAACATGGTCAGCAAAACAAGAGAAATCAGGAGATAACTGTTCATCGAGAGGCTGACAGTCCCGGGCCCACCAGGTCCATGGCCTAGGTTTTGTTGTTTAACAAGGGCAGCCCACGACATGTTTCAACATTTTTTGGATCCAGTAGGTATCAAGCGGCCTCTGGGCCTCCCAACCTAGCTTGTCTATAACATCAGCAACCCAAGTTATGTTTGTTTTTTCAAGGCGACACAGAGCTTAGTTCTATTTTTTGTTTTCATTAATCCTATATCTGAATTTTCTCCCACTTTCTTTTTCTATGTAAACTGAGTTTTCTCCCAGTACTTTTCCCTAGAACCAACTCAACTGTCCCAAATCTAGCCTAAAAAATAATAATACCCCATGTACTATTAACTCATCATATTTAAATGATATTTTATTTCGTAACTTGAAAGTTCTTACAAAGTAATAATAATAATTGTTCATATATAACTTGGCAAGTTAACTCCTAGTGATTGCGTACATAAGCTTGCAAAGATTTTACTGACCAATGCAGTAATAGACGTGCAATCATGTGTTTATGTTTTATAACATTTCTCCATCTAGCCCAACATGATATTTTCACCTAGCCCAGCAAGTCCGCGGATTTCAAGAAAAATGCAAATGGGCTTTAAGTTCTACCATATATATAAACGGGCTGCATAGATGCTACATCATTGTTTCACCCAACCCACCAAATGGACTAAAAAAACAAATGGACTGGCTCACATGTGGGTGATGTCTACTACACAACCTTCTTCTTGTAGACGTTGTTGGGCCTGCAAGTGCACATGTTTGTAGGACAGTAGCAAATTTACCTCAAGTGGATGACCTAAGGTTTATCAATCCGCGAGAGGCGTAGGAGGAAGATGGTCTCTCTCAAACAACCCTGCAACCAAATAACAAAAAGTCTCTGGTGTCCCCAACACATCCAATACAATGGTAAATTGTATAGGTGCACTAGTTCGGCGAAGAGATGGTGATACAAGTGCAATATGGATGGTAGATATAGGTTTTTGTAAACTGAAAATATAAAAACATCAAGGTAACAAGTGATAAACGTGAGCGTAAACGGTATTGCAATGATAGGAAACAAGGCCTAGGGTTCATACTTTCACTAGTGCAAGTTCTCTCAACAATAATAACATAGATAGATCATATAACAATCCCTCAACATGCAACAAAGAGTCACTCCGAAGCCACTAATAGCAGAGAACAAACGTAGAGATTATGGTCGGGTACGAAACCACCACAAAGCTATTCTTTCGGATCGATCTATAAAAGAGTTCATACTAGAATAACACCTTAAGACACAAATCAACCAAAACCCTAATGTCACCTAGATACTCCATTGTCACCTCAAGTATCCGTGGGCATGATTATACGATTTGCATCACACAATCTCAGATTCATCCAACCAACATAAAAGTACTTCTAAAAGTGCCGCAAAGTTTCTACCGGAGAATCAAGAAAACGTGTGCCAACCCCTATGCATAGGTTCCCAATGTCACGAAACCCGCAAGTTGATCACCAAGACATACATCAAGTGTTCTCATAAAAGACTCAATCCGATAAGATAACTTCAAAAGGGGAAACTCAATTCATCACAAGAGAGTAGAGGGGGAGAAACATCATAAGATCCAACTACAATAGCAAAGCTCGGGCTACATCAAGATCGTGCCATAGAGGAACACGAGAGAGAACACGAGAGAGAGAGAGAGAGAGAGAGAGAGAGAGAGAGAGAGAGAGAGAGAGAGAGAGAGAGAGAGAGATCAAACACATAGCTATTGGTACATACCCTCAGCCCCGAGGGTGAACTACTCCCTCCTTGTCATGGAGAGCGCCGGGATGACGAAGATGGCCACCGGAGATGGATCCCCCCTCCGGCAGGGTACCGGAAAGGGGTCCTGATTGGTTTTTGGTGGTTCTGGAGGCTTGCAGCGGCGGAACTCCCGATCTATCTTCCGTTCTGGAAGTTTTAGGGTACGACGGTATATATGGGTGAAAGGAGAACGTCGGTGGAGCTACGGGGGCCCCACGAGGCAGGGGGGCGCGCCCAGGGGGGGAGGGCGCGCGCCCACCCTCGTGAGCACCTCCCGTATCTTCTGACGTGGGGTCCAAGTCCATCAGGTGGGTTTCCTTCCAAAAATAACTTCTCCATTTGATTTCGTTCCGTTTTGACTCCGTCTGATATTCCTTTTCCTCGAAACACTGAAATAGGCATAATACAACAAATCTGGGCTGGGCCTCCAATTAATAGGTTAGTCCCAAAAATAATATAAAAGTGGATAATAAAGCCCAACATTGCCTAAAACAGTAGATAAAGTAGCATGGAGCAATCAAAAATTATAGATACGTTGGAGACGTATCAAGCATCCCCAAGCTTAATTCATGCTTGTCCTCGAGTAGGTAAATGATAAAAAGAGAATTTTTGATGCGGAGTGATACTTTGGCATAATTTCAATGTAAACCTTCTTAATTGTGATATGAATATTCAGATTCGAAAGATTCAAGACAAAAGTTCATATTGACCTAAAAATAATAATACTTCGAGCATAATAACAAAGCAATTATGTCTTCTCAAAATAACATGGCCAAAGAAAGTTATCCCTACAAAATCATATAGTCTGGCTATGCTCCATCTTCCCCACACAAAGTATTTAAATCATGCACAACCCCGATGACAAGCCAAGCAAATTTTTCATACTTTATCATTTTCAAAACTTTTTCAATCTTCACGCAATACATGAGCGTGAGCCATGGATATAGCACTATATGTGGAATAGAATGGTGGTTGTGGAGAAGACAAAAAGAGGGAAGATAGTCTCACATCAACTAGGCGTATTAACGGGCTATGGAGATGCCCATCAATAGATATCAATGTGAGTGAGTAGGGATTGCCATGCAACGGATGCACTAGAGCTATAAGTATATGAAAGCTCAAAAGAAACTAAGTGGGTGTGCATCCAACTCGCTTGCTCACGAAGACCTAGGGCATTTTGAGGAAGCCCATCATTGGAATATACAAGCCAAGTTCTATAATGAAAAATTCCCACTAGTATATGAAAGTGACGAAATGAGAGACTCTCTATTATGAAGATCATGGTGCTACTTTGAAGCACAAGTGTGGTAAAAGGATAGTAACATTGTCCCTTCTCTCTTTTTCTCTCATTTTTTTATTTGGGCCTTTTCTTTTTTTATATGGCCTCTTTTTTTATTTTTATTTTTTTGTCTGGAGTCTCATCCCGACTTGTGGGGGAATCATAGTGTCCACCATCCTTTCCTTACTTGGGACAATGCTCTAATAATGATGATCATCACACTTTTATTTTTCTTACAACTCAACAATTACAAATCGATACTTAGAACAAAATATGACTCTATATGAATGCCTCCGGCGGTGTACCGGGATATGCAATGAAACATGAGTGACATGTATGAAAGAATTACGAACGGTGGCTTTGCCACAAATACGATGTCAACTACATGATCATGCTAGCAATATGACAATGATGGAGCGTGTCATAATAAACAGAACGGTGGAAATTTGCATGGCAATATATCTCAGAATGGCTATGGAAATGCCATGATAGGTAGGTATGGTGGCTGTTTTGAGGAAGGTTTATGGTGGGTGTATGATACCGGCGAAAAGTGCGCGGTATTAGAAAGGATAGCAATGGTGGAAGGATGGGAAAAAGTGCGTATAATCCATGGAATCAACATTAGTCATAAATAACTCATATACTTATTGAAAAAATCTAGAAGTTATCAAAGCAAAGTATTACGCGCATGCTCCTAGGGGGATAGATTGGTAGGAAAAGACCATCGCTCGTCCCCGACCGCCACTCATAAGGAAGACAATCAATAAATAAATCATGCTCTGACTTCATCACATAACGGTTCACCATACGTGCATGCTACGGGAATCACAAACTTTAACACAAGTATTTCTCAAATTCACAGCTACTCAACTAGCATGACTCTAATATCACCATCTTCATATCTCAAAACAATTATCAAGCATCAAACTTCTCATAGTATTCAACACACTCATAAGAATTCTTACAAATCTTGAATACCAAGCATATTAGGATTATTTAAGCGAATTACCATGCTAATTAAGACTCCCAAAATAATCTAAGTGAAGCATGAGAGTTCATCTATTTCTTCAAAATAAAACCACCACCGTGCTCTAAAAGATATTAGTGAAGCACTAGAGCAAACAACAAACTACTCCAAAAGATATAAGTGAAGATCAATGAGTAGTCGAATAATTGTGCAACTATGTGAAGACTCTCCCATTTAATAATTTCAGATCTCGATACTTTATTCAAACAGCAAGCAAAGCTAAAGAAAATAAAACGACGCTCCAAGCGAAACACATATCATGTGGTGAATAAAAATATAGCTCCAAGTAAAGTTACCGATGGAAGTAGACGAAAGAGGGGATGCCTTCCGGGGCATCCCCAAGCTTAGACGCTTGGTTATCCTTGAATATTACCTTGGGGTGCCTTGGGCATCCCCAAGCTTAGGCTCTTGCCACTCCTTATTCCATAGTCCATCGAATCTTTACCGAAAACTTGAAAACTTCACAACACAAAACTTAACAGAAAACTCGTGAGCTCCGTTAGCGAAAGAAAACAAAACACCACTTCATGGTACTGTAATGAACTCATTCTTTATTTATATTGGTGTTAAACCTACTGTAGTCCAACTTATCTATGGATTATAAACTATTTTACTAGCCATAGATTCATAAAAATAAGCAAACAACACAATGAAAACAAAATCTGTCAAAAACAGAACAGTCTGTAGTAATCTGTAACTAACGCAAACTTCTGAACTCCAAAAATTCTACCAAAATTAGAAGACCTGGAATTTTTTTATTGATCAGCAACAATTGTAATCACTATTTTATCACGTTCTGGTGATTTTTAACAATTCGGGCACTGAGCGCAAAGATTCTGGAAATTACAGCAAGATCAAATAACTATCTCCCAAGAAGATCTAATAGGTTTAACTTGGCAAAAACACTAATTAAAACAAGAAACCACATCTAAAAAGAATCTAGATGGATTATTTATTCCTAAACAGAACCAAAAAGAAAGAAACTAAAATAAAATTGGGTTGCCTCCCAACAAGCACTATCGTTTAATGCCCCTAGCTAGGCATTGAGATTCAATGATGCTCACAAGAAAGACAAGAATTGAGGCACAAATAGAGCATCATAAAACATGTGACAAAGCACATTTAAGTCTAACCCACTTCCTATGCATAGGGATTTTGTGATCAAACAACTTATGGAAACAAGAATCAACTTGCATAGGAAGGTAAAACAAGCATAACTTCAAAACTTTAAGCACATAGAGAGGAAACTTGATATTATTGCAATTCCTACAAACACATATTCCTCCCTCATAATAATTTTCAGTAGCATCATGAATGAATTCAAAAATATAACCAGCACCTAAAGCATTCTTTTCATGATCTACAAGCATATAATTTTTATTACTCTCCACATAAGCAAAATTCTTCTCATTCGAAATAGTAGTGGGAGCAAACTCAACAAAATAACTATCATGTGATTGAAAATTAAGATCAAGATGACAAGTTTCATGGTTATCATTATTCTTTAAAGCATACGTGTCATCATAATAATCATCATAGATAGAAGGCATGCTTTCATTATAGTAAATTTGCTCATCAAAGCTTGGGGGACAAAAAATATCATCTTCATCAAACATAGCTTCCCCAAGCTTGTGGCTTTGCATATCATTAGCATCATGGATATTCAAGGAATTCATACTAACAACATTGCAATCATGCTCATCATTCACATATTTTATGCCAAGAATTCTATGTAATTCTTCTTCTAGTACTTGAGCACAATTTTCCTTTCCATCATTCTCACGAAAGATATTAAAAAGGTGAAGCGTATGAGACAAACTCAATTCCATTTTTTTTGTAATTTTCTTTTATAGACTAACTAGTGCTAAAACAAGAAACAAAAAGATTCGATTGCAAGATCTAAAGATATACCTTCAGTTACCTAGCCTCCGCGGCAACGGCGCCAGAAAAGAGCTTGATGTCTACTACACAACCTTCTTCTTGTAGACGTTGTTGGGCCTGCAAGTGCACAGGTTTGTAGGACAATAGCAAATTTCCCTCAAGTGGATGACCTAAGGTTTATCAATCCGCGAGAGGCGTAGGAGGAAGATGGTCTCTCTCAAACAACCCTGCAACCAAATAACAAAAAGTCTCTTGTGTCCCCAACACACCCAATACAATAGTAAATTGTATAGGTGCACTAGTTCGGCAAAGAGATGCTGATACAAGTGCAATATGGATGGTAGATATAGGTTTTTGTAAACTGAAAAAATAAAAACAGCAAGGTAACAAGTGATAACCGTGAGCGTAAACGGTATTGCAATGATAGGAAACAAGGCCTAGGGTTCATACTTTCACTAGTGCAAGTTCTCTCAACAATAATAACATAGATAGATCATATAACAATCCGTCAACATGCAACAAAGAGACACTCCGAAGCCACTAATAGCGGAGAACAAACGTAGAGATTATGGTCGGGTACGAAACCACCACAAAGCTATTCTTTCGGATCGATCTATAAAAGAGTTCATACTAGAATAACACCTTAAGACACATATCAACCAAAACCCTAATGTCACCTAGATACTACATTGTCACCTCAAGTATCCGTGGGCATGATTATACGATTTGCATCACACAATCTCAGATTCATCCAACCAACATAAAAGTACTCCTAAAAGTGCCCCAAAGTTTCTACCGAAGAATCAAGAAAACGTGTGCCAACCCCTATGCATAGGTTCCCAATGTCACGAAACCCGCAAGTTGATCACCAAAACATACATCAAGTGTTCTCATAAAAGACTCAATCCGATAAGATAACTTCAAAAGGGGAAACTCAATTCATCACAAGAGAGTAGAGGGGGATAAACATCATAAGATCCAACTACAATAGCAAAGCTCGGGATACATCAAGATCGTGCCATAGAGGAACACGAGAGAGAGAGAGAGAGATCAAACACATAGCTACTGGTACATACCCTCAGCCCCGAGGGTGAACTACTCGCTCCTCGTCATGGAGAGCGTCGGGATGATGAAGATGGCCACCGGAGATGGATCCCCCCTCCGGAAGGGTACCGAAAAGGGGTCCCGATTGGTTTTTTGTGGTTCTGGAGGCTTGCGACGGTGGAACTCCCGATCTATCTTCCGTTCTGGAAGTTTTGGGGTACGACGGTATATATGGGTGAAAGGAGAACGTCGGTGGAGCTACGGGGGCCCCACGAGGCACGGGGGCGCGCCCAGGGGGGGAGGGCGCGCCCCCACCCTCATGAGCACCTCCCGTATCTTCCGACGTGGGGTCCAAGTCCATCAGGTGGGTTTCCTTCCAAAATAACTTCTCCGATTGATTTCGTTCCGTTTGACTCGCGTCGATATTCCTTTTCCTCAAACACTTGAAATAGGCATAAAGCAACAAACTGGCTGGGCCTCCAGTTAATAGGTTAGTCCCAAAAATAATATAAAAGTGGATAATAAAGCCCAATATTGCCTAAAACAGTAGATAAAGTAGCATGGAGCAATAAAAAATTATAGATACGTTGGAGACGTATCAGTGGGCCAGTAGATCAAAGCCTAAGAAGGCGTTGGATTTACATCCAACGGCCGGCATTCTTCTTCAATCTCTCGTCTTCTTCCCCTAGCGTTGCCTGGACCGCCTGCTCTAGCCTCTGGCGTCCAGCGGTGTTGTTTTGCGCTCCTCAGCAAAACGCTACCTCGCCGACGGCCAGGCCATCCCTCCACTCCGCACCTCCTGTTATTCTCTGCCGAGTGTAGGCCCACCCCGCACCCGAACCAGTCAAGTTTCCCACTCCTCTCCGTCTGCGACTCCACTGCCGCGTCTTCCCCATCTCCGGGTCGTTCCAGTCTGGGGCCTCGCCGTCGTCCACCGCCTCGGTGTGCTCGGCGCGGCGTGGTCAGCATACGAGAGTCATAGGAAGAGGACTGTACGTGGAGAGCCTGACAGCTGGGACCCACGAGGTCCATGTTCGCACGCAAGGAAAGTTCCTCCTTATTACGCACTGTACGTGGACTGTACGTGGGAAGGGCTTCTGTATTTAGCGAAAAAAACGTTCCCCCCGCTGATAGGTCGGACCCACCAGCTATATCTTCGCACGCAAGGAAGTGCCTCCTTATTACACACAAAAATATGAATACCCCGTGCTAGCTGGGACCCACCATAGTGGGTGGCTGACTTGTGGGCCTACTAAGTTGACGGGGACGGAGGGCTTTGTCAACTTAGTCAATATGAACGATTCTAGCTCCAGTGACCGTACGATGTCCATCCAACGGCCATAGTGCTTCTTCAACCTCTGGTCTTCTTGCTCCAGCCGCCCAAAGTAGCACCGGTCGTGCCGCGTGCTCCTGCCACCCGTGGCCAGCTGTGATGCCGCGGAGGCCTCACCGCCCCCTACTACTCCCACCGCTGGCTAGGGCATCCCTCTACTCACCCACACCCCCTGTTATTCTGCGGCGACAGTAGCCTCACGCCGCAGCCGAACCAGTGAACCCTCGTACTCCTCTCCACGTGTGCATCCACTACCGCGTCTTCCCCGGCTCTGCGTCGTCCCCGTACTATGTCTCACCGTCGTCCACCGCCTTGGTGCTCTCGGCGCGGTGTGGTCAATGTGGTCAACGACCGACTTCCATCGGAAGAAATCTGTGACGGAGAGGTCGATACTGGGTCCACGGCACGAATCGGGTCCACGGCCACAACCCAGTTTTTTTGTGATTTGCCAAGTAAGTCGCTTTGTCAGGCCTGTTGGGCTGCAAATCTTTCAAGACGAGGAGAGCTTCATTCGGCTGGCCGAGAAAATGGTCTATCAATAATGAGAAATGGGCTGTATATTTTTAAAACACATCAAACCGGCAATTAGTTTCAAATTTCTTTTTTTCATTTCGAGATTTTAAATTGCATTGATTTTTATGCGTGGACAATTTGTTGGATTTTATATTGATATACATTTATTTTTAAAATCAGTTTGAATGTGACTCGAAATTTCGGGATTAAAAACAGTTCGGACCGCACCGATATATGCAAAATTTCATATAATTTTTTAACTGTGGCCACAATATGGGCTGTAATGCTAACAAAAAGAATATGGGCTCCAAAAAAAACCTTAAGAATTAGCAAATGGGCTGTAAATTATTAGAAATAATGGCAGATGGGTCGTATGCTGTTTTCCACAGATTTGAGGCTTTCCTAAAAAAAGGGTTGACTCACAAGCAGTGACTGTTGGATTTCCATCCAACGGTCGTCGTGCTTCTTCAATCTCTGCTCTTCCTGCTCCAGCCGCTCAAATAAGCGCCGGCAGGACTGCCTGCTCCCTCCTCCCATGGCCGGGTTGTTTGCCAAGCAGCCTCACCGCCCCACCAGACTCCCATCGCTGGCCTAGCCATCCCTCTACTCACCCACACCTGTTGTTATTCTCCGGCGATGGCAGATACCAGTAAACCCTCATACAGTCGTACTCCCCTCCGCGTGGGAAGCAACTGCCGAGTCTTCCCTGCCTCCGTGTCGTTCCCTTCCTAGGCCTCGCCGTCGTCCACTGCCCTGGTGCTCTCGGCGCGGCCTGGTCAATGTGGTCAATGACCGACATGCATCTGAAGTGGACTGTACGTGGAGAGGCTGACAGCTGGGTCCATGGCCACACGCAAGGAAATGCCTCCTTATTACGCGCAAAATAATGATTCCTCCACCTAACATCTGGGACCCACCGAAAGGGCCTCTGTATTTCGCGAAAAAACATTACCGCCGCTGACAGCTTGGACCCACCAGCTATATCTTCGCACGCAAGGAAGTGCCTCCTTATTACGCACAAAAATGAATACCCCCGCTAGCTGAGACCCAAAGATAGTGGCAGGCTGACTTAGGGCCTACTAAGTTGACGGGGACGGAGGGCTTTGTCAACTTAGTCAATATGCATGATTCTAGCTCCAGAGACCGTACAATGTCCATCCAACGGTCGTAGTGCTTCTTCAACCTCTGGTCTTCTTGCTCCAGCCGCCCAAACCAGCGCCGGTCGTGCCTCATGCTCCTGCCTCCCGTGGCCGGCTGCGATTTGGCTCTCTTTTCTCTACGTCGTCGTCGTGTTCATCGGGAGGCAACGGAATGCGTCGTGTTCATTGGAGGCAACGGAATGCGTGGGAGCCAACCGGCTTGGACGGAACAGCCGATGGAAAAGGAATGCTGATTTGGCTCTCTGCTCTTGCACCCTAACAAGCATCTTCTTTCTTATCATCTCTTGCTGTGAAATAATTGGGTAGAACCTTGATTCTATGATGGCATTGTCAAATGACTCACAAATATTATTGTCCATAGATTTGATTAGCTAGCTCCTCAGAGGAAAAAATGCCCTAGCCCAATGAACTGGTTCTGTCCTCATGATATCCTTTGCACCATCAGGAGTTAGCTGAGCTAGCCTTGCCTTGTTGTAGTTAAAATCTTCTTTGTTTGCAGCTTTAGCAATTGCCCAAAATCTCTTTTGGTACTCATGGTCCTTGTATTTCTTCCTCCAGTTGGCATAGATATGCCTGGCACACATTCTGTGCTCTGCCTTGGGCAAATAGTCACTCATGCTGTTAATCAAGCCCTGTTAAAGTGATACATGACTTATTTAGTTTGCTAGACACTACATATTTAATTACTTCAGTAAGTAAAGCAAGTAAGATTTAGTTTAAAGTAAAGCAAGTAAGATTTCCATTACAGTAAAGCAAGTATGATTTCAAATAGGAACTACATATTTGCTAAATAAGACATTGTCGGTGTACTAAGGTAGGGGTACCTTAGTACCCGAACCTGCACTGGGCGATCATAGCGTCCCGTGGCAAGCCTTGCCGGGCGTCTATCAAGACCCTCCGCGGCGCTTCAGAGAACAAGACTCCGGCAAGAGGAGCTTGCTGGTGAGCCATTCAAGAACAAAGTAAGCAAGACCCCGGCAAGAGGAGCTTGCCGGGAAGGCCACTCAGGGCGTGAAGGAAACAAGGCCCTGGAAAGAGGAGCTTGCCGGGAAGGCTTGGTGGGCGCCGAGCCCCCAAGCGCGACAAGGTTCCTGCCGCGGCAAGGTGCTTGCCGGGGCGGGCGACCTCTCTTCATCTCCGCTCCAGCTCACCCGCCAACGTGTCGCCACGGGGCTCTCCCAAGCACGCGTGTCGACGGGCTGTGCAGCCAGCGGGGAGCAGCGATAAGCGGCGCTGACAAGCTACCATCGTGGCAAACGGAGGCGCACTTGACGGTCCCTGTTACACTGTTCAGGCGACTGAGACGGGCATTGATGACTCTTGTCCCTTGCCGTCGAGTTAGGTATAGATTCTGTACACCTTTATAAAGCGGTGTACCAACCTATGTTTTACTATCTTACCCTTGTCTACTTGCCACATGTGGTGACCCCTTGTGCCTATAAAAGGAGGCCCAAGTGCAACGAGAAAGGGTTCGGTCCAGCTCCGCTTAGTTCATCACATTCATACGAAACCACACTCAGGCTAGGTCTGGTAGCTCCCATTGCTCCCTAGCAAGAACACAAGATAATCCACAAAGCAGCAGTAGGAGTATTATCTCTCCGGAGAGCTCCGAAGCTTGGTAAATCCGCTCGTGTGCATCGCCTCGATCCGCTCTTTGTGCAATCTCCGCCCCCTCCGAACCACAAGGGACCCAGGTCCCGTAGGTGCTCGTGGGACAAGATCAGTTCCTCCCCGACATCTTTGGCGCGCCAGGTAGGGGGCGTCGAGGCTGTGTGAACCCGATCCGGCGGTCACACGAGCAACTTCATCGACATCTTCGTCGACATGGCGCCGAAGAAGAAGTCTTCGGCAGCAGCTGAGCCGTCCGCGTCGAACCCACCACCACCGGAGCCGTCAGGTGGTGGGGGAAACGCCGGCGGAGGAACCGGCGTCGTCGAGAGAGCCCACGATGCCGACAGGTCCAAGGACAGGGCAGCGCAGGCGTCAGCGTCCGAATCTGCACCGCGTCCTTCGCAGGAGGCGCGGGACCGACAGCGTCATGATACTCGCGGCACCATACGCTCGTTGGATCAAGGCCAAGCTGGAGGATCCCGAGGCCCTCGAGACCCGCATGCACCTCAAAGATGCGGTGCACGAGTGGAGTACGGTCGCTATGGATGCTCCTCCTCCTAACTTGGTTAGGAGTCCGAGCACATCCCGTTCTTCGCTCCGTACGCCGTTGCCGCCAACCACACCAGCGGAAGCCTTGGCAAGAGCTCAGTTACTTCTAGATTACCCTCCAACGGCCGATAAGGTCGACGAATGGAGAGCCACAATTCAGAGTCTCATCGGCTTCGCCAACGGCGACGTCCCGCGGCAACCGAGTGCTTCGCAGCCGCGGCGAGGCGACAAGGCGCGAGCCGAAGGCGACGAGACTTGTGGGGGTGCACCCACCGTACACTCCCCTTCCCGAAGGCCAAGATCGCCGACTCGCCGGATCCACCTCGACAGCGACTCCACAGCGTCGTCGGATCCGCGAGCTCATCGCGACCAACGCCAAGTTCTTCGAGAACGGCAAGAAGAAGACGCCGAACCCAGATGAGCGCCGAAGAGAAGCGCCATCAATCGACTAACGCGCGGGCCCACTGTCGATATGCATGCGCCAGGGGAACCAGGAGACTTGCCGTACGCGGTAGGTTGCCCTGCGTTCACTCGTGAGTTGCGGCAAGTCCGGTGGCCCGACAAGAAAAACTTCAAACCAGACGTGCCGGAGAAGTATGACGGCAGGACACACCCATCGGAGTTCCTCAAGATCTACACCATCGCGGTGCAAGCTGCGGGGACGAGACGACAAGATCCTCGCCAACTACTTTCCCTTGGTGCTCAAGCCAAACGCCGATCTTGGCTCATGCACTTGCCGGATGGCTCTATTTCTTCTTGGGTAGATTTGTGCCACCAGTTTGTTGGCGCCTTCACAGGCGGCCACAAGCCTCATGGCCAGGAGAGTGATCTCCACCTGCTTGCCCACAAGGAGGGGGAGTCTTTCGCAAATTCATCCAGAGATTCAATCGAGTGCACTACAACATCCCAGACGCCCACCTGCTGCGGTGATCGATTGCATTCCATCGTAATGTACGAAATCGCAGGATGAGGGAGGAGATGGCGATGTGCAAAGTGAAAGACGTGCTGAGCTCTACATACGACCGACAAGTGTGCACGCTGAAGAAGGAAGAAGACTCCTGGAGAGAATGTGGGAGCAGAGTCTGACAGTGATGGGATCGCCCCGGCAAGAAATAGCCGGCGGCGGAACAACAGGAGGAAGAAAAACCAAGAAGTACTAGTTGTCGAGCAGTCCGGCAAGGATTGTGCCGCCAACAAAGCCAAGGCTGGTGGCTCCGGCAAGGAGGATGCCGTTGATGCCGACCGCCAAGCTGTGGCGGCCGCCGACAAGCCTGACAGCTCCAACAAGCAGTACTGTAAAATCCACCGCACCAAGGGCCACGATCTCCAGAGCTGCAAGAAAGTCGAGCAGCTTGTTGAGCTACAGAGAGCTGAGTACGAGCGGCGAGACAAGGAGAAGGCCCAAGAAGGTGCAGGTGCAGCAAGTAAGAAGAGAACCGGTCGGGGAGGGCGCCGCGGCAAAGCCAAGCAGCGGCAAGGAGATGACCTCCCGTGGCGCGACAAGGAAGAAGATGAAGATGAAGATGACGAGGACGATGAAGACGATGAAGCTGATGAGTAGGAGTTTCAAAAGGCAACGGAGGTCCTTTGTGTCGACGGTGGTGCGTCTCTGCATACCTCGCACCGCCAACTCAAGCAATGGATGCGTGAGGTCAATGCAGCAGAACCACCCATAGAGTCACGCAAACCTCTGAAATGGTCCAGCACGCCCATCGTCTTTGACATTGAGGATCACCCTGATCGCATCACTGCAGTCGGGTGCCTGCCGATGTTGGTCTCACCAACCATCCGCAACCTCAAAGTCACAAAGATGCTGGTTGACGGCGGGGCCGGCCTGAATTTGATCTCCTCTGCAGTGCTCCAGAAACTTCAAATCCTCGACAATGAGCTCAAGAAACTGGTACTTTCCAAGGAATCAACCCAGAAGGAGCAAGCCCAAAGGGAAGATCACGCTGCGGTAACATTCGGCAGCGAGCTCAACTTCAGGCGAGAGGGCTACGCTTGACGCCGCCGATTTCCCATTTCCTACAATGGCATACTTGGCCGTCCAAAGACTCGCCAAGTTCATGGCCGCTCTCATTATGCTTACAACCTACTCAAGATGCCCGCCCGATAAGCGCTATTTCTGTCCATGGCGACAAGAAAGATGCACTTATCTGCGCCGACAAGATTTACCGGGATGCAGCAGCCGCGACAGATAGCAAACCACTTACGCTGAAGCTCCGGGGAAGAAGAAGACCACCAGGTCCGCAAGAGCTCTGTTGCCCACTCCGCAAGCGCACTTCGAGTGCTGCGCTGCCGCCGAGGACGCACCATCGAGCTCCACCGCAAGTGCAACAAGACGATGGCAGCTCCGCCAAGACCAAGAAGGTGCCCGCCAAGGAGGACGGCACGGTGGTACCTTCACCATCGGTGCCACGCTTGATCCTAAATAGGAAGGCGAGCTCGTTGCTTTCCTGCGGGAGAATGTCGATGTGTTTGCATGGCAACCATCTGTCATCCCCGGCGTTCCCAGGAAAGTAATTGAGCACCACCTAGCTGTCTGTCCTCACGCGCGGCCCGTCAAGCAAAGAGTTAGGAAACAGGCAGTGGAGCGCCAAGAGTTCATAGCAGAAGAAATCAAGAAATTAGAAGCAGCAGGGCTTGTCAGAGGAGTCCTCCATCCCACGTGGTTGGCCAATCCGGTAGTTGTACGCAAGGCTAATGGGAAATGGAGACTTTGTATTGACTTCACCGATGTTAATAAAGCTTGTCCCAAAGACCCATTTCCCTTGCCGCAGACGACCAGATTGTTGACTCCATACTGGATGTGATCTGCTTTCGTTTCTTGATGCATATTCAGGATATCATCAGATCTTCATGGCGAAGAGGATGAAGAGAAAACCGCATTCATTACACCATGTGGCACGCTTCTTCATACGGATGCCTTTCGGTTTGAAGAATGCTGGTTCAACCTTTGCAAGGGTAGTCCATGATGCTTTTGGACCACGATACACGTAAATGTAGAAGCTTACATGGATGACATAGTGGTCAAGAGCAAAGACAGAGCGACTCTGGTTCAGGATTTGATGAGACGCTTGCAAATCTGCGCAAGATCAACCTCAAGCTCAACCCCGAGAAGTGCGTGTTTGGAGTCCCTTCCAGCAAGCTTCTCGGTTCTTTGTGTCTCAGTGGGAATTGAAGCCAATCCCGACAAGATCAAGGCCATTGAGCAGATCGAAGCACCAAAGCGCGTCAAGGATGTCGGGAGGCTTGCCGGTTGCGTGGCTGCTCTCAAGAGAGTTCATCTCTAAGTCTGCTGAACGCGCTCGCCGTTTTCAAGATTTTGAAAAGGCAGGTCCAATGAAATGGACTCGGCGGAGGCTGCGCTGCAGACTTGAAGAGATACTGTCCTCCGCTCCAATACTTGTCGCACCTAGGCCACAAGAGAAGTTGTGCTGTATATAGCGGCAACCAATCAAGTGGTTAGTGCTGCGTTAGTAGCGGAGAGGGAGGCAGATGATGAGTCGGCAACCGAGGCAAGCGCATCCAGCAACAAGCAAGGGCTTCGCCGCCAAGCTCGTCCCGATAAGAACAGATCAGCGCAGGTTGCGACAAGATACGTAAAAAATGGTGCAACGCCTAGTCTACTTTGTCGGTTCCCTTCGCAGGGGCTAGATCAAGGTACTACGGTGTGCAAAAGCTGCTTTTCGGCCTCCTCATGGCCTCACGAAAGCTGCGCCATTACTTCCAAGCACACGAGATAACAGTTGTCACTCGCTTTCCGCTGAAGAGGATATTGCAGAATCCAGAAGCAACAGGCAGGATCGTCGAGTGGGCACTGGAACTGGCAAGTTTTGGTCTCAAGTTTGAAAGCACTTCAACTATCCAGAGCAGAGCATTGGCAGAATTCATAGCAGAGTGGACGCCCACGCAAGACGAAGAAATTCCAGAGACAAGCATCCCCGTCAAGGAGGCAAATAAAGAGTGGCTGATGTACTTTGACGGTGCCTTCTCGCTGCAAGGCGCCGGTGCCGGCGTGCTGCTCATCGCACCCACCGGAGAGCACCTCAAGTACATAGTCCAGATGCACTTTCCCAAGGAACAAGCGACAAATAACACTGCTGAGTATGAAGGTTTGCTTGCCGGTCTCAGGATTGCGGTGGACCTTGGGATCAAGAAGCTCATTGTCAGGGGGGACTCGCAACTCGTCGTCCGCCAAGTAAATAAAGATTATTAGAGTCCGTTGATGGAAGCGTACGTCGATGAAGTGAGGAAGCTGGAAGAGCGCTTTGAAGGCCTGCAAATGGAACACGTTCCAAGAGCACAAAATGATATAGCTGATGGCCTCTCCAAATGTGCCGCACTTAAGTTACCTGTGGAACCAGGAATTTTTGTGCTCAAGCTGACTCAGCCAACCGTAACGCCACCAACAGGACAGAGCAAGAAGAGAAAATTGGTTTCCGGCGACTACTTTCCGGCAGAGCTCTCTGAAGCCGCCACCAAGAAGGTCCCTAAAACCAACACAAGTATCACTGAGGAGCAGTATGCTCCGGCAAACCATGCAGTTTGTATCGTTGAAGCAAACGCTCCCGACAAGTTTAGCTCCGGCAAGCTTGCCGGGGATCATAAAGCTCCGGCGGACCCACAGATCCTTGCCGTAGAAGCTGATGTTCCCGCAGTGATAGGTGAGCCTTTAGTCCTTGTTGTCGAGCCACAGCTCCAACATGGGCACAACAAATCGTCCGCTTCCTTCAGACGGAGAACTTCCCAAGAGCAAGAAGAAGCGGAAAAAAGTAGCCCGGCAATCAAGTATGTACCAGTTTGTTGACAACATTCTGCATGTAAGAAGGCTCAACGGTGTGAAATTGAAGTGTATTTGCGGGAAGATGGATGAAGCTGTTGGAGAGATACATGGAGGCATATGTGGTCACCACATTGGCGAAGAGCACTTGCCGCAAAGCTTTCCGCAAGGTTTCTTCGCCGAAGCCCTCCAGATGCAACTCGCACAAGTAACCAAGTGTGAAGCGTGCGGCCCATTCCAAACAGATACACCAACCAGCTCAAGCTCTCCAGACGATCCCTTTATCCTGGCCCTTCTCGGTCTGGGGGCTTGACATCCTCGGCCCCTTTCCCCGAGCTGTCGGGGGCTTTGAATACTTGTACGTAGCAATCGACAAGTTCACAAAGTGGCCGAAAGTGGAACCAGTGAGGAAGGTGACAACACAGTCAACCGTCAAGTTCTTCAGGTCAATTGTTTGCCGTTTTGGGATTCCTAACAGAATCATCACCGACAACGGCACACAGTCCACGAGCCGCACCTTCATGCAGTACGCCCAAGATCTTGGCGTCAAGATCTGCTTTGCTTCATTGCTCATCCGAGAAGCAACGGTCAAGGTAGAGAGCAAACGCTGAAGTGCTGCGAGGACTCAAGACCAGAACTTTCGGCGAGCTGCGCAAGTGCGGAAGGAACTGGATCGAGGAGCTGCCGGTGGTTCTTTGGTCGATCAGACGACGCCAAATCAAGCCACCGCCGACACCCTTTGCTCTAGTCTCACGGAGCAGAGGCATTTCTCCCCACGGAACTCGTACGGGTCACCTCGAGTGCTCGCTATGATGAGCTTGAGCAAGAGCAGCTGCGGCAAGATGACGCTGCTCCTCGAGGAAGATCGCCTTCAGCTGCTTTGACGAGCTGCTCGTTACCAGCAAGCTTTGCGCCGCTACCATAGCCGCAGTTAATGCAAGAAGCTTCGAGGAAGGCGACCTTGTTCTTCGCGCGCTCAATCTGCCAAGAATTCCAACAAGTTGACGCCGAAGTGGGAAGGCCCTTATCGGGTGAAACGAGTCACTAGGCCCGGCGCTGTCCGCCTTGAGACCGAAGATGGCCTTCCAGTGAGCAATTCCTGGAATATAGAGCATCTTCGCAAGTTCTACCCATAAGGCGCGGTTGCCGGAACCTGTTCCGGCAACCACCCTTTTGTACAAGTCTTGCTGCTGTTGCATGTAATCCTTTGTAGAAAGCCGGGCGCAGACCCCGTGCATCAAGAAGCCTATGGGTTGCGCACATTTTGTCAATACATGCTTTCATAATCATATATGCATGTGTTTACTAACATCTTGTGCAGCACCAGCACCCGGTAAGCGATAATGAGCCACTAGGCTCCATAACATTATTTTCTCTTCTTTCTTCTCAAATAAGAAGAAGGTTCATCCACCCACAAGTTAACCGGGGAGGAGGAGATAATGGTGTGGGCCGCCAAGCGTCGCTCGAGGAACTGTCGCCTTGCCGGAAAATGGACAACAGAAAAGCTAAGTTGCTAAGTTTAAACGACCAGTTTTAAATTTTTAAGTTATCTTCCTCGAACGATAGTACTTTGTATGGAAAACCTGTGCGCGGAGGAACCAAATCGTGACTGGTCGCGCCCTTACTTTGTTTCGAGTCCGCTCAACAACTTAAGTGAGCTGCGGCTGGTCCGCGACAAGGTTGCTTGTCGGTGGCGACCCCGCCAAAGAGGCTGCTGAAGTTCCGCTTTTCGGCGCTTCATGGCAAGGGTGCCTGCACCGGCAAGTTTCCCTGAAAAGCGTAGGGCAGTAACATACAAGGGAAGAGTCGAGTAAAGGAAGTAACATTGCTAATATTGCCCAGATCAAAGTTATATTACCAAAATAACTTATTGCGGCACTGGCTAAATTGTTCTCAGAACTGAGATAACAGCGAAGAGGAGAAGAAAGGTGCGCCAGCACCCAAGCCCCGGCAGGCCAGAGTTGCCGGGGGCTGCGGCAAGCCAGAGTTGCCGGGGGCTGCGGCAAGCCAGAGTTGCCGGGGACTGCGGTATCAGATAAGCCTTTCGTCTCTTTTCAAACATCCCTTTTTCATTAAAAACATTCTACTCGGATACAGTCCATGGAGAATGAAAAACATGAAAGAGAGGATTACAAGTTTTAAATGCGGATAAGGCCCGAAGGCTTACAAATTAAAAAGATAAGATGCCCGTAATCCTTTTCCTGTCCCTCTCTTCAGGAGGTAGGTCAAGGAGGCGAGAAGGGCAAAAGGAGCGCCTAGGCGAGCTACAGGTGCCAGAAGGCACCAAGAGAGCATCCCGGGGGCTCTCCGAGGGCTTGACGGAGATGGCAGCGCCGGAAGCGGGGCTCGAAGACGGGGCGGCAGGATGTCAGCACGCTGTCGAGGGCACTACACCCTCGTACTCCGACTTGACGGCCTTGTCGCCATCTCTCTTCCCCTTCCGCAGCCTCCCTACGCCAGTCGCCCAAGGAGACGACCCGGGAGTTCAAGGAGCCGCGACGCGGATGACGGGTCGCCGGTGACGCCTGAGCGGCGCCGACAACTAATCGGGCCCGCTACCTCGTCGTCGCTGTCGCTCTCCTCCTCGCCACTCCCGCCGAGGAGGAATCTTCGTTGTCGGAGGAGCTATCCACACAGCTCTTCGCCCGAAAGTGCCGAGATCCTCAAGACCTTGACGGAGAGGAGATCACCTCCATTAACTTAAAATGGAGGTGAACCCCGCCTCAGCTGTGGATGCGGCTAACGCCTTCCACCCACGATCAAGATACATCACATTAGGGGCTGGGAATACAACACGGACTCGCAGGCCGCTGATTCCACAGCCCCTCATGTGCAGTCTCAGTGTCTCGGGCGGATCCGACTCCATCGCGCTCGCGAACGGAGCTGGAAGCCGGAGAGGACGAGGCGCCCGGTGCAGCCTGACGAAGAACTCGCAAGGGTCGTCCCTGTATGGACCGCCGCGGGGAGGGGAACCGCCGGCGGAGGCGGAGACGGCGCGCCGCCCCGTCCGCTTATTCCCCGAGCGCCTCGACCTCGTCCACGACCTTGCCCCCGACCTCGCCCCCTCCCTCTTCCCCTTGTGGCTGGCTCTGCCACCCCGGGCGTGGGGTTGGGAGGGGTGCGCTGTCTAGCGGTGACCCTCGCCGCCACCGATGAAGAACCAAGGTTCCCTTTCTCCATGACGACTGAGGGAAAGGGGAACAGAAGCTGAGGAAAGGAGGATATGGGAGAGTGCGGGCTTGCGGCCCCTTCCGCTCTTTTAAGGAAGCAAGGTGGGGGCTCGGCCGCCTGGCTCGTGAATCAGGCGGGGAATCGGGGCCGACCTGCTGCCTCTGCTCGCAACGGCCCAGTTTCCCATTTCCACCGTCCGCGACCCCGAGAGCATGGGAGCCACGTGGCGGGGATGCGGAACCGAGGCGACAGGTGAGGCGACCTCGCACGCCACCTACCTCCCCCACGACGCCACAATTGACGCGTGCCGTTACGGGGGAACGCGGCGGATACGGAGTGGATTTGGTTTGGACCCAGGCCGCGCGTGCCCGTGCCCTGTTTTGGGCCTGGCCCAACAGCGCCGGCACCGTGTATGGCCTGAACCGGGGCTCTGTCGGTGTACTAAGGTAGGGGTACCTTAGTACCCCAACTCTCTGCACGGGCGATCGAAGCGTCCCGTGGCAAGCCTTGCCGGGCGTCTATCAAGACCCTCCGCGGCGCTTCAGAGAACAAGACTCCGGCAAGAGGAGCTTGCTGGTGAGCCATTCAAGAACAAAGTAAGCAAGACCCCGGCAAGAGGAGCTTGCCGGAAGGCCACTCGGTAGCGAAGCGAACAAGGCCCGGCAAGAGGAGCTTGCGGGAAGGCTTGTGGGCGCCGAGCCCCAAGCGCGACAAGGTTCCTGCCGCGGCAAGGCGCTTGCGGGCGGGCGACCTCTCTTCATCTCGCTCCAGCTCACCCGCCAACGTGTCGCCACGGGCTCTCCCAAGCACGCAGCGTGTCGACGGGCTGTGCAGCCAGCGGGAGCAGCGATAAGCGGCGCCGACAAGCTACCATCGTGGCAAACGGAGGCGACTTGACGGTCCCTCATAATCGTTTCGGGCGACCGAGACGGGCATTGATGACTCTTGTCCCTTGCCGTCGAGTTAGGTATAGATTATCGTACCTCGTATAAAGCGGTGTACCAACCTATGTTTTTACTATCTTACCCTTGTCTACTTGCCACATGTGGTGACCCCTTGTGCCTATAAAAGGAGGCCCAAGTGCAACGTAGAAAGGGTTCGGTCCAGCTCCGGCTTAGTTCATCACATTCATACGAAACCACACTCAGGCTAGGTCTGGTAGCTCCCATTGCTCCCTAGCAAGAACACAAGATAATCCACAAAGCAGCAGTAGGAGTATTATCTCTCCGGAGAGCTCCGAAGCTGGGTAAATCCGCTCGTGTGCATCGCCTCGATCCGCTCTTTGTGCAATCTCCGCCCCCCTCCGAACCACAAGGGACCCAGGTCCCGTAGGTGCTCGTGGGACAAGATCAGTTCCTCCCCGACAGATATCCATTTCAGTAAAGCAAGTAAAGCATGTAAAGCAAGGAAAGAAAGTAAAGCAAGTAAGTAAAGAATTACCTTCTGCTGATCAGAAATGAAAACCCAACCTGCTCCTTGGTCATTAATATCCAAGTCTTTGATTAACAGAGCAATAAACCACTTCCAGCTATCATTGGTTTCTTTCTCCACCACAGCCCAAGCCATTGGGTACATCTGATTATTTGCATCCCTTGCAATTGCAGCCAACAATTCACCTTGACAAGCTCCTTTGAAAAAGCAACCATCCAGTCCTATGACTTTCCTGCACCCTGCTTTAAAACCTTTCTTCATAGCATAAAAACAGACATAAAACTATTAAAAAATGTTCTTCTGCAGCTCTGTGGGATCTAATGTAATGGCCACAATACTGCCAGGGTTGCTCCTCAGCAGTTCTAGTTGGTAGTCAAACACTTTTGTGTACTCACTTTTCATGCCACACATGAGTTTGCCAAGTACTATTTTCTTTGCTGCCTTGCATTTGGAAACTGACACATCAGCAAACATATCTTTGAGCACAGTGGCTTTAATGCTGTCAATTTTCCACATTGGATTTGCTAGGATAATGTGTTCATATCTATTTGCAACCTGAGCACTAACAAGCTTGTTCTCCCTGTTCTGTGCACACTGGTGCTCATCTTCATAGGTAATTACCTGAAACCTAGAACATCTACTTGTCTTGGCACCATACAACATCCAGGGGCAACCAGGCCAGTCACATTTTGCTCTCACCCTCTGCTCCTCAGATTTTACAAATGAAATGCTCCTCTTAATTAGTAGCTAGCCCATACCTCTTGAGTGCTTTAACTAATTGGTTCTTGCTTCTAAACACCATTCGCAAACTAAAATGTGGAATTTCTGTCTCTGGATTGAACCTAACATACTGGCTCTTCTTCCTAACCATCTGACCATCTTCATCTTCATCATAATTGTAATCCTCATCAAAGGACTCAAACTCTATGTCCTGTACAGCTTCTTCCACATTAGCAACTAGCTCTATGGGAACTGGACCTGTTGACTCCTTGGAGAACCAAATTTCTGAAGCTTTCATCTTCTTCTTGAATTTCCTTGCATGTTTTCTCAGCTCTACTACCTCAGATTCCTCTCCACTGTCATCAGTATGTGCCACATAATCAGGATCATCTGAATCTTCAGAATCTGAACCATCCTCTGCAGCTTCTGCAATTGGAGCTACAGTTTGGCTAGCAATAACTAGCTGAGAGGGATTGATTATTTGAGAAACTTGGGACAGATCATCAACTCTGAAATTGTTCTTCACAGGGCTCTGTATCACTTCAGTAACAACACCACCCTCATTAGGAACTAAGATATGTTCCAATATGTCTGCCCAGGCTACTGCATTAACTTGCTGAACAATTGTCTGAACATGATCTTCTTCTTCTGCAGTGATAACTGCATCTGGTTCTTCCTCACTAGCATGTTTACCATGTTATTCAGCTCATCTTCTTCAAAATCATAGCCACTATCTTCTCCCTCTGGTTCATCTTGCTCACCATTGTACTCCACAAAAACATCAGCAACCCCTCCATCTGTTATGTACTCTGACATCTGCAGGCAACCTTCATCAGTGTATAGAAACACTAGTCCATTAACCATCTCTCTCCCTGGCATAAGAAAATACAGCTTCATGCTCTCTTTAACTGTCAAATGGTCTCCTAAAAATCCTCTAAGCTTTGGCAGTGACAACTTATCCCTCTGTATCTCTGATAATGCAGTATCTCCCCCAACATAATCAAGAGATGGCCCAATACGAATGAACTCCCCTCCATAGTGAAACCTGACATCGAGAACTTCTGCTGGATCCATGAACTGACTAAAAAACTCTAGAGAAACACATATATGCAATCAGGTTCACCTACATTCAGTAATCTACAGTGCAACATTTAATTTCAGACAATATTCGACACCTTCAGTAATCATAGTTACAAAACTGACTAAAATACTACAAAAAACGATTAAACCTACAATCCATCTAAGGCATCGGTCCATTAATATGTATTTGGCCCCAAATCCTTTCATTCAACAAGCCACAAAATCACCAAAAAAACCACACCTTCCTCCAGCGTAGAACCCTAAACCTAACTACACGCAGGAGGAAACGAAGACGGCCGATCAATCACAGATGATGAGGATGACTCACCTGTTCCTTTGCCGCCTGCGTGGACGCCGGAGCTCACTGCGATCATCCGCGTGCCGTCGCCATTTCCGCCGCGGAGAGGAAGCTGGTGCGTCGGAGGAGAGAAGGGGAAGGGCGAGGGGGCAAAGTGAGCGAGGAGCGGTGCGAGCTGGTCTGGCTCGACCATTTAGCGTTTCCAGCAACCGAGCGGGACCCACAACGATAGCTGACTCAGCGATCCCAGCCTTCCTCCGTTTGGATACGCCTGCAAGGACGAAAATGACCGGGATTAGAGAGTTGAGGGTGCCGATTTCCGGGATTTGGAGGTTGGGGTTTAAAAACGACGACGCGTACGAGTTCAGAGTTTAAAACAAACTTTACCCCATTTGATAAATACAGAAGCCAGGGGACGTAGCTTAGCTTCAAAGTCTTCGGAAGGCTCGTAGGTGTTAGCTAGCCTGGACACCAGGCTTGTACTACCTTGTAGACATGGTTGAGAAAGTCTTTGTGGTTTCAGAGTGTAAAAGACAAACAACAATGTGCTAGGAACACACCAGACCATAAATTCGGTTCGTTTTAACTGAAATTGGATTTGGTGTTTGTTTGTGTACTACGACGTGTGAACATGGAGTAAATTATATTGTCTGATGTGAATTGTGTAAAAGTCGTACTAAAAGTATTTTATGTATAGCATGGGACTTAATGAGTCACCGATATACATTTCACCAAGACCTCCGTGTGCACCTCCTTGCTGCACCGATGGATGTTGTCGGGTCGTGATGCCATTTTAATGGACACCCACCCGCTACCGTCGGGTGGCACCGTTTGGATGTTGTCCCGTCATATCAATGGATATTTTGGTGCACATGATAATTATCTGTGCCGTTGTAACTTACGGGCATTTGTGCTAGTAGAATATAATCACACAAAACTTTAGTTGAAGATGATGGATAATGAAATGAACATGTCACCTCCCTTCCGCGGAACCCGGTATTTACCACGTAATAACGTCATAAACAAGGTGCCTATCGTAGCTCCGTGGTCTCAACGTAGGTGAATGTCCTATCGGAGCGGTCCCAGCTGGCATCGGCGACTACCGCCCCTGGGTTCCTCTCGCTGATCAGAACTACACCCGCTCGATACCTCCTCGAATCGCTCGGCCTGTGCTTGCACAACACATAACTAAATTTGGAATTCGTATCATGGTTCCGACCACACGTTAGGACGTACTCCCTCCGTTCCAAATTACTCGTTGCAAAAATGATGTATCTAGATGTATTTTAGTTCTAGATACATCTATTTCCGAAACAAGTAATTTCGAAGGGAGGGAATAATCACCATGAAGAAAATGCGGCAGCGCGAGTTGCTGCCACCAGTTCCACCGAGGCCTTGGGATCTTCGTCCGAACGTTGTACCATTGGCTCCACCTGTGTCCCCACATTGCAAACTCTAGAACCAAACACCTACACATGGATCAAACGAGCACCACAAATTAAGGGTAAGCTTTTTGAAGATGATGCATATAGTGGTGTCTCGTCTTGATGATAATGCTGGGTCTACCTCGATGTTCTTCAATGTCCATGTGTCGTGGGTGACGGCAATGCCCAGCCTCCCGCGCACCTCCGTCAGGCGGAGGTCGACCAGCTTGGCCGGCTTGGGGAGT
Organism: Aegilops longissima; assembly: GCA_021605205.1. NCBI lineage: Eukaryota > Viridiplantae > Streptophyta > Magnoliopsida > Poales > Poaceae > Aegilops > Aegilops longissima. Next base: position 385,292,743 of record CM038680.1, read on the forward strand.
GGCTTGATGAACATGACAGAGTCGTCCTAATGGTTGAACGACATGACCTTCTTGGTGCCCTCCGTGACCCAATACGTCGAGCCGTCGACGCTCATGAGGCCGACGGCGAGGCTGCATCTCGTGCTCCTAAGCACGGCCACCGCCACATCGCGCCACCACTTCTCCCCCAGCGTGAACCTCTGCACCTCGTCGTACTCCCAGAGCCGGTCGAAGCTGCACGGGACATGGACGACGGCGTACTTGCCGGTCACCGGGTGGTACGCGGAACCGTCGCCGGGCGCTCGGTGGGAGTCGCAGCAGAATCTCCACCACGAGGTCGGCGGGGAGGTACCGGCTGACGCCCTCGTCCATTGCAGCTGCGACGGTGGCCTCGTCGTCAACGATGGGTGTCGGCAACGAGTCTTGCGTCTCCGCATGGTATTATCGCCGTATTTCAAGTAGTGAAAAAGGAAATGATTGCGGCGATTAAGACCGCATAATGAAGGCTCCCCATAATGAACGGTTACGTAGCGGTTACGCTTAACGGGGTATTAATCCCGGCTTGTGTTTAGTGTTTCCCAATTGCAAACATCGAGCACCTTGCTCGTTTAGAGCTGGTGCAGCTGAGAAGTACAGTAGTCATCTAAAGAGAATTTTTCACGAGAATGGCGTTTCGGCTGGAAGCCGTTTTTTCGGAAAACTCAAAATACAAAAATTTCGGTTTCAAGAAAATCTAATTTTTTTATACAAGTAAACAAGGATGTGAGACGTATGCGTGTAAAATTTTAGGATGAAATACATTAAAATGTGACCAATACAAAAAAAGAAAAATTTATGGTACGAGAGGATGAATAGTATCAGTGTTAAAAAGTTCTAAATTTGTCTTTTTTGCACATACCTCATTTTAACTTATTTTGTCTTGAAAATTTACACACTTATAAACCATGCTTTCATCTATCTCTGTATTTTTTTAGAATTTTGTGAAATATAAAAATATGATCTTTTTTTATGAATTTTGAATGTTGCATTTGGAGCCCTTCATGGAGCTCGGCCTCCAAAAGCAATTTCAGATTTTTCAACCACGGTGAAACTTTCGATATACGAAACCATGGGACGTCGTTGGCTTCGCTGCCAAGTCTTGGAGAGTCTTGGCCTCCGGAACTACTGAGCAGACGATACTTAGTAGCCGAACACTGGACGACGCTTGATCCAGCGGCCGGCCTACACTTTGTGCGACGCATGCACGGTTTGATCTGCACAATCGTCCAAATATCGGCTGCACACCGTCGTGTGTATAGCAGCACTCCTTGGCCTCTTGGGGCTGGCCGCCGCGTAGAGTAGCTAAGCATGCAGACTAGGCCTGTATACTGTATTGTCAGAGAGTGTGAGAAAGTCTTCGTATTCTCCTGTAGCGTCAGAGTGATGAAAAGCAGTCAAGAATGTGCTAGGAACACACGAGATTAATTCTTGTCGAGCCTCCGTACATTTTACCTTGCTTGCTGGATCATCTTCCATACCTCAAAAAAGAACATCATAGTTCGACTTGCCTAATTTCACCCCCCGTGTATCGGCGGACGCGTCTATTGGCAGTAGGGGATCCCCATTTGTCCACCCTTGCAGCTGCGTTCTTAAGGGCATTTTCAACGCTGACCTATAAAATTACGACTCCGTCCAGACCACTGTTGATGACTCTGCTCTGCGCGGGGGAGACTTCTGGAGACTTCCTCACTGGCGACTGGCGATCTGCCGGAGATTGGCGTCCTGCCGTCCTTTATTCATCCCAAATCTAGCGATTAATTCATCTTTCTTCTATTTCCCGTCTACGGATCAATTTCTACCAACCTTCTCTATCGTTTTTCCTCTCACATCTCACAGTTTCCCCCTTTTTTCTTTCTTCTCTCCTGTGCCAATTTCCTCTTGATCTATTTTTCCAGCCGATTCTCCTTCTAATCTTCTCCTTCTACTTGATTCCCCATAGAAATCTTTCTCCTTCCCCTCTTTTGCTTCATCGCTGACTCGCTGTGATTAGTTGCCGCTGAACTCTGCCCTCGGACAGAGACCTGCAGACTCTGTTCTTCTCTTTTTTTTCTCCCTTCTAGTAATCCTAATATTTAGCCTCATAATTTGTCTTCTTGATTAGAATCCTAGCGCACGCCTTGCTTCCTTTCTTGCATCCTAGATCCAGCTTCTGAAATCTTAATCTGACCATCCTTCTAGTCCTTTATCAATCCTACGTATACACCCTGCCTTCTCTTCTTTTTTCCTGTCACCAGTTTTATCTATCTTTTCGTATCCTTCAATATTCGTAGGAATCCCTTGCTCCAAAATCCCTTGTTGTCCTCGTTGGTCAGAATAAATGATAATCCTTAGTCTGAATTGTCGAGGTTGTGGGAAATCTAAAACAGTTCCAGAACTCCGCTATCTTGTGAATTACCATCGTCCTGACATCATATTCTTAATGGAGACAAAGATGAGCAAGGGGAAGTGTGAACAATTGCAATGGATGATGGGTTTTCCCCATGGACTGTGTGTTAAGTCTGACGGCGAAGTGGTGGTATTGCCTTTGGTGGAAAAAGAAATATGTGTGAGCTTGAAATCTTTTGCTAAAGCCCATATAGATGTGTTTATCTCTTTGGATAATTCGGAATGGAAAGAATTCAGGCTTACAGGATTCTATGGAGAGCCTCGTCGTGAACATTGAAAAGATAGTTGGTACTTGCTGAAGTATTTAAAGAGACAGTTCAAAAGCCCCTGGTTATTGTTGGGGACTTCAATGAAGTGCTTTCCAATTCTGAATATTTTGGTTCTGGGGCAAGGGAGGAATGGCAAATGGATGGTTTTCGTGAGGCCGTCAACTACTGTGATTTCATTGATCTTGGTTATGTTGGAGTTCCATATACTTGGGATAATCGGCAACACGGAAACAAAAATGTTAAGATCCATCTGGACCGAGCCTTAGCCAATGTTGAATTTGTAGATGCTTTTCCAAATTCATGGGTTCAGCATGTGCAGACCACTATGTCAGACCACTGTGCTCTGGTGATAGAAATTAAAAGAGGCCATAATCCAAGTGCTTATAAAAGGGCATCTAAACCCTTCAGGTATGAAAATATGTGGTGTTCACATGAGGACTATGAATATATTGTTAAGGGTGCATGGAAGAGGAACAATGTTCAGAATGATTTGAATGGTATTGCATCCACCTTACGGAGAGTTCAGAATGATTTGCAACATTGGAGTTATAATAAATTTGGTTCAGTCCGTAAAAATATCAAGGTGATTCGGGAAAAATTGGAGGAGCTTCGTTCTGTATCTTCCTACCGAGGACCAACAGTGGAGGAGCATAACCTTATCCGTCAGCTAAATAATATGTTAAGCCGTGAGGAAACAATGATGAGGCAACGGTCTAGGGTGCAATGGCTTCGAGATGGAGATAGAAATACTGCATTTTTTCATGCCAAAGCAAAAGAACGCAGCCACCAAAACCATATTGGTCCTCTAACTAAAGAAGATGGTTCTCTCACTACTAATCAATCTGAACTTAAGGCAATGGCTGAGGATTTCTTTGCTCAACTTTTCCAAGCTCAAGAGGAACTGAATCCATCACTAGTCACTCGTTTTGTTCAGAAGAAAGTGACTACTGCCATGAACTTGATCCTGGATGCACCATTTACAGAGGATGAAATCTCAAAAGCTCTATTTAGTATGGGACCAAATAAGAGCCCGGGTGTAGATGGATTCACATCCGGATTTTTTCGAAAACATTGGGATCTAGTCAAAGATGACGTGGTACCAGCTGTGCTAGATTTCTTGAATGGTGGAGTGATGCCCGAAGATATTAATAAGACGGTACTGGTTCTTATTCCTAAAGTTAAACACCCGCAATTTCTGTCACAGTATCGCCTATTTCTTTATGCAATGTTTTATATAAAATCTGCTCAAAAGTGCTTGCTAATCGCTTGAGAATAATTATTGATGATATTATTGGGGAAGAACAGAGTGCCTTCATACCAGGAAGACTCATAGCTGATAATGTTCTGACGGCATATGAATGTATTCACTACCTTAAAAGGAAGAAAGGAAAGACCGGTGGATGTGCTATCAAAATTGATATGGCCAAGGCCTATGACCGCGTAGAATGGCAATATCTTCAAGAAATAATGCTTGCGCTGGGTTTTAGTGAAGCTTGGACACAACGAATAATGGAATATGTACGTACGGTCTCTTTTTCCGTGCGTGTGAATGGAGAATATTAAAGTTTCTTCAAGCCATCCAGAGGACTTCGACAAGGTGATCCTATATCACCGTATTTATTTCTATTATGCGCCGAAGGGTTGTCTTCTTTATTGAAGAATTTTGGTCCAAGATACTTAGTGAAAGGAATCAGAATTGGCATCCATGCCCCCTGGGTGTCACATCTTTTGTTTGCTGATGATTGCATTATTTTCTCTGAAGCTTCTAAGAAAGGAGCAGACAGAATTCAGACTGTGATTGAGAATTATAACCGAGCTTCAGGCCAACTAGTCAATAAACAAAAATCATCAGTTTTCTTCAGTCCAAATACAGAACATGATGTTAAGATGGAAGTGCGTAATAGTATGGGTATCCAAAATGAAGCCCTTGGTGCTAAATACTTGGGTTTACCTACGGCTGTTGGTCGATCCACTGACGAAGCCTTCGAACATATTCCTGAACGTGTACGCTCATTGGTATCAGGTTGGTGCGAAAAGAAGCTAAATGCAGCCGGTAGAGATGTTCTTCTCAAGTCAGTGGCGCAAGCCATGCCAATTTATTCAATGAATTGTTTCAAGCTTAGTTCGGTTACATGTAAGAAAATTACATCGTCAATATCCAGCTACTATTGGGGGAGATGTCCAGAGAAGAGGAAAATGCATTGGTTAAATTGGTCGGACATGACTCGCTCCAAACTGCATGGTGGTATGGGCTTTCGTGATATCCCTACGTTCAATCTGGCGATGCTTGGGAAACAAGGATGGCGTTTAATGATGAAGCCACAATCATTATTTGCTAGGGTATTAAAAGGAAAATATTACCCCCATTGCGATTTTATGCAAGCTAAGAAAGGGAAACATTCATCGCATACTTGGCGAGCGATTATTAGTGGGCGAACTGTCCTAAACATGGGTCTCATCAAAAGGGTGGGAACAGGCAGAGAGATCAATATTTGGGAAGATAAATGGATCCCGTCTAATTCGTCACTACGCCCCTTGTGGAAACCTGATAATACTCACCTTACTCTAGTGTGTGACCTCATTCGCGAAAATGGAACATGGGATGATCATCTCATAAGAAACTCTTTCCTCCCACCGGATGCTAATGCAATTCTCTCCATTCCTCTTGGTGGTTTGGACAGTGACACTTTAGCCTGGGCATTCGAGAAACATGGTATGTATTCAAGTCGCCAGCTTATCACTTTTTATCGAGTAATGCAGCTGCACGTCGGCACATTGATCCAACATCATCACGAGGTTCTGATCACCCCATGTGGAGGCTATGTTGGCAACTCAAAGTTCTCCCAAAGATAAAGCATTTCTGGTGGAGAGTACTTCATGAGTTCATTCCTACCATGGGTATCTTAAAGAGAAGACATATTGAACATATTGGGGCATGTTCTTTCTGTGGAAATAATGATGAGTCTATCTTCCATGCGATTATATCGTGTCCATCTATTAAAGCAATATGGAAAGCTGTAAATGATGCAACTGGCGTCAAACTCCCTCGTCTTCACCCGAAAACATGGGCATCAGATATCATCAGCGGGAAGGTATGTTCTGCGAAGGATGCTGAGACTATTACAACAGCGGCGTATGCCATATGGACCAGCCGAAACAAGGAAAAAAGGGGAGATCAACACTTCTCACCAAGCAAAGTTGCCCGATGGGTAGCAGAGGTGCTACATGAGGTATCTAGTGCCACTCATCCCACTGATCACCATGAGAAGAAACTAGTCAAGTGGAACCCTCCTCCTGAAAATATTATAAAGATAAATGTAGATGGAAGTTTTAATCCTACAACTGGTACTGGGGCTACTGGATGTGTGGCACGAGATAGTATGGGTCGAATCCTTGTTGCAAGAAGTCGTTGGTACAATTCTATGGCCAATGCTCTGTCGGTGGAAGCGCTCGCATACCGTGATGGTGTTGATCTTGCAAATACTTTGAACTTCCAGCGGGTAACGGTCGAAACTGACTGTCATAATTTGGTGCAGCTTTGGGAGGCTCGTCAACATCATCGGTCTGAAATTATGGGAATCCTCCATCAGATTCAAGAGATCGCTTCACAATTGCTACATTGTAATTTGATCTTTGTAAGACGTGAGGCTAATTTTGCTGCCCACTTATGTGCGCAACATGCTAGTAGTGAGAACGTGTGTAGCTTGTGGACTGGTACTGCCCCTCCTTTCCTTGCAAGATGTATCCAAAATGATTGTAATATGTTGGCAGATGAATAATAGAATTTTGAATGTTTCGCAAAAAAAAAAACGCCGACCTCTAAACTGGACACCCAATTCGTCGACGGCCGTGGATACGAGAGCCGGCCATCCAAAGCTAGTCACATATGTTCAATTGCATTTCGGTCGAAACTTAATGAAATTGAACAAATTTGATACATATTTAAACAAACATGACAATATTCATTCATACTTGGATATTTTTATGTAAAACCGGATGGTTTTCATCTAAACCACAACAAATTCATTACATTTGGACATATTTAACATATACCGGACTCTAAACCTAGCGTAATGACCGCCGGCGCCCGTTCCCCATGTCTGTCAGGGCATGAGCCTTGGGAACTGAAGCTCTGCCTCCGCAATTTGCAAGCGGCTAATCGGCCGATGGTGATGAGCCCACCAAGCTTGGATTCAATGGGAGGGAAGGAGTGGTGACCTTCCTGGGACCTGAGCACCGACGACCTCCAATGCTCTACTCTTCCTCGCCGCCGTTGGCGCCCGCGGACATCCTACTTCGTGGTTGTGGCGGCGGGGTGCGGCCGTGGCGGAGCTGTCCACCTCGTCCTCATTCTCACTCTTGTTGTACACTAACTCACGCGCCTCATCAATCTCCTTGAAGGCGGCTTCTAATTCCACCGAATGAAGGAAGTACTGTAGGATCAAAAGTATGTCGAGGGGGGGGGGGAGGTGATTAGCCTACTTGACCAAATAAAAACTTATCATTTTCCCAATTCTAGTTGTAGGAAAATTTTAGCAATTATATCAAGTCAAGCAACACCTTACACATGCAAGTATAAGAGTTGAGCAACGGAAAGTAAAGACTTTGCATATGAACATAAAGGAGGGGTTGGAGAAATCAAACGCAATCTCCTGCCCTTACAAACTCCTTGGTTCAACTCCACAAGATCTTGAAGGTTCCCAAGTGACATCTAACCAATCTAGGAGACATCACTCTTCAGAAGGCAATAGATGTGTAGTTGATGATGAACTCCTTGCTCTTGTGCTTCAAATGATAGTCTCCTTAACACGCAATCACCCACTTACATATTTTTCTTGGGTAAGAGAGGGATTGAAGTGGAAAGAAACTTGGTAAGGCTAGAAATCATAGTTCAAATGGTTGGATTGAAATCTCTTGATCTCAACACATGAGTAGGTGGTTCTATCTTAGAAAATGAATGGTGGAAGTGTAGATTCGTTCTAATGGCTCTGTTAGACTGTAGGTGGGGGTGGAGGGTATTTATAGCCTTCACCCAAAATCCAACCGTCACACACTTTTGGCTCAACTCGGTGACAACGGAGCAAAATCTCGGTGAGACCGACCCGTGCAAAAGATATGAACGTTGGGCTTTTCGGTGGGACCGAAGTGGAAATCTCGAACATACCGATATGCGATAACCTAGGCAGAACTTCATTTCGGTAGTTTCGATTAGTTCAACTCGGTAATTCCGAAATGAACAAATTGGCTTACAGAAACTTGGTCACTACAATTCGGTGAAATCAACCGCAATCTCGGTGAGACTAAAATTCTAGGGTTTGGCTCTGGTAGTGTATAGGATCAACTCGGTGAGTCTGGGATAGAGATTTTCGGTGGGACCGAGATGAAACTTTAGGGTTTGGACATATGTGATTTGGAGAAGGTGTTTGGGTATTTTTGGAGCAATAGCACTAAGAACTTGAGCAATTGAGTCATGATTAAAACCTCACCCCCTTTTAATAGTATTGGCTTTCCTATGGACTCAATATGATTTTGGATCACTGGAAGCACAAGTGCTCCCTTGGTGGTTTCAGTAATTAATGTCAACATATCTTTTTTTGGACTAATAATTTTATCTAGTATATTCCAGATATGTTCAATAGTGGCGTGGCAAGGACAAGAGGATGTGGAACCCCCTCAAAATGCTAAGAACAAGGATTGGCAAAAGCTCAAGACTCTACATTTTTGTTTAAGTGATCCAAGATCACATTGAGTCCATAGGAAAGCCAATACTATTAAAAGGGGATGATGTGTTGCTTGATGACCTAGTTGCTCAAGTGCTTAGTGATATTGCTCCAAAACTCTCAGCTACTTTCTCTATCCAAATATGTCCAACCCTAATTTCCAACTCAGACCCATCGATATTTCCTATCAGGGGCCACCGAGTTCATCTGGACTTAGCCACTGCCAAAACCCTAACAATTCAGATCCACCGATATGGATCTCGGTCCCACCAAGATGGCCTTGCCGGCTCTCTGTTGCTAGTCGCTTGGTCCCACTGAGAATTGCAATTGGTCCCACCAAGATGGCTTGACCAACTCTCTGTTGTCTTATTCCTTCACTTCAATCCCACCGAGATGATGCAATCAGTGCCACTGAGGCAAGGTTTGCCCTAAGCCCTTGCACATGGGCCCCTCCGAGTTGTTCCCGTCGGTCCCACCGAGATTCCTAACGTCATATTTTTACACAGATCGGTTGCACCGAGATGGGTCAAAATGTGTAACGGTTGGATTTTGTGTGGAGGCTATATATACCCCTCCACCCCTTCTTCCTCATTGAGGAGAGCCATCAGAACGTGCCTATAATTCCACCATTCATTTTATGAGAGAGAACCACCTACTTATGTGTTGATATCAAGAGATTCCAGTCCTACCATTTGAACCTTGATTTCTAGCCTTCCCCAAGTTGCGTTCTGATACGTCTCCAACGTATCTATAATTTTTGATTGTTCCATGCTGTTATGTTATCAATCTTGGATGTTTTATAATCATTTTATATCATTTTTTGGTACTAACCTATTGACATAGTGCCAAGTGCCAGTTGCTGTTTTCTGCATGTTTTTTACATCACAGGAAATCAATACCAAAGGGAGTCCAAATGCAACGAAACTTTACAGAGATTTTTTATGGACTAGAAGACACCTAATGGGCCCTGGCTGCGCCTGGGGGGGGGGTGCTCCGAGGAGAGCACAACCCACCAGGGCGCGCCAGGAGGCCTAGGCGCGCCCTGGTGGGTTGTGCCCACCTCGGGTGCCCCCCAGACCGCCTCTTTGCTCTATAAATACCCCAATATTCCATAAACCCTAGGGGCATCGACGAAAATCAATTCCAGCCACCGCAGAGTCCAGAACCACCAGATCCAATCTAGACACCATCTCGGATGGGGTTCACCACCTCCATTGGTGCCTTGATGACCCAAAAGTATATGGAATCTATCGTAGTCCTTTCGATAAGTAAGAGTGTCGAACCCAACGAGGAGCAGAAGGAAATGATAAGCGGTTTTCAGAAAGGTATTCTCTGCAAGTACTGAAATAAGTGGTAACAGATAGTTTTGTGATAAGATAATCTGTAACGAGCAACAAGTAACAAAAGTAAATAAAGTGCAGAAAGGTGGCCCAATCCTTTTTGTAGCAAAGAACAAGCCTGGACAAACTCTTATATAAGGTAAAACGCTCCCGAGGACACATGGAATATCATCAAGCTAGTTTTCATCACGTTCATATGTGTCACGCCCAATATGCGACCCTATCCAAAAGAAACTCGACGGTCCCACCAAGGATAGACCCGCATATTGAGACGCTTTTGCAAGGTGGATATCATTACATCAACATTACATAATACATAGGGATACATACATAAGGCACAAAAGCCACAAAGATACATCAACATCATAAACAAGATCCACATCCGACTACGGATGAAACATAAACAGAAACTCAAACGACATCCACCCTGCTAGCCCAGGCTGCCGACTTGGACCCTATCCCCTGATCGAAGAAGAAGCAGAAGAAGAACTCCAACACAATTAAACATCGCTCTCGCGTCATGATCATCGCAACCTGTACCTGCAACTGGTGGTGTAGTAATCTGTGAGCCACGAGGACTCAGCAATCCCATTACCATGGGTATCAAGACTAGCAAAGCTTAAGGGAAAGGAAGGGGTAAAGTGGTGAGGTTGCAGCAGCGACTAAGCATATATGGTGGCTAACATACGCAAATGAGAGCGAGAAGAGGAACAAAGGGCGGTCGTCAACTAGTAATGATCAATAAGTGATCACGAACTCCTACTTACGTCGCCGACATAACCCGAAACCGTGTTCTCCTCTCGATCAACCCGAAAAGAGACACTCACGGTTACACACGGTTGGTGTATTTTAATTAAGATCAACCGGGTTTTCTACAATCGGACATTAACAAATTCCCATCTGCCACATAACCGTGGGCACGGCTTTGAAAGTTCAAACCCTGCGGGGTGTCCCAACTTAGCCCATGATAAGCTCTCGCGATCAACGAAGGATATTCCTTCTCCCGGAAGACCCGATCAGTCTCGGAATCCCGGCTACAAGACATTTCGACAGCAATAAAACAAGACCAGCAAAGCCGCCCGATGCGCCGACAATCCCGATAGGAGCTGCACATATCTCGTTCTTAGGGCAACACCGGATGAGACATCCTACGAGTAAAACCAAACCTCGAGTTGCCACGAGGGGGCCCCGCAGTCTACTCGGTTCGGGCCAACACTTAGAGAAGCACTGGTCCGGGGCTAAAATAAAGATGACCCTTGGGCTCCGGAAACCCAAGGGAAAAAGGGGTAGGTGAGGCAAATGGTAAAACCAATGTTGGGCCTTCTTTGGACGAGTCTTATTCAAAGCGAACTGTCAAGGGGGTCCCATAAATCACCCGACCGCGTTAGGGACGCAAAATCCGGGAACATAACACCGATATGACGGAAACTAGGGCGGCAAGAGTGGAACAAAACACCAGGCATAAGGCCGAGCCTTCCACCCTTTACCAAGTATATAGATGCATTAATTAAACAATAGATATTGTGATATCCCAACAAGTAAACATGTTCCAACAAGGAACAAACTTCATCTTCACCTGCAACTAGCAACGCTATAAGAGGGGCTGAGCAAAGCGGTAACATAGCCAAACAACGGTTTGCTAGGAAGGGTGCAAAAGGTTAGAGGCTGACATGGCAATTTGGGATGGCTTGAGCAGCAAGTGACAGGTAACGCAGCATAGCGATAGAACGAGGCAACTAGCATAGCAATGATAGTAATGAGATCCAGGGTAGCGGTCATCTTGCCTGAAATCCCGCAAGGAAGAAGAACGAGTCCATGAAGAAGACGAACGGATGAAGCCGAACCAAGCGTAAACGGACGAATCCTCGCGATCGCAACGAAACGGGAACTAGCAAGAAGAAGCACACAACATAGTAAACACACCACACATGAACAAGGCATGATGCACAACAAACATGATGCATGACAAAGCTACATGAAGCTACTCATGGCAAGAGATGATGCAAACAAGAGCAACACATCAAAGCAAGTTTAAATGAGCCCGGAAACAACATAGAACAATTCCGGTAAGTCCTCATATGCATATTTCGAAATTGGTCCAGATCTGGATAACTTTATGTTCAAGTTGTTAACCAGCAATTTAAGATGCACCACGATGATCTACACGAAATTCTAGTCAAGTTACATATAAAGTTCATTTAATTCGGAGCTACGGCCTAGAAGATATGAGCAAAACAAGATAAGCATGGCATTGATGCAAAATGCATACAAACATCAAGAAAACACCTCAAAACATGGATGCAACACGATAATATGAAGCTACATGCAAAATCAAGCAAGTTTCATATAGAGCACACTCAAAACGGAGCAACGGTTCAACACATACACCCTATACAAGTTATAGCAACAATCTGTCCATAACAGCAAGTAAGCATATTGCAAGCATCAAAACAACATACTACAGGACCTCAACAAGAAAACAAAAGGCATGGGCATGATCTACAGGTAAAGCATTACAAAACATGAACACTGAGCTATCTCCAGAAACAACTAGAACATGCTCAAAAACACATGGCAAGATTGCAAATAATAACAGTTTCAGACTTAAGCAGATATAACATCAGGTTGCAACGTTTAGAGCTATGAAACAACATGTTACAGGAACTTATCATGGCAAAAAATGCATGGCATGAATCTACTCAAAGCATAGAACAAAAGTCCTTTATTGACCATAAGCCAAAAGGATCAGAAAATATGATGGCACCCATGTAAACATGGCAAGTTATATTACAGATTCAAACATGGCAGGAACAACGATGAGTAGGCATGTTGGTGAGCTTGAACCACTCACCACAGAGCAATAAATGGCATGGCAAGGCAACCAACAATAAGAAGACATGGCATAGAAGCTATACATGGCAAGAACAACATCATAGCATGCAAGGATCAACTACAACAACCTTGGAAAAATTGAATAACATGTAAACAATCTGCCAGGAACATTTTATAGCAAAAGTAGAGCTCGATTGACTCAAGCTATGGTACTCCATAATTGCAAACAAGGGTATGGATGGATAGAGCAAGACATGTATAACAAAACATCCTTACTGAAGTATCTCAAAATATGCATGGATCTCTCTGTAGCATCAAGTTAACATGGCATAAAAATATCAGCAAAACAGGGCTGAAATCAGCAACATTAGGATGCCTAGTTTGCATGCTTGTGCTAGTCACCACATAGATCACAAAAATACATAGCAAGCACTACTGTAAAGATGGCATGGCATATTACAAAACACATGTAGGACTCAAGATCATAGGATGCACACATCAATCATGGCAAAAATGACAAAAGTGCATGTTCTGTTAAGAAACAGAAACTAACATCACATAGCACTCTTCTAACAGCATTTCGGGCATCAAGATGAGCTCAAATGAAAATGATGCAATGAGATGAAATGATATACTCTTCGAGGCGAACATTTTGACATATTACACGCCTAAAACGGAGCAACGATGACAGAGATATGATGCAACGACAATGCAACAAAATTACTGCAGCTTTCGGGACTTAGATGAAAATTGGAGGGGGGAAAGTCAACCGAATGGCACGGACTTCGAGGTTCGCCGGAGAAGAGGCCCGGGAGGTCTCCGGCGAGGTCTTGCAGGGGCGGGACGAGGCGGATCCGGCCGGATCTCGCGGATCCGCCGAAGCCCGCAAAGGCGACGCGGGCCGGGCGCGGTGGTGATCGGGGCGGCGACGCGGCGGGCCCGGCCGGACGACGGCGGCGGCGACGGGAAGGTCGGCGGCGGGTGCGGCAAGGCGCAGGAGGCGGAGCGCCTTGCCTCGGTGGCGGGCAAGGCGGGAGCCCGGTGGCGGCGAGGGCGGCATGCGGAGGCGCTTGGTCTGGCGGAGGCGGCGGCGGGCGCCGGACTCAAGAACGGCGGCCTGGGCGGCGCGCGCGAACGGCGGCGGCCGGGAGCGGCAGACGGGCGCTGGCGCCAGGCTGCGCCGGCGGCGGCTTCGGGCCCGAGCGACCACGGCTGGCCGGATCTGAGCCTGGAGGCTGGCGGCGGGGAGAGAGAGGGTGGCGACGTGGCGCGATGTGGTTGGCGGAGAGCGGCGGCGGAGGTGAGGTGGCAGCGCCCATTGGCGGGGTGAGGTGGCGGCTGGGACGCGTCCGTGTGGAGGAAGAAGGGGCTAGGGTTAGGGGCGTTTTGATCCGCGAATTTCGGGGGAGGTCTAGTTTTATAGGTAGAGGGAGCTAGGAGAGTCCAAATGAGGTGCGGTTTTCGGCCACGCGATCGTGATCGAACGACCGAGAGCATGGAAAGGAGTTTGGTGGGTTTTGGGCCACTTTGGAAGGGTGTTGGGCTGCAAACAAAGAGGCTTTGCGGTTACCGGTTAACTGTTGGAGTACCAAACGATCTCCAAATGGCACGAAACTTGACAGCGGTCTACGGTGCTATACCAAGGCCGCTTGACAAACCTCGGGCATTCCGAGACCGTTCAACACCCGCTTTACGAAAAAGAGGTAAAAGGGGCGCCGGAGACATAGGAGTGCCGGATTGCAAAACGGACAACGGGGAAAATGCTCGGATGCATGAGACGAACACGTATGCAAAATGAAATGCACATGATGACATGATAAAAATGCAGATGATGACATGGCAAAGTGCAACACGCAAGCACATGACATGGCAACGACGGCGAATAGCTGACGGACACCTGGCGCATCGAATCCGGGGCGTTACAACACTCCTCCACTAACAAGAGATCTCGTCCCGAGATCTTAGGACCGAGACGGAAGGGAAAAGGGATGAGGTGAAACAAGAACTCAAAAGAAGAAGCAAAGAATTGAGAGCACACGAGAATAAGAGAGGAACGACGAGAATGACGAGAATCGAAAGCTCACTGAATCAGATAGACTATGAAAGCACTCGTTCTAACCGGAGTGGTTAGAATGAGAAAAGAAACGAATAAGACTGAAAGGATTTAGGCAGCACACCGGTTGAACAAGGAAAGAATAGAACATGAGCTTCAGAAGATGGATTGACACTTGACGAGATAAACAACGCAATGCCTCCGGAAGAATTGAAAGAATGAAATGAAAATAACTTAGAAGGAAGGATTGAACGGAGTTGTTGAGAAAATCAACAACGAAAAGAATAGTCTTGTTGTGGACTTATAGGTTACATCTCAAGATCATAAGGTGATAACCGGCCACGAACGGAAATGATTTGATAGCTGAGGAGAATGAAGAAATGCAAAACTCCACTTTAAAAGAATATGGAGAATTAATTGCACTTCGAGATGCAAGAAGAAAAGGTACTGAACTCCACCAACAAGAATCTTGATGAACACTTGAAGAATGAATTAAATCATGAAGATCCACCATGAAGAACTCCGGTAACAAAAGGATGATGAGATAAAATGAAGGAAGAAAGAATAAGATGAGCGTTGCGATGATTTAGATGGAGGTTCCGACGAGATGGCCGAGGAAATAATTGAACTCCGGAAAAGAAAAGATGAAAACACTTGGAACTAGAATTTATTCATCAAGAACAAACTCCAAAGAAAAAGATTAATCACTTTGATGAAATAAGAATAAGATTTATTGTATGCTTATCCTTCATCAAATTAAATTGATGACAAGCAATGGATTTTGCATACTACTTATTCTTCTTGAAAAGGATTGAGAAAAGACATGTCGCAAACTTGAGAAGGTCTTCATGAGCCACCGGTAGGATTGAAAAGAACGAATGGATTAATATGATAAACAAGGAAAAATAATCTTGAACGAGCCACCGTTAGAAATGAAAATGAACGAAGAGAAGAGAACGAATCGCCGGAAAGAATTAGAAACCACGAAGATACTTGAGGGAAAATTAGAGACAAGAGAACGAAGAGATCGCGAACTGATTGACGAATGCTTGAACGAAGCACCGGAAGAATATTGAGATGAACGAAGCTGAAAACTTGGAACGAAGAAATATTCCGAAAAGATGACCTCCGGATGATCGAGAGGGAAAGCAACACCTGAAATACTCCGGATGGATGAAAAGAATTTGCACGACTGGAAACAATTAGATAGGATAGCATCGAGCTAGCACCATGAATCTCCGGGAGAATGAACAAGATTTAGAAGGAACTCTTCTTCGGTCTTCAAGGATGACGAGAAACAACACCAAAATTACCGAGGTACTCCGGGAGAATGAAAAGCAAAGAGGTTGAGCCAATAATGAAAAGAATTTGAACGAGATCTTGGAAAAGGCATCTGACTGATGGAATCCATTCTTACGTCACATTTGAAAAGAATTGAGAATAACTCCGGGGAAAATAGAAGAGTCGGGTAAGATCGTAGGAAAGACCTGTGGGTTAGGGCCCACTAAAAGAAAACACCGTTGGAAAGGGATGTTGAACAGATAGGTGATGCACCGAAACAATTGAAATATTTGAATGAGGTGACAATCTCGAATTAATTGGAACACAGACGAATCTCCTGAGATGTGTTGAACACTCCGGAAGGATAAATTGTCGAGAGACGAGCGAGCAAGGAAAACACTTGATCCAAGGAAAGAATATGATCAACACCGAAAAACTTGAATTGAGTCTACCAGAAAAGAAAGAGATGAAGAATGACGAACGAGACGAGAATTCACCGGTTGAAATAATTGAGGGAAGACTGAAGAGGCTCCACACGAATGAAATAGATGGTCGAAACAGACTCAAACTCCGGGAAGAAAAGGGTGGGAGGGCGGGAAAACAAAGGCAACTTGGAAGGGGAAACGGCGAATATCTTGAAGAGAAAACACCGGTTGAAATCATTGAGGAGAGAAAGCAAAGACTTCGCACGAGTAGGAAGCATACTCGATTACGGACTCCGGTTCCGAGAAGAAGAACAGGGTGGGCGGGTGGGAAAAGAAAACAACTGAGGATTGAACTTGCAAAACAAAGAGGGTCGAATCACCATGACGAGAAAAGCACCGGATGCAAAGAGCTGAGGGACAACTACCGAAAAACCAACTGCGTGATCCTAAAGAAAAATTTGAAGGGGAAGAGAAGTAATTCAAAACACCTACGTCAAGATTCCTTACCAGAGCGACGAAGGGGCTGAGGAGTAAAAAGAATTCCTACTCTCCGATATAACTAGACTCTGAAAAAGTTTTCTTCTAGACTCAACAACGGCCAAACTACACGATCAATCAAGGGGGCTCCTAGGGTCGGTCGAGGCTCTGATACCAACTTGTCACGCCCAATATGCGACCCTATCCAAAAGGAACTCGACGGTCCCACCAAGGATAGACCCGCATATTGAGACGCTTTTGCAAGGTGGATATCATTACATCAACATTACATAATACATAGGGATACATACATAAGGCACAAAAGCCACAAAGATACATCAACATCATAAACAAGATCCACATCCGACTACGGATGAAACATAAACAGAAACTCAAACGACATCCACCCTGCTAGCCCAGGCTGCCGACCTGGACCCTATCCCCTGATCGAAGAAGAAGCAGAAGAAGAACTCCAACACAATTAAACATCGCTCTCGCGTCATGGTCATCGCAACCTGTACCTGCAACTGGTGGTGTAGTAATCTGTGAGCCACGAGGACTCAGCAATCCCATTACCATGGGTATCAAGACTAGCAAAGCTTAAGGGAAAGGAAGGGGTAAAGTGGTGAGGTTGCAGCAGCGACTAAGCATATATGGTGGCTAACATACGCAAATGAGAGCGAGAAGAGGAACAAAGGAACGGTCGTCAACTAGTAATGATCAATAAGTGATCCTGAACTCCTATTTATGTCAGACATAACCCAGAAACCGTGTTCTCCTCTCGATCAACCCCGAAAAGAGACACTCACGGTTACACACACGGTTGGTGTATTTTAATTAAGATCAACTTCGGGTTTTCTACAACCGGACATTAACAAATTCCCATCTGCCACATAACCGTGGGCACGGCTTTCGAAAGTTCAAACCCTGCGGGGTGTCCCAACTTAGCCCATGATAAGCTCTCGCGATCAACGAAGGATATTCCTTCTCCCGGAAGACCCGATCAGTCTCGGAATCCGGCTACAAGACATTTCGACAAAGAATAAAACAAGACCAGCAAAGCCGCCGGATGTGCCGACAAATCCCGATAGGAGCTGCACATATCTCGTTCTCGTGGCAACACCGGATGAGACATCCTACGAGTAAAACCAAACCTCGAGTTGCCACGAGGGGCCCCATGATCTACTCGGTTCGGGCCAGCACTTAGAGAAGCACTGGTCCGGGGGGGGGGGGGGCTAAAATAAAGATGACCCTTGGGCTCTGGAAACCCAAGGGAAAAAGGGGTAGGTGAGGCAAATGGTAAAACCAATGTTGGGCCTTGCTGGACGAGTCTTATTCAAAGCGAACTGTCAAGGGGGTCCCATAAATCACCCGACCGCGTTAGGGACGCAAAATCCGGGAACATAACACCGATATGACGGAAACTAGGGCGGCAAGAGTGGAACAAAACACCAGGCATAAGGCCGAGCCTTCCACCCTTTACCAAGTATATAGATGCATTAATTAAACAATAGATATTGTGATATCCCAACAAGTAAACATGTTCCAACAAGGAACAAACTTCATCTTCACCTGCAACTAGCAACGCTATAAGAGGGGCTGAGCAAAGCGGTAACATAGCCAAACAACGGTTTGCTAGGAAGGGTGCAAAAGGTTAGAGGCTGACATGGCAATTTGGGATGGCTTGAGCAGCAAGTGACAGGTAACGCAGCATAGCGCTAGAACGAGGCAACTAGCATAGCAATGATAGTAATGAGATCCAGGGTAGCGGTCATCTTGCCTGAAATCCCGCAAGGAAGAAGAACGAGTCCATGAAAAAGACGAACGGATGAAGCCGAACCAAGCGTAAACGGACGAATCCTCGCGATCGCAACGAAACGGGAACTAGCAAGAAGAAGCACACAACATAGTAAACACACCACACATGAACAAGGCATGATGCACAACAAGCATGATGCATGACAAAGCTACATGAAGCTACTCATGGCAAGAGATGATGCAAACAAGAGCAACACATCAAAACAAGTTTAAATGAGCCCGGAAACAACATAGAACAATTCCGGTAAGTCCTCATATGCATATTTCGAAATTGGTCCAGATCTGGATAACTTTATGTTCAAGTTGTTAACCAGCAATTTAAGATGCACCACGATGATCTACACGAAATTCTAGTCAAGTTACATATAAAGTTCATTTAATTCGGAGCTACGGCCTAGAAGATATGAGCAAAACAAGATAAGCATGGCATTGATGCAAAATGCATACAAACATCAAGCAAACACCTCAAAACATGGATGCAACACGATAATATGAAGCTACATGCAAAATCAAGCAAGTTTCATATAGAGCACACTCAAAACGGAGCAACGGTTCAACACATACACCCTATACAAGTTATAGCAACAATCTGTCCATAACAGCAAGTAAGCATATTGCAAGCATCAAAACAACATACTACAGGACCTCAACAAGAAAACAAAAGGCATGGGCATGATCTACAGGTAAAGCATTACAAAACATGAACACTGAGCTATCTCCAGAAACAACTAGAACATGCTCAAAAACACATGGCAAGATTGCAAATAATAACAGTTTCAGACTTAAGCAGATATAACATCAGGTTGCAACGTTTAGAGCTATGAAACAACATGTTACAGGAACTTATCATGGCAAACAAAGGCATGGCATGAATCTACTCAAAGCATAGAACAAAAGTCCTTTATTGACCATAAGCCAAAAGGATCAGAAAATATGATGGCACCCATGTAAACATGGCAAGTTATATTACAGATTCAAACATGGCAGGAACAACGATGAGTAGGCATGTTGGTGAGCTTGAACCACTCACCACAGAGCAACACATGGCATGGCAAGGCAACCAACAATAAGAAGACATGGCATAGAAGCTATACATGGCAAGAACAACATCATAGCATGCAAGGATCAACTACAACAACCTTGGAAAAATTGAATAACATGTAAACAATCTGCCAGGAACATTTTATAGCAAAAGTAGAGCTCGATTGACTCAAGCTATGGTACTCCATAATTGCAAAAAAGGGCATGGATGGATAGATCAAGACATGTATAACAAAACATACTTACTGAAGTATCTCAAAATATGCATGGATCTCTCTGTAGCATCAAGTTAACATGGCATAAAAATATCAGCAAAACAGGGCTGAAATCAGCAACATCAGGATGCCTAGTTTGCATGCTTGTGCTAGTCACCACATAGATCACAAAAATACATAGCAAGCACCACTGTAAAGATGGCATGACATATTACAAAACACATGTCGGACTCAAGATTATAGGATGCACACATCAATCATGGCAAAAATGACAAAAGTGCATGTTCTGTTAAGAAACAGAAACTAACATCACATAGCACTCTTCTAACAGCATTTCGGGCATCAAGACGAGATCAAATGAAAATGATGCAATGAGATGAAATGATCTACTCTTCGAGGCGAACATTTTGACATATTACACGCCCAAAACGGAGCAACGATGACGGAGATATGATGCAACGAAAATGCAACAAAATTACTGCAGCTTTCAGGACTTAGATGAAAATTGGAGGGGGGAAAGTCAACCGAATGGCATGGACTTCGAGGTTCGCCGGAGAAGAGGCCCGGGAGGTCTCCGGCGAGGTCTTGCAGGGGTGGGACGAGGCGGATCCGGCCGGATCTCGCCGGATCCGCGAAACTCCCGCAAAGGCGACGCGGCCGGGCGCGGCGGTGATCGGGGCGGCGACGGCCGTGGCGGCGGGGCCTGCCGGACGACGGCCGGCGCACGACGGGAAGGTCGGCGGCGGGTGCGGTAAGGCGCAGAGGCGGAGCGCCGCCTCCGTGGCGGGCAAGGCGGGAGCCCGGTGGCGGCGAGGGTGGGCTGGAGGAGGCGCGGTCATGAGGCGGAGGGGCGGCGGGCGCCGGACTCAGAACGGCGGTTCGGGCGGCGCGCGAACGGCGGCGATCGGGAGCGGCAGCACGGGCGCTGGCGCCCGTGCTGTTGCGCCGTGGCTTCGGGCCCGAAGCGACACGGCGGAGCCGGATCTGAGCCTGGAGGGCCCTGGCAGGGGAGAGAGAGGGTGGCGACGTGGCGCGATGTGGTTGGCGGAGAGCGGCGGCGGAGGTGAGGTGGCAGCGCCCCATTGGCTGGGTTGAGGTGGGGGCTGGACGCGTCCGGCGCCGGGCGGACGTGTCCGGCACGCGGAGGAAGAAGGGGCTAGGGTTAGGGGCGTTTTGATCCGCGAATTTCGGGGGAGGTCTAGTTTTATAGGTAGAGGGAGCTAGGAGAGTCCAAATGAGGTGCGGTTTTCGGCCACGCGATCGTGATCGAACGACCGAAAGCATGGAGAGGAGTTTGTTGGGTTTTGGGCCACTTTGGAAGGGGTGTTGGGCTGCAAACAAAAGAGGCTTTTGCGGTTACCCTGTTAACCGTTGGAGTACCAAACGATCTCCAAATGGCACGAAACTTGACAGGCGGTCTACCGGTGCTATACCAAGGCCGCTTGACAAACCTCGGGGCATTCCGAGACCGTTCAACACCCGCACACTAAAAGAGGTAAAAGGGGGCGCCGAGAGACATAGGAGTGCCGGATTGCAAAACGGACAACGGGGAAAATGCTCGGATGCATGAGACGAACACGTATGCAAAATGAAATGCACATGATGACATGATAAAAATGCACATGATGACATGGCAAAGTGCAACACGCAAGCACATGACATGGCAACGACGGCGAATAGCTGACGGACACCTGGCGCATCGAATCCGGGGCGTTACAATATGATTCGCGTTCGGTACTTTGATAATTTGATATGTGGGTGGACCGGTGCTTGGGTGCTGTTCTTACTTGAACAAGCATCCCACTTATGATTAACCTCTATTGCAAGCATCCGCAACTACAACAAAAGTATTAAGGTAAACCTAACCATAGCATGAAACATGTGGATCCAAATCAGCCCCTTACGAAGCAACACATAAACTAGGGTTTAAGCTTCTGTCACTCTAGCAACCCATCATCTACTTATTACTTCCCAATGCCTTCGTCTAGGCCCAAATAATGGTGAAGTGTTATGTATTCGACGTTCACATAACACCACTAGAGGCTAGACAATACATCTCATCAAAATATTGAACGAATACCAAATTCACATGACTACTAATAGCAAGACTTCTCCCGTGTCCTCAGGAACAAATGTAACTACTCACAAAGCATATTCATGTTCATAATCAAAGGGGTAATAATATGCATAAAGGATCTAAACATATGATCTTCCACCAAATAAACCAACTAGCATCAACTACAAGGAGTAATCAACACTACTAGCAACCTACTAGCACCAATCCCGGACTTGGAGACAAGAATTGGATACAAGAGATGAACTAGGGTTTTGAGATGAGATGGTGCTGGTGAAGATGTTGATGGAGATTGCCCTCTCCCGATGAGAGGAGCGTTGGTGATGACGATGGCGATGATTTCCCCCTCCCGGAGGGAAGTGTCCCCAGCAGAACAGCTCTGCCGGAGCCCTAGATTGGTTCCGCCAAGGTTCCGCCTCGTGGCGGCGGAGTTTCATCCCGAAAGGTTGCTTATGATTTTTTTCTCATCGAAAGACCTCATATAGCAGAAGATGGGCATCGGAGAGCCAACAGGGGGCCCACGAGGTATGGCCCCCCCTTTGGTGAACTTCTTCTGCTGGATATTTTTTATTATTTCCAAAAATGACTTTCGTGGAGTTTCAGGACTTTTGGAGTTGTGCAGAATAGGTCTCTATTATTTGCTCCTTTTCCAGCCCAGAATTCCAGCTGCCGGCATTCTCCCTCCTTATGTAAACCTTGTAAAATAAGAGAGAATAGGCATAAGTATTGTGACATAACGTGTAGTAACAACCCATAATGCAATAAATATCGATATAAAAGCATGATGCAAAATGGACGTATCAACTCCCCCTAGCTTAGACCTCGCTTGTCCTCAAGAGAAAGCCGATAACGATAAATATGTCCCCATGTTTAGAGGTGGAGGTGTCGATAAAAATAAAATACGGACATGAAGGCATCATGATTATTCTCATAACAACAACATATATAGATTTTGTCATATGATTTCTTATGCTCAAGTAATAATCTGTTCACAATGCAGAGGTACGAATCATAAACTTTATTGAAAACCAACAGACTATAATCTCAATCATTGAAGCAATTGCAATTTATCATAACATCAGAAAGAGTCTATATCAGAGCTTGAAAAGCAAGCCCACATACTCAACTATCATCTAGTCCTTCATAATTGCTAACACTCACGCAATACTTGTGGTTACGGAGTTTTAATCGGACACAGAGAAAGATAGGGGCTTATAGTTTCGCCCCACAACCTTTTACCTCAAGGGTAATGTCAACAATAATAACTCATGCTCCCCTACATCCAATTAGATATATCTATCAGGATCTTTCCAACATATTGTGCTTGCCAAAGGATAAAATGTAAAAAGGAAAAGGTGAAGATCACCATTGACTCTTGCATAAGGTAGAAGATAATAATAAAAGATAGGCCCTTCGCAGAGGGAAGCAGAGGTTGCCATGCGCTTTTATGGTTGGATGCATAAAATCTTAATGCGAAAGAACGTCACTTTGTATTGCCACTTGTGATATGAACCTTTATTATGCAGTCCGTCGCTTTTATTACTTCCACATCACAAGATCGTATAAAGCTTATTTCTCCCACACCAATCAATCATACATATTTAGAGCAATTTTTATTGCTTTGCACTGATGAGAACTTACTTGAAGGATCTTACTCAATCCATAGGTAGATATGGTGGACTCTCATGGCAAAACTGGTTTAAGGGTTTTGGAAGCACAAGTAGTATCTCTACTTGGTGCTGAGAATTTGGCTAGCATGAGGGGGAAAGGCAAGCTCAACATGTTGGATGATCCATGACAACATACTTTATCTCAGATATAAGAAAACACAACCCATTACGTTGTCTTCCTTGTCCAACGTCAACTCTTTAGCATGTCATATTTTAATAAATGCTCCCAATCATAAAAGATGTCAATGATAATATATCTATATGTGAAACCTCTCTTTCCTTATTACTTCCTATTAACTGCAACTGTGACTAAAGCTATGTCTGCCAACTCCCAACAACTTTTAATCATCATACTCTTTCTATGTGAAGTCATTACTCTCAATAAGATCAATATGAACTCTTTGTTTCTTTTTATTCTTTTTATTCTTTTCTTTTATTCACTCAAAATCATGGCGAAATAATCAAGCCATTGACTCAACACTAATCTTTATTATATAGCTCACGACTCGATTACATAGAGAGATCATAAAGCAAAACTCAAAACTAGATCATGCCATAAAATTTATTCTACTAGATCAAGATACTACTAATAGGATCGAACTAAGAAAAACGATAAAGATAGGAGTGTGATTGTGATACGATACCGGGGCACCTCCCCCAAGCTTGGCAGTTGCCAAGGGGAGTGCCCATACCCATGTGATTATGTCTCCTTCTTTGTCGTTGGTGTAATATTCTTGGTGATGATTCCCCTCAGGATACGGTTCTCCTCCTCGAGCTTATTTACTTGCTGCTTGAGGTCCATTATTTCCTTACGAAGCTTTCCTGTAACTGTTAAGGCTCCTTGCACCCAAGGATGTTGCATAGCTGCGGGAGAACAAGCGACACTCCTCTTCATATTTTCATAAGAAAGAAATCTAACATTGGAAGGGATAACCAAGTTTGGAATAGCTGAGCTCTGTAGTTCCCCCATCGTGAACCCAGCTCGGAGGCGAGAAGTGACTTCTTGATCGTCCATGGCATCTACCCTCATTAAGTCAGCTTCCATCTCTTCCTCCGTTGCTGGCCCAAAGTGGTCAGCGTCGCTGTTTGCCCTTGGTCCCGATGCCGGATGAGACACCCGGCTCTCCCCGACTGACTCTTGAGAAGACATCTTGCTCTAATCTGCAGCAGCAACAGCTCGAAACAAAAACAGAGGATATTTGCGTGATACAGGAATCAAAACCTTTGGGAGATTATATAATGAATTTTTACCGACTGAAATACGCATCGTGCAAGAAAACGGAGTCCGGAAGGCACACGAGGTGCTCATGAGGTAGGGGGCGCGCCCAGGGGGGTAGGGCGCACCCTCCACCCTCGTGGGGCCCTTGTGTCCTTCCCGGACTGCTACTTATTTTTCTATTTTTCTAAATATTCCAAAACGGAGAAATATTGCCTTAAAAACTGTTTTGTAGTCGGTTTACTTACCGTACCACATACCTATTCCTTTTCGGAGTCTGAAACGTTCTGGAAAGTGTCCCTTATGTATTCCTCAGGGGTTACGGTTTCAACAATATCGGTTTCAACATTTATAGGATTACCTGAGATATAATGTTTAATTCTTTGACTGTTTACCACCTTTGGATTCGTGCCTTCGAAGTTGTTGATTTTTATGGCACCGGAACGATAGACCTCCTCGATAACATAGGGGCCTTCCCATTTAGAGAGAAGTTTTCCTGCAAAAAATCTTAAACGAGAGTTCTATAGCAATACATAATCACCTACGTTAAACTCACGCTTTTGTATCCTTTTGTCATGCCATCTTTTAACTTTTTCTTTAAACAACTTGGCATTTTCATAAGCTTGGGTTCTCCATTCATCAAGTGAGCTAATATCAAATAACCTCTTCTCACCGGCAAGTTTGAAATCATAGTTTGATCTCTTTAATATCCCAATGTGCCTTATGTTCTAGTTCGAGAGGTAAGTGACATGCTTTTCCATAAACCATTTTATATGGAGACATACCCATAGGATTTTTGTATGCAGTTCTATAGGCCCATAATGCATCATCAAGTTTCTTTGACCAATTCTTTCTGGATCTATTGACAGTCTTTTGCAAAATTAATTTGAGCTCTCTGTTACTCAATTCTACTTGACCACTAGACTGTGGGTGATAAGGAGATGCAATTCTATGATTAACGTCATACTTAGCAAGCATTTTACGGAAAACACCATGAATAAAATGTGAACCACCATCAGTAATTAAATATCTAGGGACTCCAAACCTCGGAAAAATAACTTCCTGAAGCATTTTAATAGAAGTGTTATGATCAGCACTACTAGTTGGAATAGCTTCTACCCACTTAGTAACATAATCAACAACAACTAAAATATGTGTATAACCATTAGAGGCAGTAAAAGGTCCCATATAATCAAAGCACCAAACATCAAATGGTTCAATAACAAGTGAATAATTCATAGGCATTTCTTGACGTCTACTAATATTATCAATTCTTTGACATTCATCACATGACAAGACAAACTTACGGGCATCCTTGAAGAGAGTAGGCCAATAAAAACCGGACTGCAATACCTTATGTGCAGTTCTATCTCCAGCGTGGTGTCCTCCATAAGCTTCGGAGTGACACTTGCATAGGATCTGTTCCTGTTCATGCTCGGTTACACAACGTCTAATAACACCATCTACTCCTTCTTTATAAAGATGTGGGTCATCCCAAAAGTAATGTCTCAAATCATAGAAAAACTTTTTCTTTTGCTGGTATGTGAAACTAGGTGGTATAAATTTAGCAACAATGTAATTAGCATAATCAGCATACCATGGAGTACTACGAGAAGTATTTATGACATTTAATTGCTCATCAAGAAAGCTATCATCAATAGGTAGTGGGTCATCAAGAATATTTTCTAACCTAGACAAGTTGTCTGCAACGGGGTTCTCAGCTCCCTTTCTATCAACAATATGCAAATCAAATTCTTGTAGCAGGAGAACCCATCTAATAAGTCTAGGTTTAGCATCTTTCTTTTCCATAAGATATTTAATAGCAGCATGATCAGTGTGAATAGTTACTTTAGAATCAACAATATAAGGTCTGAACTTATCACAAGCAAATACAACTGATAAGAGTTCCTTTCCAGTAGTAGCATAATTTCTTTGAGCATTGTCTAGAGTCTTACTAGCATAATGGATAACATTTAATTTCTTATCAACTCTTTGCCCTAGAACAACATCTACAGCATAATCACTAGCATCACACATAATTTCAAATGGTAAATTCCAATCAGGTGGCTGAACAATAGGTGCAGTGATCAATGCGTTCTTAAGTATTTCAAATGCTTCTACACAATCATCATCAAAGACAAATGGTATATCTTTTTGTAATAAATTACTCAGAGGCCGAGAAAATTTTGAGAAGTCCTTAATGAACCTCCTATAAAAACTGGCATGACCAAGGAAACTTCTTATACCTTTGATGTCCTTGGGACATGGCATCTTTTCTATAGCATCAACCTTGGCTTTATCAACTTCAATACCTCTTTCAGAAACTTTATGCCCCAAGACGATACCTTCATTAACCATAAAGTGGCACTTTTGCCAATTCAATACAAGATTAGTTTCTTCACATCTCTACAAAACTCGATCAAGATTGCTCAAGCAATCATCAAAAGAAGATCCATAGACGAAAAAGTCGTCCATGAAAACCTCACAAATCTTTTCACAAAAGTCAGAGAATATAGCCATCATGCATCTTTGAAAGGTAGCAGGTGCATTACTGATACGTCTCCGTCGTATCTACTTTTCCAAACACGTTTGCCCTTGTTTTGGACTCTAACTTGTATGATTTGAATGGAACTAACCCGGACTGACGCTATCTTCAGCAGAATTGCCATGATGTTGTTTTATGTGCAAAAAACAGAAGTTCTCGGAATGACCTGAAACTCCACGGGATGTCTTATAAAAAATAATAAAAAATCCTCGCCAAAGATGAAGACCAGGGGGCCCACACCCTGTCCACGAGGGTGGGGGGCGTGCCCCCCCTCTAGGGCGCGCCCCTACCTCGTGGGCCCCCTGGACACCTTCCGACGCCAACTCCAACTCTATATATTGGCTTTCGGGGAGAAAAAAATCAGAGAGAAGAAATCATCGCGTTTTACGATACGGAGCCGCCGCCAAGCCCTAAAACCTCTCGGGAGGGCTGATCTGTAGTCCGTTCGGGGCTCCAGAGAGGGGGATTCGTCGCTGTCGTCATCATGAACCATCCTCCGTCACCAATTTCTTGATGCTCATCACCGTGCGTGAGTAATTCCATCGTAGGCTTGCTAGACGGTGATGGGTTAGATGATATTTATCATGTAATCGAGTTAGTTTTGTTAGGGTTTGATCCCTAGTATCCACTATGTTCTGAGATTGATGTTGCTATGACTTTGCTATGCTTAATGCTTGTCACTAGGGCCCGAGTGCCATGATTTCAGATCTGAACCTATTATGTTTTCATGAATATATGTGAGTTATTGATCCTATCTTGCAAGTATATAGTCACCTATTATGTGTTATGATCTGACAACCCCGAAGTGACAATAATCGGGATACTTCTCGGTGATGACCATAGTTTGAGGAGTTCATGTATTCACTATGTGCTAATGCTTTGTTCCGGTTCTCTATTAAAAGGAGGCCTTAATATCCCTTAGTTTCCGTTAGGACCCCGCTGCCACGGGAGGGTAGGACAAAAGATGTCATGCAAGTTCTTTTCCATAAGCACGTATGACTATATTCGGAATACATGCCTACATTAAATTGATGAATTAGTTCTGTGTCACCCTATGTTATGACTGTTACATGACGAACCGCATCCGGCATAATTATCCATCACTGATCCGGTGCCTACGAGCTTTCCATATACTGGTTCTCGCTTATTTACTTTTCCGTTGCTACTGTTACAATCACTACAAAATACCAAAAAATTACTTCTGCTGTCTTTACTTTTGTTACCGTTACCACCACTATCATATTACTTTGCTACTAAACACTTTGCTGCAGATACTAAGTTTCCAGGTGTGGTTGAATTACCAACTCAGCTGCTGATACTTGAGAATATTCTTTGGCTCCCCTTGTGTTGAGTCAATAAATTTGGGTTGAATACTCTACCCTCGAAAACTGTTGCAATCCCCTATACTTGTGGGTTATCAAGACCTTTTTCTGGCGCCGTTGCCGGGGAGCATAGCTCTATTCTTTGAGTCACTTGGAATTTATATCTGCTGGACACTATGAAGAACTTGAAAGATGCTAAGACAACAATTTATCCCTCAACTACGAGGGGAGGTAAGGAACTGCCACCTAGCTCTGCACTTGATTCACCTTCTGTTATGAGTAAGCTAGCGACACCTAAACCTGCTTCTGCTATTCGCTCCTATATGTCGCATGTTATTGATGATGCCACTTCTGCTATGCATGATACTTATGATGAAACTACTTCTATACTTGATACTACTGTGCCCCTTGGTGAATTTCTAGATGAACAAATTGCTAGGGCTGGAGAGAAAGAAATTATTGAATCTGAATATGATGATGAAAGTGATGATGAAAATATGCCTACTATTCCTGAGGGTTATGTTTTTGATATGGAATCTTCTGCAGCTATTTTTGCTTGCAAAGATAGATATGAGCTCAAAAGGTTATTAGTTAAATGGAACAAAGAATCTCTTAGAGACAGAATGAAACCTGACCCTGCTTTTGCTACTTCACCTATCTGTGTTCCTGATAAGGATTATGAATTTTCTATTGATCCAGATATAATTACTTTGGTCGAATCTGATCCTTTTTATGGCTATGAATCTAAAATTGTTGTGGCACATCTTACTAAATTAAATGATATAGCCGCCCTGTTTACTAATGATGAGATATCGCGCTACTTTTATATTCTCAAAATATTTCCGTTCTCATTAAAGGGTGATGCTAAGATATGGTTTAATTCTCTTGATCCTGGTTGTGTGCATAGTCCCCAGGATATGATTTATTACTTCTCTACTAAATATTTCCCTGCTCATAAGAAACAAGCTGCTTTGAGGGAAATATACAACTTCGTGCAAAGTAAAGAAGAGAGTCTCCCACAAGCTTGGGGGAGGCTTCTCAAGTTACTTAATGCTTTGCCTGATAATCCTCTTAAGAAACCTGAAATACTTGATATCTTTTCTAATGGACTAACCGATGCTTCCAGAGATTACGGATAGTTGTGCTGGTTCTCTTTCAGGAAAGAACACGGATGAAGCTGAAATTCTATTGAATAATATGTTGACAAATGAAAATAATTGGGCACCTCCTGAGCTAGCTTCTGCTCCAATTATCGAGCCTATCCTAAACCAACTCCAAGAAGAGAGGTGTTCTATTTCTCAGTCCTGAAGATATGCAAGAGGCAAAGAAATCTATGAAAGAAAAAGGTATTAAAGCTGAAGATATTAAGAATTTACCTCCTATTGAAGAAATACATGGTCTTAATCTACCGCCTGTTGAAGAAACTTATGATATTGATCCATTACTTATTGAAGAACCTCCTGATCCCGATAACCCGACACAGGTAGTAAAGGTAAATTCTCTTTATAGATTTGATGAAGGTGATATTCCTCACTATAAGTCTGCTAGACAATGCTTGGATGAGTTTGATAATTTTATTGTCAAACAAGAAAACTTTAATGCTTATTTTGGTAGACAATTAAAACAAGATGCTTATATGATTAAACGCTTGGGTGATTATATGGCTAATATTAGAGGTGAACTTAAACTTGTTAGCGAACATGCTTCTATGGTTACCACTCAAGTAGAACAAGTACTTAAATCTCAGAAAAAAGTTCTTGATGAAATGAATAGTAAGAAAAATGATTATGCTGTTAGAGTGGCTACTAGAACTGGTAGAATGACTCAGGAACCTTTGTATCCTGAAGGCCACCCTAAGAGAATCGAGCAAGATTCTCAGAGAAATAATATTGATGTACCTAGTTCTTCTAAAAGGAAGAAAAAAAGAAAATGATAGGACTTTGCAAACTTCTAGTGAACCTATTGCTGAACCACCGAGAATCCAAATGATATCTCTATATCCGATGCTGAAACACAATCTGGTAATGAACATGAACCTAGTGAAAATGTTAATGATGATGTTCATGATGATGCTCAACCTAGTAATGATAATGATGTAGAAGTTGAACCTGCTGTTGATCTTGATAACCCACAATCAAAGAATCAACGTTATGATAAAAGAGACTTCGTTGCTAGGAAACATGGTAAAGAAAGGTAACCATGGGTTCATAAACCCATGCCTTTTCCTCCGAAACCATCCAAGAGAAAGGATGATGAGGATTTTGAGCGCTTTGGTGAAATGATTAGACCCATCTTTTTGCATATGCGATTGACTGATATGCTCAAAATGAATCCTTATGCTAAATATATGAAAGATATTGTTACAAATAAAAGAAAGATACCGGAAGCTGAAATTTCTACCATGCTTGCTAATTATACTTTTTAGGGTGGAATACCAAAGAAACTTGGAGATCCAGGAGTACCTACTATACCATGCTCCATTAAGAGAAATTATGTTAAAAACCGCTTTATGTGATCTTGGAGCCGGTGTTAGTGTTATGCCTCTCTCTTTATATCGTAGACTTGACTTGAACAAGTTGACACCTACTGGAATATCTTTGCAAATGGCTGATAAATCAACTGCTATACCTGTCGGTATTTGTGAGGATGTGCCTATTGTGGTTGCAAACGTTACTATTTTAACGGACTTCGTTATTCTTGATATTCCCGAGGATGATAGTATGTCTATTATTCTTGGAAGACCTTTCCTTAATACTGCAGGGGCTGTTATTGATTGCAACAAAGGCATTGTCACTTTTCATGTTAATGGTAATGACCATATGGTACATTTTCCAAGGAAACAACCTCAAGTTCATCGTATCAACTCTATTGGAAAAATTCCATCGATTATATTTGGAGGTTTTGAATTTCCTCTCCCTACTGTCAAGAAGAAATATGATATACTTATTATTGGGGATGTCCATATCCCCGTTGAGGTAACATAGTGTTATTCGAAATTTCTCCGGTTCCATGTTAGTCGGAATGAGTTTGTTAACAAGACCTGATCAACCTTGTTAGTGGATTCCTTTTGATGAGCATGAGATGGATGAAACTAGAAGCACAACCTTCTGTACCCTCTTTATATTTTCTGTTATTTAGTTGAAATAAAGTAAAAATAGTATTTTTCTGTCTGTTTCCTGATTTATCTATGCAATATAAAAATACCCCGAAAATAAAAGTCCTCAGAATGCCATGCCAATTTAATATGATTTTTTCGGGAATATTTGAGGATTTTTAGTGCAAAAATTACCGCGGGGGGAGCTGCCACCTGGCCACGAGGGTGGTGGGCGCGCCCTACACCCCTGGGCGCGCCCCCTACCTCATGGGCCCACGGTGGCCCTCCTCCACTTATCCCTGCACCCATCTTCTTCCTCTGCCTCACACAAACCCGAAAAACCAACTCAAGCACGAGTTCCAGCCACTTTTGCTGTGATTTTCGATCTCCTTGCTCAAAGCACCTCTCGCAAAACTGCTTGGGGAGATTGTTCCTTGGTATGTGACTCCTCCATTGGTCAAATTATTTTTTGTTATAGTGCTTTATTCTTTGCAAATTTGTGCTACATAGGTGACCGTGTTCTTTTGCTTGCATGTCCAATTTATATGGTTCCAAGTAGTTCTAGTGCTTGATATAGGCTCTAGGCACTTGTAGGAGTAGTTGCTATCAATTTTATTGAAGTTGGTTCACTTTTGTTTGAAGTTACTAAAAATTTCAGATTATTTCAGAAAATAATGAAGAGACTTTTGAGGGGTTCGTCGAGCCGAAGCTCGAAGGAAAAACAAAAGGAAGAAGCACATAAGCCTGAATATAATTTGCCTCGCACGCGGAGGTCCGGCCGTGTGAATGGCCTTCTGATGACTTCTTGAGGAGAGCCGGAATTTATGATGATTTTTATTTATTGATTGAGAATGCTAGCCTCACCAACTTCCTCTGCGACCAACGTCATCAGTATCTCTTACTCACAAATACTTTTGTGCAAAGCTTCTACTTTTTCCCTAAGGAATCACCTCCATCAGTAGAATTTCATTTATATGACGTTGTTAAGAAGATGCCATTAGCTGAATTTTGCGAGGTTTGCAAAATACCCTTTGAGGGCACCTTAGATGAACCACACCATAATGACGTAGAAGCTTTTATTAACACTATCACTGTGGGATAAACCAGGAAGGTTTCTGATGCAAGAATTACTAGCATACATTTTCCTGTTTTACGCTACTTTGCCTTATTTGCTAGTCGTTGCTTGATTGGTCGCGGGAACTGTGGAAACCTTAGTGTTCCTGATATTATCATTTTGTTTCATGGTTTATACCGCAACAACACTATTAGTATGGGCGGAATTATTGCTAGACGGTTAAGTTTGAACCGTACTAAAGGCCCCATCTTTGGAGGTATTTATGCTTCGCGCCTAGCCGCACATTTTGACATACCTATTGGGCATTTGGAGAAAGAATAAACATCATTGCCCAGTGCTTATTTAGATTATAAGAGTATGCTAGCGCATGACTTTCTTGTTAAGGGCAAGGAAGGGGAGCTTAAATATAAACTGTACTTTGATAAACATCACCCTGAGACTATTACTTTGCCTGCTCCTTCTTTGTTTAACTTGTCTGCAGGTCCTCACCTTATTCCGTGGGCGGCCGTTCAAGCCTATCGGAATCCTACACCAGCCCCGGAACCGGAACCACAAGATGATCCTCCACGACAATCTGTTTATTCTTGGGATCCCGAGGCGGTTGCCAGCCAGTGGCAGTCAGAGTCCTCTTCATCACAGTATGATCCCAACTATTCTTCATCGCAATATGACCCCAGCTACACCTACGGGTATCCGCCAGGCTATCCGTGGCAATAGACCAACTTAGGCCAAAAGCCTAAGCTTGGGGGAGTACGTATTTCTCACCGACATTACACTTATGTTCACACACACTCATTGCTAGATGTCGGTGCTCATACTCTTTCACTGTAATATCCATGCTATTTTATTTTATTTTTCCTGCTTTCTTCTTGTGTGTTTAATAAACCTTAAGAAAAACAAAGAAAAATTAGTAGTAGTTTATTTTTCCTGCTGTAGTAGTAATAATTAAAAAGAAAACCCAAAAATATTTCCCGTTCTTCTTTTGCTTGTTGGGAGCTTTCCCGTGTAAATAGTTTTTATTTCTTTTCTTTTCTTTGGGGTCAGTAGGAGAAGACCATGATTAAATTGTTGAAGTGGCTCTTATATGCATCATTGTTGATTTAACCAAGAGCCCATATTGCCTTGTCTTCTCCTGTTTATTGAATGCTCGCAGATTCCAGCTTAGTCCAATGCACGTGCACTCTTATTATTATTCACATGGGTCGGTCGTGCAAGTGAAAGGCAATTATGATGATATATGATGGACTGACTAAGATGATAAAAGCTGGTATGAACTCGAACTCTTTTGTTTTTGTAAATATGATGAGTTCATCGTTCTTGATTCAGCTTATTTTGAATAAACATGTTTGCAATGACAATTAGAGATCATAGTTGCTCGTGCCATCCTTGATTAGCTATGAGTTATAATGGTTTACCTTGTGTGCCAACATGCTATTAAAATGGTTGTGATGTGGTATGATGGGTCGGTATCCTCCTTTGAATGATTTAAGTGACTTGACTTGGCACATGTTCACGCATGTAGTTGAAACAAATCAACATTGCCTTCACGATATTTATGTTCATGGTGGATTATATCCTACTCATGCTTGTATTCAATGTTTATTAATTTTAATGCATGTTCATGACTGTTGTCGCTCTCTAGTTGGTCGCTTCCCAGTCTTTTGCTAGCCTTCACTTGTACTAAGCGGGAATACTGCTTGTGCATCCAATCCCTTAAACCCCAAAGTTATTCCATATGAGTCCACCATACCTTCCTATATGCGGTATCTACCGCTGCGTTCCAAGTAAATTTGTATGTGCCAAACTCTAAACCTTCAAATAAACATTCTGTTTTGCATGCTCGAATAGCTCATATATCAACTAGGGCTGCCCTTATCTTCCGTGTTAGGCGGGTTATTCTCAAAGAGGAGTGGACTCCGCTCCTCACTCACGAGAAAATGGCTGGTCACCGAGATGCCCAGTCCCATGCTTTATGCAAACTAAATCAAAATAATTGCAAACAAAACTCCCCCTGGGACCCGTTGAATGTTGGAGGCACTCGTTGTTTCGAGCAAGCCATGGATTGATGCTTGTGGAGGAGGGGGAGTATAAACTTTACCATTCTGTTTGGGAACCGCCTATAATTTGTTTAGCATGGAAGATATCGTCATCTCTTAGTTGTTATGTTGACAATGAAAGTATGCCGCTCAAAATATAATTTATCTCTATTTCAAAACCGAGCTCTGGCACCTCTACAAATCCCTGCTCCCCTCTGTGAAGGGCCTATCTATTTACTTTTATGTTGAGTCATCACCTTCTTATTAAAAGCACTAGCTGGAGAGCACAACTGTCATTTACATTCATTACTGTTAATTCATATCGGGTATGACTATGATTGGATCTCTTTTACCATAAATTACAATGTCTAGTCAGTCCTTGATCTTTGAAGGTGCTCTGCATTTATGTTTTGCGGTCTCAGAAAGGGCTAGCGAGATACCATCTTATTATATCATATTATGATTATTTTAAGAAACTGTTGTCATCTGAGATTTTTTATTATGGCTTGCTAGCTGATTATGTTATTGATATGAGTAAACATGAGACCTAGGAGTTATTGCAAATGTGGTTAGTTATGATCTTTGCTGAAAAACGGAATGCTGGCTTGACATAGGTACAACAACAAGAGTAAACAGAGTTTGTAAAAGTTTTTTTTTCTCTTTCAGTTTGTCAACTGAATTGCTTGAGGACAAGCAAGGGTTTAAGTTTGGGGAGTTGATACGTCTCCGTCGTATCAACTTTTCAAACACTTTTGCCCTTGTTTTGGACTCTAACTTGTATGATTTGAATGGAACTAACCGATCGACGCTGCTTTTTCAGAGAATTGCCATGATGTTGTTTTATGTGCGAAAACAAAAGTTCTCGGAATGACCTGAAACTCCACGGGATGTCTTATAAAAAATAATAAAAAATCCTCGCCAAAGATGAAGACCAGGGGCCCACACCCTGTCCACGAGGGTGGGGGGCGTGCCCCCCTCTAGGGTGCGCCCCCTACCTCGTGGGCCCCCTGGACACCTTCCGACGCCAACTCCAACTCTATATATTGGCTTTTGGGGAGAAAAAAATCAGAGAGAAGAAATCATCGCGTTTAACGATACGGAGCCGCCGCCAAGCCCTAAAACCTCTCGGGAGGGCTGATCTGGAGTCCATTCGGGGCTCCGGAGAGGGGGATTCGTCGCCGTCGTCATCATCTGTCGGCGTTCTGGGAACGGGGGTCCCCAGACTTGCCTGCCTGCAGCCTGCGGCGTGGCTCAAAGGAGGCCCAGGACAACCCATCTTCATCAACACAAACTCAAGACCCTCGCGGGGCCAAGCCTCATGGGCGGACGACCAGAGCTTCCTCGAGCACGACCTCGTCAAAGTTGGCTCATGAGGAGGCGGATAGTTCAAGGCAGGGTACCTTGCGAGGTGCCCATGACGCAAGCCATGACGACCAAGGGCGCAAGTGCGGCGCGCCACAGCAGCAGCGTCCCCTTTCCTCTTTGGTGCAAAGGGAGCAAGCGCAGCAAGAGCATCAAGCAAAGGCATCCGTTTGGTGCAACAAGACCAAGACCTGCCCCAACGGCTGGAAGGAGTCATCGTGGAGCCCAAGCAGCGTCATCACGAGCCTTTGGCGGCGAGGACCAACTTTAGTCAGGATAAGTGTACCCGCTGTTCCCCTTCAAAATGGCCAATTGTTGGCGCCCTTCCCGCTCAATATTTGGGAAGAGGCCCTGGGCCTTCGTTTATATAAGTAGAGCTAGCTACCATAGTAGGACGATCGGAGAGGAGATGGGACGATCCATCAGGACGATCGGAAAGGAAGGATCCGGCATTTGGAATCCAGAGAGAGAGATAGAGACCTGATCCTCAAGCTAGAGCGACGGGACACCACTTAGCAGTTCATCACACCCACCAAGAACAGACCCTCACGAGGCTGTTCTCCCCTGTGCTGTTCCTCATCAGCCCAAGAGGCAATCTACCACACCACAAACTAGAGTAGGGTATTACACCACAACGGTGGCCCGAACTAGTATAAATCTCGTGTCTCTTGTGCTGTTCTTGCTAGTAGTTTAGGTCCCTGCGATTCGGCGAGGTACGCGACGGTGGAGGGTTGGATCTCCACGCGCACCCCAGAGTTCGAACCTTAAGGGTCTGCCGGAACCCGAAATCCGACATCATCAACCATCCTCCATCACCAATTTCATGATGCTCACCGCCGTGCGTGAGTAATTCCATCTTAGGCCTGCTGGACGGTGATGGGTTGGATGAGATTTATCATGTAATTGAGTTAGTTTTGTTAGGGTTTGATCCCTAGTATCCACTATGTTCTGAGATTGATGTTGTTATGACTTTGCTATGCTTAATGCTTGTCACTAGGGCCCGAGTGCCATGATTTCAGATCTGAACCTATTATGTTTTCATGAATATATGTGAGTTCTTGATCCTATCTTGCAAGTCTATAGTCACCTATTATGTGTTATGATCCGACAACCCCGAAGTGACAATAATCGGGATACTTCTCGGTGATGACCATAGTTTGAGGAGTTCATGTATTCACTATGTGCTAATGCTTTGTTCCGGTTCTCTATTAAAAGGAGGCCTTAATATCCCTTAGTTTCCATTAGGACCCCGCTGCCACGGGAGGGTAGGACAAAAGATGTCATGCAAGTTCTTTTCCATAAGTACGTATGACTATATTCGGAATACATGCCTGCATTACATTGATGAATTGGAGCTAGTTCTGTGTCACCCTATGTTATGACTGTTACATGATGAACCGCATCCAACATAATTATCCATCACTGATCCGGTGCCTACGAGCTTTCCATATACTGGTTCTCGCTTATTTACTTTTCCGTTGCTACTGTTACAATCACTACAAAATACCAAAAACATTACTTTTGCTGTCTTTACTTTTGTTACCGTTACCACCACTATCATATTACTTTGCTGCAGATACTAAGTTTCCATGTGTGGTTGAATTGACAACTCAGCTGCTAATACTTGAGAATATTCTTTGGCTCCCCTTGTGTCAAATCAATAAATTTGGGTTGAATACTCTACCCTCGAAAACTGTTGCGATCCTCTATACTTGTGGGTTATCAATTACATAAACCAAAAGGCATACGTCTATAAGAAAAAGTACCAAAAGGGCATGTAAAAGTAGTCTTTGATTGATCTTTAGCCGACACAGGTATTTGAGAGAAACCAGAATAACCATCTAGAAAGCAGTAGTGTGTATGTTTGCATAATCTTTCTAGCATTTTATCAATAAAAGGTAAGGGGTAATGATCTTTCTTAGTAGCTTTATTTAATTTACGGAAATCAATTACCATCCTATAACCTGTAATAATTCTTTGTGGAATCAATTCATCTTTATCATTAGGAATGACAGTAATACCTCCCTTCTTAGGGACACAATGAATAGGACTTACCCACTGACTATCAGCAACGGGATAAATTATACCTGCCTCCAGAAGCTTTAGTATTTTTTTCTTACCACTTCTTTCATTTTAGGATTCAGACGTCGTTGAGGATCACAAACTGGTTTGGCATCTTCTTCCAAATTTATTTTATGTTGACATAGAGTGGGACTAATGCCCTTAAGATCATCAAGAGTATATCCAATAGCAGCACGGTGCTTCTTCAGTGTTTTCAACAATCTTTCCTCTTCATGCTCTAAAAGGTTAGCACTAATAATGACAGGATATATCTTATTTTCATCAAGATAAGCATATTTAATATTATCAGATAATGGTTTAAGCTCAAACACGGGATCACCCTTGGGTGGAGGAGGATCTCCTAGGATTTCAACAGGCAAATTGTGTTTCAGAATAGGTTCCTGTTTAAAGAATACTTCATCTATTTCTCTTCTTTCATTCATAAACATATCATTTTCATGGTCTAGCAAATATTGTTCTAAAGGATCACTAGGAGGTACGACAATAGAAGCAAGACCAATAATTCATCCTTACTAGGTAATTCTTCTTCACGATGTTGTTTACTAAACTTAGAGAAATTAAACTCGTGAATCATATCATCTAAACCAATAGTAACAACATTATTTTCGCAGTCTATCTTAGCATTGACAGTGTTCAAGAAGGGTCTACCAAATATAATGGGACAAAAGTTATCTTGTGGGGAACCAAGAACAAGAAAATTAGCAAGATATTTAGTTTTCCCACACAAGACTTCAACATCTCTAACAATTCCCATTGCTGATATAGTATCTCTATTGGCAAGTTTAATTGTGACATCAATATCTTCCAACTCAGCAGGTGCAATTTCATGCTTAATTTCTTCATATAAGGTAGCAGGTATAAAACTAGCACTAGCACCCATATCACATAAGCCATGGTAACAATGATCTCCTATTTTGACAGAAATAACAGGCACGCCTACCACAGGTCTATGTTTATCTTTAGCACAAGGTTTAGCAATTCTAGCAGTTTCACGACAGAATTGAATAACATGCCCATCTATATTATCAGCCAAGAGATCCTTAACAATAGCAATATTAGGTTCAACTTTAACTTGCTCAGGATGTGTATAGGTTATAATATTACTTTTACGAACCACAGTTGAAGCTTTAGCATGATCCTTTATTCTAACAGGGAAAGGTGGTTTCTCAACATAAGTAGTTGGAACAATAGGATCATTATAAGTGACAGTCTTTTCTTCAACTTTAGTAGGTGCAGCTACTTTTACTTCTATGGGAGGATGATATTTAAACCACTTCTCCTTGGGGAGATCAACATAAGTAGCAAATGATTAACAAAAAGAAGCTACTATCTCAGAGTCAAGTCCATATTTAGTGCTAAATTTACGGGAAATATCGGTATCCATAAAAGATTTAACACAATCAAACTTAGGTGTCATACCTGACTCCTTACCTTCGTCGAGATCCCAATCTTCAAAGTTGCGTTTAATTCTATCCAATAAATTCCATTTGAATTCAATAGTATTCATCATAAAAGAGCCAACATAAGAAGTATCGAGCATGGTTTGATTATTATGAGAAAGCCGAGCATAAAACCTTTGAAGAATTATTTCTCTTGGGAGCTCATGATTGGGGCATGAATATAACATTGATTTAAGCCTCCCCCAAGCTTGAGCGATGCTTTCTCCTTCACGAGGCCAAAAATTATATATATAATTGCGATCACGATGAACAAGATGCATAGGATAATACTTTTGATAAAATTCCAATTTCATTCGTTTATAGTTCCATGATCCCGTATCATCACATAGCCTATACCATGTCGATGCATCTCCCTTCAAATATAAAGGGAAGACCTTCTTCTTAACAACATCATCGGGTATACCTGCAAGCTTAAATAATCCACAAACTTCATCCACATAGAGTAGATGTTCATCAGGATGCTTTGTTCCATCTCCTGTAAAAGCATTAGCTAGCAGTTTTTCCATCATACCCGAAGGAACTTCAAAGGGAATAATTTCATTTTCAATAGGTTCAGTAGGTTGAGGAGCAACTCTTTGCTCTACTGGTTGGGGTGAAGATACCCCGAACAAGCCCCTCAGAGGGTTACTTTCCATAGTAACAAGTGACAGTAAATTTCAGCACACTATATAAATTTTTCCTTACCAAATTCCACCTACCAAAGGCGCTTCACTCCCCGGCAACGACGCCTGAAATCTTCCTGCTACCTCTTGAGCACTGCGTTGGATTTCCTTGAAGAGGAAAGGGTGATGCAGCAGAGTAGAGTAAGTATTTCCCTCAGTTTTTGAGAACCAAGGTATCAATCCAGCAGGAGGCTACGCGCGAGTCCGTCGTACCTACACAAAACAAATAGCTCAACGCAACCAACGCGATTAGGGGTTGTCAATCCCTTCACGGTCACTTACGAGAGTGAGACCTGATAGAGATGATAGATAATATTTTTGGCATTTTTGGTATAAAGATGCAAAGTAAAAATTAAAAGTAAAAGTAAAAAGCAAAGCAATAATAAAGTGATGAAGATTGATATGATGAGAATAGACCCGGGGGCCATAGATTTCACTAGTGGCTTCTCTCAAGAGCATAAGTATTCTACGGTGGGTGAACAAATTACTGTTGAGCAATTGAAAGAATTGAGCATAATTATAGAATATCTAAGTATGATCATGTATATAGGCATCACGTCCGAGACAAGTAGACCGACTCCTGCCTGCATCTACTACTATTACTCCACTCATCGACCGCTATCCATCATGCATCTAGAGTATTAAGTTCAAGAAAACAGAGTAACGCCTTAAGCAAGATGACATGATGTAGAGGAATAAATTCATGCAACATGATAAATACCCCATCTTTTTATCCTCGATGGCAACAATACTATACGTGCCTTGCTGCCCCTACTGTCACTGGGAAAGGACACCACAAGATTGAACCCAAAGCTAAGCACTTCTCCCATTGCAAGAAAAACCAATCTAGTAGGCCAAACCAAACTGATATTTCGAAGAGACTTGCAAAGATATACAATCATCCATAAAAGAATTCAGAGAAGATTCAAATATTGTTCATAGATAATCTTGATCATAAACCCACAATTCATCATTCTCAACAAACACACCGCAAAGAGAAGATTACATCGAATAGATCTCCACGAGAGAGGGGGAGAACATTGTATTGAGATCCAAAAAGAGAGAAGAAGCCATCTAGCTACTAACTATGGACCCGAAGGTCTGAGGTAAACTACTCACACTTCATCGGAGGGGCTATGTTGATGATGTAGAAGCCCTCCGTGGTGCGGCGGAGCTCCGGGACAGGCCCCAAGATGGGATCTCGTGGGTACAGAAGGTTGCGGCGGTGGAATTAGGTTTTTGGCTCCGTATCTGATCGTTTGGGGGTATGTAGGTATATATAGGAGGAAGGAGTACGTCGGTGGAGCAAAGGGGGGCCCATGAGGCAGGGGGGCACGCCCTAGGGGGGGGGGCGCCCTCCACCCTCATGACCGCCTCCCTCCTTTCTTGATGGAGGGTCCAAGTCTCCTGGATCATATTTGTTGAGAAAATCACGTTCCCGAAGGTTTCATTCCATTTGGACTCCGTTTGATATTCCGTTTCTTCGAGACACTGAAATAGGCAAAAAACAACAATTCTGGGTTGGGCCTCCGGTTAATAGGTTAGTCCCAAAAGTAATATAAAAGTGGAAAATAAAGCCCAATATGGTCCAAAACAGTAGATAATATAGCATGGAGCAATCAAAATTATAGATATGTTGGAGACGATCGGGCATCCCCAAGCTTAATTCCTGCTCGTCCTCGAGTAGGTAAATGATAAAAAGAGAATTTTTGATGCGGAGTGCTACTTGGCATAATTTCAATGTAATTCTTCTTATGTGTGGTATGAATATTCAGATCCAAAATATTCGAGACAAATGTTCATATTGACATAAAAATAATAATACTTCAAGCATACTAACTAAGCAATTATGTCTTCTCAAAATAACATGGCCAAAGAAAGTTCATCCCTACAAAATCATATAGTTTAGTCATGCTCCATTTTTCTCACACAAGAATGCTCTCATCATGCACAACCCCGATGACAAGCCAAGCAATTGTTTCATACTTTAGTAATCTCAAACTTATAAACCTTCACGCAATACATGAGCGTGAGCCATGGATATAGCACTATGGGTGGAATAGAATATGATGATGGGGGTTATGTGGAGAAGACAAAAAAGGAGAAGATCTCACATCAATGAGGCTAATCAATGGGCTATGGAGATTCCCATCGATTGATGTTAATGCAAGGAGTAGGGATTGCCATGCAACGGATGCACTAGAGATATAAATGTATGAAAGCTCAACAAAAGAAACTAAGTGGGTGTGCATCCAACTTGCTTGCTCACGAAGACCTAGGGCATTTGAGGAAGCCCATTGTTGGAATATACA
Source organism: Aegilops longissima (assembly GCA_021605205.1). NCBI lineage: Eukaryota > Viridiplantae > Streptophyta > Magnoliopsida > Poales > Poaceae > Aegilops > Aegilops longissima. The sequence continues at coordinate 385,335,527 of CM038680.1, forward strand.
AGCCAAGTTCCCCGGCAACGGCGCCAGAAAAGAGTCTTGATGACCCACAAGTATAGGGGATCTATCGTAGTCCTTTCGATAAGTAAGAGTGTCGAACCCAACGAGGACCAGAAGGAAATGATAAGCGGTTTTCAGCAAGGTATTCTCTGCAAGTACTGAAATAAGTGGTAACAGATAGTTTTGTGATAAGACAATTTGTAACGAGCACCAAGTACAAAAGTAAATAAAGTGCAGCAAGGTGTCCCAATCCTTTTTGTAGCAAAGGACAAGCCTGGACAAACTCTTATATAAGGAAAAGCGCTCCCGAGGACACATGGGAATATCGTCAAGTTAGTTTTCATCACGTTCATATGATTCGCGTTCGGTACTTTGATAATTTGATATGTGGGTGGACCGGTGGTTGGGTGCTGTTCTTACTTGAACAAGCATCCCACTTATGACTAACCTCTATTGCAAGCATCCGCAACTACAACAAAAGTATTAAGGTAAACCTAACCATAGCATGAAACATGTGGATCCAAATCAGGCCCTTACGAAGCAACGCATAAACTAGGGTTTAAGCTTCTGTCACTCTAGCAACCCATCATCTACTTATTACTTCCCAATGCCTTCCTCTAGGCCCAAATAATGGTGAAGTGTTATGTAGTCGATGTTCACATAACACCACTAGAGGCTAGACAACATACATCTCATCAAAATATCGAACGAATACCAAATTCACATGACTACTAATAGAAAGACTTCTCCCGTGTCCTCAGGAACAAACGTAACTACTCACAAAGCATATTCATGTTCATAATCAGAGGGGTAATAATATGCATAAAGGATCTGAACATATGATCTTCCACCAAATAAACCAACTAGCATCAACTACAAGGAGTAATCAACACTACTAGCAACCTACTAGCACCAATCCCAGACTTGGAGACAAGAATTGGATACAAGAGATGAACTAGGGGTTTGAGATGAGATGGTGCTGGTGAAGATGTTGATGGATATTGCCCTCTCCCGATGAGAGGAGCGTTGGTGATGACGATGGCGATGATTTCCCCCCTCCCGGAGGGAAGTGTCCCCGGCAGAACAGCTCTGCCGGAGCCCTAGATTGGTTCCATAAGTTCCGCCTCGTGGCGGCGGAGTTTCGTCGAAAGGTTGCTTATGATTTTTTCCTCATCGAAAGACCTCATATAGCAGAAGATGGGCATCGGAGAGCCAACAGGGGGCCCACGAGGTAGGGGGCCCCCCTCTGGTGAACTTCTTCCGCTGGATATTTTTTATTATTTCCAAAAATGACTTTCGTGGAGTTTCAGGACTTTTGGAGTTGTGCAGAATAGGTCTCTAATATTTGCTCCTTTTCCACCTAGAATTCCAGCTGCCGGCATTCTCCCTCCTTATGTAAACCTTGTAAAATAAGAGAGAATAGGCATAAGTATTGTGACATAACGTGTAGTAACAGCCCATAATGCAATAAATATCGATATAAAAGCATGATGCAAAATTGACGTATCATGCCTCTCTGATGATGCGTGAGTAGTTCTTTGTAGACCTTCGGGTCCGTAGTTAGTAGCTAGATGGGTTCCTCTCTCTCACTCAATTCTCAATACAATGGTCTCTTGCAGATCCATATGATGTTACTCTTTTGGCGGTGTGTTTGTTGGGATCGGATGAACTTTGAGTTTATGATCAGATGTATCTTTTATATCCATGAAAGTATTTGAGTTTCTTTGATCTCTTTTATGCATGATTGCTTATAGCATCGTATTTATTCTTCGATATTTGGGTTTTGTTTGGCCAACTTGATCTATTTATCTTGCAATGGGAAGAGGTGCTTTGTAGTGGGTTCGATCTTATGGTGCTTGATCCCAGTGACAGAAGGGCAGCCGACATGTATGTATAGTTGCTACTAAGGATAAAACGATGGGCTATATCTCTACATAGATAGATCTTGTCTACATCGTGTCATCGTTCTTATTGCATTACTCTGTTTCTCCATGAACTTAATACACTAGATGCATGCTGGATAGCGGTCGATTTGTGGAGTAATAGTAGTAGATGCAGGCAGGAGTCGGTTTACTAATCTTGGACGTGATGCCTATGTAATGATCATTGCCTGGACATCGTCATAATTATTTGAAGTTCTATCAGTTGCCCAATAGTAATTTGTTTACCCACTGTTTGCTATTTTTCTCGAGAGAAGCCACTAGTGAAACCTACGACCCCCGGGTCTCTTTCTCATATTATTTGCCTTTGCGATCTCTTTTCCTTTGCTTTTATTTTCAGGTCTATTAAACCAAAAATACAAAAATACCTTGCTGCAATTTATTCTTACTTATTTTATTTGGCGTTCGATCTATCAATCTACTACAATTTTATCCACGTCCGTTTGCCCATCTTGGGGCGCCGCTATCCAAAAGGGATTGACAACCCCTTTTACACGTTGGGTTGCCAGAAGTTGTTATTTGTGTGCAGGTGCTGTTTACGTTGTGTTGCTTGGTTCTCCTACTGGTTCGATAACCTTGGTTTCACATGTGAGGGAAATACCTACCGCCGCTGTGCTGCATCATCCCTTCCTCTTTGGGGACTTACTGACGTAGCTTCAAGCCGCATCACGTTCCACTCAAATCCTTCTTCCACCATTGTCAAATTAGTGAGAGAGAGTTGAGTGTTGGGGAGACTATCATTTGAAGCACGAGAGCAAGGATTTCATTATCAACACACCGTCTATTATCTTTTGGAGAGTGGTGTCTCCTAGATTGGTTAGCTGTTGCTTGGGAGCCTCCAACAAGATGTGGAGTTGAACCAAGAAATTTGTAAGGACAAGGAGTTCGCCTACTTCGTGAAGATCTACCCGAGTGAGGCAAGTCCTTCATGGGTGATGGCCATGGTGGGGTAGACAAGGTTGCTTCTTCGTGGACCCTTCGTGGGTTGAGCCCTCTGTGGACTCACGCAACCGTTACCCTTCATGGGTTGAAGTCTCCATCAACGTGGATGTACGATAGCACCACCTATCGGAACCACGCCAAGAATTCTCTGGGTCTTCGTTGCGTTTGCACTCCAATCCCATCCCTTTACATTATTACACTTGCATGGTTTACTCTTTTCGCTGCTCATACTCTTGCTATCACTACAAAAAAACACACTTCCATGATGATACATGTTTGTCACAGTAGGTCACGTTTTCTATCATGCATGTACATCCATGGCGATTTTATGACGGAATCAAGATAGTCATACCTGTGCTGTCGTAGAAGTGTTCCATGACATTACCAAAATTATGATCACGGAAGTGTCCACTTCCATGACGACAAATCACGCGTCATAGAAGTGCTTCCGTCAAGGGTGACCGACACGTGGCATCCACCGTAACGGGTCGCCGTTAAGCTATCGGATTCCGGTTTGGATCCGATAACCCGTTAACAGCCCGGACCAATGGGGTTTTCCATGTGTAAAATCATCATTGGCTGGAGGAAACACGTGTCGGCTCATCATTGGGACAGATGTCATCCACTCATTGGACCGAAGGCGCCTACGATACGTTGACACATGGCACGGCCCAACAGAGGCCCATTCCTGTGAAAAGGCCGGCCCATTTGACTTGGTCAAAAGGTAGCGGCCTGGCCCACGGAAAGCCTATTAACGGCCTGTTCGCATATAGCCTATTTACAGTCCGCTTACCCAGGGCACGCTACGGCCTATACGAATTAGGACCAATAGCATCATCTGGGCCGTCCAATATGATTCCAGCCCGTTTTAAATTCCGGCCCATGTATGGCCCATGATGTCTTTCGGCCCATATGAGGCCCTTTGTAACTATTGGCCCATTAACGGCCCGTGGTGAAACTGGCCCGTAATGAACAGTGTATCACTTTATACCCATTAATGGCCCATTATTCCATTGTGCCGTTTCCAACCCATGTTATTTTTCGACCTTCTCAGGGCCCATTTATTCTTGGGCTCATTTCTAGAATTCAGTTACTTACGGCTCATTACTGTCCTTTTCCGCTTGTGGGCCAAATTCAGCCCATGGCCCGTTAATCCATTGAGCCGTTTTCATAGCGTCATCAAATAAGGCCAATTAACGACGGCCCGTTATGGTCGGCCCATGAACGGACAATTCCAACTCTAGCCCGTTTATGGCGCATAATGCATTCTGTTATTGGCCCATGTTTGGCCAATCGATCATACGGACCATAGAAGGCCCATTGATGATACAACCCGTAGAAGGCCCATTGTTTCTATGGCCCATAGAAGGCCCATTATTTCTATGGCCCGTAGAAGGCCCATTGTTTCTACGACCCGTAGGAGGCCCAGGGTCACTACAGTAAATATGTAGCCCATGGTTATTGTGGCCTAGTTTAAAAAAATAGGTTATTGCGGCCACTAGCAAACCGCGGAAAAAGAACTGTACTGACTACAAGCAAATAAATAAACAAGAAACACAAGGAAACGAATAAGCAAGTAACTTACGCTAGGCTATCACGACTATTAATCATATTACATCCACTGGGCATCAAAGTTCGCCACCAGTGCAAATATAGGGAACAAAGCAGCATATCACATACACCGGTTGTCAAAGTTGGCAACCAGTGCAAATAAACGCCACAACAAAACAAGTCCAGTGAAACCACTTGAAGAGCTCAAGAAACAATATCACAGGTACCCATAATGCGGCAAGATGCTTAGCAAGCTTATTAACTTTCTCTTGTTTGGCGATTAAATCCTCCAGTAACTTCTTGTTGCACGGAAAGTCGCATCTGAATTCTGCGAGGATTTCCTCGGTCCTTGACTTCTGTCGCAGAACATCGATCGATGTCTTTCAACTTGAAGTTGAGACTCAAGAAGTCGAACTGATTCAGGCAGCGAGTTTGAAGAGCTGGTGCCAGCAGTAGTAGCCAGTAACTCAAACACTACATCAAGAAAGGACTTTGGGGTTGTCTCATTGTCTTCAATATGGTTTTTATCAGCTTTCTTGGAGACCAATAGGGATGTCTCACTATCTTGAACCTTATCTGCATTACTTCCTTTACCATTGCATAACGAGGTACTCTTCTCCAATATTTTATCCGCATTCTAAAAGAGAAACGAACAGACACATCACAGGTTTACCATGTTGTATATGAAACTCATTTTGGTAAACCAGTTCAGTAGTAAGGTGGACAGGATAACATCATGAAACAAACATATATCTATGTTGTATGGTCACTGTATGGTCTATATCATTCTAGTTTATGTTGCCAAATCAAGATAGAGACAGTTCAAATCATATCTATTTAAGACAAAGCAGCATAGACAGAATATAAGTGTGGGAAACTACACAGCAATAACAACACTTGTAATGTGCATGGCATGAGAACATAACTGTTTATTCAATTGAAACTAAAATGAACATAGAGCAAGTTACAACAGCAAACACGTTAAAGAAACATGTTTAAAACATACCTATTGCGCCATTGGAGTTTCAGTTGCATCCTTAAATTTTGAAATTAGTTGGTATGAGTAAATACAGTGATGCAAGTGCAAAGGAGTATGAACCATAGCTACAGAACCTGACCTGAGAACAATTCTTCTTTTGCTTTAAGCGTTGACTTGGGGTTCAGAGTGGTGGTCCTCGTGCTTTGGGCACTGCAGTTTCCTTACTAACTCCTCGTGTTTGGGTGCTTTGTGGTGGAGACGGTGCTGGTGTCAACTGGAACTGGGTTACTATTTGCTGGGGTTGGGGTTAGAAGGGGTGTAGCTGGTTCTCTATCCAACTGGGTAGGGGTACAATCTGGGTGAGTCTGGGTTATGTGTGGTGGGGCTGGTTCTTGGGCAAGTACAATCGTGGTTCTATCTGCATCGACAGGTAGCACGATCTTTTCTGAAGACCGTGTTTTTACTCCCACAGATACTGCCATCACCCCCTCCAATTCAAATGGCTGATAAACAAGAAAAGTAATTGAATGTATAGACGTTGTAAGATAGACATGTGAAATGGATAGTAGGGAAGAAAACAGGGCATGAAATAATTCAGATTTATGTTGTCTAACTAAACAGAATAGCATGACATAATTTCACATATATGATGGCTAATTAAACAGGATAACATGACACAGTTTCACATGTATGATGGCTAACTAAACAGGATAGACTGACATACTTCAAAATATGATGACTATGTAAACAGGATGACATGATATAACTATACGATGTGTCTATTAAAGTGGTTGGCATGCCATAATTCACAAACATGCCGTCGATTGAAACATGATGGCATGATATTATTCGCGGATAGAATGACATAATTCAAAATATGATGACTATGTAAACATGATGAGATGATATAACTATATTATGTCTTTAGAAAATGGGTTGGCATGCCATAATTCAGATACATGCTGTCTATGTAAACATCATGGCATGATATAATTCAAATATATGATTTATATACTAAGCAAGTGAGCAGAGGGCAATCACATATATGATGTGTCAACTAAGGAGATGGATTCAATATTGTGTATATGATGTAAAAACTAAGCATTGCAATACAACATATGCATGATATGAGTAATATAACCCTGCCAAGTTTGAGCATACACCTCAGGGGGATAATAGGACTGGTCATCTACCTTGGAATCCTCCTCTAAGGAGCTATTTGTAACCAGCAAGATATCTGCTTCAGCAGGTAGCATTGTGTGCTCTGAAGACCTTGTTTTTACTCCAGGTTTCCCCATCACCAATTCAAATGGCCGATGCACAGGAAGAGCAGTTGAATATACAAACATTGTCAACAAATGCAATGAGAAATACAAAAAAAGGACGGCATGATATAATTCACATATATGACGCTTGGCTAAACAGCATGGCGTTGCATAATTCACATATATAATGTCTTGCAACAAGATAGCATTGCATAATTCACATATCTAAGATGTCATTGCATAATTCACATATATGGTAATTAGACACTAAACAGGTGGCATTCACACAAAGCATGTCTAAACTAAGCAAATGACATAGCAATGCAAGACACCATACGCACGATATGAGCAACATAACCCTGCCAAGTTAGAGCATGCACCTCGGGGAATAGGACTGGTCATCTATCTCTGAATCCTCCTCTGAGGAGCTATCCGTAACCAACAAGACATGCGCTTCATCAGATAGCATTGTTGCTCTGAAGACCTTGTTTCCACTCCATATTTTTCCATGACTGTGTCGAATGGCTGATGCACAGGAAGAGTAATTGAATGTACTAAAATTGTTGACAAATTAAATAAGTAATAAAAAAATGATGGCATGATATAATTCACATATAAGATGACTGGCTAACCAGGGTGGCATTGCAAAATTCACATATATGATGCCTGGCTAAATAAGATGGCATTGCATGATTCACATATACGATAAAGAAACTAAACAGATGGCATTCACACAAAGCATGTCTAAACTAACCAGATGACATATTTGATATATAAAGCAAGCAATGCAAGGCACCATATGCATGATATTACCAACATCAGCATGCCATGTTAGAGCGAAGACCTCATGAGGTAAATATGAATGGTCTTCTCCTTCTGAACCCCCCTCAAAATAGTTCTCTTCCTCTTGATTACAATCTGAAATGGGTAGAGGGAGGGCTGCCTTTGCGCCCATCATGGAGCGACATCTGCATGAAATTTTATTGCCACGCAAGGCTCGTGTCTTTTGCTCTACATGTTCAGTTCCATTATGTACAATAACTGACATGCATATGAATAAAATATAGTGAGATTATGTAAGGAGTGCATGCACAAATCTAGAGTGACGGTAGCAAACTGTGGATAGACCCAAAACCAATGATAAGAGGCAGATAATAGCTTTAGTTAAAAAATACAGATAATGGCTCCTTTAATGTTTGTTTTCACCCAACATGAAACTCATAGTAGACACCCGAGATGAATCGGATAGTAGATGTATAGTATTGATTGCTGCCCCAATATGTACCCCACAACCATTTAAAAACTCAAGCTTCAGCATTAGTTTCGACCTGACTCGGAGTCTAATAGGTGAACAGGACGATAAAGTAGCATGTCACTACTAGGGAAAAGCCTAGCAGTAGCGCTGGTTTTTGGCCTATCGATGCGTGGGAAGCACGCTCTCGATAAGGCGCTAACTAAAGCTTAGCGATGGCGCTGGCACACGCCATCTGCTATATCTACTTAGTAGCAGCGCTTTCCCCAACAGGCGCTATGCTAATTACTAGTAGCGCCGAGAACAATCGCTACTACTATTATCCGTAGTTCCATTTCTTTTTTATTTTAGGTCGTATTCATACACCTGTATACAATTTTTCATATAGTGGCAAGTTAGAGATTGTTTTAACATCATAATGAGTTATTAAATCACTAGGTGAAAGAACTTTGGATTAGTTTCAAGTGCATGGATCCAAAGTAACCAATATAATGGTCACTTTGGATCCATCCATTTGAAACTAATCATGATTATTTCACCCAATGACATAATAACTTATCATCATCATCACAATATCATTAACAACTTATCATCATAATATATCATTGTCATATAACTCCTCATAATCATCATTTTCGTTCATGATGAGACATCATATAACAACTTCGTCACTAGTTATAATAACAACTCCTCCTCCTCATCATCATAGTACTCATAATCACTACTCCTACTCAGCATCACCATCAAGTCTAAGACATTGTAGTCATATATAATCAACGCTAACTAATTGTTCTTAATACTTAGGACCTACTCCTCTCTCCTAGCTAAAATACCATAAACCAGATAAACCGGTCCTTCACCATAATGGAGAATGGACATAAACCTATCTCCAACTTGTGGCTTGCGCACATTCATTTTGTCTCCAATTATTTGCGTGTGCGCATTCATCACTTTGCTCCATTCTTTGATTTTGAGCCTTCCATCATTTGAGGAAATCGAGTATGCAGTATGGTAAGCCTCCAAAGGAGTTGGTCGTAAGCTAACCATATGCATATCACCTTCGGTACATAGCATGTCAGGCACAACCTGCTTCGGGAGCCTCTGTTCAAAACCGAAATAGTAACATATATAGTTAGCAATGTAGTTTACTTAAGAATAATGTATGAAATGAAGTTACCATCATTAACAAAATCTTACCAAGTTTTTGGCAATGAAGTTACCATCAAGCAATTTATGGACTAGTGGCACGTATCTAGTATAATTTGGGCTGATAGAGTGACTGGTTTTGAAGGCCTCAACACCTTCTATGAATGAGAAAAGATAACCTTTCTCCTCACAATTAAGCTTGGAATCATAGCTGTAGTATGTGTTGTCTACTACCTTCCGAGTATTTCTTGAAGATAAGAAATAAGCTGACAATTATAAATAAATAAGTTTAGTACGGACGAACACCAAATATTTTTAAATTAACAACATAAATTACTGAACTTAACAAATTAGTTTGACAAACTCACATCTAGGTAAAACTGGAGGCATATCCACATCCACCCAGATGTCGATATTATCATCGTCATCATAATCTTCAGGACGAATATCAAATCTTATTCGCATTCCCTCCTCAAATCCATATGCCTTGCAGAGAGTTTCCCAATTAGAGCAACCGAAATGGGAGCGATCGACGGCATTGTAGAACTTAACCAGAAACTCATAACCATGTTTAGTTCTTAAGTGAGCCCTCCTCATCTCCACATTCTCAAAGTCATCTAAACCTAAACCAAGCTTCTCCAATACATATGGTCTAGCATGGCACGGGATGTACTAGTCGTATTGAAAAAAATCCATAAATTACACGTTGAACAAAAGAAGCACAAGTGATGATATTTATTATGATGAAATAGTTGTCATTGCGTACTGTACAAACATCAAAGGTCTCTTCCAGCTTCACGATGAAAAACCTATCATTTTGCAGGTGAGGAAACCTGTCGCACACACCACGGTCATCGTAGCAGTACCCTCACTCCGGGATCCCATCGTCATCAGACATCTCCTTTGTTCAAAATTCAAAGATTATAACTCGACGGCAAAACCCAAAATATCCGGCATGACCTTTGCTAAAAAAGACATATCGAGCGCCTGAAATTTGCAGGAACAGAAATTAATCAACACTCCGGCAAAACATAGGCCATTTAGCGATGGTCATTGCATTTCAATGGTTCAAAATATGAAAAAAAAAACATTTGAAAATATCTTATATATAATCCTAACACTAAATAAACTAGTTTTATTAACTAATTACTAAATAAACTAGTGCTATTAAGCACTTACTATAAATAAACTAGTTCTATTAAGCACTTACCAAATAAACTAGTTCTATCAAGTACCTAATATAAATAAACTAGTTATATTAATCACTTACTAAATAAACTATTTTCTATTAAACACTTGCTAAAAATTCTACTACCCTAGTTCTACCCTAAATTTTCTTACTTCTATTTTATTCAAAACACCTACGATTTGCAAGAACAGAGACAAGGGAGGGAGGGGGAGAGAGGAGGGGGAGGCGGGCGGCCGGAGGAGGAGGGGAGGGGCCGGCAGGAGGAGGAGGGAGGAGGGGGCGGCCGCAGGCGGAGGGAGGAGGGCACGATGGGAGGAGGAGGGAGGAGGGCGCGGTGGGAGGAGGAGGCATGGAAGGAGGGAGTACCTCGGTGGCGGATGGAGGACGGCGGCGGTGGCGGCGGACGACGGTGTGGTCGAGAGCGGCACGGTGAGGTCGAGAGCGGAGGGGGTGGGGGAGGCGGCGGCGACGGTGAGGTCGAGAGCAGCGGCGGGCGGCAGCGGTGAGGTTGAGGGCGGCCTCGGGTGGTGGCGGTGAGGGCAGGCTCGGGCTCGGGCGACGGCGATAGAGGAGTAGGGGAACAGGGGGGAGGAGGACTTAGTGAAATTTTGAGCGGGCTGGTGGTTAAGTCGAAGTAGCTATAGCGCGTTTTACAGAAAAACGCTACTGCTAAGTCTAAGCACGCATCAGAAATATACATTGGTCATCATTGATCTTTTTGTGTAGAATCTAAATAGTCAACATGAATCCTCACAGTACCTGTATAGGCACCGCTGAAGATTCATATTGCAGCCACAAATCCTCCACATATAGTTCAATGAATACCAAGTGCTCGAGGTAGTTTGAGAAGTAACATATTTAAGGTGGTAAACACCTTGTTCGGTTAGCAGTATGGGACTAAACTTAATTAGGTCCAACACTTAGCAGCAGCGAGTTTTGCAGAAAAACGCTGCTACTAAGTACTTTAGCAGCAGCGCGTCCATGGAAGGGCGCTACTACTATATCTTGCCTGGAGGCAAACCCGTGGAAATTATAGTAGTAGCGCTTGTTTCACATAGAGCACTACTGCTACCTAGTTATTAGTAGCGGGGTTCTGTTAAGCTCGCTACTGCTAGTTAGCAGTAGCGCCTTTTTTAAACCGCGCTGCTGCTAAAATTCTGTGCGTAAGGTTTTCCCTAGTACTGTGTCATCATATTAAGCGATGCATAACGTAAGCAGACACGGAAGAGTGCGACCACTCTTGCGGACCCGTTGAGGGAGTTCCGGACTAGGGGGTGTCCGGATAGCCGAACTATCATCATCGGCCGGACTCCAAGACTATGAAGATACAAGATTGAAGACTTCGTCCCGTGTCCGGATGGGACTTTCCTTGGCATGGAAGGCAAGCTTGGCGATACGGATATGTAGATCTCCTACCATTGTAACCGACTCTGTGTAACCCTAACCCTATCCGGTGTATATATAAACCGGAGGGTTTTAGTCCGTAGGACGAACAACAATCATACCATAGGCTAGCTTCTAGGGTTTAGCCTCTTTGATCTTGTGGTAGATCTACTCTTGTAACACACATCATCAATATTAATCAAGCAGGACGTAGGGTTTTACCTCCATCAAGAGGGCCCGAACCTGGGTAAAACATCGTGTCCCTTGTCTCCTGTTACCATCCGCCTAGGCGCACGATTCGGGACCCCCTACCGAGATCCGCGGTTTGACACCGACATTGGTGCTTTCATTGAGAGTTCCTGCGTATGCGTCACCGATAGGCTCGATGGCTCCTTCGATCATCAACGGCGATGCGGTCTAGGGTGAGACTTTTCTCCTGGACAGATCTTCGTGTTGGCGGCTTTGCCTGCGGGCCAATTAAGCAGCCATCTGGAGCAGATCGAAGCTTCGCCCTGGCCGTCGAGTCAGATTTGGAAGATTTAAACTATCGGCCGATATCGCGGAGACTTGATCTTCGACGGATTCGAGCCGCAACCAGCAAGCGCCGCCTTTGTCTCGATGGGCATGATCTAGCTCTGCTGCCAAGCGGTGTCACGGAGGCGCACGAGAATCCGCTCCGACCCTTAATCCGGGCGGAATCCCGATCGAGGGCGAGTGGTTGGACACCGCCTCGAGGGCTCCAATCTCTGGCGTCGAGCGAACTCCATCCCTGTCCTTTGCGAAGACCTCGACTCCAGGGTGCCGGACTCCTCTCCGGACTCCGAACCCTCCGCGCCCTTGCCAATCGAATCCGATTGGGCGCCCGTTATGGAGTTCACGGCCGCGGACATCTTTCAGCACTCGCCCTTTGGCGACATCCTGAACTCACTAAAGTCTTTCTCTTTATCCGGAGAGCCCTGGCCGGACTACGGTCAGGAAGGTTGGGATACGGACGACGAAGAAATTCAATGCCCACCCACCACCCACTTCATAGCCACCATCGAAAGCTTACACGGCGTGCTCGACTTCGACTCCGAAGACATCGACGATATGGACGACGATGTAGGAGACAAAAATGAACTAGCACCTATAGGATGTTGGACAACCTCCTCCCATGACGTATACATGGTGGATATACCTAAAGGGAATGAAGACGAGGAGCAACGGGACGTTACAAAGGATAAATCCCTCGAAAAGCAGTCAAAACGGCAACGTAAACGCCGAACAAAGTCCCGCCTCAACAAAGACCCAGCCATAGAGCAGGGCGAACCGGTGGACAACGAACAAGCTATCGAGCAATCGTCCGAACAAGACAACTTGGATAAACAATCTGTCCCCGGCGAAGACAACAGTCCGGACGACCTCACGCCGGACAAACCATTGGAGCAAAATAACCTCCAGAAAAGGCTCGTCGCCACTGCGCGTAGCCTGAAAAAGCAGAAGCGGAAGCTCAAAACAGCGGAAGATGCACTCAGGATCAGATGGAGCAAAATATTCAGCACCCTTGAACAAATCTGGCGACGATCGCCGAACAAAAACTACCGAAAAGAAAGATACTGCCCGAATTCGACGAGGAGGCCTTAGAGCCCCCACAATTAAAAAATATGAAGGCCACCCGGTCGGATGGACGACCCCACGGCGAAAAGAGAGCGGTGAATGGCGCCGCACACAAGCCAATATGCGATCCGCATGAGGATTCACATCAAGAGGATGGCCCAGTTAGGTCCATCTATGGGCCAAGAAAGCAGGCTCGTCAAAACAATGCAATACGCCAAAATCCCGAAGATCACGGGACACCCAAATATAGGGGTGCCGCACACCCCTATGTTTCACCGATGAGGTCTTTGGATCATGAATTTCAGCGGATTCAAACCCGTAAACATAGAGGCATCTGACGGAACAACAGACCACAGAGTGCGGATCGAGGATTACATCCTCCACATACACATGGCTAGAGGAGACGATCTCCACGCCATAAAATACTTACCCCTTAAACTCAAAGGGCCAGCTCGGCATTGGCTTAAAAGCCTCCCCGAAAATACCATTGGAAGCTGGAAAGAGCTCGAGGACGCATTCCGGGCAAATTTTCAGGGGACTTATGTCCGCCCTCCGGATGCAGACGATCTAAGTCACATAACTCAACAGCCTGGAGAGTCAGCCCGGAAATTCTGGAACAGGTTCCTTACTAAAAAGAATCAAATAGTCGACTGTCCGGACGCCGAAGCCTTAGCAGCTTTCAAACACAACGTCCGAGACGAATGGCTCGCCAGACACCTCGGCAAAGAAAAGCCAAGAACAATGGCCGCATTGACAAGCCTCATGACCCGCTTTTGCGCGGGAGAGGACAGCTGGCTGGCTAGATGCAGTACCAGTGACCCGAGTACATCCGAAACCAGGGATGGAAATGGGAAATCACGACGCAGAAAAGATCAGCGCCGGAATAAAGAAAATGGCCCAAATAGTACGGCGGTCAACGCCGGATTCAAAAGCTCTCGGCCCAACAACAAAACACTGCCCCTAAAGGATAATAGTGACGAGCTATCCAACCTAAATAAGATCCTGGATAGACTGTGTCAAATACATGGTACCTCCGGGAAGCCTGCAAACCATACCCACAGAGATTGTTGGGTCTTCAAACAGTCCGCAGGTGAGCGCCCGAGCAAGGGCTCGACACACCAAGAAAAGATGACGACGAGCACCACAAGCAGAACCCCGGAAAACAAAAAACTTTCCCACGGGAGGTTAAAACAGTAAACTCACTTCACGTGATCAAAAGGAAAAACAAAGCGGCGCCCCCTAAAAGGCGCGCCGCACACTGGTTGTCAAAACCAATCACCTTCGACCATCAGGACTATTCCGATAATATCCGGAACGCAGGATGGACTGCCTTGATATTGGATCCTATAATCGACGGATTCCAATTTACACATGTCCTCATGGATGGCGGCAGTGATATAAACCTGATATATCAGGACACTATCCGCAGGATGGGGATAAACCCAACCAAAATTCGCCGTAGCAACACCTCCTTTAAAGGAGTACTGCCCGGCCCATACGCCCTCTGCACGGGCTCCATACCGCTCGAAGTTGTGTTTGGTTCATCTGACAACTTCCGTTGCGAAAGGTTACTCTTCCATGCCGCCCCGTTTAAAAGTAGCCATCAAGAACTATTGGGACGCGAAGCTTTCGCCCGCTTTAACGCAATCCCCCATTATGCATCTCTAACACTTAAAATGCCCGATCCACGCGGCATCATCTCTTTAAAAGGAAGTATTAAGTGTCACTCGAGCACAGGAAAATGGGAGACTGCCTTGACAGCCCCACAGCTATCCGGCTCTGCTAGGCAAAGAACCTGAATTGGTCATTCAAACCCCGGACACGGCTAGACGAGTCCGGCGCCTACTTGTGGCATACCCCCATACGAGGGGCCGCATGCATGTATAACAAGAGACAATAAAGCTCCATCTTATTCACTTCTTCGAACCGTACTTCGTTTATTTAATATTAAGTACATTTTTCGCACGATCCTTTTTCTTTTCAAACTAAGTTCCTCTCTTTTACAGATGAACAACGTGCTACACCCGTCCAGGATACGGCACAACGGAGACACAGTGCAGGCGTGCAAGAGGGACCCGTTGCAAGGATTCTTTTCAGATTAAGACCTGCGTAAACCTTTTTCACTGTCTCTTGTTGATATACATCCCCGGTTCCTTAATATAACCGAGGAGGAGGCTGGTGCTTTGGCATTGGCCGCACCAGATTTTTTTGCGCTGCACTGGACACCGGGGCTTAGGGCATTATTCTGCCCATTTTCATAAAGACCGAATACCTTAGGGAGTATTGGCGTCTCGAGATTAGGGCTTATATGCATCAGCTCCGAATCATGTCTTTGGTCAAATGTTGGGTTGCCGGCTCTCGTGTTTTGCTGCCTTACGCCCGTTTTCACGGCTAACGCGGCACCGGAGAACTACTGCGATTGTGCCCCGGTTCGGCCGGGCGAGCACCTCAGTAGAGAAAGCCGAAAACTGACTGTCATGATATAGCGAGAGACTGGTCAACCACTCGATGACTCACATGAATGTTTAGAATTCCTCCGCATTAACGAAGGACCAGTTTTCGGTCAGGCATATACGCACCCCGAATTCGGGAGAGTGCGGTGCCCCCAGGGGCTATATAGTAGCCCCACCCTCGAACTCCTATGGCTAAGTGAAAGTGATAAAGCATTATAGTCCGGTTGCCTGGTTTGCTACGCTATCACCTCCTTAACAGGACCAAGACGTTGGATTAAGTGTGAAAAAGCGCTTTTTTGCAAACACCCCCGCACTATGTGCGTGGGGGCTGAAGCCAAGGACTGCCATCTTTCAGGTTATATACACATATACATAAACGACCGCACAGGGAGTAGTCTACTACTTGAACACACAAGTATAAAAAGCACTTATATTACATTGAAATACCATTTTCACAAATCATACATGTCATTTAAACATAATATCCTTCGAGCACTGCGTCTCTATTAAACGAGCGCCCGGCAGGACTTCTTCAAAGTAGTGCTCGGCAGGTACTCGGCCTTTGTCCGAATCCTGGGATGCAACGTCAGTGGCCTTCATCTCTGCCCAGTATGTCTTGACACGGGCAAGAGCCATCCGCGCTCCCTCAATACATGCCGATCGCTTCATCGCGCCGATACGCGTCACCGCTCCAAGAAACTGCTGCACTAAACCAAAATAGCTCTTCGGCTGGGGTCCGTCTGGCCACAAGTGAGTCAAGACATGCTTCATGGCAAATCCGGACAATCGATTCAGCTCGGCCCATTCGGCCAACCGATCGTTCAGCGGCAGGGGACGCTCCGGACTATGGAATTGCGACCAATATAGCTCTTCCCTTCTGTGCCCCTTCTGGCCCCGGAAGTGCTCAACCGCGTCCACAGCGCTTGCCGCCAAGTCCAGATAAGCATCCTCTGAACTCCACAATTTATCTAACTGAGCATACTTTGGATCCGTATATTTCCTCCGCAGCAGAAACGGTTTTCCAGCTGCAATTGCCCTGGCCTGACTCAGCTCCTCCTTGGCAGCTCTCAAAGCCGATTGGGCATTTTTGGATTTGGCGGCGGCCTTCTTCAGGCCCTCTTGTTCCGCTTGACGCTGTTTTTCAAGAACCTCGCAGCGATCGGTAGTACTCCTTAACTTTTTGGCCATATCGGCCATCTCCTCTTTGCTTCGGCAGTGAGCAGCCCGTTCAGCTTCTAGCTCTTCGGCCGCCTTTAAAGCGGCCGCATTACTAATTCTTGCTTGCTCTTTCGCTCGGGCAAGTTCTGCCCGCAGCTCTTCCACGGTAGCGGCACCATCTGCATTAAGCATATGATTAGTAAAACATGGGCGTCAAGCTCCCTTACCAGGTGTCCGCATAGAAGTCGCATACCTTGTGACTCGTCAAACCGTTTATTGACCAGCGTGATGTCCGCATCCGCCTCATCAAGCTGCCGCTTTAGTTCGACATATTCATCAGTCCGGCTGGCCTCCGGACGCCCCACCACCTGTTTATGATGGGCGATATGTTAAAACTGAGAATTTGATCCTCGGCACGTCGTCAATTTTGACAACATACCGAGTCTCAGGGGCTACTATCTATACATGGCGCATTTTATATGCACAACTGTCAAAAGGCACATTATTTCTTGCGTACCTCAAACCCCATCAGTAAGCTTCTGAGGGCTTCGTGCAATCCGCTCTCTGCGGACGCAATTCTTTCAATCACCGTACCCATTAGAGCATGGTGATCTTTTGAGATAGCCGCTCGCCCGAGCAAATCCTTCAGCTCCTCCGACCGCACACCACTTGGCGCCGGACCTTCCGGCCCCGCTGGACTTGGGGGAACCCTCTGCGATGACACCTCCGGGTCGTCCGCTTCACATGAGGGTGCGACAGGTGGAGGCGTTTCGCTCTCCATCATCTCCGGAAGAAGATCCCCCGAAGACGAGCTCTGCTGAGAAGGGCTGAGGTCCGAACTACAAGGTACAATTTCGGTTATCTTCATAAATAAATACAGGGATGTTCCTTATTTACAAGACCCCTTCGTTTTACTTACGGCTCGCTGGAGGGCTGATCCCCTTGGGGAAATAGTGCGGCTGGGTTACTTCCAGCGCGGACTCTCCGACGAAGATTCCTTCCTTTCTTTGAGGCCTTGACCTCCGGATCTTACAAGCGGTCCTCTTCTCTCCTCGGAAGGTGGGACTCTTAATCCCTCCTTCCTTGATAACCTCCTTGGCGGAGGCAGTTGCTCCCCGCTCCTCCTTCGCCTTCTTCAAAAGGCGCGACCTTCAACATCTTGGTCAACACGGGATCCGGCATGGTCTCTGGGAGGGGAGCCGGACACCTTATCAACTTTGCCTTGGTTATCCACTCCTGTTCAAGAAACGGCTCCTTTAAAGGGCATATATATATATAATAAATGAATGAACAGCTTGTCGGTTCTGGACTACTTACTTGAGCATCGGGCGATTGCAGCTTAGTCTTGCATCCTCGGTCAAGTCCGGACACTTCTCTTGTGATCCGAAGAACATTTTATACATCTCCATGGCGTCGTGCCCATAAAATTTTGGAGAGCTCGTGGTCCCTCGGTTGAATTCCACAAGCGGAGGGTGCGGCGTTGCAGGGCTGAAGGCACCGGATCACCATAACCTGCGCCACTTCAACCAGATTGATCCCTCTTTCTGGAGGTCTCGGATACGGCTCGCAGCAGGGAACGTCCTTGGGCGACCCCAGTCGAGCCTTGTTGACCCATGGCGCTTGCCCGCTGTGGTGGACCTGGCGGAAGGCGGGGGCGCCGCCCATTTGGTGCCCCTGGGAGCGGTGATATAAAACCACTCCCGTTGCCACAAACCAAGCTCCTGTTGAAAAGAGCCCTCGGGCCACGGAGCATCAGCACATTTGCCTATGACCACCCCTCCGCACTCCGCTTGCTGCCCCTTGATCATCCTTGGCTCCACCTTGAAGGTCTTGAGCCACAATCCAAAGTGGGGGGTAATATGGAGGAAGGCCTCACATACGACAATGAATGACGAGATATGGAGGATGGACTCCGGATTCAAGTCATGGAAATCAAGCCCATAATAAAACATGAGCCCCCGCACAAAGGGATCCGTCGGGAAGCCTAAACCCCGAAGGAAGTGGGACACGAATACCACGTTCTCGCCGGACTCAGGAGTGGGAGTGGTCTGCCCTGGAGCAGACAGCCTATGCGAGATCTCGCCGGTCAGATACCTGGCGTCTCGCAGCTTTATCACATCTTCTTCTATGACGGAGGAAGACATCCATCGGCCGTGCTGGTCGGAGCCGGACATCGTCGAAAGTCCGAAGCGCCTGAATCTGAAGCTTTGGGTGTTGGAACTCGAAGCGCGAGGCGAACTCGATGGAGGGTGTAAAAAGAAGAGGGCCTTGGTCTCACTATAAAGAGGTTGAATACCAAGAGCCCACCCCGTGATCGATTAGGACTCGCCTTTGATAGAGAAGGCAGGCCAACGGGCACGGTTGGGTTACCCAAGTCCGTATTGATGAGAATCCTGGAATAAGGGGGCACGATCTGCGCTTTGATAAGACGTGCCAAGGAAACCGCCTCGCTAAACACGCTGAGGTGGAACAACAAAAAACGATTCATATGAAGGCCTGGCCGTGGTGTGATGTCACGCCGCGGAATACGTCAGCAGGTCTGTGCAAAAATTATTCTCTCTACGGTGTTATGTGGAACTTGTTTTGTAGAGCCGGACATTATCCTGGTGTTCACAATCTTATATAAATTATTCGGAGGAAGAACCCGCCTTGCAATGCCGAAGACAATATGCGCGCCGGACTCGTCGTCATTGAAGCCTGGTTCAGGGGCTACTGAGGGAGTTTCGTACTAGGGGGTGTCCGGATAGCTGAACTATCATCATCGGCCAGACTCCAAGACTATGAAGATACAAGATTGAAGACTTCGTCCCGTGTCCGGATGGGACTTCCCTTGGCGTGGAAGGCAAGCTTGGCGATACGGATATGTAGATCTCCTATCATTGTAACCGACTCTGTGTAACCCTAACCCTATCCGGTGTTTATATAAACCGGAGGGTTTTAGTCCGTAGGACGAACAACAATCATACCATAGGCTAGCTTCTAGGGTTTAGCCTCTTTGATCTCGTGGTAGATCTACTCTTGTAACA
Organism: Aegilops longissima; assembly: GCA_021605205.1. Taxonomy (NCBI): domain Eukaryota; kingdom Viridiplantae; phylum Streptophyta; class Magnoliopsida; order Poales; family Poaceae; genus Aegilops; species Aegilops longissima. The sequence goes on from CM038680.1 coordinate 385,355,404, forward strand.
CACATCATCAATATTAATCAAGCAGGACGTAGGGTTTTACCTCTATCAAGAGGGCCTGAGCCTGGGTAAAACATCGTGTCCCTTGTCTCCTGTTACCATCCGCCTAGACGCACAGTTCGGGACCCCCTACCCGAGATCCGCCGGTTTTGACACCGACACCCGTGTAGTCCTCAAGGTCATCTGCTCAATTCATGATGGTAATGCAGTTGTCATGCCTGCCGGCGGCGAGGAAGAAGATCTGAGGCAGCGAAAGACAGTCTGGAGAGTGGATCCTTGCTGTGGTAAACCCTTCCGTCATTGGAGCAGCTGAGCTGGGGTGGAACACAGTGCAGCAGGAGCAGGACAAAGCACACAAGGTTTTCTTTGACACATATCTGTAACAAAAGTAATTGTGTAAGGGCTTGTTTGAATTTGAGGATTCTAACAATGCAAGGATAGGAAATACACAGGAATAGGATAGGAATGCACGTGCAAAACAGAGAATTTAAAAACACGGGATTTCTACCAATCTAGGGGTTTGGTTCACAAGAATTGGAAGATCATAGGATGCAAAGAAGCATGGTGAGATTAAGTCAAACCACAAGAAAATGTACGGTTATATTGCTATTATGCTACTATCTCTTAGTCTTGTGCTTCATGAATAGGAATTTGAAAAGGAGGACAAGTGGATATTAAAATTCCTACGGTTTTTCTTTCAAGGAGACACTAAAGGAACAAATCCTACAGTTTTCCTTTGCTCCATTCCTTTGAACCAAATGCATGAATAGTAGTACCATAGGAAACTTTGCAACTCCTATGGTTTTCCTTCACTTTTTCTTTTAAGCACTAGCGATTCTAGCAGGCAGGCTTGAGCAGGGAAAAGCCTACACTAAAAAAATGTTTTTGTGCTACTTCTACTACTTTGGACCCAGGCCACTGCCCTACTAGCTCAACTCCCAGGCCCATCTACAAATGCACAACTCAAACGTGCAAAGATAAACAATGATGGCATTCAAGAGAGTCCATCACAGATAGCTAAGTTGCCTGGTACCTCACTTCTTGTCATATAGTAGGAGAAACTAATCGTATTTCACGTTACTACGTGTGCTCATTGGACAATATATATAACATGTAGAGTAAAAAATAGATGCTACAAGTGTACAACCTCTTTGGCAAAGCCATGTCGATCTCAGCGTGATTGGCTTAGTCGGTGAGGATGCTCCGCTGTGATGAAGGGTTTCGTCGTTGGAGCAGCTCCAGTGAGTTGTACTACGGCGAGGCTGAAGCAGGACAAGAGAGACAACGTTAACCTGCGTGGAATTCTAATAGCATCTCCAATAGATGACGTAAAATACATAACCACAAAGTGCTAGATGTAAAATACATCAGCCGCTCATCTCTGAATCTAACTGTCGAAACTGAATTTAACTGTCGAAACTGAATTTTGCCAAACTGCGGCCCGCACCGCCACGGCGGTGCCCGCCCCGCCATGGCTGGCGGCGCTCCGCACCGCCTCACCTCCCGCCCGCCTCAAACCGCTCCCCACCGCCTCGGCCATCCCTCTAGCCCCCGCCGAGCTTTTTCTTTGGCGATCCCCACGCCACCGCCCCACCACCGCCGGCGACCACCACCCCCACCCCAAACCCAAAGATAGATAGTGGGGTACCTCTCCGTGAGCCCCCTCCCGTTCGGCTGGTTCTTCCTTAACTCTGGCAAGCCCCCCCACCCCCTAAAAATCGATTGACCCAAAAGTCGATTCAGTTGACTTAAGTGTAGCTAAATTGGGGAAGCAGCGCAAAGCAAGAGCAAGAGCGAGAGCAACAACATGAGCAAGAGCAAGAGTAGACCAGGCAGGGGACCGAGAGTAAGAGTAGAGTAGCAGCGCGAGCGAGAGCCAAAGCAGCAGCAGGTCCTACTGATGTGGACGTCGCCGTCGAGGGAGCGACACCATGGAGGAAGTGGCCGGAGACACCGCCGTGGATGGATCCGCGCCATGTCGGCTCGTGACCGAGCGCCGGCAGCACCATGAGATCGAATCAAGAAGAAAATGCGGCGATTTGTGTAGAACCTCTTTGGTGGTGCTGATTAGGCCTCAACTTCATTCGAGGAAACAATGATGATGCTTCTCTTCCGGTGGTGCAGGTGAAGACGGCGGTGTGGGAATGGAGGTGGCGCGAAAGACGAGGGGAACGTCGGGGCAACTCCTTGGAGGTGGAGGACGGGGTGGCTGAATCGGTGGGACGACGAGATCGACGACGGATCTCATCCGTTGCGGTGGATGAGGGACATCGAGGTGTTGCTGTGGACGACGTCGTCGGGGAAGAGGCTCCGGCTGGGTAGCGGTCGGAGGAGGGTGTGGGGCTTCGCAGGTTTTCACGGCCTCGGTGTATGAATGGGTGGGCGGATGGGAGGGGGGAACCATGGTTTAGGGACGCGCTTGTCCGAAATGTGGGGTAAGTTACTGATACATCTCCAACGTATCTACTTTTACTAACACTTTTCCTCTTGTTTTGGACTCTAATTTGCATGATTTGAATGAAACTAACCCCAGACTGACGCTGTTTTCAGCAGAACTACCATGGTGTTGTTTTTGTGAAGAAATAAAAGTTCTCAGAATGGAACGAAACTTTGCGAGGAATTTTTATACAATAAACAAGAATTTATGGAGCCAAGACCCACCAGAGGGGGCACCTGGGTGGGCACAACCCACCAGGGCGCCCCCTCCTGGCATGCCCAGGTGGGTTGTCCCCACCTGGTGGCCCCGCAGACCCTAAAACCGACGCTATAAAATCCTATATTTTAAGAAAAAAATCAGGGAGAAAGAATTATTGCGATCCACGAGACGGACCCACCGTCACCTCTTGTTCTTCATTGGGAGGCCAGATCTGGAGTCCGTTTGGGGCTCCGGAGAGGGGGATCTTCATTCTTCATCATCACCAACCGTTCTCCATCGATAATTCCATGATGCTCCCCACCGGGAGTGAGTAATTCCTTCGTAGGCTCGCTGGTCGGTGAGGAGTTGGATGAGATTCATCATGTAATTGAGTTAGTTTTGTTAGGGCCTGATCCCTAGTATCCACTATGTTCTAAGGTTGATGTTGCTATGACTTTGCCATGCTTAATTCTTGCCACTTTGGGCCTGGGTGCCATGAACTCAGATCCGATCTTGCAAGTTATAGTCACCTACTATGTGTTATGATCCGACAACCCCGAAGTGACAATAGTCGGGACCACTCTCGGTGATGACTGTAGTTTGAGGAGTTCATGTATTCACTATGTGTTAATGCTTTGTTCTGGTTCTCTATTAAAAGGAGGCCTTAATATCTCTTAGTTTCCAATATGGACCCGCTGCCACGGGAGTGTAGGACAAAAGATGTCATGCAAGTTCTTTCCATAAGCACGTATAACTATTTACGGAATACATGCCTACATTATATTGATGAACTGGAGCTAGTGCCGTATCGCCTTAGGTTATAACTATCTCATGATGAATATCATCCAACAAATCACCGATCCAATGCCTACGAATTTATCTTATATTGTTCTTGCTAAGTTACTACTGCTAGCGTCACTGTTGCACTTGCTACAAAACTACTGCTATCACTCTACCGTCACTGTTACTGTTGTCACTATTATCAAAACTATCATATTATTTTACTACTGATCACGTTGCTGCAGATAATTAATCTCCAGGTGTGGTTGAATTGACATCTCGGCTGCTAATACCTTCAAATATTCTTTGGCTTCCCTTATGTCGAATCTATAAATTTGGGTTGAATACTCTACCCTCGAAAACTTTTGCGATCCCCTATACTTGTGGGTTATCAAGACCTTTTTCTGGCACCGTTGCCGAGGAGCATAGCTATATTTGTCGAGTCACTTGGGATTATTATCAAATTATCACTATGAAGAATATGAAGGATGCCAAGACTAAGATTTTTCCCTCAAAGACGAAGGGAGGTAAGGAACTGCCATCCAGTTCTGCTTTAGATTCACCTTATGTTATAAGTAAACTTGCAACACGACCACATGCTATTAATTCTGATATGTCACAAGTTATTGATGATGCTACTTCTGCTATAGATAATGCTTATGATGATGCTAGTACCTTGCTTGATAATGATGATGTGCCACTTGGTGACTTTCTTGATGAACAAATTGCTAGAGTAATACAACATGATGTTGTTGAATCTGATGATGAGCTTGAAACTGAAACTCCTGAAACACCAGCTAGAACTTGCCCTCCTAGATATGAATTGCCTAAGGTACCGGAAGGTTATGTTATGAATGAGGAGACAACTAGAGATATTCTTGCTTGTAAGGATAGAGACTATCTGAGAAATTATTATGCAAGTATAAAGAAAAATCTCTGAATGCTAGAATGAAATATGATCCTAAGTTTGCTACTTCACCTATCTTTATTGATGATAAGGATTATGAATTCTCTGTCGACCCAGAGTTAATTACTTTGGTTGAATCCGATCCTTTCCATGGTTATGAAACTGAAATTGTTGTGGCACATCTTACTAACTTGAATGATATAGCCACCCTTTTTACTCATGATGAGAAAACACACTATTACTTTGTTCTCAAATTATTTTTGTTCTCATTAAAGGGTGATGCTAAAGCTTGGTACAATACTCTTGCTCCTGGTTGTGTGTGTAGTCCCCAGGACATGATTTATTACTTCTCTGAAAAATATTACCCTGCTCATAAGAAACAAGCTGCTTTACAGGAAATATTTAACTTTGTGCAAACTATAGAAGAGAGTCTCCCACAAGCTTGGGGGAGGCTTTGCCAATTACTTAATTCTTTGCCTGATCATCCTCTTAAGAAAAATGAAATACCTGATATCTTCTATAATGGACTAACCGATGCTTCTAGGGACTTCCTAGATAGTTGTGCTGGTTGTGTTTTCAGGGAATGAACTGTTGGACAAGCTGAAGAATTATTGAATAACATATTGAAAAATTATGATGATTGGACTCTTCCTGAACCACCGGTTAAACCCACTCCGAAGAAGGGGTATATTATATCTCAGTCCTGAGGATATGCAAGAGGCAAAGAAATCTATGAAGGAAAAAGGTATTAAAGCTGAGGATGTTAAATTTACCTCCTATTGAAGAAATACATGGGCTTAATACACCACCACTGCCTAAGGTGGTAGAGGTAAATTATCTAATGAAGTTCAATGATAATGACAATCATCACAATATGCACCCTAGCCAATGCCTTTATGAGTGTGAAAACTATATTAGAAAACAAGATCACTTCAATGCAAATGTTATGAAACAATTGAAATATAATTCTGATATGATTGCCTGCTTGAGTGACTTGTTATTTAGAATCTCAAATGATGTTAGAGGTGTTGGAAAACATGCTTCTATGGTTCAAACTCAGTTAGAACAAGTTGCTAAATCTCAAAGAGAGTTGTTTGATGAAATGAATAATAATATACATGACTTTGCTCTTAGAGTTGCAACTAGAGGAGGTAAAATGACTCAGGAACCACTTTATCCTGAAGGACACCCAAAAAGAACTGAACAAGATTCACAAAAAGAGTTAACACTGATGCACCTAGTCCTTCTAGAAAGAAAAATAAAATAAAAATGATAGGACTTTGCATGCTTCTAGTTAACCTGAAATAGAAAAACCTCCTGATAATGATAATGAAACTTCTATCTCTGATGCTGAAACTCAGTCTGGTAATGAACACTCACCTAGTGATAATGAAAAATATAATGATGAGGTTCATGAAGACACTCAAACAAATAATAAAGAACCAGACAATGTTGTTGAGATAGAACCACTTGTTGATCTTGACAACCCACAACCTAAGAATAAAAGACATGATAAAAGAGACTTTATGGCTAGAAAACACGGTAAAGAAAGAGAACCGTTGGTTAAAAAACCTATGCCTTTTCCACCTAAGTCAACTAAAAAGAAAGATGATGAAGAATTTGAACACTTTGCTGAAATGACGAGGCCAGTCTTTTTGCGTACTTGCTTGACTGATATCTTGAAAATGCCTCCTTATGCAAAGTATATGAAATACATCATCACTAATAAGAGAAAAATACCGGAAGCTGAAATCTCCACTATGCTTGATGTCGAGGATTTGACACGGCAGATGTCCTTAGTGTGAGGAATTAGTCGTGAGGCCAACGCATCTACGTAGTAGCTTGAGAGGGGTTGGTCGGAACCGAGAGATGCGAGGAGATCGTCGAGGTGAGTTAACACACGAGACAAGATTTAGACATCTTTGGGCCCCGGGAAACATCATCCGGTAATAACCCTACATGCTGTTTGTGGCTAGGTCATATTCCGTATGCTCATGAGGGAGTCGCCGCATAAAACGGCTCTCCTCTAGTTGTGTCTGGCCCTCGAGATTATTCAGCCTGTCACTCTTGGGGTGCCCTGCCCCTCCTTATATAAGTTGGAGGGGCGGGTTACATGTGGAGTCCTACCATGATTAGGACTAGTCTATCTTCTAATACAAGCCGGATACAAGTCCGGGTCTTGCTTCCTTGTAAGGAAAATATTCCTCATGCCTTTCCTGTTAAGCCGGCCCACCAGAACATAAGTCGGCCTTCCCGCGAGTCGCCTTCTGGGCCGTTGGGTCTTGTCGATCATCTGACCCACCCGCCGGGTCACTAATAGGTCGCCGAGGCTCGGGCGGGTCTCCAGTGAGTCACCAAGTATCAGCCGGGTCTCTGGTGAACTGCCAAGTCTGGCCGGGTCATACCGCAGGGTATATCCCCGACATCATTAGCCCCCAGTTTAATTTGGATTTATCCATGTTAAACTGATCTTGCAACATAAACACAAGGACAAATTTGATATGTTGTGCTCTGGGTTAAATATTCTTGTAAGCCGACACCTGATCATCCTTAAGTCCTTGTCATTTCCTTCTTCTAGAAAATCCGGGTCAATAGGCCAGCTTCATAATCAATTTGCTGACATTTGTTTCTCATAAAAAAATATTGTGAAGAATAATTCATTTGATTAAGCTCCCAATCCTTAAAAAAAATATTGGTCTTGAAATACTCATCTGATTTTCAGCCGGCTTGAAGATATAGAACTTGCCGGTTTATCATTGCCAAAATATCCACTTTGTAAATATTTATAGCACCAGGTCATAATTGTTGCTAGCATCAAACTTGAAAATGTACCTCCCTTAGATGCATATCACTTGTAGCCCCCAAGTCCTAAGAAGGGAGCATAGTAACAGCTTAAGACTTGCTTCAATACAAATGTCGCAACCTTAAGAAATCCAGGTTGTTCATCTCAGTCACTAGTCAAAACTGAATATTCCACAAGTGTAGCCCCCAAGTGCCAGATTGTCATGCTTGCAGCAACCTGGAACTTGTAATTGCCTTATGCTCATAAAAACTTCAACTAGTGCAGCCCCCAAGGGCCGAGTCATTATGCAATATTGAGCAGGGACTTTATAGACATGATAATGTAGACTTGAACAACAAAGTGTAGCCCCCAAGGGCCAACTCAACAAGATAATACTGATCTGGAACTTTATATATACTTCATTGAAAATAACATCATATGATGTAGCCTCCATCATAGGGCTTGAACCCACGACCACAAGGTTAAGAGCCTTGTGCTCTACCAACTAAGCAATGGACCCTTCAATATAATGGATTAAGGTTTGTGTACTTTGAATTTTTGACAGGAGCAATTAGTAGCCCCCAAGGGCCGGCTCATTATGATGTGATGAGTCGGGTCTTCAATAAGGCAAGTAAAAAATGACCTTGCATTAGCCCCCAAGTGTCATGGTGCATGCTTGCAGCGACATGGGACTTCCATATTTGGTATACTTATGATTTGAATAATGTAGCCCCCAAGTGCCGGGTCGTAAGCCTGCAGTGACTCGGGACTATTCCTTCCATTGTAAATAAAATCATATCCATTGATAAAGAAATAATAGCCATTGCGCTGAAGCGACTTTGAAAACCTCAATCATAATACTGGTTATTGATAACCATAATAAAATCCAGCCATGTTGGCTATTCAAGATTTGGATAATATAATCTGGTATGAAAACCTCAATCATTCAATATCATCATGAAAATCAAGCCAATTTTGGCTATTAAAGATTTGAATACCTTATCGGTTGACAAGTAAATCTAGAGTTTAAATACCCGACGGCTCTTGGCCGATAGCGACTCAATACGCATTCGTTGCAATCCGGGATTTTTGTAACCCGGCGGCTTATAGCCTTTAACAATGAAGAACTGATAACATCAATTTGAAACATCAACTCTGATGATGGGCTTAAACTTAATCATTTATGTAAGCCATAACTCTGCATGTTCTGCACAAAGTTTAAACAACATACGCCCTGGCGACTTATCGTCAAAAGCCAGGGCGGGTAACAACCTAATATAGTCTTATGTCATTACTCAAAAGTCTAAGCAAGGCCATTCAAGCCTAAACATACTAGCGACTTAAAGTCAAAAGCCAGGGCAGGTTATCAAACCTCGCATATTTATATAACCAGGAAAACATACCTGTAGGATTCATTTATACTGCTGGCTTACATTGCCATACCCAGTGAGGGTAACAATCCAATGATTTATAAGCGCATGATTCCAATGGCGCAATCCAAAATATACTGGCGACTTAACGTCCAAAGCCAGGGAGGATTATCAAACCTCGCATATTCATCCAACAATTTAAAAACATACCTGGAAAATTGGCTCAAATTGCCGGCTTACATCGCCACATCCAGTGAGGGTGACAACCCAAGTACTCATAAGAGCATAATTCCAATTGCGCAATCAAAGTATACTAGTGACTTAAAGTCCATAGCCAGGGCGGTTTACGAAACCCAAAATATTTATACCACTATTGAAAGACATACCTGTAGATTAATACCATGGTGATGCCATGATAATTGTAATCCGGGGCCAGTATCAACTCGGAGTCATGAAATATCATCATTTTTCTAGCTCAAGGCAAAATATCCCAGTGACTTAAAGTCTGCTATCAGGGCGGGTTATCAAACCCAAAGATGCTCAATGATGAGTCATATAGTCAAGGCTACATGGCCTGTAAAATCGGTTCATACTGTCGGCTTACAGTGCCATATGCAGTAAGGGTAATATACTGAAAATTTAGAGCGCAACACCGTGTGTTATTTATTCATACTGCCGGCTTACAATGCCTTATGCAGCAAGGGTAACATCCCCAAAACCTAGAGCGCAGAACTCCAAGCGCATGATCAATACACACTGGCGATTTATCGTCCAAAACCAGGCCGGGTTATCAAAACTCCAGATATATTCAAATATGAATCATAAGGATCAAGGTGACGTGGCCTGAATCAATTTCAAACCATATATCAATATGGTACAAATGATGAACCTCAAAAAGTGTTCAAAACAATAACAAATCAAAAAAATCAAGGCCTTCATAGGCTGCCAAGCCTCAATATCAAGTGCTATTCAACGGGCCGCACAACCACTGAGTTAATCCTTAATTCAAACTTGTAAGTCGGGCCTCACATGACCAATCACCGTTTTAACTTTGACAAGTTCAGGGTCTTTATAAGATTGACTGTCAAGAGTACGTCGAGTCATTCCAGGATTACCTGGTCGGAGTGGCAAGCATACAAAGGCAGGATAACCCAGATTTTGGGTGAATACACCTGGCTTCCAAGCCTATTACAAGGGACAAACAAAGCTTTGTTTCATTAAACAGGAAGCCCCCAAGTAATTTTTCAATCCAGGCGTATAAGCCGGACCAAGAGGGTAGTCAAGCTATGCTCAATGAGCAGGAAGCCCCCAAGTAATTTTTAACAAGCCGTCAAGGCAGGTTACCTATGTTTGAACTGCACATTATAACAAGTTCTCTTTGGTAACAATTCAACTTTGCCAGAAAACCCCCAAGCTATTTGCAATCAAGGCGTACAAGCCGGATCAGTAGGGTAGTCATAGCTATGCTCAATGAGCAGGAAGCCCCCAAGTAATTTTTAACAAGGCATGTAAGCCGGATCAAGAGGGTAAAGACAACTATGCTCAGTGAGCAGGAAGCCCCCAAGTGACCAATAATGTGATAAGCGAATAAGGCAGGATACCCATGTTTGAACCACGCATCATAGCAACAAATTCTCTTTTGCAACGTTTAATTTTTCTTGAGAACTCGAACTTGCGAGAGATAGATTCTTTTTGAACAGGAATTCTAAACCGGATATTGAGAGCTTCACAGGTTTGTGAGAGACATATTTCCCTAGAGCCGGATTTTAAAGTGGAATCCCTCATTTTAGGCCGGAAATTTTTCTGACGGCCTTTAATTTTTTATCAATATGGCAATAGCCTCCAGGACCGGGTCATCTTCCCTTCAATGACCCGGAGTTCTTGAATTTACTGAAACCGGCCAATTCTGCCGAGTCATGTCAGTGTAGCCCCTGAGTCCCAAGATAACTCGAAGAGTTGGCTTGAGATTCTTCATACTTAGCGTGATATAAACCGGTATGAATCATTCAACAGCTTAGTGATATAATAGTCCCTTTTGCAGTAGACAACTTATCCTGCATTGGAGAACTCGGAAGGCAGAGTAATTGCTCTTTTAAAGAAAGCAATATATAATATAAAAATATACTAGATGGATTTCACCTGATATGTCAGGCCAGTAATTATCCACCACGGAGTTGATGATCACCACGGTGAAGCTGAAATCAATCACGGCCGAGTCGGCCGCGGGAGCAGACAGATGAGCCGGCCGTGGCATTATAAGCCAGCGCGGACGAGCGAGGCAATCGCAGGCGCGGTAAGCCGCGCAGACGGGCGAATCAACCACATCATATTGATGTAAATTGGGCCGTAAAAACGGCAGTTTGCACATATATTCGTCGAGCATCATGGCACGGTAAGATGCTAGCGCATGATAATGGTGGCACGAGCTATACATCCGTGACACGACCATCGCTCTTGCAATGAACAATTATCCTGCATAAACAATATTGCAGACCAAGGCAAAGATAAACTGTTCTTTGATTAAAACAATATGTGCTAATAAAACAAACTTGAGTGGATATCACCTTATGTTTGCGAACGACAGATGATCTGTACAACGTATGTGTATATCCTCAGGTAATAGTACACTCCATCCAGTGTAAACATGGTACTTCCATGGTCAGCAATCTCTTCCTTTGGGAGTGTTACTGTTCAATACTGTTATTCTTATGCGAGAGATGATTTGTATAACCCTCCCATGATCACCAATTTCCAAGTACTATTTTCCTCCTAATGGATCTTTCTCCAAAAGTTTCCAACCATGTTGAATTCTCTATTCTCAACAGATCATCTTGACAGAATGGAGCAAAAGCAACGACGCAGTGGCAAATGATCCCCTAGCAAGGCACATAGGCGATCTTAAGTGCGACTGGGCGGCCGGTCAACGCGTGGTTTGAGCCGGAGGAGGCATCAGAGCAGCGGGTCGCAGATACAGAGGCGCCGCAGCACGATAGAGCTTGTGGGCAGCAGGCGTGGTAGTTAGCGGGATCAGCCACAATGAGCCTGCGCCGGCGGCTGGCCGGGCAGCCCGAGGGTGAAACCGACAGGGCAGTGTTGGCGGCGACGCGGCCGGCTTTGAAAAAAGGTGGAGACAAACCAGTAGAGGCGGCTCTCGGCGCAATCTGGGCCGACCACTGTTTTCCTGTGGAGGTGAGCAGTGGGAGCGGCGGGTTGACGACCCGGCTTAAAACGGAGCCATGGTCGGCAGAGGTGGCAGATCAACAAGGCCATGGGGTCAGCGGCTTGTGAGAAGGCGGCTCATGGGAAGGTGAGGCCACAGTGGTCGAATCCGCTTGAGGCGCGGCATCTAGGAAATAGGCGCTAAGGTGACGGTCTTGAAACAAGGCCCGCAACTTGGTAACTCAGCGAGGCGGTGACTTGGTAGCGCGGCAGAGGTACCTGGCGGCTCAAGGGATCCGCAACGGTGACGGCGACTCGGCAGCACGGCAACACAGGGGCTTGAGCAGCGGAGGCAGTGACGAGCCGGGGGCCACGTGTGAGCTGGCGTTGGAGTACAGCAACCATCACACCGGCGGGTTGACGGCAAGGTGAACCGGGCGGGTCGAGGTGCAGCCGCAGCTGCAGGAGAGGCGGAGACTGTGGAGATGTCAGAATCCGAGTCCCCGTCCTTCTTTGGGCTGTAGCAGTTATTTCCATCAATCAGGTTTGACCAATCAGGTTTGTTGCTTCAGGACATAGTCCCTTTTTGTATATACTCATATTTCCTTTTCTGTAATGATTGTCTCCTCGATCAGTATATCCACAGAAATCCTGGCTCTCTTTCTCTCGCTCGCATTGTAGTATTAGCACACCATGCGATTAATCCTGACACAGCTTAAGATTTTGGCACTAGTGCATGCTGTTACGTTTGGATAAGTACTGCAGCAATCGCCACCGGCCGACTGTCCAAGACCACAGAAAATATTACTAGGAAGCCCGTGTTTTCCAGTGCGCCACGTCCGACCGGCTCGAAACTTGATCCAGTATACCTCAGAAACAATAGCAGTCGGACACGGCTACTGTACACCTCGAAACTTATAGCAAAAATTCTTGTAGGCCTCGAGATGGCGACTTGCGATGGCTTACGAAATTGATCTGATGACTTGTGGCGGTGCACAAGATGCAACCCTAATTTCTTTGATCTCAATCTTGTATACGCTGGCTCTAAAGTTAATCATGTTCCAGATCACAAAACAATGAACTTGTCGGCTTTTCCTCATCCAACGAAATCGCGAGCTTCTCGAACCTTAGGAGAGATCCCTCCAAAAACTCATCACCACCGTGCGCAGGCCCACGGTGGGCGCCAACTGTCGAGGATTTGTCACGGGAGATGTCCTTAGTGTGAGGACTTAGGAGTGAGGCCAACGCATCTACGTAGTAGCTTGAGAGGGGTTGGTCGGAACCGAGAGACGCGAGGAGATCGTCGAGCTGAGTTAACACACGGGACAAGATTTAGACAGCTTCGGGCCCCGGGAAACATCATCCGGTAATAACCCTACATGCTGTCTGTGGCTAGGTCGTATTCCGTATGCTCATGAGGGAGTCGCCGCATAAACCGGCTCTCCTCTAGTTGTGTATAGCCCTCGAGATTATTCAGCCTGCCCCTCTTGGGGTGCCCTGCCCCTCCTTATATAAGTTGGAGGGGTGGGTTACATGTGGAGTCCTACCAGGACTAGTCTATCTTCTAATACAAGCCAAATACAAGTCCGGGTCTTGCTTCCTTGTAAGGAAAATATTCCTCATGCCTTTCCTCTTAACTCGGCCCACCAGAACATAAGTCGGCCTTGCGAGTCACCTTCTGGGCCGTTGGGTCTTGTCGATCATCTGACCCACCCGCCGGGTCACTAATAGGTCGCCGAGGCTCGGGCGGGTCTCCAGTGAGTCACTAAGTGTCAGCCGGGTCTCTAGTGAACCGCCAAGTCCGGCCGGGTCATATTTCTGGCTGGATCATACCGCGGGGTATATCCCCGACACTTGCTAATTATACTTTTAAAGATGGAGTACCTAAAAAACTTGGAGATCCGGGAATACTAACTATACCTTGCTCGATCAAAAAAAATTATGTGAAACCTGCATTGTGTGATTTAGGAGCTGGTGTTAGTGTTATGCCTTTATCTTTGTATAAGTGATTTGAATAAACTCACACCTACTGAAATATCTTTGCAAATGGCTGACAAATCAACTGCCATACCTATCGGTATCTGTGAGGATGTGCCCGTTGTTGTTGCTAATGTTACTATTTTGATTGACTTTGTTATACTTGAGATGCTCGAGGACGACAACATGTCGATTATCCTTGGTAGACCCTTCTTGAAAACCGCAGGGGCTGTTATTGATTGCAATAGAAGCAAGGTCACCTTTCATATCAACGATAATGAGCATACAGTGCACTTTCCAAAGAAACAATTCCAAGTGAATGGTATTAATGTCATTGAAAAATCTCCGACAATCACTATTGGAAGTTTTCAAATACCTCTGCCTACTGTCAAGAAGAAATATGAAATGCTTATTGTTGGGGATATTCACATCCCCGTTGAGGTAACTTAGTGATTTACGAAAGTTCTTCGGTTTCATGCTAATCGAAAGTGGTTGTTAATAAGACTTGATCAACCTTATTAATGAATCATTTTTGAGAGGTATGAAGTTGATGAATTTAGTAAGCACTACCTTCTGTCCCTACTTCTAGTTTTCTATTTTTATTAGTTAAATAAAATAAAATGCTTTGTTTTGTCTGTTTTCTGAATTTTCCGTGCAAAAAAAATGTTTAAAGTTTAATACGATTTTTTTCTGAATATTTAAGAATTTCTGGTGCAAATAATATCAGAGGGAGGTGCACCAGGTGGGCACAACCCACCTGGGCGCGCCAGGACCCCCAGGCGCGCCCTGGTGGGTTGTGGTCCGCACGTGGCCCCCCTCACTTATCCCTTCACACCACATCATCACTTACCTCCAAAAAAATTATCCATTGCTCTCTCTCTCTCTCTCTCTCTCTCTCTCTCGTGTTCTTGCACTCAAACCCGCGAATTTCGTTCTCTTTGCTCAAAGCTCCGTTTCCAAAACTGTTTCGGGGATTGTTGCTTGGTATGCGACTCCAGCGTTTGTCTAATTAGTTGTTGTTTTAGTGATTTATATTTTGAATGATTAGCTACTCTTGGTGCTGCTGTGGATGAGCTTGCATGTTGAATTCTTAGAGTTCTAAGTAGTTTGAATGCTTGCTATGGCCTCTATGTATCCCTATGAGTAGTTGCTATCAATCATATAAAGTTTTGTTGAGAAACATTTATGGACTAAAAATTTCAGAATTTTTTCATAGGAAAAAGATGAACATCTTTAGGAAGTTTTCTTCCAATAAGAACTCCAAAGGTGTTATTGGCAAGTCATCTGACAGCGATCTCCATCCTCGGTGGTTGGCGGAGGTACGGTCGTGCGAATGGCCGCACACCTAGTTCATGGAAGAGGCTGGAATCCTTCAGGAGTTCACACAATATGCTGCTAATGCCGGCCTCACTGACTTCATCGCAGATGAGTGTGAACATCATCACATCCTCACAAACATCTTTGTTCAAAGTTTTACTTTCCTTTCTAGGAATAATCCCCCTGAAGTGCGGTTTGATTTATATGCTAAAAACCATCAAATACCACTTACTGAATTTTGTAACATATGCATGGTCCCTTCTGACGGGAGTTTAGCTGAGCCTAGCCAGTAGAGTTTGAGGCCTTTTATCGCACCTTGACAGTGGGAGATGAGAGAGGGGTGTCAGCTATCACTGCCGCTGGCTTGCATTTTCATGCTGTTCATTACTTTGCTCTTTTCATTGCAAAATGCTTGCTTGCTAGAGAGAAGGTGGGTGCACTCAGTTCACCAGACCTTGCGGTTTTACGCCGTGCACTAGAGGGCGACAACACTTATAGCTTGAGAGCTATTGTGGCTCGTCGCCTCCACATTAATAAGTCCAAGGTTAAAATACATGGTGGGATTTTTGCTACTCGTTTGGCAGCTCACTTTAATGTTGAGATACGCCATCATGATTACCCTATGACCAAGGTTTACCTAGACCTCGCATCCATGGAACACCACCATTTTATTGCACGAGATTTCCCTGCCATTCCTATTCCTTATAACTTGGTTTTTAGCATTGAAACTCATGATATTATTCCATTGCCTGCTCCTGCTTTGTTTGATTTTGTTGCCAGGGGCGGATATATGATTATGCCTGCAGACATCATCACCTACCGGAACGCAGAGGCTGCTGCAGAGGCACAGGAGGAGCCTCAGTAGTGGGATGAGTGGATGCCAGCTCCTCAGTACCCCAACTACCATCCAGGCTACTAACTATTTATCAAGTTAGGCCAAAAGCCTAAGCTTGGGGGAGTACGTGTTTCTCACTGAAGTTACATTCATGTTCACTTATTCTAGTTGTCGGTGTTCACACTTTTTCATTGTATCATCCATGCTTAGATTTATTTTCTTGCTTTCTTCTTGTGTGTTTGAAAAACTTTAGAAAAAAATTAGTTGTAGTTAATTTACTTTCTATGCATGCTTAGTTGTAATACTAAAAAGAAAACCCAAAAAGATTCCCTTGTTCTTCTTTTGCTTGTTGGGAGCTTTCCTGTGTAAATAGTTTTTCTCGTTTTTTCTTTTCCCTTTTATTTTCTTGTTCAAGAAAAGATATTTTAGTGTGTTTCTCTGAATTTTTTTATTTGAGTTGCACCAAGGAGAAGACCACGATGAGCTCTTATATGAATAATTGTAGATCTAATAAAGAGCCCATTTTACCTTATCTTCTCCTGTTGAATAAAATGTTTGCAGATTCCAGCTTAGTCCACGACACTCTTGCACTATTATTATTTTCATATCGTTTGGTCGTGCAAGTGAAAGGCAATAATGACGACATTCGATGAACTGCCTGTGGCAGAGAGAAACAGGTATGAACTCGACTTGTTCTGTTTGTGTAAATATGTTTAACCTAGTATCCAAGATTCAGCCCATTATGAATAAACATGTTTGCAATGACAATTAGAGATTATAGTTTCTCATGCCATGCATAAGTATCTGGGAGTGGATAATGATTTATCTTGCATATCAACATTGCGTTAAAATGATTGTGATGTACTATGATGATATTGTATCCTCCTCTGAATGTTCGAGTGGCTTGACTTGGCACATGTTCATGCATGTAGTTGAATCAAAACCAACATAGCCTCTGTGATATTTATGTTCATGGTGTTCATATCGTACTCATGCTAGTGTCCAATGTTACTTATGCATAATGCATGTTCATGACCGTTGTTGCTCTCTAGCTGGCCGCTTCTCAATCTAATTGCTAGCCTTTGCTTGTACTAAGTGGGAATTCTACTTGTACATCAAAAACCTTGAACCAAAAGTTATTCTAGATGAGTCCACCATACCTACCTATATACAGTATTACCCTGCCGTCCTAAGTATATTTGCATGTGCCACCTCTAGAAACTTCTAATAATTATCCTTTTTGTGTGCCTGGATCGTTCATGGAATGCTAGGAGGTGGTCGGTATCTCCCATGCTAAGCGGGTTATTCTCAGGTCGAGTGTTTATTCACTCGCCATCGCACAAGAAAAGGGCGGTAATAGGGATTCCCAGTCCCGAACTAAAAATTGCAAATAATTAAACAAAACTCCCCCATGACTGTTCTTGGTTTGGATGGCACCCGTTGTTTCAGACAAGCCGTGGAATGTGATTGTTGGTGGAGGGGGAGTAAACATTACTTTTATCGCTTGGGAACCACCACTAGCATGCTTAGCATGGAAGATATTGATAACTGATAGTCGTGAAGTAAATGAGAAGGGTGCATATCTCAAAATATCATTTACCTCTGTTTTAAAAACTTGAGCTCTGGCACCTCTGCAAATCACTGATTCCCTCTATGAACGGACTATCTATTTACTTTTATGTTGTGTCATCTGTAACACTCCAAAATTTTTGATTTGGTTTTTATCAAATTCTTTAATTAATTGGAAGGAGGTTATTTTTTTTCAAAAAAACTCTCCTTCTCAAAAAATTTATTTTATGACAAGTATTTTTATGGGTTCTTCCCAACCTTGATTGTTGGTCTTGAAGATTTTTCATCTTGGGTTGGCTCAACACAAATACTTTTGAGTGGACCTTTCAAATCCTTTTACTAAAAAGAATTCCTATAATTTTTGGATTTTATCCTTCTCTATTCAAAAGTACTCTCTTGCCATGGCCTATGTAGAAAACTTTCTTCCAAAACCCAACTCCCTACTTTTGGTCAAGTCAAGCATCAAGTCCAGCAAGGTTCAACTTCTCCTAGATTTTATTTCTATTTGTTTTAACCTCAAAATCTTTTTATGCCATTTATTTGGACCTTAGTGATTTACAAAGGAACTACTAGATTTCCTTTGAGTTTTGGTTCCAAATAAACTCCCCTGGCTAGTCCATAGTGCCCTCAACCTAGATCCATCAAGATCTGCTAGTCCACAGTTCAAAATTTTCAAAATTTGCTTGCTGCAAGTTTGGACCAAATTCGCCATTTTTGGTGAATTTCATTCTTTTTCTTTTCCAAAAATTCTGAGATAATTCAGATAGTCTCCAGATGCATCAAGAGATCACGTCACCAAGTTTTAGCTCAAGAAATTTTTTCCACATGCTCAAATCATTTCATCGAACAGTGGCGGCCAGACTGCTTCTGTCAAGTTTCGAAATTGATGTTTGAAGATCGTGGTCGGTGTCGTTTTCTTGTAACCTGGCGTCAATCTCTTGATGCTCACCCCGCCTCTTGCTCCCTGTCCCCCTCCTTATCCAGTGCGCCACACAGTTGTTTGGTCGGTCGCGAGCGTCGGTGGCGACGTGTCACATCAACTCTGGCGCCTCCCGCGGTGGCAGAACCGCCCGTGGCGGCCAGCAGGGGCCAGCCCTGCAGTACGGCGCCGTCCAGCACCGCCCACATCACCAGGAGCCTCCGCGTGGCCGTCCTCTTCTCTGTGTGCGCTTCAGAACCATCGCCGTGGTCTGAGAGGCGCAGAGCGCACTCTCTGCCGCCGACGAGCCCGTGAGCTCCGTTCTGTCGAAGCCACGGGAGCAGGCCAAATCCGATCAAGCTTAGCTGTTGAATGGAGCCAGTGGACCAATCCGCAGCTGCCTAGTCACCTAAGCCGTCAGCTCAACCACCACCTCGCCGTAATTACTCGCCGGAGAAATCCCGTTCTCGGCAACCGCCTCGGGCCGGCTATAAATAGAGGCCCCGAGCTCGCGTTCGATCCAGCACCACTCCTACACCTCATCAGAGCCACACCCATCCGCTAGAAGGACCTCGAGGAGGCCTTCTTCCCCAACTCCGGCCGCCATGACCCGCTCTGGTAGCCATCTTGATTCACTCGATTCCATGCATAGCTCTAGCTCAAACTTGGGGAGGAACCTCCTATTGCACCCACTCCCCTAACCCGCGCTCCAATTTGGCGTTTGGAGCTCTCTTCGAAGGGATCCATCCTCGACCGAACCGCCATCCGCCGGAGTGGAAGCCGCCGTCGGTGTGGTGCTCGCTGATGACCAAGTCCACCACCCACCGACGCGGAATTGTCCCGTGAGTGCAACCATACCCTTGCCCTCCTCTGGATCACCGTCGATCGTCGCCGGCGATCATCGTTTGCTTCGGTCGACGGTGAGATTTTAAACCTGACATGCGGGACCCCCTCGTCAGCCTCTTCTCTTTTATTCGAAACGTTTTCTTAAAGCGCCTTCGGGCAAAGTACGTTTTCCCTTCGGGTCGGCGTATTTCTAACCGAAACGTTTTTTGTTTTTTTTCCAAACTAGCCCCTGGAAAGTTTTTGTTTCATTAGCCCCTGGACTAAAACCTTTATAACTTTTAAACAAAAGATGATTTTGAGCTGATTCTTTTTCTGTCATCTTTATTTTTCTATCTAGTTTTTTAACATATTTATTTGAAAAATATTTGGGACAATTTTTATGCACGCACGGTATTTATGTTAGTATCCGATTTCTTTTATAACGTAGATACCGAAGGAAGTGACGGAGCCACAAACTTCCCCGAGCTAGACTCCGACTACTCCGAACCAGGCAAGCATGTTTGAACCTTTGATATGATGAGTGTTTTTCATGACTTCTTGAGTGGTTTTCTCATGACATGTTTATATAAGCATTTGTGAATGTTATATTTCATGCAAAGCAAGCTGCAAGTGAGCTTCGAAATTTGATGTGTTCATGTGATGGTGAGATAACCTGATCATGTGGTGGCATAATAGGTTGCAAGTTGGTATCATTGAAGCATGCCAGTTTTATGTCAACTGTTTAACTCCAGTATTAACGTGGACCAAGTCTTGTTACCGTTCGTCCCCTTTTCGTGCCGCCGCATGTCTTCTGCAAAGAATGCGGTTTAGTCAGCTGCAAACCTCTTTCCTTGTACACACCAAATAGAGGGGCCGTGATGAGGGTTCCATGGCCCTGGATTAAAGCCCGTCATCCGGTCAGGGGGCATGGGTGTTTCCGGTTGGGACCGAGAGGGGGGCACCCCTTAGAGCTCACGATATAAATTTGATCCCATGCTATTCGAGGTTGTAGCCTCCCCGTCTTAGAGTTTTTCTTGAACGTTGCCTAGGGTGATTCCTGGCAGCGGAATGTGGAATGGGTGTGTACTGGTTAGATGTGTTTCTCCTAAAGTACCGTAAACGGGACTAGTCCTCTGTGACTACTGAAATCCGTTGGCTATGGTTAAAGAGTAGAAACTCTACAGAGTCAAAACCATTCGAGTAACCATGTCCATGGTCAAGGACTTTGATCAACATATTAGTGTCAATCTCAGTGTCAGTCTCAGTGACTGTCTCCGGAGAATAAGCATGCAATTGAGAGTGGTAAACCCGGCTGAATGTTATTCCAGTGGATGTACTAACCAACTTATTATCATGTACCGAGTATTCCGTGGAATGATGTTACCTTCATGAGCTACTTGAATTCGAATGATGAGATATAAGCCCTTTATGTGATGTCGCTCAGACGTCCGACTGTGGCATTCTTGTTATTTACTTTTGATATAAGCCCTTTATGTGATGTCGCTCAGACGTCCAACTGTGGCATTCTTGTTATCTACTTTTGATATAAGCCCTTTATGTGATGTCGCTCATACGTCTGACTGTGCCCTTCTTGTTATTTACTTTTGATATAAGCCCTTTATGTGATGTCGCTCAAACGTACGACTGTGGCATCCTTGTTATTTACTTTCGTTATAAGCCCTTTTTGAGATGTCGCTTAGACGTACGACTGTGGCACATACTGTCATTTACGTTTCAATATAAGCCCTTTTGGTGGTGTCGCCCTGACGCCCGACTGCGGCATGTTAATTTATTTTTACCTTTCGAGGCATCGCTTCAGACACCCAATCGGTCTTCAGTTATTTTATTGGGATTTCGGGAGGACTACCGCCTGACTTCCTTTTTATTTAACATGCAGTGCAAATTTATTATCTGAGTGTGCATTACTAGTCTGCTCATGTGCATCATGTTTGCATTTGTTACATCTTATGTCCAAACTATCTTGCGAGTACATTCAAAGTACTCACCTGGCTTGTTGATTTGGCCAGATGTTGACGAAGGCGATCTTATGGATGAAGAGTACGATAACGAGTCCGACGCCTAGAGGAGTCCCAGTCAGTCCCATGCGATCCTGGAGTTGGTCACTTGTATTATATACGCTTCCGCTACCCTAATAAAATCATTGAGCCTCACCCCGGCGCTTGATGAGCTGTAAGATTTTGGAGTCATGTCACCCACTTCACTGTGACATATCCACCACCACTTTTATTACGAGTCAGTAGTTATGCCACCATACTCTTTGTGTCATATCCGCCTTTATGTATAATATCGGCCTGCTTGTAATAAATTGTTGAGCAGCCTCAGCTCAACCTTGTATAATATTTAGTACTTCTGGATTTCTGTATCAAGGATTTGTCTACCAAGAAGGAGGATTTTATATATCGGTTCGATAAAATGGTCGATTTTTCAATAAATATTTTATTGGAAAACCGGTCCTGACAACCTTGGTATCAGAGCCAGGCTGACTGTAGGAAGCCACTAGGTGCGATCGCTAATCAATTATTAGCGTAGTAAGTGCTATTTTAACATTTTGCAAATGTAGCAATTTTCTGTTAGTCATCATAAATTTATGAATTGACTATTCAGAATATTTGTCTACCTTTGTAGATGGCTGGCAGCGACTGTGAGTCATAGGTGTTCGCCAATGTACCTGAGGGGTTTATCAAGCTTCTCGTCTCCATCACCAAGGTCGCGATCGGGCCATCGGCTCGTCCGTAGTTCACACTCTACCAGCACAAGATCAACGACATCGTGTCTATGCACCAGGCCGCGGTGCAATTCAAGGGAGGACGTTCTGAGTCACGCCGCTTCCGATTTGTGGGAAGGGCCATGCCTACGGAGAGGCATGCCATGCAGATGGCTGCCCGTGAGGCGATAGCTCCTCTCCGGGATGCCCTCCCTTTGATGAAGGCTTGTCGCTACCGCTACCTCCTATGCCACGTGCCATACACATGTCACTATGCGTTCGCTTGCGCTAGGGGGGAGAGAGATGAGGCTATTGAAATGTTGGTTGAGTATCTCAAAGCTCTTGAGGCAGCCTTTGATAACCTCGTGGACGACTTTGTGGCTGCTCGTATGGACTTAGTTCAGGGTTGTTCCGGCAATAGGAAGGAGCGCCTCCATACAGCACCACCATTGACTTACGTCTCGTCCTCAGCATCCTATACACCTGCCATCTTAGCCACCGCTCGCCGCCTGCCTACCACTGAGGAGTTTGACCAAGTCATTGCTCCTACTCCAATCAGTGCTGCACCACCTGCCGCGCCCGCACCAGCTCCTCAACCCAGTGCGTCGCGCCTGGAGCCGATTAGTGAGGAGGAGGTTGAGTCTCCAGCATCACTGGATCTTACCCTCGGCAGGCCGAGGGAAGTTTTTACCATCTCCGACTGAGTGCACCTAACAGCCGTGCGATGTACCAGCTTGTATGATATGTTTATATGTATATAGATTTGGTGAGAAGTAGTTTGTGTGTGCATCATGTAGGAACTCGGAGAAGTGCACTAGCCTAAATAACATGTCAGGAATGTGTACGCACATCCTGAGTGATGTATTGTATAATTACGGCTTGCGTGTAAGATATGTACTGAGCGGTCCTTCTCCATGCGCAATCAAGTATTTTCTTGAAAAATCTTGGAGTTTTTTTTAAAAAATTCCGCGTTTGCAAAATTATTTATTTTTGCCACTTAGTTTTTCTCAAGAATTCTGCAAAAATACCCCATTGTGGAAAATGCCTCGTCCCTAGACTCGTTCCATGCCAAGTCCGCCGAAAGAAAATTATGGTACCCAGACAAGTAACAATTTCACACAGGGGCAGTCAAGTCAGCAAGGCAGTGAAACAACATTTTCTCAAGTATGCCGCCTTTATAAGCAAAGCCAGCAACAACATCAAGAAATGATGAACCATGTTATCAATATGGGAAATCACCGTGAACCATATCAGCAGCATTCCAAATTGTCTGAACTACAAAAGACACGTCCCCCAATGTTCTCTCACACTGATAGACCTCTTGAGGCCGATGATTGGCTTCGAGACATTGAAAGGAAGTTAATTATTGCACAATGTTCGGACCGTGAGAAGGTACTTTATGCACCTCACTACCTCATTGGAGCAGCTGCATTATGGTGGGAAAATTTCCTACACATGCATCCCAATGAAAATAACATCACCTGGGAAGAATTTAAAGAAGGTTTTCGAGGGGCGCTTATTCCCAGAAGCATTATGAGGATAAAAAAAAGGGAGTATGATGACCTCAAGCAGAGAAGCATGATAGTGACTGAGTACAATAGTCAGTTTACTCAATTATCTCGTTATGCCAACGAAGAGCATGTGATTGAAAATAAAAAGATGGAAAAATTTCTGGACGGTCTGGCACCAGCACTTAAATGCCAGTTGGTCGTACACACCTTTCCGGATTTCAAAACACTTGTGGACAAAGCTATTACATTGGAAAATGAGCGCCGCTGCTTGGAGGATTTTCGCAAGCGCAAAAGGGACAAGACTACTCATGCTCGCAACAACCGGAACAAGACTGATTTTCAGAAAATTGGAGCGAACAAATCCACAACCATTGTTCCACGCCCAAACAAAAATTTTCATGCAAGAGACAAGGATTTTACATATCACCCAGGTGTTACTTGCTATGCTTGTGGAGAGGAAGGGCACTATGCCAAACAGTGCCCAAAGCCAAGAAACTCAGCCCCCAAGCCGAACAACAATGGAAATAATTCAACACCCAAGCGTAACAACTTCAACCCCAATAACAATCACAAGAAGGGTCACTTGAACCATGTGACCAAGGAGGAAGCACAGAATGCCCCGGATATCGTACTCGGCACGTTCCCTGTCAACACAATACCTGCCACGGTTTTGTTTGATTCTGGAGCTTCTCACTTGTTCATTTCAAATAAATTTTCTTTGCAACAAGATTTTTTGATGCTTCCCTTGGAAAAATCCATGACCATCAAGTCCCCCGGGATTAAGCAAATCAGTCAAAGTTACTGCCAAGGTGTGGTTATTGAGATTGAGGGACTAAAGTTTCAAGCAAACCTCATTGTATTGGAAAATAAGGGACTGGATGTTATCCTAGGAATGGACTGGTTAACCACCAACAAGGGATTTATCGACTGCTTCAATCGGACTGTAATTCTTACTCATCATCACGGGATGACGATAAAAATTGCAGCTCAAGAAAGACCAATATCACGGCAACCAAGGTTGAACAAGGTGTACATTTCAGAGTTAAGAAAAGTTCCAGTGGTGTGTGAGTTCCCTCACGTATTTCCCGAAGAACTACCAGGCATGCCACCATACCGGGAAATAGAGTTCATCATTGAACTAGCACCTGGAACCACCCCCATTTACAAGAAACCCTATAGAATGGCACCCTCCGAGTTGGTAGAATTAAGGAAGCAAATAAAAGAATTACTGGACAAAGGATTTATACGGGCCAGCTCCTCACCTTGGGGTTCACCAGTATTATTTGCCAAGAAAAAGGATGGGACACTGTGATTATGTATAGACTATCGAGCACTCAACATGGTCACAATCAAAAACAAATATACGATGCCACGGATAAATGATTTATTTGACCAGCTCGCACAAGCCAAGGTTTTCTCAAAAATTGATTTAAGGTCGGGGTATTATCAATTAAAGGTACGCATGTAAGATATCCCTAAGACAACATTCACCTCCGTGACACGGATTATATGAATTTACAGTAATGCCGTTTGGACTGACAAACGCCCCTGCATATTTTGTCCACCTCATGAACAAAGTGTTTATGAAATTTATGGACAAATTTGTTGTGTTCATTGATGATATTCTGGTATACTCTAAGACACCAGAAGAACATGCTGAACATCTCAGAGTTGTACTGGGAGAATTAAGGAAACATCAATTATACGCCAAATTCAGCAAATGTGAATTTTGGTTAAGACAGGTTGGTTTTCTAGGCCATGTATTGACCCAAGAAGGTGTTGCCGTGGATCCGAAAAAGTCAAGGCCGATTTGGCTGAAACCACCATCAACGTAATGTATGTACAAGTTTCCGGAATGGCTGGATATTACCGAAGGTTTATTGAGGGTTCTCCACCATAGCGTAACAAATGACACAATTACTCAAGAAGGATAAGAAATTTGTATGGACTGAAGCTTGAGAAAAGTTTCCAAGAACTCAAAAGGAAATTAACAACATCACCAAGATTGGTTGTACCGGACATACACAAAAGTTTTGAAGTATATTGTGACGCCTCCCTAAGGGCCTCGATGCGCATTTAATGCAAGAAGGCAAAGTAGTCGACACGCCTGTGCAACTACTAAAGCATGAAGAAAATTATCCTACTCATGACTTGGAATTGGCGGCATCATTCATGCACTCAAAGAGTGGAGGCACTTTTGCTTGGAAATCGCTAGAAATATATACGGACCATAAAAGCCTATAATATATTTTCACACAACCAGAACTCAATTTACGACAACGGCGTTGGTTGGAATTAGTGAAAGATTATGATGTTGGCATTCACTACCATCCAGGAAAGGCGAATGTAGTGGCAGATGCTCTTAGTCGAAACCCCAACTGGGCAATGACATCTCTGTAACTTGAGACCTGAATTTCAGAGGAGTTCGCCAAACTCAACTTGGTGATGGTCACCAAGGCAATGTGTCAAATTTGGAAATACAGCCCACCCTAATGGAACAGACTAAGAAGGCTCAAGATGGACACCCCAAAGATCAAAGGCATAAAAGAAAAGTGAGTCAGGCAAGGCTTTTAATTGTCAGAGACGATAAGGGAATATTATGGTATGGAGACAGACTTTGCGTACCAAATATAGAGGACCTCGAACAGCAAATTCTAGCCCAAGGCCATACCGGTCCATATTCAATCCACCCTGGAGGAACCAAAATGTACAAGGACATTCAGGAAATTTTTTGGTGGCACGGTATGAAGAGGGATATAGCCACATTCATTGCATGTTGTGATTCATGTCAGCGCATTAAAGCCGAGCACCAAAAACCAGCAGGACTATTACAGCCAAACAGGATACCTGAGTGGAAATGGGACGAAATTGGAATGGATTTTATTGTCGGACAACCTCGGTCACGACACGGAAATGATGCCATATGGGTCATCATAGATAGATTAACTAAGGTGGCACATTTCATCCCAGTAAAGACAACCCACACCACTCAGAAGCTGGCCAAACTTTATCTCTCCCGTATAGTTTGTCTGCATGGAATTCCAAAGACTATAATATCCGACAGAGGCACTCAATTCATCTCTAGATTTTGGGATCATTTACAACAAGCTCTGGGAACTCAACTAGTATTCAGTACATCATACCACCCCCAGACTGGAGGACAAACTGAACGTGTGAACCAAATTCTAGAGGACATGCTAAGAGCATGTGTTCTCACCTACGGAACCAGTTGGGGAGAAAGCTTGCCGTATGCCGAGTTCGCATACAACAACAGTTACCAAGCCAGTCTACAAATGGCACCTTTTGAAGCCTTGTACGGGTGAAGATGCCATACCCCATTAAATTGGTCAGAAACAGGAGACAGTCGTATCTTCGGCCCCGACATGCTCAAGGAAGCTAAGGAGAAAGTTAGACTAATCAGGGGTCGACTCAAGATAGCCCAGAGCCGACAAAAGAGTTATTACGATAAAAAACATCGTGAAGTTAGCTTTGAACCTGGTGAATACGTGTATCTACGAGTATCTCCTATGAGAGGCCTGCAACGATTCAAACTTAAAGGAAAGCTAGCACCATGGTTTATTGGACCCTTCTGTGTGATTGCACGAAGAGGCACAGTGGCCTACCTACTAGACCTACCCGAAGAACTCTCAGACATCCACGACGTGTTCCACGTCTTACGGTTGAGGAAATGTGTAAGTAACCCAGAGAAGCATGTATCTCATGAGAGCATTGACGTACAACCAGACCTCACCTACACGGAACGTCCAATACAAATATTGGAGGAGTCCGAAAGGAGGGCCCGTCAGAAAACAATTAAGTTTTTGAATGTTCAGTGGAGCAATCTCACCGAGGATGAAGCAACATGGGAAAGAGAGGATTTTCTTCGGACAGAGTACCCACACCTATTTGAGGATCAGCTAAAATCTCGGGGACGAGATTTTTCCTAAGGGGGTAGGTGTTGTAACACTCCAAAAATTTTGATTTGGTTTTTATCAAATTCTTTAATTAATTGGAAGGAGGTTATTTAAATTTTTTTCTAAAAGACTCTCCTTCTCAAAAAAATTCTTTTATGACAAGTATTTTTATGGGTTCTTCCCAACCTTGATTGTTGGTCTTGAAGATTTTTCATCTTGGGTTGGCTCAACACAAATACTTTTGAGTGGACCTTTCATATCATTTTACTAAAAAGAATTCCTATAATTTTTGGATTTTATCCTTCCCTATTCAAAAGTACTCTCTTGCCATGGCCTATGTAGAAAACTTTCTTCCAAAACCCACCTCCCTACTTTGGGTCAAGTCAAGCATCAAGTCCAGCAAGGTTCAACTTCTCCTGGATTTTATTTCTATTTGTTTTAACCTCAAAATCTTTTTTTGCCATTTATTTGGACCTTAGTGATTTACAAAGGAACTACTAGATTTCCTTTGAGTTTTGGTTCCAAATAAATTCCCCTGGCTAGTCCTTAGTGCCCTCAACCTGGATCCATCAAGATCTGCTAGTCCACAGTTCAAATTTTTCAAAATTTGCTTGCTGCAAGTTTGGACCAGATTTGCCATTTTTGGTGAATTTCATTCTTTTTCTTTTCCAAAAATTCTGAGATAATTCAGACAGTCTCCAGATGCATCAAGAGATCACCGCACCAAGTTTTAGCTCAAGAAATTTTTTCCACATGCTCAAATCATTTCATCGAACAGGTGGCCGGCACTGTTCCTGTCAAGTTTCAGAAATTCAGTGTTTCAGTTTCAGGGTCAGTGTCGTTTTCTTCAGAACCTTGGCGTCAATCTCGCCAGTGCTCGCCCTGGCCTCTTGCTCCCTGTTCCACCTCCTTATCCAGTGCGTCGCATGGTTGTTTGGCCTGTCGCGAGCGTCAGTGGCGACGTGTCACGTCAACTCCGGCGCCTCCCGCGGTGGCAGAACCGCCCGTGGCGGCCAGCGAGGCCAGCCTGCCAAGACGGCGCTGCCCAAAGACGCCCACACCACCAGGAGCCTCCGTGTGGCCGTCCTCTTCTCTTTGCGCACTGCAGAACTGTCACCGTGGCCTGAGAGGCGCAGAGCAAACTCTCTGCCACCGACAAGCCTGTGAGCTCCGTTCCGTCGAAGCCACGGGAGCAGGCCAAATCCGATCAAGATTAGCTGTTGAATGGAGCCAGTGGACCAATCCGCAGGTGCCCAGTCACCTAAGCCGTCAGCTCGACCACCACCTCGCCATAATTACTCGCTGGAGAAATCCCGTTCTCGGCAACCTCCTTGGGCCGGCTATAAATAGAGGACCTGAGCTCGCCTTCGATCTAGCACCACTCCTCCACCTCACCAGAGCCGCGCCCAGCTGCTAGAAGGACCTCGAGGAGGCCTTCTTCCCCAACTCCTTCCGCCACGACCCGCTCTAGTAGCCATCTTGATTCACTTGATTCCTTGCATAGCTCTAGCTCAAACTTGGGGAGGAACCTCCTATTGCACCCACTCCCCTAACCCGCGCTCTGATTTGGCGTTTGCAGCTCTCTTCGGAGGGATCCATCCTCGACCGAACCGCCTTCCGCCGGAGTGGAAGCCGCCGTCGGCGTGGTGCTCGCCGACGACCAAGTCCACCACCCAATGACGCGGAATTGTCCCGTGAGTGCAACCATACCCTTGCCCTCCTCTGGATCGTGGTCGATCGTCGCCGACGATCATAGTTTGCTTCGGTCGACAGTGAGATTTTAAACCTGACATGCGGGACCCCCTCGTCATCCTCTCCTCTTTTATTCGAAACGTTTTCTTAAAGCGCCTTCGGGCAAAGTACGTTTTCCCTTTGGGTCGGCGTATTTCTAACAAAAACGTTTTCTGTTTTTTTTTTCAAACTAGCACCTGGAAAGTTTCTGTTTCATCATAGATTAGCCCCTGGACTAAAACCTTTATAACTTTTAAACAAAAGATGATTTTGAGCTGATTCTTTTTCTGTCACCTTTATTTTTCTATCTAGTTTTTTATCATATTTATTTGAAAAATATTTGGAACAATTTTTATGTGCGCACGGTATTTACGTTAGTATCCGATTTCTTTTATAACGTAGATATCGAAGGAAGTGACAGAGCCGCAAACTTCGCCGAGCTAGACTCCGACTACTCCGAACCAGGCAAGCATGTTTGAACCTTTGATATGATAAGTGTTTTTCATGATTGCTTGAGTGGTTTTCTCATGACATGTTTATATAAGCATTTGTGAATGTTATATTTCATGCAAAGCAAGCTGCAAGTGAGCTTCGAAATTTGATGTGTTCATATGATGGTGAGATAACCTGATCATGTGGTGGCATGATAGGTTGCAAGCTGGTATTGTTGAAGCATGCCAGTTTTATGTCAACCGTTTAACTCCTGTATTAACGTGGACCAAGTCTTGTTCCCGTTCGTCCCCTTCTCGTGCCGCCACATGTCTTCTGCAAAGAATGCGGTTTAGTCAGCTGCAAACCTCTTTCCTTGTACACACCAAATAGAGGGGACGTGATGAGGGTTCCATGGCCCTGGATTAAAGCCCGTCATCCGGTCAGTGGGCATGGGTGTTTCGGTTGGGACCAAGAGGGGGGCACCCCTTAGAGCGTGCGATATAAATTTGATCCCATGCTATTCGAGGTTGTAGCCTCCCCGAGTTAGAGTTTTTCTTGAACGTTGCCTAGGGTGATTCCTAGCAGCGGAATGTGGAACGGGTGTGTACTGGTTAGATGTGTTTCTCCTAAAATACCGTAAACGGAACTAGTCCTTTGTGACTACTGAAATCCGTTGGCTGTGGTTAAAGAGTAGAAACTCTGCAGAGTCAAAACCATTCGAGTAACCATGTCCATGGTCAAGGACTTTGATCAACATATTAGTGTCAATCTCAGTGTTAGTCTCAATGACAGTCTCCGGAGAATAAGCATGAAATTGAGAGTGGTAAACCCGGCTGAATGTTATTCCTGTGGATGGACTAACCAATTTATTATCATGTACCGAGTATTCCGTGGAATGATGTTACCTTCATGAGCTACTTGAATTCGAATGATGAGATATAAGCCCTTTATGTGATGTTGCTCAGACGTCCGACTGTGGCATTCTTGTTATTTACTTTTGATATAAGCCCTTTATGTGATGTCGCTCAGACGTCCGACTGTGGCGTTCTTGTTATCTACTTTTGATATAAGCCCTTTATGTGGTGTCGCTCAGATGTCCGACTGTGGCCTTCTAGTTATTTACTTTTGATATAAGCCCTTTATGTGATGTCGCTCAGACGTCCGACTGTGGCATCCTTGTTATTTAGTTTCGTTATAAGGCCTTTTCGAGATGTCGCTTAGACGCCTGACTGTGGCACGTACTGTCATTTACGTTTCAATATAAGCCATTTTGGTGGTGTCGCCCTGACGCCCGACTGCGGCATGTTAATTTATTTTTACCTTTCGAGGCATCGCCTGCATAACCGATCGGTCTTCGCTATTTTATTGGGATTTCGGAGGACTACCACCGACTTCCTTTTTATTTAACATGTAGTGCAAATTTATTATCCGAAGCGCATTACTAGTCTGCTCATGTGCATCATGTTTGCATTTGTTATATCTTATGTCCAAACTGTCTTGCGAGTACATTCAAAGTACTCACCTGGCTTGTTAATTTGGCCAGATGTCGACGAAGGCGATCTTATGGATGAAGAGTACGATAGCGAGTCCGACGCCTAGAGGAGTCCTAGTCAGTCCCGTGCGATCCTGGAGTTGGTCACTTGTATTATATACGCTTCCGCTACCCTAAAAAAAATCATCGAGCCTCACTCCAGCGCTTGATGAGCTGTAAGATTTTGGAGTCATGTCACCCACTTCACTGTGACATATCCACCACCACTTTTATTACGAGTCAGTAGTTATGCCACCATACTCTTTGTGTCATATCCGCCTTTATGTATAATATCGGCCTGCTTGTAATAAATTGTTGAGCAGCCTCAGCTCAACCTTGTATAATATTTAGTACTTCTGAATTTTTGTATCAAGGATTTGCCTACCAGTAAGGAGGATTTTTCTATACTGGTCTGATAAAATGGTCGATTTTTCAATAAATATTTTATTGGAAAACCGGTCCTGACATCATCACCTTCTAAACCTGAGAGCACTTCTGTCATGACTTATGCATTGTGTGTAGCTAATGTAAGGTGCATCATGACTGGATCTTTTCTACCATGAATTACAATGTTTAGTCGCTGCTTGAACTTTGTAGGTGCTCTGCATTTATGTTTTGCGGTCTCAAAAAGGGCTAGCGAGATACCACTATTGTCATATTATATCATGGTTGTTTTGATAATGTGTTGCCATTTGAGATATCTTATTATTGCTCGCTAGCTGATTATGTCATTTATATGAGTCAATACAATCTTTAAGAGTTATTGTCGACATGGTTAGTTATAATGTTGGCTGAAAACCTGGGTGTTGTTTAAGCTAATTTATGCAAACAAGAGCAAAAGAGTTCGTAAAAGTTTTTCTTTTTCACTTTCAGTTTATCAACTGAATTGCTTGAGGACAAGCAAAGGTTTAAGCTCCGACTGGGTGGCGGTCGGAGGAGGGTGTGGGGCTTCGCAGGTTTTCGCTGCCTCGGTGTACGAATGGGTGGGCGGATGGGAGGGAGAAATCATGGTTTAGGGACGCGCTTGTCCGAAATGTGGGATAAGTTACTGATACATCTCCAACGTATCTACTTTTCCTAACACTTTTCCTCTTGTTTTGGACTCTAATTTGCATGATTTGAATGAAGCTAACCCCGGACTGACGCTGTTTTCAGCAGAACTACCATGGTATTGTTTTTGTGCAGAAATAAAAGTTATTGGAATGGAACGAAACTTTGCGAGGAACTTTTATACAATAAACAAGAATTTATGGAGCCAAGACCCACCAGAGGGGGCACCTGGTGGGCAAAACCCACCAGGGCGCCCCCCTCCTAGCGCGCCCAGGTGGATTATCCCCATCTGGTGGCCCCGCAGACCCTGAAACTGACGCTATAAAAATCTTATTTTTCAAGAAAAAAATCAGGGAGAAAGAATTATTGCGATCCACGAGACGGAGCCTCCGTCACCTCCTGTTCTTCATAGGGAGGCCAGATCTGGAGTCCGTTTGGGGCTCCGGAGAGGGGGGGGTCTTCGTTCTTCATCATCACCAACCGTTCTCCCTCGCCAATTCCATGATGCTCCCCACCGGGAGTGAGTAAGTCCTTCGTAGGCTCGCTGGTCGGTGAGGAGTTGGATGAGATTCATCATGTAATCGAGTTAGTTTTGTTAGTGCCTAATCCCTAGTATCCACTGTGTTCTAAGATTGATGTTGCTATGACTTTGCCATGCTTAATGCTTGTCACTTTGGGCCCGGGTGCCATGAACTCAGATCTGAACCGTTTATGTTATCACCATTATATCCATGTTCTAGGTCCGATCTTGCAAGTTATAGTCACCTACTACGTGTTATGATCCGGCAACCTCGGAGTGACAATAGTCGGGACCACTCCCGGTGATGACCGTAGTTTGAGGAGTTCACGTATTCACTAAGTTTTAATGCTTTGTTCCGATTCTCTATTAAAAGGAGGCCTTAATATCCCTTAGTTTCCAATAAGGACCCTGCTGCCATGGGAGGGTAGGAAAAAATATGTCATGCAAGTTCTTTCAATAAGCACGTATGACTATTTACGGAATACATGCCTACATTATATTGACGAACTAGAGCTAGTGTCGTATCGGTTTAGGTTATAACTGCCTCATGATGAATATCATCCAACAAATCACCAATCCAATGCCTATGAATTTATCTTATATTGTTCTTGCTAAGTTACTACTGCTAGCGTCACTATTGCACTTTCTACAAAACTACTGCTATCACTGTACCGTTACTGTTACTGTGTCACTATTATCAAAACTATCATACTATTTTTCCACTGGTCACGTTGTTGTAGATAATTAAACTCCAGGTGTGGTTGAATTGACAACTCAGCTGCTAATACCTTCAAATATTCTTTGGCTCCCCTTGTGTTGAATCTATAAATTTGGGTAGAATACTCTACCCTCGAAAACTGTTGCGATCCCCTATACTTGTGGGTTATCAGTTATGAAAGTACCCCCACCAATTTGAGCTAGGTGGTTCTTTCGGTTCAGGGGTATCATGGGCATTTCGCGTGTCGGGATTTCACAGGAGCTGGGAGTTTTCGCGTGCGTTGTAATTTTGGGATAGCAAGGCGCGAGTTGAGATGGAGGGAGTTTTTAGAGCACAATGAGACAAGTATATATCTTAAATATTTCAGGGTAACAAGGCGCGGGTTGAAGAGACGAGACTTTTGCAGCACGATAGACAAAGATGCTAGCTTGAAATTTCGGCATAACAAGGCGCGGCTTCAAATTTCGGGAGGACAAGCTTAATGTGTACAAAAAAAGACAATTCACACCTCGTCACTAGAGAGAGCCATGTCCTGGTTTACTATATTACTGGAAATGCATTCAAATACAACAAAAAAATAAAAAAATCGGGACAACAAACATAACGTGTACAGTACCAAATCAATTTGCACTTCCCTCAACAATAAAAAACAATTTGTGTTGTCTAGCATATGGACTAAATTTGAGTAGATTTTCCCTGTTTGAATGGGATTGTACTCGGGTTAGTTATACAACCATCTAAATATTATCTTCACAACACATCACATGAATATCAGACACTACAAAAAAGACATATCCGTGATATTTTGGGCCGAATAATTTTTTTCTGTCATGCTTATGACACTTCTATGACGATAATTGTGACAAAACCCGGTATCATCATAGATGTGGTGGGCTCCTACTTCTATGACAAAAAATCATGACAAAAAATGGGCTTTTCGTCCTGGGAGGGCCGGAGACGCAGCTGCATGACATTCTTTGCGCCGTCCATGATGGAAAAAACCGTGGTACAAGTGAGGGTGAGGAAAATATCGGGGGGGGGGGGGGGTTCCGGGTTACGGTGGGTGGTCGGGGGCCGAGCGATGCGCGTTTCTCTCGTACACGTACGCGCATGGGTGTGAGGCGTTGGGCTCTAACTAAACTCGAGTGAGGCGTTCGCCTACTGAACCCGAGCGATTGCACTACAGGCTACGCGTTATTGAACCCGAGCGGTCGATCGATCTAGCTGTTAACTGAACCCGATCGAGTGATTCCTTCACTACTGCTGCTTACTGAAGCCGATCGAACCTACTACCTCTTGATGAATAATGAGTGCTGTTGGGGGGTTGGATGAACAGTTCCCGGTGGGGGTTGGATGAACATGACCCCGTGGTAGTAGAGGCCATTGCCGCTGGATGAATAGGACGCTGATCGATCGAGCCGGTTGGGGGTGGATGAACAGGACCCCGTGGAGGGCTAGTTGAACAGTAGCCGGTGGAGGGCTGGATGAACAGTAGCCCATGGAGGGGTGGTTGAATAGGACCCCGTGGAGAGGGCTGGTTGAACAGTAGCCGGTGGAGGAGCGGTGGAGGCTGGATGAACAGGAGCCTATGGATGAACATTCACAGTGGAGGCTGGCGGAGGTCGACGGTGGATGAACAGTAGCCCGTGGAGGCTCGAGGAGGTCGACGGTGGAGATGAACAGTAGCCCGTGGAGTCCCATTTTGCGGTACGCCACACCCCTCCTGATGAACAAGACCCCCGTTTCGACCGTAACGCTCTAACACAAGTCTGTTTCCTCCGTTTTGCGGTACGCCACACCCCTCCCGATTAACAGGACCTCGTTTTGACCATAGGAGGTAGAAGAGAAGCCCGTTTCCTCTGTTTTGCGGTACGCCACACCCCTCCCAGTGAACATGATCCCATTTCGACCGTAGGCGGTTGAACACAAGGCTATTTCCTCTGTTCTGCGGTACGTCAGACCTTGTTTCAATCGGCTGTTCTGTCCAAGCCGGTTGGCTCCCGATGAACACGACGCATTCTGTTACCTCCTGATGAACGCGATGATGCAGTTTCTCCGTTCCAACCCAGCCGGTTGGCTGCCAATGAACAGGACGCCCTGCCTCTCCCTATACACGAGCCCTAGCCGTACGTATGCGCGAGTAGGAATTCGAGACCCCGCCCGCACCCTGGTTGTACGAACGTGTACATGCTACATGCGCGCATCTACTACTACACGTGCCCTTCCTTACTCGGCCACGGTTCATCTCTGCAGCCTGCAGACCGATCGACCAGTATGTACGTACACGTTCACGACCAGAATGACAACGCTACGTACGCTTCGACCAGGTGGGTCCCGGCTGCCAGGGAGGACAAGGAGGCACTTCCTTGCGTGCGAAGATGTAGCTGGTGGGTCCCAGCAGTCAGGGCGAGGATTCATATTTTTTCACGCCTAATATGGAGGCACTTCCTTGCGTGCGAAGATGTAGTTGGTAGGTCCATGCTATCAGCGGGATTTTTTTTCCATAAAATACAGAGTCCCTTCCGGTGGGTCCCAGCTATCAGGTGGAGGAATAATTATTTTACATGTAATAAGGTTGCACTTCCTTTCTGCGGCCGTGGACCCAGCTATCAGCCTCTCCACGTTCAGTCCTTTTTCGATGGAAGTCGTTCCTTGACCAAGTTGACCACGCCTCACCAAGAGCACCAAGGCGGTGGACGACGGCGAGGCCTGGAAGGGGATGACATGGAGCCAAGGAAGACGTGGCAGTGGATGCCCACGCGTAGAGGAGTACGAGGGTTGACTGGTTCGGCTGGGGTGTGAGGCTGCCGTTGGCGCAGAATAATACGTGTTGTGGGTGAGTAGACAGTAAAGGGATGGCCTAGCCAGCGGTGGGAGTAGGGTGGGGTGGTGAGGCCTGCGCGGCAGCACAGCCGGCCACTGGAGGCAGGAGCAGGCGGTCTCACCGGCGCTGGTTTGGGCGGCTGGTGCAAGAAGAGCAGCGATTGAAGAAACAGCAGGATCGTTCGATTCAAATCCAACGGTCACTACTGCTAGAATCGTTTGTTGACTAAGTTGACAAGGCCCTGCGTACGCGTCAACTTAGTATGCCCACAGGTCAGCCTTCGTATCGGTGCGCCCTAGATGTCAGTGGGAGTAATCATTTTTTTTCATGTAATAAGGAGGGAGTTGATTGCGTGCGGCCATGCCAGCAGAGGGAGTAGGGTGGGCCGGTGAAGCCTATGCGGCATCACAGCGGGCCACAAGAGGAGGGCGCAGGCAGTCCCGCCTACGCTGGTTTAGGCGGCTAGAGCAGGAAGATCAGAGATTGAAGAAGCACTTCAGCCGTTGGATGGACATCCAACAGTCACTACTGCTAGAATCGTGTATTGACTGACAAAGCCTTGCGTAAACAAGTCAACCTCGAAATCTGTGGCGTGTACAACCCATTTGCTATTATTTTTATAATTTTTACTCATTTGCTAATTCATGTGGAATTTATTGCAGCCCATTTTCCATTTTTAGAATTGCTGCCCATTTTCTGGTCAGTGCCAGGGTTAAAAAATTGAACTAAAAATATGCGAAATTTTAAAAATTCACATATTTTTTCTGGGCAACAAAATATTCTTAATCCAAAAATTAGTAGCCATACTAAAACAAATTTAAAAATAAATTAGTACTATGTCATGTTAAAATCCAACGAAATATAAAATATCAGTGAAGAACAAAAACAAAAAAAAGAAACTAATTGCCCATTTGCTATAATTTTTTTGGAATTTGCAACCCCTTTGATATTACTTTTAAGATATACTGACCATACTCTTTGGCCAGGCTGGAATGCATCCCTCCTCGTCTTGAAAGATTTGCAGCCCAATAAGTCGGAGAAAACAAATAGGCCTAGCTTGGGTATTCTTCAAAAAGAAATAGTGGGCTACCTATTTTCCCAAAGAAAAAATTCTGGGCTGGTCATGTTCTTAGACGGGCCACAAAGACCACACAACGCAGTTTATAGCCTGCTCCTCCGAACAAATCCTCAAAAAAGTTGTGCAATTCGGTTGTTAATTGACTATACATTGACATTGATGTGGGTCCCAGATATCAGCAGGGTGGATTAGAGTAAAAAATGAGGGGTGCATCTGAGTTGTTAAAGAGGTGCTTGCTTGTGTTCGGGAGTGGACCTGGTGGGTCCGTACTGTCATACTCACAACTACAGTCCTCTCCCGATTCACTA
This sequence comes from Aegilops longissima, assembly GCA_021605205.1. Taxonomy (NCBI): domain Eukaryota; kingdom Viridiplantae; phylum Streptophyta; class Magnoliopsida; order Poales; family Poaceae; genus Aegilops; species Aegilops longissima. The sequence goes on from CM038680.1 coordinate 385,392,818, forward strand.
TGTTGACAGGGCCGGACGGCGGCGCCACGGCGAGCGCACCAAGGCAGAGGATAAAGTGTTGTTACCAATGTGTTGGGCTGCGTTGGATATTCTTAAGAAAAATAAAAATGGACCGGAACTATTTACGACGTTGACTACCAATTTGCATGGGCCCTCTCGCTATGTGTGTGTGTGATCTCTAAGGTTGTGAACCCCTTGCATGGGGCAGCCTCGGGGGTTTATATAGGCCTACCCCCAGGGGTACAATGGTAATCCGACTGGGTGTAGGACCTGTCCGTCAGTGTCTCTGGGTGCCAGCTTCTCCGTCGGCTGTTGGGGCCCGCCGCTTGGTGGGTCTCGCCGGTTGCCGGGGACTCGGTCGACAGGTAGGGCCCACCGCCTGCAGGCCATGCAGACCGCTTTATACTTTTGCCTTGCTCTGATGACGGAGGCTTTGTCGGGGGGAGCGTGGCTATAGTCCCGCCGCTTGGCGGGTGCTCACTGTAGCCACACGCCGTCTCATCTGATTAATGGCGCTCAGACTCCGATGGGAAGGGGGCCGCCTGCTAGGAGGAGGCCCGCCCCCATTGCCGGCTGCTGGGGACTCACCGCCTTCTGGGGCTCACGGACAGGTAGGGCCCACCGTCTATGGGCCGTACCGACCGGCCGTCGTGGGGGCGTGGCGCTGCTTGGGAACAGTGCTGCGCCGGGTGAGGGGTATCCGGTTGGTACACCGCACTGTGGCCACGCTCCGCCTTGGATTCAAGGGTGGCAGGTCGCACTGTAGCCATGCCCTGTCTTATCGTGGTTATGTGGGTGCAAACTTTGAGGGGACGAGGGGCCGCCTGCTGGGAGCCGCCCCCCTCGTGGTCGCCTTCTGGCATCTTGCCGCCTTCTAGCAGCCGGCCTCCTGGACCAACTGGCCCAAGAAGTCAGCCGTTTGTCTGGGAGGTGTGAGGGGTGCAGCTAGCCCCGATGTCTTGAAATACTATAGGGAGCCGATGAGGCTACCCGTGGTCATTTACTCCGACAGTAGTCTCTGAAGCTGGTGGGGTGCCACGGCTGAAATCAAGGAGCCTCAACAGCTTCCTACTCTGAGTGTCTTGGTGATCTTGTTTCGTCCGTGTTCTGGAGGCGCCGACTGCAAGGAGCCGGCCGAGGCCGGGCCGGCCGCCTTGGTGAATACGAATCGCCGCGGTGGAGTCCGGGTGCGAGCCAGCCAGATGACAGGCTTGCCGCCCGTTACTCGCTCGCCACGCAACGCTAGCAGACCAGGCTGGCCTGCCAGCCCACGCGTGCGACAGGACGTCGCTGCAGGCCCGGGCCCATCACTACATGGCCTCGGCACACGCACGGATCCGTTGCGTCTGAGGCGGGCGGTTGCGCTTCACAGGCGTGTTGAGTACACACCATTACGGCGCGGAAAATGCGGGGTCGTCGGGGAGTGGGTGCAGTTAATCCCACGCCCCCACGTCTCGCCCCCTCGGCTCCGTCGCTGGGGGGGTATAAGTAGTGGGAGGAGGCGGCGGCATAACGCACGCGCACCCTCGTCGCCGCTTGCCTTCTTCTTCCTCTGCTCCCTTTACTCTCTCGCCGTCACCGTGCTGCCCCTCGCCGCCGGATCTCCTCCGCACACGCTGCGGTTTCGTCCGCTTGTCACAGCGCTGCGCCACCATCGAGCATCCGCGTCCATGGCGCGCGGCGGGTGCTTCGGAGATTGGGATGGCTCCAATGTTCACGAGGACCACCTCGTGTTTCTTCGGCAGACGAGTCGGCTGCCTCGCGCAGCGTACGTGAAGGTATGCCTCCCTCCTGAAACGGAGATCTTGCCGGCGCCGGAGGCCGGCGAGTATGTCGTTTTCCGCTCGCACTTCCTCCGCGGCTTCGGCCTTCCGGCAAGTGGTTTTCTTCGATCTTTCCTCGACTTCTTTGGCCTGCAGCCGCACCACCTCACCCCAACACCGTGGTGCTACTTACCGCCTTCATCACCCTCTGCGAGGGGTACCTTGGCGTCCTGCCGACACTTGAGTTGTGGGGAAAACTTTTCTACCTCAACCTCGGCACGACCGCCAAGGACAAGGCGGCTCAGTGCGGGGCCTGCATCGCGGTGCGGCGCTCTGGCTTCGAGATCCACTTCCCGGCCCTTGCGTTGCTGCAGTCGGCCAAAATGTGGCAGAAATCATACTTCTACGTCCAGAACGCGCACCCGATGCTGGACTTCATCAACCTGCCGGCTTACGCAGCCGGCCCGCCTTCAGAGCCACGCAGGAACTGGAAGTTCAGGCCGAAGCATCTGCCGCCCACTACCTCCGCCGCTCTCACCTTACTCCAGGAGATGACGGAGTCGGAGGGCCTCAGGGCCTCGGACCTGCTAGGCGGCTTCGTGGAGCGCTGGGTGCTGCCCCTTCAAGCCCGGCCCCACATCATCAGCTACATGAGCGGGCACCTGGACCCGTGCCGGATGTGCACCAAGGTGCTGCCGGATGTGGAGGTGGTCCGACTGGTGAACTTCTTCTCCGATTTCAAGCTGTCAGAGACGGAATGGCAGTTCGGCAAGGAGCAGTACAGCCGGGCAAATCCGCCGCCTGCGGTAAGTCTTCTGTGTTTCTTTTCCCTTTGTCAATTCATATTTCTTCTTGTCGTCTGACCATACGGCCGCGTTGCAGCGCTTCCCAGGCCAGACGGCAGACGGTGCACCGACAACCGGCTATCAGTACATGGCGGACCACGCCAAAAGTGACGCGGACGACACCGAGCTGGGGGCGGCCGCCGTGGAGGAGGACACCGCCGCATGCGATGGCGGTGAGGTAGCAAGCGGCTCCTCAGGAGGCGGCCTCGAAGGGTGGCCGGACGACGACGAGCCGCACTGCGCCCATGGCGCCAACAGGACGGGTGCCGGCTCCTCGGCCGTGCCGACTGTAGCAGGCGGCGCGCCGAAGCGTCGGGCTGATGCCGGGCTGTTTGACAGTCGGCCCAAGAAGCTCAAGACCTCGGCCATCATGACCAAGCGACAAGAGGCCGCCGCTAAAGCAACCCTCCTCCAGAAGGCCCCGAAGCGGCTCCCGCCGGTGTCCGCGTAAGTGCCTTGATTTTTCTTGCATTTGTTTTGCCTTTGCTTTCTTCTTTCTCGCAGTCTTCTTATTTTATTCTATATTTGGTGCATAGCGCCCCACTTTCCTTGTCGCGAGCCTCGTCCGGCTCAGTGATCGGGGCGGCAGACGGCTCTGCGGGCCCCCGCTGCGTGGATCCACTCGCTGCCCTCCAGGACGCGGTGGAGAAGAACGCACGGGAGACAGAAGAGGAGCGGGATGCCGCGGCCCGGGAGAAGGCGGAGGCCGATGTGGCGGCCAAGGCTCAAGCCGACGCGACGGCCAAGGAGCAGGCGGACGTGGCCGAAAACACTAAAAAAAATACACTTCCGTGATGATACGTGTTTGTCACAGTAGGTCGTGTTTTTTGTCATGCATGTACATCCATGACGATTTTACAATGTAATCCGAGATAGTCATACATCGCGTCAGAGAAGTGTTCCATGACATTACCAAAATTATCATCACGGAAGTGTCCACTTCCATGACGATAAATCGTGCGTCACAGAAGTGCTTTCGTCAAGGGTGACCGACACGTGGCATCCACCGTAACGGAATGCCGTTAAGCTATCGGGTCGGGTTTTGGATCTGATAACCCGTTAACAACCCCGACCAATGGGGATTTTCCACGTGTAAAATAATCATTGGCTAGAGGAAACACGTGTCGGCTCATCGTTGGGACAGATGTCATCCACTCATTGGACGGAAGGCACCTATGATACGTCTACACATGGCATGGCCCAACAGAGGCCCATTCCTGTGAAAAGGCCGGCCCGTTTTACTTGGTCAAAAGGTGGCAGGCCGGCCCATGGAAAGCCTGTTAACGGCCTGTTCGCATATAGCCCATTTACAGCCCGCTAACCCAAGGCCCGTTACGCCCTATCCGAGTTAGGCCCAGTTTTTCATCTGGGCCATCCAATATGATTCGAGCCCGTTTTCACTTCTGGCGCATGTATGGCCCATGACGTCTTTCGGCCCATATGAGGCCCTATGTAACTCTTGGCCTATTAACGTCCCGTGGTGAAACTGGCCCGTAATGAACAGTGTATCACTTTACACCCATTAACGGCCCGTGGTGAAACTGGCCCGCAATGAACAGTGTATCACTTTATACCCATTAAAGGCCCGTTATTCCATTGGGCCGTTTCCAGCCCATGTTATCTTTCGGCCTTCTCAGAGCCCATTTATTCTTGGGCTCATTTCAAAGATTCGTTCATCGACGGCCCGCATCGTCACTTTACGCTTAGGGCCAAATTCAGCTCGTGGTTTGATCGGCCCATTTGTGGTCCGTTAATACGTTGTGCCGTTTTCATAGCGTCATCAAATATGGCCTTTTAACGATGGCCCGTTATGGTCATCCCATGAACGGACGATTCCAACTCTATCCCGTTTATGGCCATAATGCGGTCTGTTTGGCCCATGTTTGGCCAATCGATGATACGGCCCGTATAAGGCCCATTGATGATACGGCCCGCAGAAGGCCCATTGTTCTACGACCCGTAGAACGCCCATTGTTTCTATGGCCCGTAGAAGGCCCACTGTTTCTACTGCCAGTAGGAGGCCCAGTGTCACTACAGTAAATATTAGCCAATGGTTATTGTGGCCTAGTTTTAAAAAATAGGTTATTACAGCCACTAGCTAACCGCGGAAAAAGAACTGCAATGACTACAAGCAAACAAATAAACAAGACAACAAGGAAATAAATAAGCAAGCAACTAACGCTAGGCTATCACGGCTATTACACATATTACATCCACTGGGCATCAAAGTTCACCACCAAAGGCAAATATAGGGAACAAAGCAACATATCATATACTTTGGTTGTCAAAGTTGGCGACCAGCGCAAATAAACGCCAAGCAGCAAAACCAATCCGAAGCTGAAACCACTTCAAGATCTCAAGAAACAATATCCTGGTACCCATAATCTTTGGCAAGATGCTTAGCAAGCTTATTAACTTTCTCTTGTTTGGCGCTTAAATCCTCCAGCCGCTTGTCATTGCACGAAAATATGCTTATGAATTCTGCAGGACTTCCTCGGTCCTTGACTTCTGTCAAAGACATCTCGATCGATGTCTTTCAACTTGAAGTTGAGACTCAAGAAGACGAACTGATTCAGGTAGCGAGTTCAAGAGCTTGTGCCAGTGAGAGTGGCCAAGAACTCAAACACTACATCAAGACATGACTTTTGGGTTCCCTCACCGTCGTCAAGATAGTTTTATCAGCTTTCTTGGAGACCAACAGGGATGTCTCACTATCTTGAACCTTATCTGCATTACTTCCTTTACCATTGGATAACGCGGTACTGTTTTCCAATATTTTGTACGCATTCTAAAAGTGAAACAAGCAGACACATCATGTTTACCATGTTGTATATGAAACTCATTTTGATAAATGAGTTCAGTAGTAAAGTGGACAGGATAACAACATGAAACAAACATATATCTATGTACCATGGTCACTTTATGGTCTATATCATTCTAGTTTTCGTTGCCAAATGAAGATAGAAACACAGTTCAAATAATATTTGTTCAAGACAAAGCAGAATAGACAGAGTATAAGTGTGGGTAACTATAGGGCAATAACAACACTTGTAATGTGCATGACATGAGAACATAACTGTTTATTCAATTGAAACTGAAATCAACATAGAGCAGGTTACAACAGCAAACCAGTTAAGAAACAGGTTTAAAACATACCTGTTGCGCCATTGGAGTTTCAATTCCATCCTTCAAATTTGAAAATAGTTGGTATGAGTAAATACAAGAATGCAAGAGCAAAGGAGTATGAACCATAGCTACGTAACCTGACACGAGAACAAATCTTCTTCTCCTTTAAGTGTTGAGTTGGGATTCGAGTGGTGGTCCTCGTGCTTTGGGCTTTGCAGTTCCTTACTAACCGCTTAAGTTTGGGTGCTCTGTGGTGGAGATGGTGCTGTGTCAAGCTGGGCTGGGTTACTATCTGCCGGGGTTGGGGTTAGAAGGGGTGTAGCTGGTTCTATGTCCAACTGGGTAGGGGTACAATCTGCCAGAGTCTGGGTTATGTGTGGTGGATCTGGTCCTTGGGCAAGTACAACCGTATTTCTATCTGCATCAACTGGAAGCACTATCTTTTCTGAAGACCGTGTTGTTACTCCCTTAGATACTGCCATCACGCTCTCCAATTCAAATGGCTGATAAACAAGAAAAGTAATTGAAAGTATAGACATTGTATGATAGACAGGTGCAATGGATAGTGGGGAATAAAAGAGGGAATGAAATAATTCATATTTATGTTGTCTAACCAAACATGATAGCATGACACAATTTCACATCTATGATGGCTAACTAAACAGGATATCATGACACAATTTCACATTATGATGGCTAACTAAAAAAAGATGGAAATACATAGTTCAAAATATGAGACTATGTAAACAAGATGACATGACATCACTATATAATGTGTTTATTAAATAGGTTGGCATGCCATAATTCACGTACATTCACGGATAGAATGCCATAATTCAAAATATGATGACTGAAAACTCTAAACAGGATGAGATGATATAACTATATGATGTCTTTATTAAATGGGTTGTCATGCCATAATTCAGAGTAGATGATGTGTATGTACTATGTCAACATGCTAGCATGATATAATTCAAATATATGATTTATATAGTAAGCAAGTAAGCAGATGGCAATCCATATACGATGTAAAAACTAAGCAATGCAAGACAACATGCATGACATGGGTAATATAACCCTGCCAAGCTTGAGCATAGACCTGAGGGGGGAAATAGGACTGGCCATCAGTCTCTGAATCCTCCTCTGAGGAGCTCTTTGTAACCAGCAAGATGTCTGCTTCAGTAGGTAGCATTGTCTGCTCTCAATACCTTGTTTTCACTCCAGATACTTCCATCACCGCTTCAAATGGCTGATGCACAGGAAGAGTAGTTGAATATACAAACGTTGTCGACAAATGGAACACGTAATACAAAAAAATGATAGCATGATATAATTCACATACATGATGATTGGCTAAACAGCATGGCATTGCATAATTCACATATATAATGCCTTTGCAACAAGATAGCATTGTATAATTCACATATATAATGTCTTGCAACAAGATGGCAATGCATAATTCACATATATGGTAATTAGACACTGAACAGGTGGCATTCACACAAAGCATGGCTAAACTAATCAAATGACATAGCAATGCGAGACACCATATGCACGATATGAGCAACATAACCCTGCCAAGTTAGAGCATACACCTCGGGGGGGGGGGGGGTAGGACTGGTCATCTGTCTCTGAATCCTCCTCTGAGGAGCTATCCGTAACCAGCGAGATATGCGCTTCGTCAGATAGCATAGTCTGCTCTGAAGACCTTGTTTTCACTCCAGAATTTTCCATCACCGTGTCAAATGGCCGATGCACACGAAGAACAGTTGAATGTACTAACATTGTTGACAAATGTAATATGTAATGTAAAAAAGGATGGCCTGATATAATTTACATATAAGATGACTAGCTAAGCAGGATGGTATTGCAAAATTCACATATATGATGCCTGGCTAAACAAGATGGCGTCGCATAATTCACATAAACGATGAATAAACTAAACAGATGACATTCGCAGAAAGGATATCTAAACTAAGCAGATGGCATATTTGATGTATAAAGTAAGCAATGCAAGACACCATATGCATGATATAACCAACATCAGCATGTCAAGTTAGAGCGAAGACCTCAGGTGGTAAATAGGAGTTGTCTTCTCCTTCTGAATCCCCCTCAGAACATATATCTTCCTCTAGATTACAATCTGAAATGCATGGAGGGGGGGCTGCCTTTGCACCTACCATGGAGCGACGTCTGCATGAAATTTTATTGCCACGCAAGGCTCGTCTCTTTTGCTCTACATGTTCAGTTCCATTGTTTACAATAACTGTCATGCATAGGAATAAAACATAGTGAGATTATGTAAGGAGTGCATGCAGAAACCGAGTGATGGTAGCAACTTGTGGATAGACCCAAAACCAATAATAGCAGTGAGATAATGGCTTCAGTTAAAAATACAGATAATGGCTTTTTACTGTTTGTTTCCCACCCAACATGAAACTCATAGTAGACACCGGAGATTAACCAGATAGTAGATAGATACTATTGATTGCAGCCCCGATATGTACCCCAAAACCATTTAAAAACTCAAGTTTAACCATTAGTTTGGAGCTGACTCAGAGTCTAATCGGTGAACATGACGAGAAAGTAGCATGTAATATTAAGCGATGCATAACGTAAGCAGACACGAAAGAGTGCGACCTCTCTTGCGGACCCGTGTAGTGCTCGAGGTCATCTGCTCGGTTGATGATGGTAGTGCAGTTTTCATGGCTGCCAGCGGCGGGGAAGAAGATCTGAGGCGGCGAAAGATAGTCTGGAGGCCGGATCCCTGCCGTGCTGGACCTTTCTGTCGTTGGAGCAGCTGAGCTGGGGTGGACGACGGCACAGCAGGAGCGGGACAAATCACGCAAGGTTTTCTTTGACAATTATTTGTAAGAGAAGTAATATTGTAAGGGCTCGTTTGAATTGGAGGATTCCAACAATGCAGGGATAGGAAATAGACAGGAATAGGATAGGAATGCACGCAAAAGCAGAGAATTAAAAACACAGGATTTACGCCAACTGGGTGTTTGATTCACAACAATTGGAAGATCACAGGATGCAAAGAAGCATGGTGAGATTAAGTCAGACCACAAGAAAATGTACGGTTATAATGCTATTATGCTACTATGTCTTAGTCTTGTGCTTCATGAATAGGAATTTGAAAAGGAGGACAAGTGAAAATTAAAATTCCTACGTTTTTTCTTTCAAGGAGACACTAAAGGAACAAATCCGTGTGCTCAGTGGACAATATATATATATATAACATGTAGAGTAAAAAAGAGATGCAACAAGTGTACAACCTCTTTGGCGAAGCCATGTCGATCTCAGCATGATTGGGTTGGCGGTGAGGATGCTCAATGACTTTCTTTGTCGGAGGAGGGAAGAAGATCTTAGGCGTCTGGAGATGGAGCCCGAGGTACTGCTCCGCTGTGATGGAGGGTTTCGTTGTTGGAGCAGCTCCGGCGAGTTGTACGACGCCGAGGCTGAAGCAGGACAAGAGAGACAACGAACAATGTTGACCTACGTGGAATTCTAATAGCATCTCCAATACATGACGTAAAATACATAACCACAAAGTGGTAGATGTAAAATACATTAGCCGCTCATCTCTGAACTTAACTGTCGGAACTGAACTTAACTGTCAAAACTGAATTTTGCTGTCGAAACTGAATTTTGCTGTCGAAATTGAACGCACTAGCAAGGTGAGGCTACACGTCGGTCGACTGACTTTTTCATCTCTGGTCAGTCGATTTGCAGCCGTTGGATACAAAATCAAGGGCCTGCAGTTCATCATCAACCTCCACCCCCCTGAGCCGCCAGCCACCACCGGCCAATCAGCAGCCCCCCGCCGCCCGCGGCCGGCGGTGCGCCGCCCCGCCCGCCCCAAAAACACTCTCCACCGCCGGTCCACCGCCGCCCCGGCCATCCCTCTAGGCCCCCCGTGCCGAGCTATTTCTCCGGTGATCCCCACGCCACCGCCCCGCCAACGCCCGCCACCACCGCGAACAACGCCCCATCCACGAACCCTAAGATAGATAGTGGGGTACCTCTCCGTGAGCCCCTCTCCCGCAAGCGGCTGGTTCTTCCTTCACCCCGCGAGCCCCCCACCCCCTGAAAATCGATGGCCCAAAAGTCGATTCAGCCGACTGAAGTGTAGCTAAATCGGAGCAGCATCGCAAGCAAGAGCAAGAGCGAGAGCAGCAGCGCGAGCAAGAGCAATAGCAAGAGAAGACTAGGCAGGGGACCGAGAACAAGAGCAGAGCAGCAGCGCGAGCAAGAGCTAATGCAGCAGCAGCTCCTACTGATGTGGACGTCGCCGCCGTGGGAGCGACGCCGTGGAGGAAGTGGCCGGCGACGCCGCCGTGGATGGAGCCGCGCTGTGTCAGCTCGGGACCGAGCGCCGGCAGCACCGTGAGATCGAATCAAGAAGAAAATGCGGCGATTAGTGTACAACCTCTTTGGTGGCGCCGATTAGGCCGCAGCTTCATCCGAGGAAACGGTGATGATCATGCTCTTCCGCTGGTGCAGGTGAAGACGGCGGTGTGGGAATGGAGGTGGCGCGAAAGACGAGGGGAACGTCGGGGCTGCTCCTTGGAGGTGGAGGATGGGGTGGCTGAACCGGCGGGACGATGAGATCGACGACGGATCCTCATCCGGTACGGTGGATGAGGGACGTCGAGGTGTTGCCGTGGACGACGTCGTCGGGGAAGAGGCTTCGGCTGGGTGGTGGACGGAGCAGGGTGTGGGGTTTCGTCGCGGGTTTTCGCGGCCTCGGTGTACGAATGGGTGGGCGGATGGGATGGCAGTGGGGAACCATGGCTTAGAGACGCGCTTGTGCGAAATGTGGTGTAAGTTACGTAAGTACCCCCACCGATTTGAGGTGGTTCTTTCGGTTCAGGGGTACCACGGGCATTTCACGTGTCGGGATTTCACAGGAGGTGGGAGTTTTCGCGCGTGTTGTAATTTCAGAATAGCAAGGCGCGGGTTGAGATGGAGGGAGTTGTTGGAGCACAACGAGACAAAGATATATCTTAAATATTTCAGGCTAACAAGGCGCGGGTTGAAATTTCCGGACAAGCCTAACGTGTACTGTACCAAATAATTGCGCACTACAAATGTCATTCAAAACTTTGAATTCATGTTATGTTCAATTAAAATATTTCGCTACGTGTATAATGCATGCAACCTACTACTCAAATGAACGTTTTAGTGCATTCCAAACGTATATACTACCGCTTCAATATGAACTAAATTTGAATTAGTTTCTCTATTTGAATAAGATCTACAGTAATGATTGTTGTGAAGTCAAAGCATTTGAATTCGTTTCTCTGTTTTAATAAGATCTACAATCATCATTATTGTCAAGTTAAACCATCGTTTGTGTATTATCTTCACAGCACACCACATGATAAGTCTCGAGTTACATATGAACTATGTGTACTATATGAACTCGAACTAGATTTTTTGAATCCACTTTATTTTGATTTCAAATCACATTACATTTCTAGCTCTAGCTAGATCTTCATAATCTAAACCATGTCTCATATGTATAATGTGTTTATCACATTATGTATGGTGCCCCGCCCCCTATCTCTACAAGTATTTAGATGTGAGTTACAAACACCACACATTACCACAAATTCAAATAAAATGTGAGAATGTTCGATATATAGTATTTTTTAGATTGTTCGATATTTAGTTGTAAGCTGCAAACGCCGCACATTATCACAAATTCAAATAAAATGTGAGCTTGTTTGATGTATAGTATGGATTAGATTGTTCGTCATTTAGCTGTAAGTTGCAAACGCCATGCATTATCACAATATGGTATAACATGCGCACAACACGTGTATCACCGCTATATTCATGCATGCAATGTTTAAAACACTATCATCTCCTATTGAAATATATGAATCCGCTTTCATATCAAATTATGATCTTTTTTAGTCTCTTACACCCACACAGTCCTCTAACCTTTGTAGCTACCACTACTTTCTCTCGTGCATGCACACGCCCTCCTCGCCCTCCCCCTCCCTCGGCATTCTATCCACCGGGCACATTCATTTTTTTCTTTAGGTCGTTCTCCCAGAGTCTCCACAACTCCTTTCCGACACACACCGATCGATTAACCTCTCCAGCGAGGCCTGCCTACAACATACACACACACCTTCAATCTCGTCCTTTATGTGTCCTTGCCTCGTGTCTCTCATACGGTCAGACACATGTGTAAACTCTCGCCCCTCTTTTCATCGATCTCACAACTGCACACTCCTCCCCCTATCTAGCTAGTAGTTGGGCCTCTCGCACCACCTCCTAGCTCCATTCTCTCTGTCTATCCGTCTCGCTGGGCCTTATTTGCCTCTAACAAATGGACGTACACCTACCGATCTCTCGCTATACATATAGCTAGCTAGGTCCTTATAACTCGTTTTTACCCACACGTCAATCGATCTACCTCATTAGTTGTGTCTCTCCCTTCCTCCGACAAACAACAATTGATCTACCGATCTAGTTAGATTTGCTTACCAAACACATGGTTCCCTTCATCATCCATGGATGCGTCCCACAGATCTATCACGCATGTGCACACACGTAAACACATCCCCACTCTTATTGATAACATTGCAGTTCCACCCTTAGTTTGTCTAGTAGGCCTCTCCCACCACACTACTAGGAAAAGGGCTACTAATGGCGCACCAGTTTTGCCTACTAATGGCGCATCACTGGTGCGCCATTAGTATCACGCCACTAGAATTTTTTTCTAATGGCGCACCACTGGTGCGCCATTAGTATCTGGTATACTAATGGCGCACTGTGCGAGACGCCATTAGTTTTGCCCACGGTGCGCCACTAGTAAATACGCTATACTAATGACGCACCACACCGTAATGCGCCATTAGTAACAATTTTTTTAATTTTTTTTCTTAATCTCAGGTCACTATTTCACCTATGAGATATCCAACACATATATATACAACAAGCATCCATATAACAATCATAGCCAACAAACAAGTTCCATCATATATACATACATAGCCAACACACAAGTTCCATCATATATACATACATAGCCAACACACAAGTTCCATCGTTACATATTACAAAAGTTGCACATTGTTCATCCAACACCGTTATCCATCAATTCACAAAAGTTTCACATTGATACAAAATGAAAACACAAATGGAAAAGAAGCACTCCATCCATGCAAGCTTCCGTGAATTAAATCAAATCTGCAAAATGATAAACAAGAAGTTAGAAGAAGAAAAGAAGAAGACTAGAAGAATACTAGAAGAAGAAGAACACTAGAAGAAGAATAAGAAGAATTTTGGAAAAGAAATAAGAAGAAGACTATAAGCTTATTATGTAAACTTGATCATTTTGTGCTAACATAAGTTATTTTGGAGCTAACCTATAGGAAACTAAGCATATAAGCTCTAAGTTAGTATATTAGAGCCAACTTAGGTAAAATGAAGCTAACCTATGTCATTTTGGAAAAGAAGAAGAATAAGAAAAAGACTATAAGCTTATTATGTAAACTTGATCATTTTGTGCTAACATAAGTTATTTTGGAGCTAACCTATAGGAAACTAAGCATATAAGCTCTAAGTTAGCATATTAGAGCCAACTTAGGTAAAATGAAGCTAACCTATAGGAAACTAAGCATATTAGAGATAACATAGGTAACTAAGTATATATATATATATATCATTTTGGAGATCTGACATACCTGACAAAGTTCAGTTCTCATGCATTGTTCTTCTCCTTCTCCTTCCTCAATCTGATGCGCCAAGAGCGGCGAGGCGGTGGAGGCGGTGGAGGCAGTGGGATGTAGTCTTCTACCTCAATTGGCGTGGTCATGTCGCCCAGCTGTGGGATCGCCGGCGCCACCACCGGTGCGTGGTCATTGTCAGGCACCACCACCATCGCGAGGCCACCTTCAGGCACGACCATCACTAGGTCATCCTCAGCCACCACCATCTCTTGCCCATGGTCAGCCACCACCATCTCTTGCCCATGGTCAGCCACCACCATCTCTTGCCCATGGTCAGCCACCACCATCTCTTGCCCTTGGTCGGCCACCACCAGCGCTAGGTCATCCTCAGCCTGATGCCCATCGTCATCCTGCAGCTCCTCATCCCCACTCTGCTCCTCTTCTCCCGCACTCCAGTCGGGATCATCCTTCTTGTTGTCTATGCTGCTGCCAGAATCGCTGCTGCTTTCGCTACAGCCAGAATCGCTGCTGCTTTCGCTACATCCATGGTCGCCATCTTGGTTTCGCTCACAGACCATGGTCGCTGCTGCTTTGGCTGTAGCCATTGTCGCTTCGCTGCTCCCATTACCTGTCCAAATGCAACAATGACTGTTAACAATCGATGTGAGACAAAGCCAAATGTAGAGGAATAAGAAGAGGCGAACGCATCGCATCATAATCTTCAACGTGGCGCATCGACACATAGTCGTGTTGAACACCTTCACCATGAGTATGGTGGCGTCGTCGTCAGAATCAAGAGAAGGAAGTACCCCACCGCAGGTCGTGAGGCACGGTAGAACTTCTCCCACCCACGAGACAAGTACATGTGGCCCTTCTTGATCACCAACTCCACATCCCACAGCCTGCGAAACCCGCTGCCGCCTGTCGCACCTTCACATTATTTGGCGGATCTTCACCCATCAAGCATGTTCTTAAAACTGTCGGGCAGCCTCTGCAGTTTGGGACAATGAGTGATGTAGGCAAAAAACAGATATCATAATGAGATGGGTGAAGCTAGGGAGATCTCTCATTTTATATACCTGCCATGGATGATAATGAAGTCCCAAGTATGATAGTGAAGAACTCGGAAGCATCCAACTCAGATGCGGTGTCGCAGAAGCGGCGGTGGCTGCTTCCGCCATCTCGATAATTAAGCAGCAGAAGAGACCAATTAGTACCCTTACAATCGAACAAGGCAAGGCAAGGTATTAAGACAGATGTGAACACATGAGACAAAATCTAGAGACGTGAACACATGAGAACTACTCGTCATCATCACCAATATTGTGACCAGTGTGATCTTCATCATCACTACCATATTGCATCATAGTTTCATCGTGGTCATCCTCCAATAATTCAAACTGATTGTATGATAAGATAGCGAGAGATACATTCCAAACTGTGAATGTGGTATGGCAATGGACTTGTAATCATATCGTTGTTCATAGCTAAAATAACACCTTGTATATAAGAAGAAATCATGATCGGCAGACATATAGATTTACCAGCAAACTTGTGTGCCTAACTATCTATATCTAGGAAATCAAAGTTATTTCAACTTTGATGTTTGGAATATACCTAGAGAAACATGATTTATTTATTTTACTTCACACTCACAACTAAACAGCTTGAGCAAAAAGGACTTGATAAAAGGTATCACTATGCATAATTATTTGTAGCTACAAACAATACATGTAATGAGCTAGAAAAGCCACCTTACCATCATTAACAGTACTCATAAGTCATAACCCACTTTCCAAATTTAATTGGGAACCCTTTCATAACCATCACCTTTTCTAAAAATCCTAGCAGGACAAAGTTGACTGCCTTGTAGAGACGTACTATGTATTATTACCGAGGTAGAGTGTGAGGTATGCCTTTCAAGTTTGTGTCCGTCGTAGTTGAGGTGACCAACTGTTTTTGTTCACTAGCATATGTGTGCACGCTGACGACTTTGCTGGTTAGTGTCGGTGTGCAAGCTGAATATCTCTAGCGTGCGTGCACGATATGCGATATGCCGTGCGGATTTCAAAATAATTCAGTGCCACCAGCCAGATTTGAACAACCAAAAAGTAGTGCGGGTGGAGGCGCTGCCAGGTATGCACAAATAAACAAAGCAAAATCATAGTGGCCGGCAATAAATTTCTCTTAGGTTTTGCAAGTGGCCAACAGAGATAAAAATTCAACGACAACAGGCGGCCCCGACGTGTAACAGGCACCTCAGCCAAGAACTTATCAGTTCATCACACAAAAGAATTGCACAAAGTGGTGCAACTTGCAATCGTATACCATCGCGGGGTCGAAAGCAACAACATAGATTATGAGATGAGATTATCAGGAACAAAAGTGAAGTGGCACACCAAGAATACCAAGAGAGCACCAGCATTCTCAGGTGACATCATAAGGACCGCAAGTGAATTGACATTGCAAGTTTGCAACAAACACACCAGCACTATCCGGTGAGATTTATATGAGCCCATATGGCATAGCAACTACAGCTTCAGAAACTACGGTTTGCCAGGTTAACCATTTGCGAATATGCAAGGAGCAGATGACGAATAATAAATTTGCGCAATTCCAGACGCTGGAAAGAGGAAACGAAATCCCTGGACCATTAGCCATCAAGAAAACAAGGCAATTCATTTACGAATGACTTCAGTATCTTGTTAAAGCAGTTTAAAGGAACATTTAGCAAGCATATAGGCCTATATCTTTGGATCATCATTCCCTTTAGGCAACAAAGTAATAATGCCATAGTTAACTCTTCCTACATCCAACTTTCCATTAAAAAAATCATGAAACAGAGGCATCAAATCGTAGTTAATGTTCCATCCTTTCAACTTTTTTCTCACTACTCTAACTCTATTTTACCACTTTTTTCTCATAGTTATCCAACTTTCCAAAATTTTCTTCTGTTTTCTACAAAAACTTTCATAGTTGTATCAAAATGAAATGCATTCCAAACTTTGCTGGCCACCTCACTTAGATGCTCTCTAAGAAACCAGAAATACCTGGGCGGCCCGGTAGCGGACATCGGGTGGGGGCAGGGGTGGGCGGGTCCTGGCCCCGCAGTGCGGGCTGCTCCGATGGCGGGAGGCGGGAGGAGGAGGGTGGGCCATCTTCTTTCGCTGCCGTCGCCGGGCGCCGCCTCTCAGTCTCGCCGGCTCCCATGGTCGACAGACGGAGATCGGTGGGGACGGGGCGGCGGCAGGGGACGGAGGGGACGGAGGGGACGGATGGGCGTGGGGCGCTGGGGTCGGGGTCGGGGCGGGCAGGGGACGGACGGGACGAAGGGGGCATGGGGGGGGCTGGGGGGTCGGGCGGCGGAGGGACGGAGGGGTGGGGGCTGGGCGGGGTCGGGCACGCCAGGGACTGAGGCGGGGGGTGGGCGGGGGGGCGGGGCGCCTGGGGACGGAGGGGGCGGGGGGCGTGGGCGGCGCGCACGGTTGAAGGCGGAGGCGTCTTGAGTGGGGAGGAAGGAGGAGAGGAATAAGTTTTTTGCCAAAAAGTAAAAAAATTATCAAGACTCTGTCTCCAAAGGCGCCATTAGTAGTTGAACTACTAATGGCGCACTTTGCCCGGATGCGCCATTAGAATGTTTGAAAAAATGAAAAAAAAATTGTTTTACTAGTGGCGCACCTTCTGCCTGGTGCGCCATTAGTATATAGTAGTGGCGCACCACTTCTCTGGTGTGCCATTAGTGTCAATCCTATATTTAGCCCTTTTCCTAGTAGTGCCATCTTCGAGAAGCAATTCCATCACCCATCCAGCACTCTACCCCTCTCCCTCCCTCCCTCTCTCTCCGTCCCATCATATTTCCCGTCCTACAGTTATGTATGGATGTCGACCGATCTCCTTCAAGACATAGCTCGGTCTCTCCTTCTCAACACATATACGAGTCGTTCTACCTCTATAGTTAGGCCTCTGCCTACCCCTTCCCCACCCCCTCCCCCCCCCCCACACACTGATACATTGAGTGCTCTAGTCATGTCTCCCTGCCACACACAAACTTGACATGTGCCCTCTAACATTCCGGTCGGCCAGTCGCCCTATATCTTTGACTTGCACACACACACAATTTCGATGGCTCTCTTCATCGATCTCGCACCCACCCACTTGATCCTCTCTTCGACTCTATCGATAGCTATGACCCCTCCCTCTCTTCTCATGGATTGCTCGACCCTCTATGTATGATATGGATAGGCCTCCATTTCACACACATTGCATGCAAAATTTTGTTTGAGATGTCATCGACACATATTCCCACAAATTATTCACGAAATCAACCCCCACCCCAACCACCACCCCAAAACAAAAAACACTCACGAACCCGGGTTGTATCTCTCACACACACCCACGTAGGTGGGGGACGTGCACGAAGAGAAGAGGTGCATGCACGGCGCACGTACTCCCGTCTATTTCCCAACCACACCTACGCGGGTACACGGTGGAGCTCATTTCTGTACAAAAAAGGCAGCCCACGTGGTAATTTGGCATGTGTACTGGTTGTCCACTTGGTGGAGGGAGGATCGTCTACCACGGGTGAACAAACAAATTGCGACTTGATGTGTTATGTTAAAAAAATAGGCAAACCATGTGGGGTCCTACCTTAGAGGCAAGGCTCTATACACCGGAGTACTTTTGATGTGTCCCGTCAACTCGTAGAACGAGGAGAAGCTTGCTTAGTACGCCGTCTCCCCTGCCCACGGGCACGGTGGCTCGCATGATGAAGTGAAGCTTGCTCCGCCTTACGCCAGCTCCCTCGCCCATGCGCGTGGTGGCTCGCAGGACGAGGAGAAAAATTTACTACTCCCTCCGTTTACTCCTCGTCCCTACTACCTTGGTTATAGAGATTATATCATATTGTTTGGAATATATATGTCCTTTAGTAGATTTCAATATGAACTACTAGTACATACTCCAAACACTGATGTATATAGACTTATTTTAGAGTGTAGATTCACTCATTTTGCTCCGTATGTAGCACTCTCCCTCGCCCCTCGACCCTCGCCCACGTGGTGGACGTGCAGCAATTCATTCGGTCTCATATAGCCAGAACGATATATACTGCACTACCATTATTGCTCGAATTCCCGAAGAGGCGAAGAGCCAATCGCAAGGTTAATATTTTGGAGATGCCAAGCACAAGGTTATAGGAGAACGAGTAGTAGGTGCCACATCATTTATAAATAAAGTTTTTTTTCTTCAGTGGCACGTACGCAATATGATAGGTTCATATGGAGAGAAAAGGAAACCGCTCCACTATATACATAGTCAGGACGGGCCAGCCTACACGGTTGCTTGCTGGGGTTGCTCTCTTCACACCCTCTCGCACAAAACGACTTTGGCGACATCTCTAACATCCCGGCGGATCACGTCCGCTTGGGGAAGGGGTGGATGCTTAGTATAGATGCGGTGGCCGTCAGCGACGGCGAAAACCCACTGTCGGCACGTCCCGATCAGGGGTCCCCTCCGTTCTCTCTCACAAAGCCGGTGAGATTGCCTTCGTCCCTTGCTCACTGCCGCGATGTGGGCAGTTCCCGCCTCCCGCCGCCCTCCTCAAGGTTGAGCTACATCCCTCAGGTACAACTCCCTTTACAGCCGGCTTTCACCACTACTCCAGCTGCCCACATCACTCCCTGTGGATATTTCTCTACTTCTTTGCCCCGCACATACCTCTACTGGCTTCTATGTACTGTATTTGTGATGAGTTTATGTCTCATCAACTAGTCCCAGTAATCTTATTCTAATCACGCTTCTTCAATTTCTTTGCCACATGGATGCTCATCTCGATTTTGGTGAAACTGCACAAAATGATCCGATGGTCAAAAGGTTGCAAACTTCATTTATTAGGAAGCTCGAATGTTGCCAACAAATTGAAGCCTGGTCAGGGTTCACGGTTCAAGGGCTAGGGACTGCATGGATCGTTTTTTTTCTTTAGCTGCCTCTGTTCCAAAATAAGTGTCAACTTTAGTAGTAGTACAACTTTGTACTAAAGTTTGCACAAAGTTGAGACACTTATTTTGGAATGGAGGGTGTACATATTTGCTTTGATCTGTCAATCATTGAGATGCAATAGCATGCACATTAGTCTCCTTTGTATTTGATGAAATGTTTCAACGGGCAACCTTGGACGCAAGATACATGTAACAGAAGCTGGAAGCTTCATAGCATTGTACAAATTTATCTCGTTGATAAATTACAGTACGTACTATACTAGTACTTCCTCCGTTCCTAAATATAAGTCTTTGTAGAGATTTCACCATGAACCACATGCGGATGTATATCGATGCATTTTAAGTGTAGATTCATTCATTTTGTTCCGTATGTAGTGGAATCTCTACAAAGACTTATCTACTAGTAATAGCTAGCCCCCACTACTAGGAATTCTCTATCCTCTCCTTGAGCCACATCATCAAAGTTGATGTAGCCGTTAGATGAAGTAAATTAGTCCATAATAGCCGTCTGATCTAGACGTTGAGAGGCTCTGCACTAAGCCACATGCAAGCATGCAGAAATACCGTGGCACATGCATGTGAGTGGGTTTTAAATCACATCAACATGTCTGCATGCAAGCATGCACCGGTAGCATGCATGTAAGTGATCTTTTAAGTCCCATTAACATGTCAAAAAGAAAAATATAATCCCATTATGCAGTAGGAGTTGGCTGATCTTTTTTCCTTACGTGGGATGATCTAAATGATGATGGGAGTTTATTTAATTTGGCTACCAAATTTGTCATGCGGTTGTAGAGTTTTTTTAGTTCTATGAAATCGATAATTTTGCGCAGAGAGATATACCGCAGTTCCGCGGCAATTCGCGGGGACTCATCTAGTAATATTTAGAAACAGAGGGAGTACTATGTAAAGAGTTAGGTGTCGCACGGTGATAGTGTGAGGTGGGCCATGTAATCACTGAGCCGGCGTGTTTGCACTGCTCTTGCACGCCTCCGCTGTAAGAATGGAGAAAATTGTAATCTAGTAGTAGTACCTCCTTTCGCCGAAAGCGTGGGACATCCAGCAGTCCTACCACCTCAGTAATAAAGACCAATGATTCGTCAAATCACGTAGACCCAGCAGTAAGTTGGACGGACGAAGAAACCATCACTCTTGCGCCAGTGAGAGGTTGCGTCCGCTCTGCCCGGGCATGAATGCGGCACCGATTCTTTGGAGCGGCGTTGACCGTTTCAGGTGGGAAGCCTTGGCGATGGATGGGGGCTTTGGGTGGGCCAGGCTGGTCGAGCGGGCGTGGCAGCTGTCCGCATGTCCCTACGGACACGCCGGAAACAAGAGGATGCACCGACTCTCGCGGCTAAAATCGTACACTACACAACATCTCTCTGTAGGAGTAGGTCGATCTGTCGCTCTCTCTAACACACACATGATGTTAAACACACACACACACACACACACACACACACACACACACACACACACACACACACACACACACACACACACACACACACACACACACACACACACGCACCTTGGTCCAGTTGCACCTTCTAACATGACTTATTACACCTAGACGGAGGGAGTAGTAAGTATACGAGATACGGTGGCACACTGACTTAAGTCGAATACAAGTGCCCAAAATTTTTGTGCATGTTATAATAAGGATTCACTTAAAATAGTACGTGAGCGGACAGAGGGATCAATTGGACAGTGTTCCCGAGCAGTAGCGAGATGTGAGGTAAGATACACCGCTGGCGCTTTTAATTTTTCTTATTAATTTGTTTGTTTCACCCCGATTGGTGGGACCCAATTACTACGTGGAGAGAGGTAAGGTGACTAAGGCTGCATTATATCTGCACCACTGTGGATAGTCTTACCACCAAAGCCACATGACACGATTATGATTGAAATCCCAATGACTCCCACACACACAAAAAACACGGCATGCTTGTCACACGAATGCAGGAATGTATAAAGGTTATTTCCTCTCGTTGAACATAACGGAGGGTTGTGTAGCTGGTTAGCCTGTTTGCTCATCAAACTTGAGGTCTCGGGTTCGATAACTACACTTGAGCATAATTTGTGCCAGGAGGATTCTTTGACTGGTCAAAATGTTTTCTAGGGTTTGCACGCTTCACACTCTCTCTCCAGTATATATATACACGTTGGAGCCTCAGCGCTTGTACTTGCTCTCTTCACACTCTCTCTCCCTCTCCCGCTGGAGCCTCAGCACTTGTAGTTGCTCTCTTCACACTCTCTCGCCCTCTCCAGATCTAAACAAGACTTCGTTGGCCTCTCTCTCCCCTCACTGCTGCTCAAAGAGCCGGCAGGATCCGTCCGCCGGGAAGGGAAGGAGGCTTAACGCTGTCGCCGTCGGCGAGGGACTACTAGCGCAGCTGTTCACTTTCCACCTAGCGGCGGCGCGGGAGGGCCTCCGACCCCTTCTTCTTCGCTGTCGTCCCGTCGCCCACCGAACCACGCCCCAAGAACCTTAAGGTATAATTTACTTACTCCACATGCATTGCTCTAGCTGCATGTATACCATGAATCTAGGACGTGGTTCAAAGAGGAAAGGAGTGGGGGAAAGTAGTGGGAAGAGTTGTATATAGCATGAATCTAGGACGTGGTTCAAAGAGGAAATGAAGGGGGAAAGTTGTATAGCATGAATCTAGGACGTGGTTCAAAGAGGAAAGGAATGGGGGAAAGTAGTGGGGAAAGTTGTATCGCATAAATCTAGGATGTGGTTCAAAGAGGAAAGGAAGGGGCGAAAGTACTAGTTCAAAACGAAAAGGACGGGACAAGGCTGTAGAGTTTGAGCAGGACTAGATTTTTGCTCACATAGGGAAAGGTGTCTAAAGATAACAAAACTGGGACCAACACAAATATGCTCCTTGGTTGTTTGTTCTTTGTTGCAACAGATCGTGCATGACCACAAGACATTGGTAGATGCACATGGTGCTGGTCGCCCACCGTCCGTGCAATTCATTAGCTTTTGTTAATCTAAGGCCTTGTTTGGTTAAAAACTCCCTAGTCCCTACCTGCTTGGTTCCAGGGACTAAACATGGACTAGAGGTTATTAAATGACATGCTAAAAGACCATGTTACCCCTAGTGATAAACTAATAGAGACAAGGTGCGATGCGTGGCAGGGGCAACTGTTGGAAAAAGTCCCAGAAAGACTCCCTCGGGGTCTTCTTTCTTTAGTCCCAAATGCCCACTTTTAGTCCCTAAAAGTCCCTCCTGTTTGGTTTAGATGGGACTGACACGGAGTTTTTTTAGTCCCTACACCAAAATGTCCCTGTAAACAAACACCCTCTAATAATGCCGCTGGAAAATTGATGCAATGCCACAGTTTAAAGCAAATTACATGTTTAACAAATTTTATTGTTAATATAATCTCTATGTTAATATTAATCAATGCCACCATTTAAGAAATGCTACTGTATTGCTTTCTTTCCCATTTAGAGGTAGATGCTTCTTTTTGTTGGCTTCTGTGTCATCCACCGTTATTGACCACTAATTTTTTCCTTTGCACCTCTATGTAAACAGGGTTATCTACTTCACCTCATTGCTATTGTGACCTTTTGTTGCACTGCACAAAACACTTTTGTTTTAAGAGTGTTTGGTGCAGTTCAACCAAAATGTCACACTGACAACGTTGCTTGATTGCTTGATCTTAGTGGAACTGCACAAGAGGAGATCTTACTTCCTATCCATTAAGGCGAATTTGGTTCAGATCTTATTCTTTAGAGTTGTTTGAATTCCGCATCATGAGAGGTCAGTACTAGCCTTCTTTCACGTGATTTTGCAGTGTGCTTTCATATGTTGTGCTACTTGTACGATAATGTTGCTTGATTTTAGTGAACTGCACAAATGGAGACAAGACTTCCAATCTGTATGTGCACCGTAATATCCCATTGAGGTAAGATAAGGATATTTCACAACTGCTAGCCTGTATTTTTCCACATTCATCAGAAAATTAAGTTTAGTACTATACTTGTGCTCCCTAATTGACATGCCAAATCTTACATTGAGGGCGAAGCTTGTCTGTTATTGAACCAAGTGATGAAGGGGAAGAACAAGCGGAATAAAAAAAAATCAACTCCTGGTGCTGTAATGAAGCACTGGAACTGTGATGACACAAGTAATGATATAGTTTTGCATCTTAATTTATTGCTATGGCTGGAACGAGCAACTGTTTTGCCACTGATTTGATGCCACTCTTAATGTAATATGTAATTATCTCTACTTGTGCAAACAGGGATCTTCTTTGAAGATACCATATATTTTAGTGGAACTGCACAAGAAGATGTTGGAAACATTAAACTAATCGAGGAGTATATAGTAAGCATGGCCACCACCGTAGATAGCAACATATGGTTCCGTAGAAGTGCTTCATCTGTATGCTCTACACAATAAGCCTCCTGACAAAGGTTGGTACTCGCCCACTTATTTCATCCATATGATTGAGCTTTGTCATCTCTATTGGTGTTGTGCTACTGTTTAGATACTGTCATGAAAAAGTGGTATTGTCCTTTAGAAGTGCTTCATCTGTGTTGTTTTAAATATTTCCTTTCCTTTTTTTCGAGCAAACAGGGATGCTAGCATTTAGTAGTCCTCTTGTCTTTGCACAACAGGATCATCTTCCTATGAAGAAGAATATGGAGTACGTGAAGTGACTAGTTCCGATTATGCCAGGATGAAGAAGCCCTGTCTATCTTCTCATCAGAAGGAGCAGTTGAAGGATGGTTACATTACTCCCCACAAGACCAAACTAACTTCAGCTCAGAAGGACTGACAAATCTCCATTGTTTTGCTGTGACGCGCGAGTACAATGTTGTTCTAGGATTCTTTCTGGTGAGTTCCATTTTTCTAGAAGTGTGCTCTACAGGGACCATGTATGTGCCTGTTGAAACTATCAATTCATAGTACAATTTGCTTTATACTAATCATTTTTTTTGTATTTGTGCAAACAGGGGTGCTCAGCTTGATTTCAATGGGAACTGCACAAAATGTTCATGAATACATCGAATCATTCATTTCCACCACAAGAAAGGAGGTGCCGATAAGTTCAAGGCGTTGCAACATATATGGGCGAAATCATACAAGCTATGCGCGAATTTGGTTGATTTTGGTGGAACTGCACAAAAAGAACAGCTGGTTTATTTAGCACGAGGTGCCATGTCAATGTCCGAACTGATGGCAAGCCCTGCCCATTCCACAATCATAGGCATTTGATATTTTGGAATGGGACAACCTTGTCAAATTTTGCTCATTGATTTTAGCAAGACATGCATTTGATATTTTCGAATGGGACGCCCTTTGCTGTCAGCAGCGTCGATCAATTTTTTCTTTATTCTTTAGTTGTGAAGTAAATATTGCCTCTGACATGTGAGTCGCTGAGATGCATAATCATCGATTGTTTTGAATGTTCTCTATGAATTGTCGGGCCTGTGTGTTTGATTGCAATGTACAGAAATGCTTAAAAGCTGCTCAAACTCTTTGTACTCCTTTTGTTCCTTTTTACTTCGCACATTGTGAAAGTGCATACTTTTTTGTATAAGATTGGTCAAAGTAGAGATACTTTGACTGCAGAAAAAACTTGTATGCAGACTAGAAAGGACCGGAGGGAGTACATGTGAAACTGCTGCAAACGAGGTGATCACCACAGGAATAATGCTAGTACGTATTGTTTTGCTTGTTCATCCAATGCCGTGATACAGAATTGAACTAATCGAAATAAATTCATTCATACATGGTCGGATTTCATATAAACATGCCGGATTTCATTACATTTCATACATTCTTCAACTAAAAAGGGGTGCGTTGGAGGTATAATTAATTAACCGAAGCTACCCACCTTTGTCCCGCTGAGCCGAACATAAGCTTTAGTGACTTAACTGTAGGTGCAGTTGCGTAACTGACATGTGGCCTGTTGGGCCCATGTGTCAGTCAGCCAACTGCACCAGCAGTTAAGTAGAAGCAGCATTCTTCTCCAGCGCAGCTCTCCGACTCCACGTCGCCGCCAAGAAGCTAACCGGCCGTCAATTGTCAATCCGCCTAGTTTGGCTTCAACCGGAGGGTAGCGGCAGTGGC
Source organism: Aegilops longissima (assembly GCA_021605205.1). Lineage (NCBI taxonomy): Eukaryota > Viridiplantae > Streptophyta > Magnoliopsida > Poales > Poaceae > Aegilops > Aegilops longissima. Next base: position 385,418,337 of record CM038680.1, read on the forward strand.
CTTACTTGGACCCGAGCGGCGTCGACCTACCGTGTTCTACTCTTCCTCGTCTTCTTTGTGGCGCGGACTCGTTGGCAGTGGGGCGGGGCCTAGGCGGAGCCGGCGATGTCCTCTGTCTCGTTGCCGGCGGGTGGCGCCTCAGCTGAGCGGTGGAAATCCTCCCCCACGTTGCCGGCAGGGTGGGGCCTCGGCTGAGCCGGTGATGTCCTCTGCCTCATTGTTGGCGGGGCGGGGCCTCGGCGGAGCCGGTGGTGTCCGCTGCCTCGTTGTTGGCGCCGCGGGGCCTCGGTGGAGCAGGGCCTCGTCGACGCCAGCGGAGCGAGGACTCGTCGGAGCCGGCATGGTCCTCTGCCTCGTCCTCGGTCTCGCCAAACAGCGCCTCACCCGCTTCATCGCCCTCTTTGCTAGCCTCTTTGTAGGCGGCCACAGCCTTCGCGACCCGCATGCGGTACCGCCAGCGCTAGAGGCGGCCCTTGCGGGCGGAGCGGTACGAGTCGAGCAGCGCTTCCTTCTCCGCCCACTCCGCGGCGATCTGCTCCTGCGCCTGCAGGTGCTCCTGGAGGAGATGGTGGTTGTAGGCGGCGTAGGCCTGCGCCTCCCGGAACTGCTCCTCACGCATCTGCCCCACCCTGTCCATATATTGGGCACGGGCCTCGCCGATGGTCATGGTGCAATGCACCGGCGAGGATGGCGCGGAGGAGGGGGTTGGCGCCGGATCGTTGACTACCATGTTCTCCATTGGGACGTCGTCGTCCTCTGGCTGCCTGCCGGCTAGCCAGTTGGCAGCAATGGCTGTCATCTCCTTGTGGTCCGTCGTCCGCCCGTCCCGAAGAGCGCTGGAGCGCGAGGAAGCCATGGTGGGCAGTAGTGGTGTGGACAGGAGAAAGGGAGCGGATGCGGATGACTGTGGCTATGGCCGGCGTAGCAGTTTATATAGCAATGGTGGGCGGGTGGAGGGACGGACGTGTGGCGCCCGAGTAGCCGCCTCGGCAACCGCGTATCATTAATGTGGGCGGCAGATGGACGGACTTACGAAACTTGTGTCGTTTGAAGGCGGAGCAATCGTCTACACAGGGAAGCGGGTGGGCGGCGCTGACTGTTTCGGGTGGAAAGCGCGCGCGGGCGAGGAGATGACTTTACTTGAAGAGGATGACAATGGGGACCCACCAGGTCCATAGCCTCACGTCACGTTAAGTGCCTCCTATATATATATATATATATATATATATATATATATATATATATATATATATATATATATATATATATATATATATATATATATATATATATATAAATAACTATAATTTATTTTGCTTCCTCCTGATTTTGTGACATCACGGTCCCACACCATTGTCAACCTATGTAGTAGTCAATAAACGAGAGAATTGCACAAGAAGCGGCCGACAGCTGGGACCAAGCAGCTTGAGCAGTATTTGTGTTTTTGAGGTGTGAGCACTGCAGAGGTTTTCGATGTTTAGCCTAGATATTAATTTTTCTCCTCTGAACAACAACGAAAACATCGATCAGGTATTAATCAAGGCGGGTGTGGCCCGTCTAGCCAGCACAGATATCCAGCCCAGATATTAATTTTTTCAAGCTGAAAATGGCTAGCCCATCTATACTTTTTTAGGAATACCCAAGCAAGGTCAAGTTGTTATTCTCCGCTCTTGGCTGCAAATCTTTCCTAGGAGGGATGCATTAGGCTTAACAAGAAAATGGGCTTTAAGAAATAATAAATGGGATGTAATTATAAAACTGGCAGTAACTATATAAAAATGCACTAAACACTTGATTACTTTATAAAATATTTTTTTGGATATTGAAAATTTTAATTTCATTAATTGTTGCGAGCGCAATGTTTCATTGGATTTTTATGTAATATATATTTATATTGAAATTGTATTTAATCTGATTAGAAATTTCAGGATAAAAATATTTCGGATCCCATCAAGATGTGGGAAATTTTATTGAATTCTGTTTTGAACGGTTGGTTGAAATGGGCTGTACTTTTAACAAACTGTAAATGGGATGTAGTAAATTCCATTAGAATTCAAAAATGGGCTACACATTCTTACAAATCTCAAATGGGCTATAAGTTCTGTGCCACACACTTCTGGCCTTACTAAGTTGACACGTCCCCTAAAAAAACAGAGTTGACGCGTATGCAAGGCTTTGTCAACTTATAGTCAACACACGTTCTAGCAGCAGTGGCCGTTGGATGTCCATCCAACGGATGCCGTGCTTCTTCTTCAATCTCAGATATTCTAGCTCCACCCGCCCAAAAAATGATTCCTCCCCCTGACATCTGGGGCGCACCATTTCGGAAGCTGACCTATGGGCCTACTAAGGTGACGTACAAAGGGCTTTGTCAACTTAGTCAATATAAACGATTCTAGCTGCAGTGACCGTCCATCCAATGACCGTCGTGCTTCTTCAACCTCTGGTCTTCTTGCTCCAGCCGCCCAAAGCAGCGCCGGTCATGCCGCCTGCTCCTGCCTCCCGTGGCCGGCTGTGCTGCCGCGGAGGGCTCACCGCCCCCTACTACTCCCATCGCTGGCCAGGCCATCCCTCCACTCACCCACACCCCCTGTTATTCTGCGGTGACGGTAGCGCAGCCGAACCAGTGAACCCTCATACTCCTCTCCGCATGTGCATCCACTGCCGCGTCTTCCCTGGCTCCACGTCGTCCCCTTCCTAGGCCTCGCCATCGTCCACCGCCCTGGTGCTCTCGGCGCGGGGTGGTCAACGTGGTCAAGGAACGACTTCCATCGGACATGGACTGTACGTGGAGAGGCTGACAGCTGGGTCCACGGCAGCCGCAAGGAAGTGCCTCCTTATTATGTGCAAAATAATTATTCATCCATCTGACAGCGGGGACCCACCGGACGGGCCACCGTATTTTATGAAAAAAATGATTCGCCCCCTGACTGCTGGGACCCACGAGCTACATCTTCGCACGCAAGGAAGTGCATCTGGGAAAAAACGATTTGCCCCCCTGACTGTTGGGACCCACTAGCTACATCTTCGCACGCAAGGAAGTGCGTCCGAAAAAAAAACGATTCAACCCCCGACTGCTGGGACCCACCAGCTACACCTTCGCATGCAAGGAAGTGCGTCCGGGCAAAAAAAACGATTCGCCCCCCTGACTGCTGGGACCCACCAGCTACATCTTCGCAGGCAAGGAAGTGCATGATAGTCGGGACCCGCCTGGTCGAAGCGTACGTAGCATTGTCATTCTGGTCGCGAACGTGTACGTACATACTGGTCGATATAGAGGCGCGCACGTGTCGTAGTAGAGGCGCGCACGTAGCATGTACATGTACGTACAGCGGCCAGGGTGTAAGAAAGAAAATACGGCCACGTATGTGTACATACGGGCATGGTCTCGAACGCCTACTCGCGCATACGTACGGCCAGGGCTCGTGTACATGGCTGGGTCGGAACGGAGAAACAACGTCGTCGTTGTGTTCATGGGGAGGCAACGGAATGCTCGTGTTCATGGGGAGGCAACGGAATCCGTCGTGTTCATGGGGAGGCAACGGAATGCGTCGTGTTCATCGGGAGGCAATAGAATGCGTCGTGTTCATCGGGAGGCAACGGAACGCGTGGGAGCCAACCGGCTGGGTCAGAACAGAATGCGTGGCCGTGTTCATCGGGAGGGCTTGGACGGAATAGGCGATGGAAACGAGGTCTGGCGTACTGCAGAACGGAGGAAACAGACCTCCTACGGTCGAAACGGGGGTCCTATTGATCGGGAGGGGTGTGGTGTACCGCAAAACGGAGGAAATGGACCTCCTATGGTCGAAACGGGGGTCCTGTTGATCGGGAGGGGTGTGGCGTACCACAAAATGGACGAAACGGACCTCCTACGGTCGAAACGGGGGTCCTGTTGATCGGGAGGGGTGTGGCGTACCGCAAAACGAACGAAACGAACCTCCTATGGTCGAAACGGGGGTCCTATTCATCGGAAGGGGTGTGGCGTACCGCAAAACGGACGAAACGGACTTCCTACGGTCGAAACGGGGGTAATGTTCATCGGGAGGGGTGTGGCGTATCGCAAAACGGGACTCCACGGGATACTGTTCATCTCCACCGTCAACCTCCTCCAGCCTCCACGGGCTACCGTCGACCTCCTCCAGGCTCCACGAGCTCCTGTTCATCCAGCCTCCACCGCGCGCTGCTCCACCGGCTACTGTTCAACCACCCCTCCACCATCTACTGTTCATCTAGCCCTCCACACCACGGGGTCCTGTTCAACCACCCCTCCACGGGCACCCCTCCACCGTCTACTGTTCATCCAGCCCTCCACACCACGGGGTCCTGTTCATCCAGAGGCAACGCCACCGCTCATTGTTCATCCAAAACCCCCCGCAACACTCACTGTTCATCCCAGAGGCAGCATCGATCGGCTTCAGTTAGCAGCAGTAGAGAAGGAATCGCTTGATCGGGTTTAGTTAATAGCCATCGATCGATTGCTCGGGTTCGAGAACGCGTAGCTGCGGCGGTAATCGCCGGGTTGATTAGAGCCCAACGCCTCGCTTCGGGTTGATTAGAGCCAACGCCCGCACACACGCAGCCACGTGTAGTACAAGAGAAACGCGCATCGCTCAACCCCCGACCTTCCACCGTAACCGGGAACTCCCTGAAATTTTCCTCGCCCTCGCTTCTACCACAGTTTTTTCCGTCATGGACGGCCCAAAGAATGTCATGCAGCTGCGTCTCCGGCCCGCCCAGGATGAAAAGCCCATTTTCTGTCATGATTTTTTGTCATAGAAGTAGGAGCCCACCACGTCTATGATGATACCGGGTTTTGTCACAATTATCGTCATAGAAGTGTCATATGTATGACAGAAAAAAAAAATTCGGCCCAAAATGTCACGGATGTGTCTTTTTTTTGTAGTGTTGTAACGCCCCGGATTCGATGCGCCAGGTGTCCGTCAGTTATTCGTCGTCCTTGCCATGCCATGTGCTTGCGTGTTGCACTTTTCCATGTCATCATCTGCATTTCATATCATGTCATCATGTGCATTTCATTTTGCATACGTGTTCGTCTCATGCATCCGAGCATTTTCCCCATTGTCCGTTTTGCAATCCGGCACTCCTATGTCTCCCGGCGCCCCCCTTTTACCTCTTTTCATGTGCGGGTGTTAAACTTTCTCGGAATGGACCGAGTCTTGCCAAGCTGCCTTGGTATACCACCGGTAGACCGCCTGTCAAGTTTCGTGCCATTTGGAGGTCGTTTGATACTCCAACGGTTAACCGGGTAACCGTAAAGCCTCCTTCTCCTTGCAGCCCAACACCCCTTCCAAAGTGGCCCAAAACCCATCTAACTCCTCTCCATGCTCTCGGTCGTTCGATCACGATCGCGTGGCCGAAAACCGCACCTCATTTGGACTCTCCTAGCTCCCAGAATCTATAAATATGTGCCTCCCGTCCAAATTCGCGGATGAAAATCCCCCCTAACCCTAGCTTCTTCCTCCTCCCGCCGACAGACACGTCCACCCGCCGCCCGGACGTGTCCGCCCGTCCCCGCGCCGCCGCCCAGAGCAGCATGGTGCGCCGCCACATGGCAGCCGCCCGCGCGCCCGCAGCCCGCCGAGGTCTGGCACTGCCCTCCGGCCCAGCGCCCGACCCGCCGCCTGGATCCGTGCCGCCCTCTCCTTCCCGTCCACGGCGCCCGAGCCCGCCCCGGTTCCGCCGCCGCCGCCTCGCCTCCTGGCGCCGGCGACCTCGGCCCCGCCTCGATCTAGATCTCGGAGCGGTTGACTTTCTTTCCCCCTCGTTTTTCTCTAAGTCCCGAGATTTTGACATTATACGCTCATGTTCATCATGCCATAACTTGCTGCATAATGCTCCGTTTCGTGCGAGTAATATGTCAAGTTGTTCGCCTCGACGAGTACATCATTCCACTCCATTGCATCATATTCAGTTGAGCTCATCTTGATGCCCGAAATGCTGTTAGAAGAGGGCTATGTGATGTTAGTTTCAGATTCTTATCAGAAAATGCACTTTTGTCATTTTTGCCATGATTGATGTGTGCACCCTATGAACTTGGGTCCTACATGTGTTTTGTACTATGCCATGCCATATTTACAGGGGTGTATGCCATGTATTTTTGTGATCTCTGTGGTGACTAGCACAAGCATGCAAACTAGGCTTCATGATGTTGCTGATTTCAGCCCCTGTTCTGCTGATATTTTTATGCTATGTAAACTTGATGCTACCGAGAGATCCATGCTTATTTTGAGATACTTCAGTAAGGATGTTTTGAACATATGGTTATTCTCTATCAATCCATGCCCTTTTTTGCAATTATGGAGTGCCATAGCTTGAGTCAATCGAGCTCTACGTTTGCTATAAAATGTTCCTGGCAGATTGTTTACATGTTATTCAATTTTGCCAAGGTTGTTGTAGTTGATCCTAGCATGCTATGATGTTGTGCTTGCCATGTATTGCTTCTATGCCATGTCTTCTTACTGTGAGTTTCCTTGCCATGCCATGTATTGCTCTGTGGTGAGTGATTCAAGCTCACCAACATGCCTACTTGTTATCTGTTTATGCCATGCTCCAGTTTTTCACTAAGTCTGAATCTGTTTATGTTTTTGCTATGTTCACATGCTTGCAACTGTATTTTATGATCCCTTTTGGCTTATGGTCACTAAAGGACTTTTGTTCTATGCATTTAATAGTATCATTCCATGCCTTTGTTTGCCATGATAAGTTCCTGTAGCATGTTGTTTGATAGCTCTAACATTGCAACCTGATGTTATTTTCTGCAAAGTCTGAAACTGTTATTATTTGCAATCTTGCCATGTCATTTTGAGCATGTTCTAGTGATTTCTGGAGATAGCTCAGTGTTCATGTTTTGTCATGCTTTACCTGGACATAATGCCCATGCCTTTTGTTATTATGTTGAGGTCCTGTAGCATGTTGTTTTGATGCTTGCAATATGCCTAGTTACTGTTTTGGACAGATTGTTGTCATGACTTGTTTCATGTGTATGTGTTGAACCGTTGCTCCGTTTTGAGTGTGCTCTATATGAAACTTGCTTGATTTTGCATGTAGTTTCATATTATCATGTTGCATCCATGTTTTGAGGTGTTTGCTTGAGGTTTGTATGCATTTTGCATCAATGCCATGCTTATCTTGTTTTGCTCATATCTTCTAGGCCGTAGCTCCGAATTAAATGAACTTTATATGTAACTTGACTAGAATTTTGTGTAGATCATCGTGGTGGATCTTAACTTGCTGTTTAACAACTTGAACATAAGGTTTATTCAGATCTGGACCAATTTCGAAATTTGCATATGAGGACTTACCGGAATTGTTCTATGTTGTTTCCGGCCTCGTTTAAACTTGCTATGAGGTGTTGTTCTTGTATGCATCATCTTTTGCCATGAGTAGCTTCATGTAGTCTTGTCATGCATCATACTTGGTTGAGCATCATGTCTTTTTCATGTGTGGTGTGTTTACCTTGTTGTGTGCTTCTTCTCCATAGTTCCCGTTACGTTGCGATCGTGAGGACTCGTTCGTCTACGCTGGGTTCGTCTTCGTGGCTTCATCTTCTTCATGGACTCGTTCTTCTTCCTAGCGGGATTTCAGGCAAGATGACCGCTACCCTGGATCTCACTACTATCATTGCTATGCTAGTTGCTTCGTTCTATCGCTATGCTGCGTTACCTATCTTTTGCTTCTCAAGCCTCCCAAATTGCCATGAACCTCTAACCTTTGTCACCCTTCCTAGCAAACCATTGTTTGGCTATGTTACCGCTTTGCTCAGCCCCTCTTATAGCGTTGTTAGTTGCAGGTGAAGATGAAGTTTGTTCCTTGTTGGAACATGGAGATGTTGTTCCTTGTTGGAACATGTTTACTTGTTGGGATATCACAATATATCTTATGTTATTAATGCATCTATATACTTGGTAAAGGGTGGAAGGCTCGGCCTTATGCCTGGTGTTTTGTTCCACTCTTGCCGCCCTAGTTTCCGTCATATCGGTATTATGTTCCCGGATTTTGCGTCCCTAATGCGGTCGGGTGATTTATGGGACCCCCTTGACAGTTCGCTTTGAATAAGACTCCTCCAGCAAGGCCCAACATTGGTTTTACCATTTGCCTCACCACCACCTACATTTCCTTGGGAGTAATTAACCCAAGGGTCATCTTTATTCAGCCCCCGGCCAATGCTTGTCTAAGTGTTGGTCCAAACTAGAGTGCTTTGCAGCGCCCCTCAAGGAAACTTGGGGTTTGGTTTTAGTTGTACGGACTGCTCATCCGGTCGTGGCTCGAGGCGAGATCTGTGCGGCTACTATCGTGGTGTCGGCACGCAGGAGGTCTTGCTGGTCTAGTTTTATTGTTGTCGAAATGTCTTGTAGCCGGATTCCGAGACTGATCGGGTCTTCCCGGGAGAAGGAATATCCTTCGTTGATCGCGAGAGCTTATCATGGGCTAAGTTGGGACACCCTGCAGGTATAAACTTTCGAGAGCCGTGCTGCAGTTATGTGGCAGATGGGAATTTGTTAATATCCGGTTGTAGTAAACTTGAAGCAAACTCTTCTAAAATACACCAACCGCGTGTGCGTAATCGTGAGTGTCTCTTTTCGGGTTGATCGAGAGGAGAACACGGTTTCTGGGTTATGTCTGACGTAAGTAGGAGTTCAGGATCACCTCTTGATCATTACTAGTTGATGACCGTTCCTTTGTTTCTCTTCTCGCTCTCATTTGCGTATGTTAGCCACCATATATGCTTAGTCGCTGCTGCAACCTCACCACCTTTACCCCTTCCTTTCCCATTTAAGCTTTGCTAGTCTTGATACCCATGGTAATGGGATTGCTGAGTCCTCGTGGCTCACAGATTACTACACCAACAGTTGCAGGTACAGGTTTGCGTTGATCATGACACGAGAGCGATGTTTGCTTGTTTGGAGTTCTTCTTCTACTTCTTCTTCAATCAGGGGATAGGTTCCAGGTCGGCAGCCTGGGCTAGCAGGGTGGATGTCGTTTGAGCTTCTGTTTATGTTTCATCCGTAGTCGGATGTTGATCTTGTATATGATGTTGATGTATTCTTGTGGCATTTGTGCCTTATGTATGTATCCCCATCTATTATGTAATGTTGATGTAATGATATCCACCTTGCAAAAGCGTTTCAATATGCGGGTCTATCCTTGGTGGGACCTTCGAGTTCCTTTTGGATAGGGTCGCATATTGGGCGTGACAAGTTGTATCAGAGCCTCGACCGACCCTAGGAGCCCCCTTGTTTGATCGTGTAGTGGCCGTTGTCGAGTCTAGAAGAAAACTATTTTCGGAGTCTAGTTATATCGGAGAGTAGGAATTCTTTTTACTCCCCAGTCCCTTCGTCGCTCTGGTAAGGAATCTTGACGTAGGTGTTTTGAATTACTCCTCTTCCCCTTCAAATTTTTTCTTAGGTTCACGCAGTTGGTTTTCCGATCGTTGTTCCTCAGCTCTTTGCATCTGGTGCATTTCTCGTCATGGCGATTTGACCCTCTTTGTTTTGCAAGGCCAATCCTCAGTTGTTTTCTTTTCCCACCCGCCCACCCTTCTTCTTCTCGGAACCGGAGTCCGTAATCGAGTATCCATCCTACTCGTGCGAAGTCTTTGCTTTCTGACCTCCAATGATTTCAACCGGTGCTTTCTCTTCAAGTTACTCGTCGGTTTTCCCTTCCAAGTTGCCTCTGTGTTTTCCCGCCCTCCCACCCTCTTCTTCCCGGAGCCCGAGTCTCTTTCGAGCATCAATTTAATTCGTACGGAGCCTCTTCAGGTTTTCATCAATTATTTCAACCGGTGAATTCTCATCTCGTTCGTCATTCTTCATCTCTTTCTTTTCCGGTGGATTCAATTCAAGTTTTTCGGGTTGATCACATTCTTTTCCTTGGATCAAGTGTTTTCCCTGCTCGTTCGCCTCTCGCCAATTTATCCTTCCGGAGTGTTCAACACATCTCAGGAGATTCGTCTATGTTTGAATTAATTCGAGGTTATCACCTCATTCTAATATTTCAATTGTTCCGGTGCATCATCTATCTCTTCAACAATCCTTTCCGACGGTGTTATCTATTCAATGGGCCCTAACCCACAGGGTTTTTTCCCAGGATCTTACCTGACTCTTCTAATTTCCCCGGAGTTATTCTCAATTCTTTTCGGAGTTTGACGTAAGAATGAATTTCATCAGTCAGATGCCTTTTCAAGATCGATTTCAAACCATTTCATTGTTGACTCAACCTCTTTGCTTTTCATTCTACCGGAGTACCTCAGTTATTTTGTTGGTGTTTCTCGTCGTCATTTGAAGATCGAAGAAGAGTTTTTCCTCTAAATCTTGTCTCTTCTCTCAAAGATTCGTGGTTCTAGTTCATGTTATCCTCTCGAATTATTCTATTTGTCAGATATTCTTTTCTTAACCATCCGGAGTATGTCAGGAGTTGTTTTTCCATTCCTTTTTACCGGAGGCCATCATTCCAGAAGAATTCTTTGTCCTCACATTTCAGCTACCGTTATCCAATTATCCCGGTGCTTCGTTCAAGTGTTCTTTAATCAGATCATGATCTCTCTGTTCTTTTGCATCTAAATCCCCTCTAGCTTATTGGTTCTTCTAAGTCTTCCCGGTGATTCATTCTCTTTCATCAGTCATTTCCAAATTCTTATGGTGGTTCGTTCAAGATTTCACTTCCTTTGTTATCATATCAATTCATTTGTTGTTTCAATCCTACCGGTGGTTTTTTAAGACCTTCCTCAAGTTTACGCTATATCCCTCTTAATCATTTCTACGAGAATAAGTAGTATGCCAAATCCGTTGCTTGCCATCAATTTAAATTGGTGAAGGATAGGCTTAACATAATTCTTATTCTTATTTCATCCAAGTGAGTAATCCCTTTCTTCAGAGTTTGTTCTTGTTGAATAAATTCTAGATCCAAGTGTTTCATTTTTTCTTTTCCGGAGTTCAATTATTTCCTCGACCATCTCGTCGGAACCTCCGTCTAAATCAACGCAAGGCTTTAGTCTTATTATTTCCTCCTTCATTCTATCTCATCATCCTTTTGTTACCGGAGTTCTTCACTGTGGTTCTTCATGATTTAATTCATTCTTCAAGAGTTCATCAAGGTTCTTGTTGGTGGAGTTCAAGTATCTTTTCTTCTTGCGTTTCGTAGTGCAATTAATTCTCCGTATTTCTTTTGAAATGGAGGTTTGCATTTCTTCGTTCTTCTCAGCTATCCAATCATTTACATTTGTGGCCGGTTATCACTTTATGATCTTGAGATGTTACCTATAAGTCCACAACAAGCTTATTCTTTTGTTGTTGAATTTCCAACAACTCCGTTCAAACCTTCCTTCTAAAGATGCTTTCAATTTCATTCGCGGTACACGTTGTCATTTTCTACTCCGTTCTTTTCATTCAACTCTTTCAATTCCTTCCGGAGGTTTTGTGTCATGTCTTCATCAAGTATCATTCCATCCTTTCAAGTTCATGTTCTATTCTTTCCTTGTTTTAGCCGGAGTGCTGCCTAAATCCTTTCAGTCTTATTCATTTCTTATCTCGGTCTAACCGGAGTTGTTTCATAGTCTATCTGTTTCCATGAGCTTTTGATTCTCGTCATTCTCGTCGTTCCCCTCGTCTTCTCTAGTGCTCTCGATTCTTTACTTCTTCTCTTGAGTTCTTGTTTCACCTCATCCTTTTTCCCTTTCGTCTCGGTCATAAGATCTCAGGACGAGATCTCTTGTTAGTGGAGGAGTGTTGTAACGCCCCGGATTCGATGCGCCAGGTGTCCGTCAGTTATTCGTCGTCCTTGCCATGCCATGTGCTTGCGTGTTGCACTTTGCCATGTCATCATCTGCATTTCATATCATGTCATCATGTGCATTTCATTTTGCATACGTGTTCGTCTCATGCATCCGTGCATTTTCCCCGTTGTCCGTTTTGCAATCCGACACTCCTATGTCTCCCGGCGCCCCCTTTTACCTCTTTTCATGTGCGGGTGCTAAACTTTCTCGGAATGGACCGAGTCTTGCCAAGCGGCCTTGGTATACCACCGGTAGACCGCCTGTCAATTTTCGTGCCATTTGGAGGTCGTTTGATACTCCAACGGTTAACCGGGTAACCGTAAAGCCTCCTTCTCCTTGCAGCCCAACACCCCTTCCAAAGTGGCCCAAAACCCATCTAACTCCTCTCCATGCTCTCGGTCGTTTGATCACGATTGCGTGGCCGAAAACCGCACCTCATTTGGACTCTCCTAGCTCCCAGAATCTATAAATATGTGCCTCCGTCAAATTCGCGGATGAAAATCCCCTAACCCTAGCTTCTTCCTCCTCCCGCCGACGGACACGTCCACTCCGCCGCCGGACGTGTCCGCCCGTCCTCGCCGCCCGCCCAGAGCCAGTGGCGCGCCGCCACGCAGCAGCCGGCCGCCGCGAGCCCGCCAAGGTTGCAGCCTGCCCTCCAGGCCAGCGCGACCTGACCCGCCGCTGGATCGCGCGCCGCCCTCTCCTTCCCGTCCGCGGCGCCCGAGCCCGCCCTGTTCCGCCGCCGCTGCCTCGCCTCGGCGCCCGGCTACCTCGGCCGCCGCCTGGCGACTCGGCGCCGCCGCGACCTCGCCTCGCCCGGTCTCCGCTGCCTGCATGGCGCCGCCTCGTCGCGCCGCCTCGCGCCGCCCGGCCGAGCGCGCCGCCCAGCGCCCCTCCGTCGTCGCCCGTCGCGGCTCCCCTCCTCCGCCTCCCTCCTCGCCTCCGCTGCCAGCTCCGGCGAGAGCTCGGCCCCGCCTCGATCTAGATCTCGGAGCGGTTGACTTTCTTTCCCCCTCGTTTTTGTGTAAGTCCCGAGATTTTGACATTATATGCTCATGTTCATCATGCCATAACTTGCTGCATAATGCTCCGTTTCGTGCGTGTAATATGTCATGTTGTTCGCCTCGACGAGTACATCATTCCATTCCATTGCATCATGTTCATTTGAGCTCATCTTGATGCCCGAAATGCTGTTAGAAGAGGGCTATGTGATGTTAGTTTCAGATTCTTATCAGAACATGCACTGTTTTCATTTTTGCCATGATTGATGTGTGCACCCTATGAACTTGGGTCCTACATGTGTTTTGTACTATGCCATGCCATATTTACAGGGGTGTATGCAATGTATTTTTGTGATCTCTGTGGTGACTAGCACAAGCATGCAAACTAGGCTTCATGATGTTGCTGATTTCAGCCCTGCTCATTGATATTTTTATGCTATGTAAACTTGATGCTACCGAGAGATCCATGCTTATTTTGAGATACTTCAGTAAGGATGTTTTGAACATATGGTTATTCTCTATCCATCCATGCCCTTTTTTGCAATTATGGAGTGCCATAGCTTGAGTCAATCGAGCTCTACTTTTGCTATAAAATGTTCCTGGCAGATTGTTTACATGTTATTCAATTTTGTCAAGGTTGTTGTAGTTGATCCTAGCATGATATGATGTTGTTCTTGCCATGTATAGCTTCTATGCCATGTCTTCTTACTGTGAGTTTCCTTGCCATGCCATGTATTGCTCGGTGGTGAGTGATTCAAGCTCACCAACATGCCTACTTGTTATCTGTTTATGCCATGCTCCAGTTTTTCACTAAGTCTGAATCTGTTTATGTTTTTGCTATGTTCACATGCTTGCAACTGTATTTTCTGATCCCTTTTGGCTTATGGTCACTAAAGGACTTTTGTTCTATGCATTTAGTAGTATCATGACACGCCTTTGTTTTCCATGATAAGTTCCTGTAGCATGTTGTTTGATAGCTCTAAACATTGCAACCTGATATTATTTTCTGCAAAGTCTGAAACTGTTATTATTTGCAATCTTGCCATGTCATTTTGAGCATGTTATAGTGATTTCTGGAGATAGCTCAGTGTTCATGTTTTGTCATGCTTTACCTGTACATCATTTCCATGCCTTTTGTTATTATGTTGAGGTCCTGTAGCATGTTGTTTTGATGCTTGCAATATGCCTAGTTACTGTTTTGGACAGATTGTTGTCATGACTTGTTTCATGTGTATGTGTTGAACCGTTGCTCCGTTTTGAGTGTGCTCTATATGAAACTTGCTTGATTTTGCATTTAGTTTCATATTATCATGTTGCATCCATGTTTTGAGGTGTTTGCTTGAGGTTTGTATGCATTTTACATCAATGCCATGCTTATCTTGTTTTGCTCATATCTTCTAGGCCGTAGCTCCGAATTAAATGAACTTTATATGTAACTTGACTAGAATTTTGTGTAGATCATCGTGGTGCATCTTAACTTGCTGTTTAGCAACTTGAACATAAGGTTTATTCAGATCTGGACCAATTTCGAAATTTGCATATGAGGACTTACCGGAATTGTTCTATGTTGTTTCCGGCCTCATTTAAACTTGCTTTGAGGTGTTGTTCTTGTATGCATCATCATTTGCCATGAGTAGCTTCATGTAGTCTTGTCATGCATCATAGTTGGTTGAGCATCATGTCTTGTTCATGTGTGGTGTGTTTACCTTGTTGTGTGCTTCTTCTCGATAGTTCCCGTTACGTTGCGATCGTGAGGACTCGTTCGTCTACGCTGGGTTCGTCTTCGTGGCTTCATCTTCTTCATGGACTCGTTCTTCTTCCTAGCGGGATTTCAGGCAAGATGACCGCTACCCTGGATCTCACTACTATCATTGCTATACTAGTTGCATCGTTATATCGCTATGCTGCGTTACCTATCTTTTGCTTCTCAAGCCTCCCAAATTGCCATGAACCTCTAACCTTTGTCACCCTTCCTAGCAAACCGTTGTTTGGCTATGTTACCGCTTTGCTCAGCCCCTCTTATAGCGTTGTTAGTTGCAGGTGAAGATGAAGTTTGTTCCTTATTGAACATGGAGATGTTGTTCCTTGTTGGAACATGTTTACTTGTTGGGATATCACAATATATCTTATATTATTAATGCATCTATATACTTGGTAAAGGGTGGAAGGCTCGGCCTTATGCCCGTGTTTTGTTCCACTCTTGCCGCCCTAGTTTCCGTCATATCGGTATTATGTTCCCGGATTTTGCGTCCCTAACGCGGTCGGGTGATTTATGGGACCCCTTGACAGTTCGCTTTGAATAAGACTCCTCCAAAGAAGGCCCACCATTGGTTTTACCATTTGCCCCACCACCACCTACATTTCCCTTGGGAGTAATTAACCCAAGGGTCATCTTTATTCAGCCCCCGGCCAATGCTTGTCTAAGTGTTGGTCCAAACTAGAGTGCTTTGGCGCCCCTCAAGGAAACTTGGGGTTTGGTTTTAGTTGTACGGACTGCTCATCCGGTCATGGCTCGAGACGAGATACGCGGCTACTATCGTGGTGTCGGCACGCGGGAGGTCTTGCTGGTCTAGTTTTATTCTTTGTCGAAATGTCTTGTAGCCGGGATTCCGAGACTGATCGGGTCTTCCGGGAGAAGGAATATCCTTTGTTGATCGCGAGAGCTTATCATGGGCTAAGTTGGGACACCCTGCAGGGTATAAACTTTCAAGAGCCGTGCCATGTTATGTGGCAGATGGGAATTTGTTAATATCCAGTTGTAGTAAACTTGAAGCAAACTCTTCTAAAATACACCAACCGTAAGCGAATCGTGAGTGTCTCTTTTCGGGTTGATCGAGAGGAGAACACGGTTTCGGGTTATGTCGACGTAAGTAGGAGTTCGGATCACTTCTTGATCATTACTAGTTGACGACCGTTCCTTTGTTTCTCTTCTCGCTCTCATTTGCGTATGTTAGCCACCACATATGCTTAGTCGCTGCTGCAACCTCACCACCTTTACCCCTTCCTTTCCCATTTAAGCTTTGCTAGTCTTAATACCCATGGTAATGGGATTGCTGAGTCCTCGTGGCTCACAGATTACTACACCAACAGTTGCAGGTACAGGTTTGCGTTGATCATGACGCGAGAGCGATGTTTGCTTGTTTGGAGTTCTTCTTCCGCTTCTTCTTCGATCGGGGATAGGTTCCAGTGTCGGCAGCCGGGCTAGCAGTGGTGGATGTCGTTTGAGCTTGTTTATGTTTCATCCGTAGTCGGATGTTGATCTTGTATATGATGTTGATGTATTCCTGTGGCATTTGTGCCTTATGTATGTATCCCCATCTATTATGTAATGTTGATGTAATGATATCCACCTTGCAAAAGCGTTTCAATATGCGGGTCTATCCTTGGTGGGACCTTCGAGTCCCTTTTGGATAGGGTCGCATATTGGGCGTGACATGCGGTCCGTACTCCAGGGCGCCGGCGTGCAGAGAAGGCGGCCTCAGCGCCATAGTCGTTGGAGATCGGGGCCGCTAGCTTGTCGGCCTCCGACACCAAGGCCACCAGCGCCGCCCCACCGGATTGGATGTCTGGGTGCGGCACAGGTGTTTTGAACGTGGCCGTGCAGGAAGTCCTGGCCCGGTTCAACACCCAAGGCGCCACTCTCCAGCAATACACGCAGGAGTTCCTGGCGACGCGAACTGCCGTCCGGGTACGTTTCTTACTTCTTGTTTTTGTTTCTTCTAATCTTCCGTGGGGGCGCGCCATCGCACCCACTAGGTGTAGCCCCTGAGTTCCGGGTGGGCTGCTGAGCAGACGACTTGGAAATTCAAGGTGAGTTCCGAGTGCTGACTTGTTTTTTCTTCTGTTGCCTTTGTTGCAGGACTACCACAACATCCGCGTGGCCGCCTACAATTACTAGGTCCAGGAGCTGGCCAAGCGGACCACCGACCTGAACCAGAGCCGGAGTAAGAATTCCATATTCTTCTTCTTGGGGCGTGTCAACAAGACCACTGGGTGTAGCCCCGAGATTCCGCCGATCACGAGAAGTCGGGCCGGATCTCCCGACAACTACTTATCTTTTGGTTGGTGTTGACTTTGTTCTTTTTCCCTGTCTTGGCAGAGGCCGCCGCTGATCTGCGGAAGCGCCTGTGCGAGGTTCAGACCACGCTCCACACCAAGGAGCAGGAGCGCAGCCAGGCGGTTAAGGAGTGCGACCGCCTGACCAAGGAGCTGGCGGACCAGGCGGAGCGGAACAAGGCAGAGCTCCAAAAGCTGAAGGACGGCGAGGCTCACCTCTAGGCCGAGTTCGAGACTCAGTGCTCGAACTGGGCCGAG
The DNA here is from genome assembly GCA_021605205.1 of Aegilops longissima. Classification (NCBI taxonomy): domain Eukaryota; kingdom Viridiplantae; phylum Streptophyta; class Magnoliopsida; order Poales; family Poaceae; genus Aegilops; species Aegilops longissima. Next base: position 385,435,443 of record CM038680.1, read on the forward strand.
AAGGGGAAGTTCCTGTCTGACGGCTATAGCGAGATGGAGGACATGATCGATGGTAAGTTACTTCTTCTTCTGAGTAGCCGCCGACTGCTGCAGGAGCCGGCTTCTTGCTTCTAATTTTTGACATTTCTTCTTGTGCAGAGTACTTTGCCGACACTCCGTCGCCGTCAGCTAGGCCATCGAGGCACGACGCGAGGAGCGGAGGAGGGTGGGCGCGGATATCGTGGTCTCTCGGTGAGCAACTTCTTGCCGTCCAGACGCGACTGTAGCCGACTCATCGGATGCTCCGCCGCCTGCAATGCGTCGGGGCTCAAGTGCTGTCCACCCTCTGGCCAGATGCCTAGGTTCCACGCACCCCAGTCAGACTACCGACTGGCTGGAGATAGCAGTCGGGCGCTTTGAGGCTTGGAAGGGCGCCGTAGCTCGGGCTGGCGCTGTGACGGCCTTGGAGTTCGTCAAGGCGTGGTATCCGGGTCTGGACCTAGCCCAGCTGGCCACCTTCCGGCAGGAGGCCGCACCGGAGCTGGCGGCGGTGAGTGGCGCGCTTACTCAATGCGCATCGGTGATCGCCGAGTATGCCAACACCATCGTCCTCATCCCAGAACTGGACGAGGAGGGGGCTGAAGTGTCGCCCAACTGGTTCGGGCTGAACCCGGAGGATGGGGAGGACCCAGCGGAGGAGATCGCTTCCAGCGATGAGGGCGAGGACGAGGACGGCGAACACGACGCACCGGACGGGAGCAGACAGCCAGCCTTAGCTCGACCAGGCCTCGACCAGCGAGCCGCGTGCTAGCGCACCGACTACTGCTGGTGCCGACCAGGCCAAGACCCACCAGTCGACCGCTCCACCACCCGGCGCCTCTGCCTCCGCCGACCCATCGGAACCGCCTGCTGCTCCTCTGGCCTAGGCGGCCACTTTATCTTTCTTTCCTGTTCTTGTAATCTTTCGAACAAGTTAAATTCACGCAATTCCACCCGCTGGGGGTGTATTTTCAAACTCTATGAAAACTAGCTGTGAGCCTTTGCTATGTAAATTAATTTATTTGCACAAGTCTGCGCTCTGCTGGGTTCTACTTTTGTCTTGCTTTTCGGTTCTTTTTGGCTTTTTCCTTTGTCGCCTTCCTTTGGCTACCGCCCTGCCATCCGGACAGCCGCTCTGCGGTCTGCGGCTGAGTCAGGGAGTTGGCCGTTTAGGATAGACAAGTACTTTGGCCGCCTAGAACGTAGCAAGTCAAGTGAGAAGCCGGCCGGCCGGCTGCTCAGCAGCCGGACGGTGACGTGAAGAGCCGGCTTGTCCTATGCCGATGCTTTTTTCCTTAGTCATTTTTCGTGTGGACATAATTTCTTGCCTTTAGCTCTTGCCAGCCGGACAGTCGCTCTACGAGCTGCGGCTTAAGGCAAGAGCGGGCTTAGATGTCGGCACACTACTTGTTCGACCGCAGGTGGCATCAACATAGGACAAGGCGGCGAGCCCACAGGCTGACTGGTCGGACCCGGTGCCGGGCAAAGGAATGAAATAACACATTCACAGGCAGTTAAACTTATCATATAGATAAAAAGGGTATCCCCCGAGTGCTCCTCGAGGGACCCGTTGTCTTTTCTCTTAATACAAAAGGTAGCGTGGTACATACTTCATTTACTGTAAAATATTCGGAGGAGATTTGCGTTCCATGGGCGCTCTGTTTCCTTGCCGGAATCGTCCCTCTTGCGTGCCCTGGGCTTCTACGCATCGATGAGGTAGTAGGAGTCGTTGCCCAAGGCTTTGCTAATGATGAAGGGCCCTTCCCAAGGGGCCGAGAGCTTGTGCTGGCCGGTTGTTTGCTGGATCAGGCGGAGCACATGGTCCCCCTCTCGAAAGGATCATGGCCTGACCTTCCGACTGTGGTAGCGGCGTAGGCCCTGCTAGTAGATGGCGGGCCGGCTGAGTGCCAGCAACCGGCCCTCTTCCAGCAGGTCGACACCGTCTTCTCATGTCTCCTTCGCCTCCGCCTCCGTGTACATGGTGACGCGAGGCAAGTCAAACTTGATGTCAGTTGGGATGACGGCCTCGGCCCCGTACGCGAGGAAGAAGGGAGTGAAGCCAGATGCTTTGTTTGGCGTGGTACGAAGACTCCAGAGGACGGCCGATAGCTCTTTGATCTAGCAGCCGGCCGAGCGCTCCAGTGGCTCGACCAGTCGGGGCTTGATGCCGGACAAGGTGAGGTCGTTTGCTCGCTCGACTTGGCCATTTGGCTGCGGGTGGGCAACGGACTCTAAGTCCAATCGAATGCCCTGCGTCGTGCAGAAATGGGCCAAGGCGCCTTTGGCAAAATTTGTGCCATTGTCAGTGATGATGTTGTGCGGTAAGCCGTACAGTATGATGATATCCGCGACAAAGGTCACAACAGTCAGACCACTCAGCTGCTTGATTGGCTTTGCTTCAATCCACTTGGTGAATTTGTCCACGGCGACAAGCAGATGGGTCATGCCGCTGCATGCTATCTTGAATGGCCCCACCATATCCATCCCATAGACGGCAAATGGCCAAGTGAGGGGAGTCTCTTGATTGCGGAAGCCGGCAGTTGTTGCTTGGAGCTGAATTGTTGGCACCCTTTGCACTTCTTGACGAAATCCTTGGTGTCGTCCAAAGCAGTCGGTCAGAAGAATCCATGGCGGAAAGCTTTGGCGACAAGGGATTTGGAGGCCGCATGGTGGCCGCACTCGCCTTGATGGATGTCTCTGAGGGTTGCCTTGCCTTTCTTCGGCCCGATGTAGCGCTGGAAGACGCCAGTCACGCTACGCCAGAAAAGCACTCTGTTCACTATCATGTATGCTGCTGCCCGGTGTTGCACCTGCCGGGCCAAGATCTCGTCGGCTGGTAGCTCTCCGCTCACCAGGAAGTTGAGGATGGGTTGCGCCCATGATGGTGCTTCGACCACTGTCATCACAGCCACTGGTACCAGGGCGGTTGGGTTGCGAGGCGGCGGGTTGGAGTCTGCCGCCGCTTGCTGCGTTGTTGTAGTCCCCGAGCCGACTGGTGCAGCCCCCGGGCCGGGTTTTGAAGTCCCTGGGCTGGGTGCGACTGCTGCAGTCCCCGAGCCGCCTGCGGAAGTCCCTGGGCCGACTGCCGCAGCCCCCGGGCCAGGTTGTGAAGTCCCCAGGCCGAGTGCGACTGTTGTAGTCTTCGGGCCGCCTACCGAAGTCCCAAGGCCGGCTGCTGTAACTCCCGAGTCAGATCCGGCTATTCCGGGAGCAGGCAACACGAAGATGGATTCTGATTCCGGCGAAGGCTTGATAGACGGCTTGCACATGCACTGATGGGAGACGTCGGCTGGTATGGCTTGGCGGATGGAGCCGATTCATGCCAAGGCATCAGCTTGCTCGTTGTCGACCCGTGGCACGTGAAGGAACTCGCACCCGTTAAAGCATCCACTGATATGTTGGACGAGGAAGCGGTAGCTCGCCATGTTTGCATCCTTGGCGTCCCAGTCACCTCACAACTGCGGGACCACCAAGTCCGAGTCGCCGTAGCAAACACTCGGCGGATGCCAATCTCTTTGGCCAGTCAGAGCCCGTGGATGAGTGCCTCGTTCTTGGCCACGTTGTTGGAGGCGGCAAAGTTAATTTGCAATGTGTACTTGAGATTGTCGCCTTTGGGAGAGGTGAGGACAATGCCGGCTCCCAGGCCGGTGCACATCTTTGAGCCATCAAAGTGCATCCACCAATGGTTAGAATCCAGCGCTGGTGGCAGGTACTGGGTCTCGCCCAGTTGACGAGGAAGTCGGCTAGCGCTTGGGACTTGATGGCGGTGTGGGGCTAGTAGAGGATGGTGTGGGGAGCCAGCTCGGTGGCCCACTTCGTCACCCGGCCCGACGCATCTTTGTTGCCGATGATCTCAGCAAGCGGGGCGGTGCAGGCAACCGTGATGGAGTGCTCTTGAAAGTACTGCTTGATTTTCTTGGCGGCAAAGTACACGCCATAACACATCTTCTGGTAGTGGGGGTAATTTTGCTTGGAGGCCGACAAGACCTCACTCAGGTAATAGACGAGCCTCTGGACCGGCTGTGCCTTGCCGTCTTCTAGGCGCTCGACCACGATGACAGTGACAACCACCCGGCTGATGGTGGCGATGTAGAGGAACATGGGCTCCTTAGCAGCCGGATCCGCCATGACAGGCGGCGTAGTCAGCATCTTCTTGAGCTGGAGGAAGGCCTGGTCCGCCTTGTCGTTCCACTCGAAGTGAGTGGTTTTCTTCATTAGCTGGTACAAGGGGAGAGCCTTTTCGCCCAGTAAACTGATGAAGCGGCTAATGGATGCCAGGCATCCGGTGAACTTCTGGACTTCTCGCAATCAGGTGGGCCTCTCCATCCGCCCAATAGCCTTGATCTTAACATGGTTGCACTCGATGCCGCATTTTTAGACATGGCTGGGACTCCGAATACACACTTCTCTGGGTTGATCTTGATTTTAAAACAACGCAAGTTATTAAAGGTCTCCTTGAGTTCTTCCAGGAGAGTGTCGCGCTTCTCCGTCTTCACCACAATATCGTCTACATAGACGTGGGCATTTCTGCCGAGTTGCTAGAGGAGGCACTTCTGCATGCAACGCTGAAACGTGGCACATGCATTTCTCAAGCCGAATGTCATTGTTAGGTAGCAGAAGGCTCCGAATGGTGTGATGAGGGCGGTCTTCAGTCGATCGGTCGGGTTGAGCTTGATCTGGTGGTAACTAGAGCAAGCATCCAAAAAAATCAACAGCTCGCATCCGACTGTGGAGTCAATCACTTGGTCTATCCGAGGCAGAGCAAACGGATCTTTGGGGTGGGCTTTGTTGAGGCTGGTGCAATCAATGCACATGTGCCACTTGTTGTTCTTCTTCAGTAAGAGGACCGGGTTGGCAAGCCACTCTAGAAAAAATACTTCCATGATAAAGCCGGCTGCCAGAAGTCGTGCGATCTCTTCACCAACAATTCTTCTCTTCTCCTCTGACAGGCGGCGGAGGGGTTGCTTGACTGGTTTTGCAATTGATCTGACATGTAGCTTGTGCTCGGCGAAATCCATCGGAACACCCGGCATGTCTTTGGGTGACCATGCGAAGATGTCCTGATTCTCACAGAGGAAATCGACGAGCTCGCTTTCCTATTTGCTATCGAGGTTGGTTCCCATGATAGCGTGCCTCTCCGGGTGCTCCGGGTCCAAGGGTATCTTCTTGGTCTCTTTGTCCGGCTGGAAGGAACCCTGAGCTTCTGACACCTTGGGGTCTGGGGACAGGTCCGGCTGCTTGCTGGCTGATACGTCTCCAACGTATCTATAATTTTTGATTGTTCCATGCTATTATATTACCTGTTTTGGATGTTTAATGGGCTTTACTATGCACTTTTATATTATTTTTGGGACTAACCTACTAACCAAAGGCCCAGTTCAAATTGCTGTTTTTGTGCCTATTTCAGTGTTTTGCAGAAAAGGAATATCAAACGGAGTCCAAACGGAATGAAACCTTTGGGAGAGTTATTTCTAGAACAAACGCAATCCAAGAGACTTGGAGTGGAGGTCAAGAAAGAACCGAGGAGGCCACGAGGTAGGAGGGCGTGCCCAGGGGGTAGGCGCGCCCCCACCCTCGTGGGCCCCTTGTGGCTCCACCGACCTACTTCTTTCGCCTATATATACTCATATACCCTAAAAACATCGGAGGTCACCACGAAACCCTATTTCCACCGCCGCAACCTTCTGTACCCGTGAGATCCCATCTTGGGGCCTTTTCCGGTGCTCTGTCGGAGGGGGAATCGATCATGGAGGGCTTCTACATCAACACCATAGCCTCTCCAATGATGTGTGAGTAGTTTACCATAGACCTTCGGGTCCATAGTTATTAGCTAGATGGCTTCTTCTCTCTCTTTGGATCTCAATACAAAGTTCTCCTCGATCTTCTTGGAGATCTATTCGATGTAATTCTTTTTGCGGTGTGTTTGTTGAGATCCGATGAATGGTGGGTTTATGATCAAGATTATCTGTGAACAATATTTGGTTCTTCTCTGAATTCTTATTTGTATGATTTGTTATCTTTGCAAGTATCTTCGAATTATCAGTTTGGTTTGGCCTACTAGATTGATCTTTCTTGCAATGGGAGAAGTGCTTAGCTTTGGGTTCAATCTTGCGGTATCCTTTCCCAGTGAGAGCAGGGGCAGCAAGGCACGCATTGTATTGTTGCCATCGAGGATAAAAAGATGGGGTTTATATCATATTGCTTGATTTTATCCCTCTACATCATGTCATCTTGCCTAATGCATTACTCTGTTCTTATGAACTTAATACTCTAGATGCATGTTGGATAGCGATCGATCTGTGGAGTAATAGTAGTAGATGCATATATACACACTACTGGAAACTGGGAATTTGCCATCAGCCAGCTCTTTGCCATCTGCCAGCTGATGGCAAATGACGTCTTTGCCATCTCGCTTATAAAAACAGATGGCAAAGAACCGACAGACGGCAAAGAACATGGTTGCCATCAGCCAATTCTTTGCCATCCGCTAGTGGATGGCAATAATTTGCCATCCGCCGCCAGATGGCAAAGAGGTGGGTAGGGGTCCAGATCAGAACGGCTGTCAACCCACCTCTTTGCCATCCGCCACAGATGGCAAAGAATCTTTTCCGTCTGTTGGCAGATGGCAAAGAAGTGGGTGGGGCCCAATGGATGATGACGCTGTAACGGCCCAGTAGCCCCACCTCTTGTTATCCGCCACCACTGGCTGATGGCAAAGATATGGGCCTTTGCCTTCACTGCTCATGGCAAAGAGGTCGAACTATCTCCTCCCCTCTCTTCTTCTAAAAAAAATTCTCCTCCCCTCTCTCCCAGCCCGGCCCCACCCCTCTCTCTCTCTCCCCACCTCACCCACCCACCACTTGTCTAAAAAAAACCCAACCCCAAACCGCACCCAGCCTTCCAGCCACCGGACGACCCAAAGACTGGCCGCCCGCCGCCTCCCCGCCACCGCAGCCCTTCCCTCGCCTCTCCCGCCATCAAGAGCCGCCCTGCGCCCGTCCCTCCATCGTTCCAGGCAGACGCCCCCTCCCAGCAGGCCCACCTGCCACACCAGGCGTGCCCGTGGCCCTCCCGCCACCGCAGCCCGCCACTCCACCGAGGCAGCCACGGCGCCGCTTCTTCCCTGCTGCCCTCCCGCCCATCAAGAGCCCTCCCTGCCGGGCGGTCAGACGTCCGCTGCACTGGTGCAAGCTTCTCCTCCCCTCTTCCTCACCCCGTCAGATCTTCTTCGTCTCGTGCTCCTCCCCGCGCCGCCGGCCGCTGGTCCCCGACCTCATCCCACCGTGGATTTGACACCCCCGTGCTCTTCTTCTCTTCAGGCAGGTGAGCCCCGTCCCTCCCAAATTGGTCCCTCCTCCTCTGGTCAAGTTCTGCCTCTGCTACTATGTAGTGTAGTATTGACTGCTAGTGTTGTTGCTTGCTGGCCTGCTGCTTGATTTCGTTGCTGGCTTGCTGCTGCTAGATGATGTTGTTACGTGCTGCTGTTGGCTTGCTACTGCTGGTGGCCTGGTGCTATTAGCTGCTGCTTGTTGTTAGCTGCTAGCGTGCTACTACTAGCTAGCTACTACTGCTTGCGTTACTAGTTGTTGCTGCTGCTACTTGCGATACTACTAGCTATCGCTGCTGCCTCATCGGTGCTACTAGCTGCTGCTGCTACAAATATCTTCAGAATCGAACCGACCATAATCATTAGGTGTATAGAGGATTTTATGGTTTCTGTTTTATAAATAATGAATGTAACAACACTAGCGATCTTTCAATTTTGTCGAGTAAATCACGTAAGATAGAAGTGTGCCTATTTGTATCACATATTGGAGTGAAGTGCTGTCACTACCAAGTATCAAATGCAGCTTAGGTTCAGATAAGCTTTTCCCACTTCAAGCCCTCGGTCTCATCTCTGACCATGCTATGCTAGCCCACGATATGGTGTGCTTGGTCGACTATCTGCAAAATAAGAATCAGATAGGATTTGCTCTGCCATGGAACTAAACCAATTAAGGTGTACTCCCTCTGTGAACTAATAGATAAAGATCTTATATTAGTTTACAAAGGAATACTTCTTTAAGAAACATTCGAATAATTTACTGGTTCATGTAGGCATATGACTGTCTTAGAAAATGAATAGCGCTATTTTCCATGGGATTTCAAGCTTATAGAACTTACACAATATCAAAATTTACTTGGAGTTGGGAGGCACTGCTTGAAGTCATGAAAAATCTATCTACAAGCAACACTGCACTCATTAGCACATATCAGACCACAAATCAGAAGGATATTATTAATGCTACATATATTTTATCATATAACACTTCCAAGTAGATCTCACACAACAACACAAGTATGCATATGTTTTTTTTTGTAAAAGTGATTATTTCAAATTATGTTAAATACAGACTAATATTTTTTTCGAAGACTGGGAAGTTAAAGTACTTGATACAAGGTGTGGGACTGGAGAACTTATCTACTAAATAATACACTTAGTCATCCTTGATCATAATCCCCTATTTACCTTACACCAAATCAGGCCAAGTACAAAAATCTGACACACGTCACAATTAAAGTATGGTCTAGATACTGAATAGCAAATCTAGTACCAACCCGAGGGATGGAGTACAGTGAATTTCAGCAAGGATGAACTGCGAGCTTCTACAAAGAATCAAAGAGAAAGTCTAAATGTGCAGCTCACAAGGTGCTATGCGGATCCGCAACCGATTCATTCTAAACATTTAGCAAATCACATGTTTAGGAGAGAGCGCGGTTTCAATTGCGCACGTATCTGATACACATCTTTACTCCAAAAAATGACCAATTTCTTGGATCTGATAGGACACATAACTTATGGAGGGATGATTGCGGTTAGGAGCGGACACAATGGCTCGGGGTAATTGGCATCAGCACCGCCAGGAACGACATATGGAATGATGGTATAGCATGTTACTGCTGTCGACCACTCATTGCAAGTTGGACATAAATGGTCAGGTACAAATTAAGAAATATGCAAGCAGATTGTTTTGCCAGGCGGTAAAGTAGGAGACCAACCTTTTTGTTTTCCTTTAGCACTTTGTTGGCACAAGGGCTATAACATTTGGGGTGTAAGACTTGCTGCCTCTTTGACCTTGTAGTTCTTCAGCTTCAGACCTAAATCCAAGGGTTTATCCAGGAAACTCCTAAGCTTATCGAACACCTTTTGGACCTGCCATGTAAATCATCAATTTTCAAATATTTCAGTGATTGGTGAGAACCAAAAATCCAAGTGTAGTTGGAGCTGATACTGAGTATATATGTGCATATGCCCCATTTAAGTCATGCGATTTTATATAAAGGACATCATATAATCACTATCTGCATACATAATTGCTCGTGTTACATTCTGCATAAAGGAAAAAACTGAGCTTGTAGTGTATTTAAACAAAGCAAAATGTATAGTAAGAGATGCTTTGGAATCATGTGCATATAGAAGTAGCGAGCGTACATGTGCATATACACACACAAAAAAATGCACCGGGCCACTTGTAAATTTCTGCATTTTCTGTTGTTCATTCGCACTGTTAGATTATCCAGGATCACATTTAACTTGGTAGTACTTAAATTGCTGCAACTTCACTTTTTTGTCATTTAGTGAATAACGTGTGTACATTTGTTCTTTCCTATACAATATCAGATCTGCCATATGCATGAAGTGGATGCAGGGACCTCAAACCGAGAATTTCTTGTTTGCAAACCGGAAAGAAATGGCTGCACCGAAAGCAATTGATTTTGGCCTGTTTGTTTTGTTTTTCACTCCAAGTAGAGTCAATCCTAATATCCTATATGGCTATCGTTGAAGCTTTCCATTTTGACCCGCCTCGTCACTTGTCGATGATATGGTCGAGGACAAAGCTGAGCTGATACAGAGCTCTGTCTTATGCTATATTTTTTTACTTTGTAATGTTTGCCTAATGTGCTATTTGTTTGTGAGGTGTAGGTGAACGGTTCACTGAGATTGTTGGAAGTCCTTATTACATGGCTCGAGAAACTATGGCCAAGAGGTTGATGTTTGGAGTGTAGGAGTGATTCTTTACATTCTTCTTTGTGATGTCCTTCCGTTCTGGGAAGGTCAGTTTTGTAGCATAAGTGGTGTCCCTACATTCTGGGCAGGTCATTTTTTGTAGCGTAAAATAGTCAATTGTTTCGGTGGCATAGGTCAACTGCATTAAACATTTAGGGTACTTAAAGTGAACTGTGTTCTGATGTCCTGTCTGCACAAAGCGGCCATGTGTCACCTTCTACACTGAAGTTTTGTATTCCTTATTTTGCCTCTGGCGTGATTGGCCTGTGGACTTTGGTTCAGAAAAATATATTTATCTTGTCCCATTGAATGCTCTTTCTGAATAATATGTTTGTTGCTTCCATTTTATAACGCAGAAACTGAACAAGGTGTTGCTCAAGCTATTATCAGGTCTCTCATTGATTTTAAAAGAGATCCGTGGCTGAGGGTATCAGATAATGTAAAAGACCTTGTCAGGGCCCAGATCCAAGGAGGCGTTTGACAGCTCAACAGGTTCCTGGTAATAATCAAATTTCCACACAAGTTAACTGTACAGAATTGCATTCCTTCTGTTCTTCTTAAATGGATACAGAATTGCTTTCCTTGTGTAAATTTCTTAAGATTTTCGCCTTAAGATAACTTAATTGCATTGCTCGTGTCTCAGGTCCATAATTTGTATTTTTTTCCAGTTCTTCTAACTTTCTTCTTTCCCATTTTACAGATTTGCTTAAGATCACGTAAGCTTGGGTTGATGGAGTGCTTGTATTTAGTTTTTGTTTTGACCTTGTGAAACTTGCTACCTATGGATGAAACTGTGTAATATTGATGAAACTATGTATATGTATGGATGAAACTTGCTACTATTGGTAACATGTGTTGGATATATATGTGTTCATGACTATTGGTAATATGTGTTGAATATGCTATATTGGTCATATAAATATATTTGTGTTTGATTTTCTGTGAAAATGAATTGATATAAGGAAAAACAAAATTAAATGGGGCAATATAGTCACTTTGCCATCTGCTGGCAGATGGCAAAGAGCTTTGCCATCAGCTGGCAGATGGCAAAGAGGCCACGTGTCATCTTCATGTAAAATTTGGGATGGCTTATTTGGGCTCTTTGCCATCTGCCAGCAGATGGCAAAGCTCTTTGCCATGTGCTGGCAGACGGCAAAGCATGCAGCCTTTGCCATCTGCTGACAGACGGCAAAGAGCCTGCAGCCTTTGCCATCTGCTGGCAGACGGCAAAGTATGCCGTTAGCCATCTAATGGGGCTAACCCCGTTAAGAGGCTTTGCCATCTGCCAGCAGATGGCAAAGCCACAGGCTCTTTGCCATCAGCTAGCAGATGGCAAAGAAGCCTTTACCGGCAGGGTTTCAGACGAAGTGTTTGCCATCTGCTGGCAGATGACAAAGCCTTTGCCATCCGCCGACCATGCCTTTGCCATCTGCCATGGCAAAGGCAGATGGCAAAGTGCCAGATTCCAGTAGTGACATGATAGTTTCGGTCTACTTGTCGCGGACGTGATGCCTATATACATGATCATGCCTAGATATTCTCATAACTATGCGCTTTTCTATCAATTGCTTGACAGTAATTTGTTCACCCACCGTAATACTTATGCTATCTTGAGAGAAGCCACTAGTGAAACCTATGGCCCCCGGGTCTATTTTCCATCATATAAGTTTCCAATTTATTTTACTTTCCAATCTTTACTTTCAATCTATATCATAAAAATACCAAAAATATTTATCTTATTATCTCTATCAGATCTCACTTTTGCAAGTGGCTGTGAAGGGATTGACAACCCCTTTATCGCGTAGGTTGCAAGGTTCTTATTTGTTTGTGTAGGTACGAGGCGACTTGCGTGTAGTCTCCTACTGGATTGATACCTTGGTTCTCAAAAACTAATGGAAATACTTACGCTACTTTGCTACGTCGCCCTTTCCTCTTCAAGGGAAAAACCAACGCAGTGCTCAAGAGGTAGGAAGAAGGATTTCTGGCGCCGTTGCCGGGGAGGCTTACACCAAGTCAAGTCAAGATTCGATCTCCCGCCAACGTGCGATTTCTGGTGCTGTTGCCGGGGATATCTACGCCAAGTCAAGCCAAGTCAAGACATACCAAGTACCCATCACAACTCTTATCCCTCGCATTACATTATTTGCCATTTGCCTCTCGTTTTCCTTTCCCCCACTTCACCTTTGCCTTTTCTTCGCCTTCTTCCCGTATGTCTTTTTGTTTGTGTTTCCACGTGCCTTCTATTTGCTTGCATCTTTGCTTGCTAAAAATCTATAGATATGGATCCACTTAAAGTGTTCTACTTGGATCATCTTCAATACTTATGCGCTCGTGCTGAAACTCCAACTAGCCTAGTTGATGGGAAATCTTTAGATGAGCATACTCATTTTGTGCGTCACCGTTTGTCTGAAAAGGGAGGCTCTTATGGGATCAAATAAACAGATTGATGTGTTCTGCTTGGAATCTTTGTGGAATTTATGATTTTACTTGTTGCTCTAAGAACCCTAAAAAACACCTTCCCTACCTATGTGAGTTTAATGAAAACAAAACCGTATCTTCTTATGCAAAAGGTGTTTATAGTTACTATGATATCGAACAAATTGAAGAATTTGTTGGTTTTAAGGGTGCTTATGAAGTTGCTTGTTTGATTTAAAAGTATGATATTACTCTCTACGAATCTGAAAATTTTAACATACTTAAATATTGCTATGAAAACTATGCTCATAATGTCTATGTCAAAGAATTTATGGAGAGAATGACCATTGCTTTGGAAGAAAATAATGATATGCACGAACCTATAGACAATGATGATTCCGATGATTTGATTGAAATATCCCTTGATGAACGTGATGCTTTCTATTCATGTGGCCATGATGCCAATATTTATGAAGATGAATTTGCTATAGTTCCTTATGTTAAACATGAGATCATTGCTATTGCACCCATACATGGCAGTTCCTTCGATGAAAAGCATGATTGCAATGATGTTATTATAAATTCTCTTAATGCCAATTGTGTTAATAATATGCAAAACCCTAAGCTTGGGGATGCTAGTTTTTCTATGTCTACTATTTGTTGCAATGATCATGATTGGGGTGATTCTTTTTATGATCTTGAAAATTTATTTAAGCCTTATGATGAATATGAGATTGATATTAGTGTTTGCAATAATAGTGAAAGTGGTTTTGGAAGAGTGTCAACTTTAGATCCCACATATTTGGATAATGTTCAATCTTATGAAGTTTTTGATAAAAGTGGGTTTGGAGAGGTCATAACTTTAGTTAATGATAATCCCACTATTTTGGAAGAGTGTCAACTTCGCATGCATGTGGATCGTGTTGAGAATATGTTATGTGATAGCTATTTTGTTGAATTTTCCTATGATCCTACATGTAATTATTATTAGAGAGGGAAATATGGTTGTAGAAATTTTCATGTTACAAAATTACCTCTCGTTATGTTGAGATTGCTAATGTTTCTTTCTTCTTCCTTGCATATGCTAGATCTTGCTTGTCTTGCTAATTTGTTTTCCTATAAAATGCCTATGCATATGAAGTATATTAGACTTAGATGTGATTTTCATATGCTACATGATGCTCTCTTCGTGTTTCAATTGCTATCTTTTATGTGAGCATCATTGAATTTATCAATGCCTAGCTAGGGGCGTTAAACGATAGCGCTTGTTGGGAGGTAACCCAAGTTTATTTTTGTTTCTTGCTTTTTGGTTCTGTTTAGTAATAAATAACTCATCTAGCCTCTGTTTAGATGTTTTTTATGTTTTAAATTAGTGTTTGTGCCAAGTAGAACCTTTGGGAAGACTTGGGTGAAGTCTTTATGATCTTGCTGAAAAAAACAGAAACTTTAGCGCTCGCGAGATTAGCTGCCATTTTTTACTGGAGAGTGCTTTAGGTTGATTATTTTTTCAGATGATTAATAGATAAATTCCTCACGTCCACCAATTTATTTCAGAATTTTGGAGTTCCAGAAGTTTACGTTTGATACAGATTACTACAGACTATTCTGTTTTTGACAGATTTTGTTTTTCGTGTGTTGTTTGCGATGAATCAATGGCTAGTATCAGGGGGGTATGAACCATAGAGAAGTTGGAATACAGTAGGTTTAACACCAATATAAATAAAGAATGAGTTCATTACAGTACCTTGAAGTGGTGGTTTGTTTTCTTTCGCTAACGAAGCTCATGAGATTTTCTGTTGAGTTTTGTGTTGTGAAGTTTTCAAGTTTTGGGTAAAGATTTGATGGAATATGGAATAAGGACTGGCAAGAGTCTAAGCTTGGGGATGCCCAAGGCACCCCAAGGTAAAATTCAAGGACAACCAAAAGCCTAAGCTCGGGGATGCCCCGGAAGGCATCCCCTCTTTCGTCTTCGTCCATTGGTAACTTTACTTGAGGCTATATTTTTATTCACCACATGATATGTGTTTTGCTTGGAGCGTCTTGTATGATCTGAGTCTTTGCTTTCTAGTTTACCACAATCATCCTTGTTGTACACACATTTTGGGAGAGACACACATGAATCGGAATTTATTAGAAGACTCTATGTGCTTCACTTATATCTTTTGAGCTAGATAATTTTGCTCTAGTGCTTCACTTATACCTTTTTAGAGCATGGTGGTGGTTTCATTTTATAGAAATAATTGATCTCTCATGCTTCACTTATATTATTTTGAGAGTCTTTTATAACAGCATGGTAGGTTGCTTTGGCTATAAAATTAGTCCTAATATGATGAACATCCAACATAGGTATAATAAAAACTATCATATAAAGTGCATCAAATACTATGAGAAGTTTGATACATGATAATTGTTTTGAGATATGAAGATGGTGATATTAGAGTCATGATAGTTGAGTACTTGTGACTTTGAGAAATAATTGTTCTAAAGTTTGTGATTCCCGTAACATGCATGTATGGTGAACCGTTATGTGATGAAGTCGGATCATGATTTATTTATTGATTGTCTTCCTTATGAGTGGCGGCCGGGGACGAGCGATGGTCTTTTCCTACCAATCTATCCCCTAGGATCAGGTGCGTAGTACTTCGTTTCGATAACTAATAAATTTTTGCAATGAGTATGTGAGTTCTTTATGACTAATGTTAGTCCATGGATTATACGCACTCTCACCCTTCCACCATTGCTAGCCTCTCTAATACCGCACACCTTTCGCCGTTTTCATACACCCACCATATGCCTTCCTCAAAACAGCCACCATACCTACCTATTATGGCATTTCCATAGCCATTCCGAGATATATTGCCATGCAACTTACCACCGTTCCTTTTATTATGACACACTCCATCATTGTCATATTGCTTTGCATGATCATGTAGTTGACATCGTATTTGTGGCAAAGCCACCTTTATAATTCTTTCATACATGCCCCTCTTGATTCATTGCATATCCCGGTATACCGCCGGAGGCATTCACATAGAGTCATATTTTGTTCTAAGTATTGAGTTGTAATTTTTGAGTTATAAGTAAATAAAAGTGTGATGATCATCATTATTAGAGCATTGTCCCAAGTGAGGAAAGGGTGATGGAGACTATGATTCCCCCACAAGTCGGGATGAGACTCCGGGCGAAAAAAAGAGGCCACAAAAAAGATTGAGAAAAAGGCCCAAATAAAAAATAATAAAAAATGAGAGAAAAAGAGAGAAGGGGCAATGTTACTATCCTTTTACCACACTTGTGCTTAAAAGTAGCACCGTAATCTTCATGATAGATAGTCTCCTATGTTGTCACTTTCATATACTAGTGGGAATTTACATTATATAACTTGGCTTGTATATTCCAATGACGGGCTTCCTCAAAATGCCCTAGGTCTTCGTGAGCAAGCGATTTGGATGCACACCCACTTAGTTTCTTTTGTTGAGCTTTCATACACTTATAGCTCTAGTGCATCCGTTGCATGGAAATCCCTACTCACTCACATTGATATCTATTGATGGGCACCTCCATAGCCCGTTCATACGCCTAGTTGATGTGAGACTATCTTCTCCTTTTTGTCTTCTCCACAACTGTCGTGGAATTGTCACGGCAGATGTCCTAGTGTGAGGACATAGTCATGGAGCCATCGCAACGAGATTAGCTTAAAGGGGTTAATCAGGACAAAGGACACGAGGAGTTTATACTGGTTCGGCCCCTTGCAGTGAAGGTAAAGGCCTAATCCAGTTTGAGGTGGTATTACTAGGGTTTCGATGACCAGGGAGAGAATACGATTAACCTGGCTCTCGATCTGTTGTTTCCTGGCCTAAGCCGCCGCTGGGTCGTCCCCTTATATACACGGGTTGACGCCCTGCGGCTTACAGAGTCCTAGCCGGCTCATATAACGTGTCCGGCTCGTTGACCTTTCTTACATGCCTTACCATACAAGTCTACATATACATGGCGGTTTAAATTCTTGGGCCTTGAGCCGCCTTCGGGTCTGGGCCCTCTACTAAGCTTATCTATGAACCGCTGTCGTTATTATACTCTTGGGCTTCATTGAGATGAACCGCCATAGGGATGACCCAACCCCTCCTGGGCGGGTCATACCTGATAGTCATATCCCCAACATTAGGCCCCAGGTTGATTTGAACTTGTTCATGTCAATCTTCAATACTTAGAAAAATCCTTCCTCCTCTTACGATGAAATATTGTAACCCGCCATGACGTCATCTCCAAAAATTGTGATAACCCTCCATGACGTCACCTGTGATTAACGCTACACAGAATCCAAATCTTTAATGAATCTCTTTCTTCACTGACCCTCCGAAAATCGAGGCGCCCGCGCCCTCGCTTATCCACTTCTGCCTCCTCGATTCTCGCACCCGTCGCTTGTCCTTCCAGTATTATAAATAAGACCTTGGACTATCCTCTCATTCTCCCCCCTTTCCTTCTCACTTTCTTCTTCCTCCTCGTGACGCACCAACCCGCACGAGCTTCGCCGCCGTCAACCTTCATCTCCGACCTCAACTCCGGCTGCTGCATCACCCTGAACAGACCAGAGAACCGCGGCGCCTCTCCTCCATCCCATCAGCATCAGTAAGCCCTCTTTTCTTTCGCCATAGATCTGGCATTAGGGTTTCGGTGTTTATCAGTGTTCGTCGCCGCCCCTCTTTATCCTTATTTAGATCCATGGATTAGATCCAAAAAACACATAAATCTTGCGCGGTAGTAGTTTTAGCACCTGTTTTCGATGCTAGAATATATCCTCATAGCAACAGATCTCCTCTAGGGTGCCTCTGCTTTTCCACTGTCGCCTCTGTAGGTTTCGAATTTATTCCCTTTTTTTGAACAGTCGCAGATCCAAATCTATAACTTTAATATGCGAAACTTGTTTGTCCAACACTTAGTAGAATTTCACCCTTTGTCAGATTTTGAATACCTGTACCTTTCATGGCGGCTTACACGTCCGGCTTACAATTATTCATATACCATTAGCCCTCACTTAAGCCGCCATTTTGAATATATACTGTTGATACGTCTCCGTCTTATCTACTTATCCAAACACTTTTGCCCTTGTTTTGGACTCCAACTTGCATGATTTGAATGGAACTAACCCGGACTGATGCTGTTTTTAGCAGAATTGCCATGGTGTTATTTATGTGCAGAAACAAAATTTCTCGGAATGACCTGCAACTCCACAGAACTTATTTTTGGAAAATATTAAAAATATTGGCGAAAGAATCAAGGCTAGGGGGCCCACCACCTGTCCATGAGAGTGGGGGTGCGCCTGCCCCCCTGGGCGCGCCCCCTGCGTCGTGGGCCCCCTGTCGCTCCACCGACCTCAACTCCATATATTCGTGTTCGGGGAGAAAAAAATCAAAGTGAAGGATTCATCGCGTTTTACGATACGGAGCGGCCACCAAGCCCTAAAACCTCTCGGGAGGGCTGATCTGGAGTCTATTCGGGGCTCCGGAGAGGGGAATCCATCGTCGTCGTCATCATCAACCATCCTCCATCACCAATTTCATGATGCTCACCACCTTGCGTGAGTAATTCCATCGTAGGCTTGCTGGACGGTGATGGGTTGGATGAGATTTATCATGTAATCGAGTTATTTTGTTAGGGTTTGATCCCTAGTATCCACTATGTTCTGAGATTGATGTTGCTATGACTTTGCTATGCTTAATGCTTGTCACTAGGGCTCGAGTGCCATGATTTCAGATCTGAACCTATTATGTTTTCATGAATATATGTGAGTTCTTGATCCAATCTTGCAAGTCTATAGTCACCTACTATGTGCTATGATCCGGCAACCCCGAAGTGAGAATAACCGGGATCACTCCCGGTGATGACCATAGTTTGAGGAGTTCATGTATTCACTATGTGTTAATGCTTTGGTCCAGTACTCTATTACAAGGAGGCCTTAATATCCCTTAGTTTCCATTAGGACCCTGCTGCCACGGGAGGGTAGGACAAAAGATGTCATGCAAGTTCTTTTCCATAAGCACGTATGACTATATTCGAAATACATGCCTACATTACATTGATGAATTGGAGCTAGTTCTGTGTCACCCTATGTTATGAATGTTACATGATGAACCGCATCCGGCATAATTCTCCATCACCGATCCAATGCCTATGAGCTTTTCACATATTGTTCTCCGCTTATTTACTTTTCCGTTGCTACTGTTACAATCACTACAAAACCCAAAAATATTACTTTTGCTATCGTTAACATTACTTCCATATTACTTTGCTACTAAATACTTTGCTACAGATACTAAGTTATCCATGTGTGGTTGAATTGACAACTCAACTGCTAATACTTGAGAATATTCTTTGGCTCCCCTTGTGTCGAATTAATAAATTTGGGTTGAATACTCTACCCTCGAAAACTGTTGTGATCCCCTATACTTGTGGGTTATAAGGACTATTTTCTGGCGTCGTTTCCGGGGAGCATAGCTCTATTCTTTGAGTCACTTGGGATTTATATCTGCTGGTCACTATGAAGAACTTGAAAGACGAGAAAACAATAATTTATCCCTCAACTACGAGGGGAGCTAAGGAACTGCCATCTAGCTCTGCACTTGATTCACCTTCTGTTTTGAGTAAACTTGCGACACCTAAACCTGCTTCTGCTATTAATTCTGATATCTCGCATGTTATTGATGATGCCACTTCTGCTATGCATGATACTTATGACGAAACTACTTCTATGCTTGATACTACTGTGCCACTTGGTGAATTTCTTGATGAACAACTTGCTAGGGCTAGAGAGAAAGAAATTATTGAAACTAATAATATTGATGATAGTGATGATGAAGACTCTCCCCCTAATAAATATGAATTGCATGTTGTGCCTGAGGGCTATGTTATGGATGAAGAGACTAAAAGAGACTTTCTTTCTTGCAATGATAGAAGTGATCTTAAGAAATTATTAGCTAAGCTTAAACAAAAAACTCTGAATGCTAGAATGAAATATGATCCTGCTTATGCTACTTCACCTATCTTTGTTACTGATAAGGATTATGAATTCTCCATTGATCCTGATATAATTACTTTGGTTGAGTCTGATCCTTTCTATGGCTATGATTCTGAAACTGTAGTGGCACATCTTACTAAATTAAATGATATAGCCACCCTGTTCACTAATAGTGGCACATCCTTTTATATTCTTGAAATATTTCCATTCTCGTTAAAGGGTGATGCTAAGATATGGTTTAATTCTCTTGATCCTGGTTGTGTGCGTAGTCCCCAGGATATGATTTGCTACTTCTCTGCTAAATATTTTCCTGCTCATAAGAAACAAGCTGTTTTAAGGAATATATACAATTTTGTGAAACTTGAAGAAGAGAGTCTCCCACAAGCTTGGGGGAGGCTTCTCCAGTTACTTAATGCTTTGCCTGATCATCCTCTTAAGAAAAATGAAATACTTGATAACTTTTATAATGGACTAACCGATGCTTCCAAAGATTTCCTGGATAGTTGTGCTGGTTCTGTTTTCAGGGAAAGAACACCGGATGAAGCTGAAATTCTATTGTATAATATGTTGACCAATGAAAATAATTGGACACTTCCTGAGCCAACTCCTGAGCCTATTCCTAAACCAACTCCGAAGAAGAGGGGTGTTCTATTTCTCAGCCCCGAAGATATGCAAGACGCAAAGAAATCTATGAAGGAAAAAGGTATAAAAGCTGAAGATGTTAAGAATTTACCTCCTATTGAAGAAATACACGGTCTTAATTTACCGCCTGTTGAAGAAATATATGATCTTAATCCATTACCTATTGAAGAAACTCATGGTCTTGATAGCCCGACACAGGTAGTAAAGGTAAATTCTCTCTATAGATATGATAAATTTGAAATCCCTCCTACTAAGTTTGCTAGCCAATGTTTGGATGAGTTTGATAACTTTATGGTTAAGGAAGAAGATTTTAATGCTTATTTTGGTAGACAATTAAAACAAAATGCTTATATGATTGAACACTTGGCTGATTATATGTCTAGAGTTAAAGGTGAACTTAAACTCATTAATAAACATGCTTCTATGGTCACCACTCAAGTAGAATAAGTACTTAAAGCTCAAAATGATTTTCTCAATGAATTAAATAGTAAGAATAATGATTATGCTGTTAGACTGGCTACTAGAACTAGTAAAATGACTCAGGAACCTTTGTATCCTGAAGGCCATCCTAAGAGAATTGAGCAAGATTCTCAGAGAAATAATATTGATGCACCTAGTCCTTCTAAAAAGAAGAAAAAGAAAAATGATAGGACTTTGCATGCTTCTAGTGAACCTGTTGTTGACACACCTTAGAATCCTAGTGATATTTCTATTTCTGATGCTGAAACACAATCTGGTAATGAACATGAACCTAGTGATAATGTTAATGATGATGTTCATGATGATGCTCAACCTAGCAATGATAATGATGTAGAAATTGAACCTGCTGTTGATCTTGATAACCCATAATCAAAGAATCAACGTTATGAAAAAGGAGACTTTATTGCTAGGAAACACGGTAAAGAAAGAGAACCATGGGTTCAGAAACCCATGCCTTTTCCTCCCAAACCATCCAAGAAAAAGGATGATGATGATTTTGAGCGATTTGCTGAAATGATTAGACCTATCTTCTTGCGTATGCGTTTGACTGATATGCTCAAAATGAATCCTTATGCTAAGTATATGAAAGAAATTGTTACTAATAAAAGAAAGATACTGGAAGCTGAAATTTCCACCATGCTTGCTAATTACACTTTTAAGGGTGGAATACCTAAGAAACTTGGAGATCCAGGAGTACCAACTATACCATGCTCCATTAAAAGAAATTATGTTAAAACTGCTTTATGTGATCTTGGAGCCGGTGTTAGTGTTATGCCTCTCTCTTTATATCGTAGAATTGACTTGAATAAGTTGAAACCTACTGAAATATCTTTGCAAATGGCTGATAAATCAACTGCTATACCTGTCGGTATTTGTGAGGATGTGCCTGTTGTGGTTGCAAACGTTACTATTTTAACGGACTTTGTTATTCTTGATATTCCGGAGGACGATAGTATGTCTATTATTCTTGGAAGACCCTTTTTGAATATTGTCGGGGATGTTATTGATTGCAACAAAGGCAATGTCACTTTTCATGTTAATGGTAATGAGCATATGGTACACTTTCCGAGGAAACAACCTCAAGTTCATAGTATCAACTCTATTGGAAAAATTCCATCGATTATTTTTGGAGGTTTTGAATTTCCTCTTCCTACTGTCAAGAAGAAATATGATATTCTTATTATTAGGGATGTGCATATCACTGTTGAGGTAACATAGTGTTATTCGAAATTTCTCCGGTTCCATGTTAGTCGGAATGAGTTTGTTAACAAGACCTAATCAACCTTGTTAGTGGATTCCTTTTGATGAGCATGAGATGGATGAAGTTAGAAAGCACAACCTTCTGTACCCTCTCTCTACTTTCTGTTATTTAGTTGAAACAAAGTAAAAATAGTATTTTTCTATCAGTTTTCTGAATTATCCATGCAATATAAAAATACCCCGAAAATAAAAGTTCTCCAAATGCCCTGCCAATTTAATATGATTTTTTCTGGAATATTTGAGAACATCTGGCACTGAAAACATAGCAGGGGGAGCAAGCACCTGGCCACGAGGGTCCAGGGTGCGCCCACCCCTACAGGGCGTGCCCCCTGCCTCGTGGGCCCATAGTGGCTCCCCTCCACTTATTCCTGCACCCACACACTTCTTCATCCTCCCAAAAATATCACCATCCAGCTCAAGCACGAGTTCTAGCTCATTTTGCTGCGATTTTTGATCTCCTTGCTCAAAGCACCTCTCACAAAACTGCTTTGGGGAATTGTTCTTTGGTATGTGACTCCTCCATTGGTCCAATTAGTTTTTGTTCTAGTGCTTTATTCATTGCAAATTTGTGCTGCCTAGGTGACCATGTTCTTGAGCTTGCATGTCAAATTTATATGGTCCCAAGTAGTTCTAATGCATGATATAGGCCCTAGGCACTTGTAGGAGTAGTTGCTATCAATTTTGTTGAGTTTGGTTTACTTTTATTTGAAGTTGCTAAAATTTTCAGAAATTTTTCAGAGGAAGAAATATGTTTAGGAAAATGTACCAAGGTGGTTCTTCAAGGAAGCAAGGAACCAGGCTTGCAATGCGTGATGCTGACGATGAACCACCAAGGGACGCTCCAGTGCGGCCTTGTGAATGGCCTTGAGAAGACTTTATGGATCGAGCGGGAATCAAGGAAGAATTTAACGCATATTTGCGAAACGCTGATCTTGTGAGCTTCGAGGCAGAAAAGTGCCGTCAGTACCACTATCTCACTAGTTCCTTTGTGAGGAGGCAAAAGGAAGACATGTTATTACCAGAGAGGAGGCAGATGAGTACGAGAGGAGGGCGGAGGCAGCTCGCTGCCACGCTGCAGCTCAGGAGGAAATAGCCGCTGCATCTCCGTACGACCCCGGTTATAATTTTGGATATCCGCCAGGCCATCCGTGGCAATAAACCAACTTAGGCCAAAAGCCTAAGCTTCGGGGAGTACGTATTTCTCACCGACATTACATTCACGTTCACACACTCATTGCTAGATGTCGGTGCTCATACTCTTTCATTGTAATATCCATGCTAGTTTATTTTCCTTTTTCCTGCTTTCTTCTTGTGTGCTTGATAAAACTTAAGAAAACCAAAAAATTAGTTGTAGCTTTTAGCTAGTTTACTTTCTTGCTGTAGTAGTAATAATTAAAAGAAAACCCAAAAATATTTCATGTTCTTCTTTTGCTTGTTGGGAGCTTTCCCGCGTAAATAGTTTTATTTCTTTTCTTTTCTTTGGGGGTCGATAGGAGAAGACCATGACTAAATTGTTGAAGTGGCTCTTATATGCATTATTGTTGATTTAACCAAGAGCCCATATTACCTTGTCTTCTCCTGTTTATTGAATGCTCGCAGATTCCAGCTTAGTCCAATGCATGTGCACTATTATTATTATTCACATCGTTTGGTCGTGAAAGTGAAAGGCAATTATGACGATATATGATGGACTGGCTGAGATGAGAGAAGCTGGTATGAACTCGACCTCTCTTGTTTTTGTTAATATGATTAGTTCATCGTTCCTGATTCAGCCTATTATGAATAAACATGTTTGCAATGACAATTAGAGATTATAGTTGCTCGTGCCATGCTTGATTAGCTATGAGTTATAATGGTTTGCCTTGTGTGCCAACATGCTATTAAATGATTGTGATGTGGTATGATGGGGTGGTATCCTCCTTTGAATGATTCGAGTGACTTGACTTGGCACATGTTCACGCATATAGTTGAAACAAATCAACATAGCCTTCACGATTTTTATGTTCATGGTGGATTATATCCTACTCATGCTTGCACTCAATGTTTATTAATTTTAATGCATGTCCATGACTGTTGTCGCTCTCTAGTTGGTCGCTTCCCAGTCTTTTGCTAGCCTTCACTTGTACTAAGCAGGAATACGGCTTGTGCATCCAACCCCTTAAACCCCAAAGTTATTCCATATGAGTCCACTATACCTTCCTATATGCGGTATCTACCTGCCATTCCAAGTAAATTTGTATGTGCCAAACTCTAAACCTTCAAATGAAATGTTGTTTTGTATGCTCGAATAGCTCATGTATCAACTAGGGCTGTCTGTATCTTCCATGCTAGGCGGGTTATTCTCAAGAGGAGTGGACTCCGCTCCTCACTCACGAGAAAATGGCTGGTCACCGGGATGCCCAGTCCCATGCTTTATGCAAATCAAATCAAAATAATTGCAAACAAAACTCCCCCTGGGACTGAGTTGGAGGCACTCGTTGTTTCGAGCAAGCGATGGGTTGATGCTTGTTGGTGTAGGGGGAGTATAAACTTTACCATTCTGTTTGGGAACCGCCTATAATGTGTGTAGCATGGAAGATATCACCATCTCTTGGTTGTTATGTTGACAATGAAAGTATGCCGCTCAAAATGTTATTTATCTCTACTTCAAAAATCAAGCTCTGGCACCGCTACAAATCCCTGATTCCCTTTGCGAAGGGCCTATCTATTTACTTTTATGTTGAGGCATCACCCTCTTATTAAAAAGCACTAGCTGGAGAGCACTGCTGTCATTTGCATCCATTACTATTAATTTATATTGGGTATGACTATGACTGGATCTCTTTTACCATGAATTACAATGTCTAGTCAGTCCTTGATCTTTAAACGTGCTCTGCATTTATGTTTTGCGGTCTCAGAAAGGGCTAGCGAGATACCATCTTGTTATATCATATTATGATTGTTTTGAGAAAGTGTTGTCATCCGAGATTTATTATTATTGCTCGCTAGTTGATTATGCCATTGACATGAGTAAACATGAGACCTAAATGTTATTATGAATATGGTTAGTTCATAATCTTTGCTGAAAACTTGAGTGTTGGCTTTACATATTTACAACAACAAGAGCAAACAGAGTTTGTAAAAGTTTTTCTTTATCACTTTCAGTTTATCAACTGAATTGCTTGAGGACAAGAAAAGGTTTAAGCTTGGGGGAGTTGATACGTCTCCAACGTATCTACTTTTCCAAACACTTTTGCCCTTGTTTTGGACTCTAACTTGCATGATTTGAATGGAACTAACCCGGACTGACACTGTTTTCAGCAGAATTGCCATGGTGTTATTTATGTGCAGAAACAAAAGTTCTCGATGACCTGAAACTCCGCGGAACTTATTTTTGGAAAATATTAAAAATATTGGCGAAAGAATCAAGGCCAGGGGGCCCACCACCTGTCCACGAGGGTGGGGGGCGCGCCCCCTGCCTCGTGGGCCCCCTGTTGCTCCACCAACCTCAACTCTAACTCCATATATTCGTGTTCGAGGAGAAAAAAATCAAAGAGAAGGATTCATCATGTTTTACGATACGGAGCCGCCGCCAAGCCCTAAAACCTCTCGGGAGGGCTGATCTCGAGTCCGTTCGGGGCTCCGGAGAGGGGAATCCGTCGCTGTCGTCATCATCAACCATCCTCCATCACCAATTTCATGATGCTCACCGCCATGCGTGAGTAATTCCATCGTAGGCTTGCTGGACGGTGATAGGTTGGATGAGATTTATCATGTAATTGAGTTAGTTTTCTTAGGGTTTTGTCCCTAGTATCCACTATGTTCTGAGATTGATGTTGCTAGGACTTTTGTATGCTTAATGCTTGTCACTAGGGCCCGAGTGCTATGATTTCAGATCTGAACCTATTATGTTTTCATGAATATATGTGAGTTCTTGATCCTATCTTGCAAGTCTATTGTCACCTACTATGTGTTATGATCCGGCAACCCCGAAGTGAGAATAATCGGGACCACTCCCGATGATGACCATAGTTTGAGGAGTTCATGTATTCACTATGTGTTAATGCTTTGGTCTGGTACTCTATTAAAAGGAGGCCTTAATATCCCTTAGTTTCCATTAGGACCCCGCTGCCATGGGAGGGTAGGACAAAAGATGTCATGCAAGTTCTTTTCCATAAGCACGTATGACTATATTCGGAATACATGCCTACATTACATTGATGAATTGGAGCTAGTTCTGTGTCACCCTATGTTATGACTGTTACATGATGAACCGCATCCGGCATAATTCTCCATCACCGATCCAATGCCTACGAGCTTTTCACGTATTTTTCTCCGCTTATTTACTTTTCCATTGCTACTGTTACAATCACTACAAAACCCAAAAATATTACTTTTGCTATCGTTACCATTACTTCCATATTACTTTGCTACTAAATACTTTGTTGCAGATACTAAGTTATCGAGGTGTGGTTGAATTGATAACTCAATTGCTAATACTTGAGAATACTCTTTGGCTCCCCTTGTGTCGAATCAATAAATTTGGGTTGAATACTCTACCCTCTAAAATTGTTGCGATCCCCTATACTTGTGGGTTATCAACTGTCAGCACTTAACCCGTGATTTCACCAATTGACTTGAACCGGCAAATTTTTCCTTTCCTTTAGGCTTTCTTTCTTTCACAACGCCACCCAAAACAGTCTACACATGCAACTGGGTTCCCTCCATCATCACTGAGGGTACTTTTAAGGATTTTTTTCAAAGTCAGGTATCTTCCCACAAAGAGTGCGATGCATTATCGTGCTCCTGACTCGGGCGAAGAAAAATCTCAGCCAAAAGATGGCGAAGTCATCATTTTTACTGACCACATGAACCGGGGCTTCTCACCGCCCGGCTCTAAATTCTTGTGAGACGTTCTGCACTTTTTTCAGCTCCATCCCTCAAGACATCGGACCCAATTCCGTGTCAAATATTTGCAACTTTCAAGTCTTCTGTGAAGTGTACCTTCAAGAGGAGCCCAGTGTTGAGCTCTTTAGAGAGTATGTTTACTGAAACCGCCAGACTGAGTTCACAAATGGTCCTAGCTTGGAGCTCGGTGGAATTTCAATTCAACGCAGACGAGACGCCATCTTTCCTTATGCCTGATTGCCGAGTCACC
Organism: Aegilops longissima; assembly: GCA_021605205.1. NCBI lineage: Eukaryota > Viridiplantae > Streptophyta > Magnoliopsida > Poales > Poaceae > Aegilops > Aegilops longissima. The sequence goes on from CM038680.1 coordinate 385,462,455, forward strand.
CCAAAGACTGGAACTAGACATGGTTTTATTTCAAAGACACTTCTGCGGCTGACGAGAATCCACTGCCAGGTTATCGTGTTGAGCGCCTGGACCCAAAACATAACTTCCTGAAAAGCTAACCGCTGCTGAATGGAAGAAGATTGTACCTACTATTGTGAAGGTCAAAGCTCTACTAGGAAATGGGCTGACTGGCGTTGATTTAGTCAGGTGTTGGGTTTCTTGGCGGATCATTCCGTTAAGCAGCCGTACCGGCTAAATGTACACTTACACTGGTGGTGAAAAATATTTACTGCGCCACAGCTCCGCACCATTAACCGATGAAGCAATCAATGAAATGGTTAAGTCTCTTCTGAATGAAGACCCGGAAGATTGTGTCAAAGTGGGTCTGGCCCCTTTCTACAAGCTTAACCCGCCACCAGATGTAAGCCTTCGAACTTACTTATCTTCACCTCCTCATTTGAATATCTTATTAACTCGACCTTTAATAACCTTTGCAGGCTAAGTCTGAATTTTGGAAAGTGGAGTATGATCACGAGGCTGCTAAGAAGGCCAGGGCTGCCAAGAAGGCCGCTAGGAAAGCCGCCAAGAAGACCACCAAGAAGAGGAAGAAACCAAGCACCTCTGACCTGCTCAAGCTGGATGGCACCTCTGAGTCGGAGGCAGCCCTCGACTCTCTTGGCTTATTTTTCAATCACCTTATTGACACTGATTATTATCAGGCTGACACGGGAGCCAACCAAGCAGCTGAAGAAGATGTAACTATTATTTCCTCCGGCTCAGACCCTTTGCCAAGACAGAAACATCGACAAGTAACCCGGAAAGTAAGGTTTTCACACCCCTTGGCTTATTTGAATCCTCACTTTCTTTCGAAGCAACAGCAACAAGAGAACCGCCACCAGACCCGGACCAGTGGAGGCGACGAGTTATCATTCGGCTTACCGAACACTCCTTCCCCTCGAGAACATCAAAACGAGGTTCTTTTCCTAATTACTATTTTTATCTGTTTGGCGGATCTTATCTGTTTACCTTCTAACTCTGTTGATGACCCTTAATCAGGAACTTGCCCGTTCTTCCTCTGGTGACTCATCACAAACTGAGTTGCCGGCTTTCAAAACTGCCCCTGGGTAATAGCAATTTGATTTTTACCCTGTAATTATTCATACCCTTATATTTACACTAACTTTTCATAATCCGCGTAGTGGACAAGCAAAGCCCAACAAGAAGGCGAAGGTGAACAAACCAACTGGAGCGCCGAAAACTGCTGAGCCGGAGCCATAAGTCTCCATTCCTGAAGCTTCTAACAAACAGCCAGAAGAATCACATCGCCCTCCGCTTTGAGATTCTGGATCTTAGTGTTGATGGCACTGCTATTAATCCTTCAACTCCTGCCCCTTCGGGTTCACCTAAGCCGTCAGAGAATCATAATGATGACGTGTTGATTACTGGCACCAGCTTTGTTGAACCAGGAAATCCAATAGCTTTGGCCAAACATACCGCCAATCAAGAGGTTATTGAGAGACGGAAGCGAAGTTTGACATCTCCCATTATGTGCAATTGAGCAGCAATGAAATCCTCTCCGGCTACCTCAGCCAGTCCACTCTAGCGCGACATTGAAATTGATATGGTGAAACAGATGCACCAAAAATATGAGGTATGACTTCCACTTTAAGTAATTTATATACGTATCCTGCCAGCCCCCAAGTCTACTAGCTTATGACAATATTGAATAGGTTGTAGACTTTAGAAAAATCCACAAAGTTCCGTCCTAGAATCCCTCCTTGGCCGGTTTAAATGTAAACCGGATGTTTGCACAAGTGGAGTTTTGCATCCATAGCCCCCAAGGGCCGATTTAATCCGCAGGAATGAGCCGGTCCTATTTGTCTTTGTATAAGAAAAGAGATCTTGACGGCATAGCCCCCATGACTCGGTTGGGACTGTTTATAGCACTTCCGCTCATGAAGAAGAAGACACAAACGATATGCATTAGCCCCCAAGTGCCGAGTAGTCTTGCTTGCAAAGTACTTGGGACTTTATTCATAAAATCCACTTGTCTTGAAAAATTTCTTGATAGACATTAGCCCCCAAGTGTCAAGTGTTGTTCTTTGGCAAAAGACTTGGGACTTGTATTCTTGTAAGCTTGATATAAATGGTGATAACTCTATACTTTATACAGGCTGCCACTCGCTGAACTAGAGTCCCAATTGAATGATGCCAAGACCGGTGGCGACTCAGAAAGCGAGACCGAATGCGGAGTCAAAACTCCAGTTTAAGCGTGGTTGAGTCGGAAAAATTGAAGACCAGCTTTGAAGCATAGAAAAGAATTGGGCGGATGAGAAGATGGTTTTAACACAACGTCTTTGAGAAGGCGAGGCAGCGCTTCAAGAGGTGACCACTTAGCTCACCGATTTAAAACACCGTAACTCGGATGGTTTCAGCTATCTTTGGTGAGTCGCCTTGCCAAGCATAAAAATGAATCATTATTTTGATCATATAACCCGCCATTTAATGATTTTTGCGATATATCCAAGTCCTAGGAGCCGCAATCTCAATCAATACATGCTTGTGAAGCTTAAAGCTGTCTATACACTTGTCGAGCAACTGTACACCGGGACTCAAATGTGCATTAGCCGCCATTTCGCCAACAGGTCAAGCACCAACTATGCTGATAGATGTTTTAAAGAAACTCTCTGTGCTGCCTGTAAGATTTGATGAGATAAAGCGATCATCTGCAAGAGCCGGCGCCATGACGGCTTTGAGCCGGGCCAAGGCATGGGTACCAGAGCTTGACCCGTCTGAGGTGGCCACTGGTTACCCAAGCTTGAAAGAAGATGGTACGCCTTTTGATCAGAAGACTTCTCAGCTTGCATAATGGAAATTCGTCCAATGGCCACTTTGATTACTTATCTTCACCTCCTCATTTGAATATCTTATTAACTCGACCTTTAATAACCTTTGCAGGCTAAGTCTGAATTTTGGAAAGTGGAGTATGATCACGAGGCTGCTAAGAAGGCCAGGGCTGCCAAGAAGGCCGCTAGGAAAGCCGCCAAGAAGACCACCAAGAAGAGGAAGAAACCAAGCACCTCTGACCTGCTCAAGCTGGATGGCACCTCTGAGTCGGAGGTAGCCCTCGACTCTCTTGGCTTATTTTTCAATCACCTTATTGACACTGATTATTATCAGGCTGACACGGGAGCCAACCAAGCAGCTGAAGAAGATGTAACTATTATTTCCTCCGGCTCAGACCCTTTGCCAAGACAGAAACATCGACAAGTAACCCGGAAAGTAAGGTTTTCACACCCCTTGGCTTATTTGAATCCTCACTTTCTTTCGAAGCAACAGCAACAAGAGAACCGCCACCAGACCCGGACCAGTGGAGGCGACGAGTTATCATTCGGCTTACCGAACACTCCTTCCCTCGAGAACATCAAAACGAGGTTCTTTTCCTAATTACTATTTTTATCTGTTTGGCGGATCTTATCATTTACCTTCTAACTCGTTGATGACCCTTAATCAGGAACTTGCCCGTTCTTCCTCTGGTGACTCATCACAAACTGAGTTGCGGCTTTCAAAACTGCCTTACAGGTAATAGCAATTTGATTTTTACCCTGTAATTATTCATACCCTTATATTTACACTAACTTTTCATAATCCGCGTAGTGGACAAGCAAAGCCCAACAAGAAGGCGAAGGTGAACAAACCAACTGGAGCGCCGAAAACTGCTGAGCCGGAGCCATAAGTCTCCATTCCTGAAGCTTCTAACAAACAGCCAGAAGAATCTGTTACTGCCACTCCGCCTGAGATTCTGGATCTTAGTGTTGATGGCACTGCTATTAATCCTTCAACTCCTGCCCCTTCGGGTTCACCTAAGCCGTCAGAGAATCATAATGATGGCGTGTTGATTCTTCGCACCAGCTTTGTTGAACCAGGAAATCCAATAGCTTTGGCCAAACATACTGCCAATCAAGAGGTTATTGAGAGACGGAAACTGAAGTTTGACATCTCCCATTATGTGCAATTGAGCAGCAATGAAATCCTCTCCGGCTACCTCAGCCAGGTCCACTCTAGCCGCGACATTGAAATTGATATGGTGAAACAGATGCACCAAAAATATGAGGTATGACTTCCAGCTTTAAGTAATTTATATACGTATCCTGCCAGCCCCCAAGTCTACTAGCTTATGACAATATTGAATAGGTTGTAGACTTTAGAAAAATCCACAAAGTTCCGTCCTAGAATCCCTCCTTGGCCGGTTTAAATGTAAACCGGATGTTTGCACAAGTGGAGTTTTGCATCCATAGCCCCCAAGGGCCGATTTAATCCGCAGGAATGAGCCGGTCCTATTTGTCTTTGTATAAGAAAAGAGATCTTGACGGCATAGCCCCCATGACTCGGTTGGGACTGTTTATAGCACTTCCGGCTCATGAAGAAGAAGACACAAACGATATGCATTAGCCCCCAAGTGCCGAGTAGTCTTGCTTGCAAAGTACTTGGGACTTTATTCATAAAATCCACTGTCTTGAAAAATTTCTTCGATAGACATTAGCCCCCAAGTGTCAAGTGTTGTTGCTGGCAAAAGACTTGGGACTTGTATTCTTGTAAGCTTGATATAAATGGTGATAACTCTATACTTTATACAGGCTGCCACTGCTGAACTAGAGTCCCAATTGAATGATGCCAAGACCCGGCTGGCGACTCAGGAAACTGAGACCCGGAATGCGGAGTCAAAACTCCAGTTTTAGCGTGGTTGAGTCGGAAAAATTGAAGACCAGCTTTGAAGCATAGAAAAGAATTGGGCGGATGAGAAGACGGTTTTAACACAACGTCTTTGAGAAGGCGAGGCAGCGCTTCAAGAGGTGACCACTTAGCTCACCGATTTAAAACACCGTGTAACTCAGATGGTTTCAGCTATCTTTGGTGAGTCGCCTTGCCAAGCATAAAAAATGAATCATTATTTTGATCATATAACCCGCCATTTAATGATTTTGCGATATATCCAAGTCCTAGGAGCCGCAATCTCAATCAATACATGCTTGTGAAGCTTAAAGCTGTCTATACACTTGTCGAGCAACTGTACACCGGGACTCAAATGTGCATTAGCCGCCATTTCGCCAACAGGTCAAGCACCAACTATGCTGATAGATGTTTTAAAGAAACTCTCTGTGCTGCCTGTAAGATTTGATGAGATAAAGCGATCATCTGCAAGAGCCGGCGCCATGACGGCTTTGAGCCGGGCCAAGGCATGGGTACCAGAGCTTGACCCGTCTGAGGTGGCCACTGGTTACCCAAGCTTGAAAGAAGATGGTACGCCTTTTGATCAGAAGACTTCTCAGCTTGCATAATGGAAATTCGTCCAATGGCCACTTTGATTACTTATCTTCACCTCCTCATTTGAATATCTTATTAACTCGACCTTTAATAACCTTTGCAGGCTAAGTCTGAATTTTGGAAAGTGGAGTATGATCACGAGGCTGCTAAGAAGGCCAGGGCTGCCAAGAAGGCCGCTAGGAAAGCCGCCAAGAAGACCACCAAGAAGAGGAAGAAACCAAGCACCTCGACCTGCTCAAGCTGGATGGCACCTCACGAGTCGGAGGTAGCCCTCGACTCTCTTGGCTTATTTTCAATCACCTTATTGACCTCGATTATTATCAGTGACACGGAGCCAACCAAGCAGCTGAAGAAGATGTAACTATTATTTCCTCCGGCTCAGACCCTTTGCCAAGACAGAAACATCGACAAGTAACCCGGAAAGTAAGGTTTTCACACCCCTTGGCTTATTTGAATCCTCACTTTCTTTGAAGCAACAACAACAAGAGAACCGCCACGGACCGGACCGTGGAGGCGACGAGTTATCATTCGCCACGAACACTCCTTCCCCTCGAGAACATCAAAACGAGGTTCTTTTCCTAATTACTATTTTTATCTGTTTGGCGGATCTTATCTGTTTATCTTCTAACTCTGTTGATGACCCTTAATCAGGAACTTGCCCGTTCTTCCTCTGGTGACTCATCACAAACTGAGTTGCCGGCTTTCAAAACTGCCCCTGGGTAATAGCAATTTGATTTTTACCCTGTAATTATTCATACCCTTATATTTACACTAACTTTTCATAATCCGCGTAGTGGACAAGCAAAGCCCAACAAGAAGGCGAAGGTGAACAAACCAAGCTGGGCGCCGAAAACTGCCGAGCCGGAGCCATAAGTCTCCATTCCTGAAGCTTCTAACAAACAGCCAGAAGAATCTGTTACTGCCACTCCGCCTGAGATTCTGGATCTTAGTGTTGATGGCACTGCTATTAATCCTTCAACTCCTGCCCCTTCGGGTTCACCTAAGCCGTCAGAGAATCATAATGATGACGTGTTGATTACTGGCACCAGCTTTGTTGAACCAGGAAATCCAATAGCTTTGGCCAAACATACTGCCAATCAAGAGGTTATTGAGAGACGGAAACTGAAGTTTGACATCTCCCATTATGTGCAATTGAGCAGCAATGAAATCCTCTCCGGCTACCTCAGCCAGGTCCACTCTAGCCGCGACATTGAAATTGATATGGTGAAACAGATGCACCAAAAATATGAGGTATGACTTCCAGCTTTAAGTAATTTATATACGTATCCTGCCAGCCCCCAAGTCTACTAGCTTATGACAATATTGAATAGGTTGTAGACTTTAGAAAAATCCACAAAGTTCCATCCTAGAATCCCTCCTTGGCCGGTTTAAATGTAAACCGGATGTTTGCACAAGTGGAGTTTTGCATCCATAGCCCCCAAGGGCCGATTTAATCCGCAGGAATGAGCCGGTCCTATTTGTCTTTGTATAAGAAAAGAGATCTTGACGGCATAGCCCCATGACTCGGTTGGGACTGTTTATAGCACTTCCGGCTCATGAAGAAGAAGACACAAACGATATGCATTAGCCCCCAAGTGCCGAGTAGTCTTGCTTGCAAAGTACTTGGGACTTTATTCATAAAATCCACTGTCTTGAAAAATTTCTTCGATAGACATTAGCCCCCAAGTGTCAAGTGTTGTTGCTGGCAAAAGACTTGGGACTTGTATTCTTGTAAGCTTGATATAAATGGTGATAACTCTATACTTTATACAGGCTGCCACTGCTGAACTAGAGTCCCAATTGAATGATGCCAAGACCCGGCTGGCGACTCAGGAAACTGAGACCCGGAATGCGGAGTCAAAACTCCAGTTTAGCGTGGTTGAGTCGGAAAAATTGAAGACCAGCTTTGAAGCATAGAAAAAGAATTGGGCGGATGAGAAGACGGTTTTAACACAACGTGCTGAGAAGGCAGAGGCAGCGCTTCAAGAGGTGACCACTTAGCTCACCGATTTAAAACACCGTGTAACTCAGATGGTTTCAGCTATCTTTGGTGAGTCGCCTTGCCAAGCATAAAAAATGAATCATTATTTTGATCATATAACCCGCCATTTAATGATTTTGCGATATATCCAAGTCCTAGGAGCCGCAATCTCAATCAATACATGCTTGTGAAGCTTAAAGCTGTCTATACACTTGTCGAGCAACTGTACACCGGGACTCAAATGTGCATTAGCCGCCATTTCGCCAACAGGTCAAGCACCAACTATGCTGATAGATGTTTTAAAGAAACTCTCTGTGCTGCCTGTAAGATTTGATGAGATAAAGCGATCATCTGCAAGAGCCGGCGCCATGACGGCTTTGAGCCGGGCCAAGGCATGGGTACCAGAGCTTGACCTGTCTGAGGTGGCCACTGGTTACCCAAGCTTGAAAGAAGATGGTACGCCTTTTGATCAGAAGACTTCTCAGCTTGCATAATGGAAATTCGTCCAATGGCCACTTTGATTGCCAATGACTCGGACCTTTCCAAGTACCACCTGGCTTATAACCAGGAGAATCAAAAGATGCCGACCCCGGCTTACAAAGTGATGGACTTAATCCCGCCAATCCATAAGCGCACCTTTGCTCCTGAAGTCGATCCGTTTGAGCTTATAGATGATGAGGCTGAATTTGAAGCTTTGTCTGGCATCAATTGGTCATCACCAACTTTTCAGACAGCAGAGGAAGACGGAGAGCCGGAAAGGATGATACAGAAGACTCCGAGCAGCAAGGCCAAGAAGATTGAACCGTCGGGCGGCTCTAAGCACTTGATCTTTTGAAAAATACTTTGATCTTATTCAGCCCATGGAGGCATGTAATAGGGTAGTAAAACTTGTGAGTCTGCCGTGCCATCATGCGCGTTCTGCTTTGCATGAGACTGTTGATCTGCCAATGAAATATCAGCACCTGATGCTTATAATATCAGCCTTTTGAGTCTGTTCCTGTATGCAAAACAGATCACAAGTGTCCCACGGTTTATCACGAGACAGGTCATAATGCCAAATACATAATCACTGGAAACTAAAATAGCTTATAACCAAGACTGGCTCAATTATAACAAAATATGTCATACCTGTGATATCTGATCACGTTGTAGGTTTACCAAACCAGTAGAGTAAGGGTGATAATCCAAAACTTGAGCATATCATAGATTGCTGGTTTATGAACAAAACTAGGACTGGTAAATAAACTCTGGATATTATCGTATCTCATACTCGCGACTTATAGTCAAAAAGCTAGGCCGGGTTAATAAACACCAGATAGTATCTCATCTCATACTGGCGACTTATAGTCAAAGCCAGGCCGGGTTAATAAACACTGGTGAATTGTAATCATAAAGTATTATAAGCCTCATCAAATAAACCTCAAAAAATCTTTCGAATAAAAACGAATGAAAAATGAGGCTTTTCATGGGCTGCGAGGCCGAAAATCGAGTGCTTTCAAGGGCCGCACAACCACTGAGTTAAACCTATATACAAACCTTACAAGATGGACCTCACATAACCAATCGTCGTTTTAACTTTAACAAGTTCAGGGTTTGCATAAGATTGACTTGTCAAATGTTCGGCGGGTCATTCCAGGATTACCTGGGCGAAGTGGCTTACTTAAAAAGGCAGGATAACCCGGGGTTTTAGGTGAATACACCTGGCTTCCAAGCCTGGCTTTTAAGCCTATTACAAGGGTTAGAAAAACTCTTTGCTCTTTAGAACAAGGAGCCCCAAGCAATAATTTTTGAGTTGTGCTCAAGGGGCACCTATGTTTGAGATATGCTTTTGCAACAGACTCTCTTTGGTCCCTTTTAACCTGGGTAGCAAGCCCCCAAGTTTTTTTCTAGTTGCTTATAAGCCGGTTCAAAGGGTAATCATAACTTCGCCCATAAGCCGGACGCCCCAAAGCAACCAAAAGACTCTTTATTTAAAGAGAAAAAACGACAGAGGCCCTGCTTTAGCAGGGATGCCGACTTTATTATATTAATCATGATATATACATTGTCAAAAATATGTACATCAGAAGAGCCATCGGATCAAGTGTAGTAGGGCCGAAGATGGGCAATATTCCACGGCCGGTGGGTCTCCTCCTCCGACTTACGTGAGTCTTTGTGCTCTCGAACATCGATAAGGTAGTATGACCGATTGTTGAGATTCTTACTGACCACAAAGGGTCCTTCCCAAGGTGGGGACAACTTGTGCATATTAGTCTGATCCTGGATGAGCCGGAGCACCAGATCGCCTTCTTGAAAAGTCCTGGTTTTAACACGGCGGCTGTGGTAACGGTGCAGATCTTGCTAGTAAATCGCCGAACGAGCCGCCGCGATGTCACGCTCCTCATCTAACAGGTCAAGTGCTTCCTGACGTGCTTTTTCATTGTCAGCTTCAACATAAGCCGCCACACGAGGTGAGTCGTGACAGATGTCACTAGGGAGAACCACGTCTGATCCGTAAACCATGAAGAAAGGTGTGTAACTCGTAGACCTGTTGTGGGTGGTATTAATGCTCCATAACACAGAATAATTCCTTCACCCAACAACCTGACGTCCTCTGTAAGGGAACCATAAGCCGGGGCTTGATGCCTCTTAGGATCTCTTGATTGGCTCTCTCAGCTTGTCCATTGGATTGGGGGTGAGCCACTGATCATACATCAAGCTCCATATGCTCACGTTGACAAAATTCTTTCATAGCACCCTTGGAGAGATTAGTACCATTATGTGTTATAATGTTGTGTGGAAAGCCAAAACGGAAGATCACCTTCTTCATGAATTGAACCGCCGTGGCTACATCACACTTACTGACCGGCTCTGCTTCTACCCACTTAGTGAACTTATCAACCGCCACCAAAAGGTGGGTCTTCTTATCCTTGGACCTCTTAAAAGGTCCAACCATATCAAGCCCCCAAGTTGCAAACGGCAAAGTGATTGGGATCATCCTCAGCTCCTGAGCCGGAACATGAGCTCGACGTGAAAACTTCTGACAACCGTCACATTTTCTGACCAAGTCCTCAGCATCAGCATGAGCCATCAACAAATAGAAACCATGACGAAAAGCCTTGGCTACTAGAGATTTAGAGCCAGCATGATGACCACAATCTCCTTCGTGGATCTCACGCAGAATCTCACAACCTTCTTCAGGAGAAATGAAACGCTGAAACGCCCCTGTAACACTGCAACGGTGCAGCACCCCATTGACAATTGTCATTGACTTAGACTATCGGGTTATCTGCCTGGCCAAGCTCTCATCCTCAGGTAACTCACCCCGGGTCATGTAAGCCAAATAGGGAACTGTCCAATCAGGAATAGCATGAAGAGCCGCCACCAATTGTGCTTCCGGGTGAGGAATAGCAAGGTCCTCCTCCGTAGGCAACTTGACCGAAGGATTGAGTAAAACATCCAGGAACGTATTCGGTGGCACCGGCTTACGATGAGAGCCTAGCCGGCTTAGGTTATCAGCCGCCTCATTCTTCCTTCGATCAATATGTTTAACTTGGTAACCCTTGAAATGACCCGCAATGCCATCGACCTCTCGACGATAAGCCGCCATAAGTGGATCCTTGGAATCCCAAGTACCAGAAACCTGTTGGGCCACCAAATATGAATCGCCAAAGCATCTCACCAAGCTTAAATTCATCTCCTTAGCCATCTGAAGACCATGGGGCAGGGCCTCATACTCAGCTGCATTGTTAGTACAAGGGAACATTAACCGGAGGACATAAGAAAATTTATCACCTCGTGGGGAAGTCAAGACAACTCGAGCCCCCGAGCCCTCCAGCTGTCTAGATCCATCAAAGTGAATAGTCCAATACGTATTATCCGGCCTTTCTTCCGGTGCCTTCAACTCTGTCCAATCATTGATGAAATCCACAAGTGCTTGGGACTTGATAGCCGTACGAGGCATATATTTTAACCCGTGAGGTCCAAGCTAAATGGCTCACTTAGCAACCCGGCCGGTTGCTTCCTTGTTTTGGATGATATCTCCCAAAGGAGCAGAGCTAACCACGGTGATAGGATGACCCTGAAAGTACTGCTTAAGCTTCCAGGTTACCATGAAAACCCCATATACAAGCTTCTGCCAATGTGGGTATCTCTGCTTGGACTCAATAAGCACCTCACTGATATAATAAACCAGCCGTTGAACCGAATATTCCTTGCTTGCCTCCTTCCTTTCCACCACGATGGCCACACTGATGGCCCGGCTATTAGCAGCCACATATAACAACAGAGGCTCCTTATCAACAGGGGCAGCAAGCACAGGCGGCTCAGCCAATTGTTTCTTCAGATCCTCAAATGCTCGGTTAGCAGCATCACTCCAAACAAAATGATCTGTCTTCTTCATCATTTGATAGAGGGGGATAGCCTTCTCACCCAGCCGGCTTATGAACCGTCTCAGAGCCGCAATGCGACCCGCCAGTCACTGAACATCATTAACACACGCCGGCTTAGCCAATGAGGTAATGGCTTTGATTTTCTCCGGGTTAGCTTCAATGCGTCTGTTAGAAACCAAGAAACCCAAGAGCTTGCCTGCGGGCACACCAAAGACACATTTAGCCGGATTAAGCGTCATCTTGTAGACCCGGAGATTGTCAAACGTCTCCTGGAAATCATCAATTAGGGTCTCCTTCTTTCTTGACTTCACCACAATGTCATCGACATAAGCATGAACATTGCGCCCAATCTGATTGTGAAGGCAATTTTGCACACACCGCTGATAAGTCGCCTGGGCACTCTTGAGAACAAAAGGCATAGACACATAGCAGAAGGCTCCAAACGGAGTAATGAAATCTATCTTATCCTGGTCCTTAACTGCCATCTTGATCTGATGATAACCAGAATAAGCATCCAAAAAACTCAGACGCTCACAACCCGTCGTAGCATCAATGATTTGATCGATACGAGGGAGAGCAAATGGATCAGCCGAACAAGCCTTGTTCAAGTCTGTGTAATCCACACACATCCGCCAAGTGCCATTCTTCTTGAGTACCAGCACTGGGTTAGCCAACCACTTAGGATGGAAAACTTCGATGATAAACCCGTCTGCCAAGAGCCGTGCCACTTCCTCTCCAATGGCCTTCCGCCTCTCCTTGTTGAATCGGCGAAGAAACTGCTTAACCGGCTTAAATTTTGGATCAATATTAAGAGTGTGCTCAGCGAGTTCTCTCGGTACACCCGGCATCTCTGAAGGCTTCCATGCAAAGATGTCCCGGTTCTCACGGATGAACTCGAAGCGCGCTTTCCTATTTCGGATCCAGATTGGCACTGATACTGAACTGATTCGATGAATCGCCAGGAACGAAATCAACCATCTTAGTGTCATCTGCCAACTTAAATTTGAGCGAAGCATCCTGATCTGTGGTTAGCTTCTTTAAAGACATCATGTCCGCCGGGTCAACATTATCCTTATAAAATCTCAGCTCGTCAGTTGCACAAATAGACTCAGCATAAGCAGCGTCTCCTTCCTCACACTCCAAGGCTATCTTCCGGCTGCCATGCACCGTGATGGTTCCCTTGTAACCCGGCATCTTGAGCTGCAGATACACATAACAAGGCCGCGCCATGAACTTGGCATTAGCCGTCCGTCCAAACAGAGCATGATACGGGTTGTGGATCTTGACCACTTCAAAGGTCAATGTCTCCGACCTAGAGTCATGATCATCTCCAAAAGAAACCTCCAGAGCTATCTTACCAACTGGGTAGGCCGACTTACCAGGTACCACGCCGTGGAAAACAGTGTTTGACGGCTTAAGATTTTTATCAGTCAACCCCATGCGACGGAAAGTTTCATAATGAAGGATATTGATGCTGCTCCCTCCGTCCATGAGTACCTTGGTGAACTTATACCCTCCGACCTGAGGTGCGACCACCAAAGCCAAGTGACCCTGATTATCAACCCGGGGCGGGTGATCTTCCCAACTTCACACAATGGGCTGCTCAGACCAGCGCAAGTAATGGGGAACCACCGGCTCAACAACATTGACTGCCCTCCTATGAAGCTTCTGGTCACGCTTACATAAGCTAGTGGTGAAGACATGATACTATCCACTATTCAACTGCTTCAAGTTGCTCTGATAACCAGACTATTGCTGCTATTGACTCCCCTAATTACTCTGCTGATTGTAACCACCTTGGTTGCCGCGATTACATTGATTTCCTTGGAATCCAGAGTTAGAGCCGCCACCCCCGTAACCCGGTCCGTGAGAGCCGGATCGTGAACCGCCACCTGGCCCATGACTGTCTTGAAAAATATTTGAATTCTTGTACTCCTTCATAATGTAACAATCCTTCCATAGGTGCCCAGACGGTCTTTCTCGCCTACCATATCTTGGGCAGGCCTGATTTAGCATCTGTTCAAGATTGAAGCCGGATCCTCCGGTCCGTGGGGGCGGTTTACCCTTGCGACGCTGACCATTATTCTGCGCATTGGTGTTAGCCACAAAGTCAAAACTATTATCGGCTTTGCGCTTACCATGGCCTCCCTGGTTCGCCGGGTTATGCTGCTGCCCCTTGGTGTTGCTGCTCTTCTTTTCCTTTCCCGACTTTTCATCATCAGACTCGGGGTTCTTGGTACCATCAGAGTCAGCATACTTAACCACAGCCACCATGAGTGTCCCCATGTCATTGCAGTGGCGTTTGAGCCACCCTTATTTTTGCTTTAAGGGCGTGAAGCGACAATTGTACTCCAACATCAATACTATTGAGTCGGCATTGATGCGATCCGACGAGTGCAGAATTGTCGAGACCCGGCATACCCAATGGGTTATCGACTCACCTTCTTCTTGGACATGGTTGTTGGGGAACGTAGTAATTTCAAAAAAATGCCTACACACACGCAAGATCATGTTGGTGCATAGCAACGAGAGGGGAGCGTGTTGTCCACGTACACTTGTAGACTGAAAGCGGAAGCGTTAGCACAACGGGTTGATGTAGTCGTACGTCTTCACGATCCGACCGATCAAGTACCGAACCCACGGCATCTCCGAGTTCAGCACACGTTCAGCCCGATGATGTCCCTCGAACTCCGGTCCAGCCGAGTGTTGAGGGAGAGTTTCGTCAGCATGACGGCGTGGTGACGATGATGATGTTCTACCAACGCAAGGCTTCGCCTAAGCACCGCTACAGTATTATTGAGGTGGACTATGGTGGAGGGGGGCACCACACACGGCTAAAAGATCAAACGATCAATTGTTGTGTCTCCAAGGGGTGCCCCCCTCCCCGTATAAAAAGGAGTGGAGGAGGGGGAGGGCCGGCCCTCTCTATGACGCGCCCTAGGTGGAGTCCTACTCCCATCGGGAGTAGGATTCCCCCCCTTCCAAGTAGTAGGAGTAGGAGTCAAGGAAAGGGGAGAGAGAAGAGAAGGAAGGAGGGGGCGCAGCCCCTCCCCCTAGTCCAATTCGGACTAGGCCTTGGGGGGCGCCCAGCCTCTCCTCCCTCTTTCCCCTAAAGCCCAATAAGGCCCATATACTCCCCGGCGAATTCCCGTAACTCTCCGGTACTCCGAAAAATACCCGAATATCTCGGAACCTTTCCGATGTCTGGATATAGTCGTCCAATATATCGATCTTTACGTCTCGACCATTTCGAGACTCCTCGTCATGTCCCCGATCTCATCCGGGACTCTGAACTACATTCGGTACATCAAAACACATAAACTCATAATATAACCCTCATCGAACTTTAAGCGTGCGGACCCTACGGGTTCGAGAACTATGTAGACATGACCGAGCCACGTCTCCGGTCAATAACCAATAGCGGAACCTGGATGCTCATATTGGCTCCCACATATTCTACGAAGATCTTTATCGGTCAAACAGCATAACAACATACGTTGTTCCCTTTGTCATCGGTATGTTACTTGCCCGAGATTCGATCGTCGGTATCTCAATACCTAGTTCAATCTCGTTACCGGCAAGTCTCTTTACTCGTTCCGTAATACATCATCCCGCAACTAACTCATTAGTTGCAATGCTTGCAAGGCTTAAGTGATGTGCATTACCGAGTGGGCCCAGAGATACCTCTCCGACAATCGGAGTGACAAATCCTAATCTCGAAATACGCCAACCCAACAAGTACCTTCGGAGACACCTGTAGAGCACCTTTATAATCACCCAATTATGTTGTGACGTTTGGTAGCACACAAAGTGTTCCTTCGGTAAACGGGAGTTGCATAATCTCATAGTCATAGGAACATGTATAAGTCATGAAGAAAGCAATAGCAGAATACTAAACGATCGTGTGCTAAGATAACGGAATGGGTCAAGTCAATCACATCATTCTCCTAATGATGTGATCCCGTTAATAAAATGACAACTCATGTCTATGGTTAGGAAACATAACCATCTTTGATCAACGAGCTAGTCAAGTAGAGGCATACTAGTGACACTTTGTTTGTCTCTGTATTCACACAAGTATTATGTTTCCGATTAATACAATTCTAGCATGAATAATAAACATTTTTCATGATATAAGGAAATAAATAATAACTTTATTATTGCCTCTAGGGCATATTTCCTTCAGTCTCCCACTTGCACTAGAGTCAATAATCTAGTTCACATCGCCATGTGATTTAACACCAATAATTCACATCACCATGTGATTAACACCCATAGTTCACATCGTCATGTGACCAACACCCAAAGGGTTTACTAGAGTCAATAATCTAGTTCACATTGTTATGTGATTAACACCCAAAGAGTACTAAGGTGTGATCATGTTTTGCTTGTGAGATAATTTTAGTCAACGGGTCTGTCACATTCAGATCCGTAAGTATTTTGCAAATTTCTATGTCAACAATGTTCTGTACAGAGCTACTCTAGCTAATTGCTCCCACTTTCAATTTGTATCTAGATTGAGACGTAGAGTCATCTGGATCAGTATCAAAACTTGCATCGATGTAGCCCTTTACGACGAACCATTTTGTCACCTCCATAATCGAGAAACATATCCTTGTTCCACTAAGGATAATTTTGACCGTTGTCCAGTGATCTACTCCTAGATCACTATTGTACTCCCTTGCCAAAATCAGTGTAGGGTATACAATAGATTTGGTACACAGCATGGCATACTTTATAGAACCTATGGCTGAGGCATAGGGAATGACTTTCATTCTCTTTCTATCTTCGGCTGTGGTCGGGCTTTGAGTCTTACTCAATTTCACACCTTGTAACACAGGCAAGAACTCTTTCTTTGACCGTTCCATTTTGAACTACTTCAAAATCTTGTCAAGGTATGTACTCATTGAAAAAACTTATCAAGCGTTTTGATCTATCTCCATAGATCTTGATGCTCAATATGTAAGCAGCTTCACCGAGGTCTTTCTTTGAAAAAACTCCTTTCAAACACTCCTTTATGCTTTGCAGAATAATTCTACATTATTTCCGATCAACAATATGTCGTTCACATATATTTATCAGAAATGTTGTAGTGCTCCCACTCACTTTCTTGTAAATACAGGCTTCACCACAAGTCTGTATAAAACTATATGCTTTGATCAACTCATCAAAGCGTATATTCCAACTCTGAGATGCTTGCACCAGTCCATAGACGGATCGCTGGAGCTTGCATATTTTGTTAACACCTTTAGGATCGACAAGACCTTCTGGTTGCATCATATACAACTCTTCTTTAATAAGTCCGTTAAGGAATGCAGTTTTGTTTATCCATTTGCCAGATTTCATAAAATGCGGCAATTGCTAACATGATTCGGACAGACTTAAGCATAGATATGAGTGAGAAACTCTCATCGTAGTCAACACCTTGAACTTGTCGGAAACCTTTTGCGACAATTCTAGCTTTGTAGATAGTAACACTACTATCAGCGTCTGTCTTCCTCTTGAAGATCCATTTAATCTCAATGGCTCGCCGATCATTTGGGAAAGTCAATCAAAGTCCATACTTTGTTCTCATACATGGATCCCATCTCATATTTCATGGCCTCAAACCATTTCGCGTAATCTGGGCTCATCATTGCTTCCTCATAGTTCGTAGGTTCATCATGGTCAAGTAACATGACCTCCAGAATAGGATTACCGTACCACTCTGGTGTGGATCTCACTCTAGTTGACCTACGAGGTTCAGTAGTAACTTGATCTGAAGTTACATGATCATCATCATTAGCTTCCTCACTAATTGGTGTAGGAGTCACAGGAACCGGTTTCTGTGATGAACTACTTTCCAATAAGGGAGCAGGTACAATTACCTCATCAAGTTCTACTTTCCTCCCTCTCACTTCTTTCGAGAGAAACTCCTTCTCTAGAAAGGATCCATTCTTAGCAATGAATTTATTGCCTTCGGATCTGTGATAGAAGGTGTACCCAACAGTCTCCTTTGGGTATCCTATGAAGACACATTTCTCCGATTTGGGTTCGAGCTTATCAGGTTGAAGCTTTTTCACATAAGCATCGCATCCCCAAACTTTAAGAAACGAGAACTTTGGTTTCTTGTCAAACCACAGTTCATAAGGCGTCGTCTCAACGGATTTTGATGGTGCCCTATTTAACATGAATGCAACCGTCTCTAAAGCATCACCCCAAAACGACAGTGGTAAATCGGTAAGAGACATCATAGATTGCACTATATCCAATAAAGTACGGTTATGATGTTCAGACACACCATTATGCTGTGGTGTTCCAGGTGGCACGAATTTGTGAAACTATTCCACATTGTTTTAATTAAAGACCAAACTCGTAAATCAAATATTCGTCTCCGTGATCAGATCATAGAAACCTTATTTTCTTGTCATGATGATTTTCCACTTCACTCCGAAATTCTTTGAACTTTTCAAATATTTCAGACTTATGTTTCATCAAGTAGATATACCCATATCTGCTCAAATCATCTGTGAAGGTCAGAAAATAATGATACCCCCCGCGAACCTCAACAATCATTGGACAACATACATCAGTATGTATGATTTCCAACAAATCTGTTGCTTGTTCCATTGTTCCAGAGAACGGCGTTTTAGTCATCTTGCCCAAGAGGTACGGTTCGCAAGTACCAAGTGATTCATAATCAACTGGTTCCAAAAGTCCATCAGTATGGAGTTTCTTCATGCGTTTTACACCGATATGACCTAAACGGCAGTGCCACAAATAAGTTGCACTATCATTATTAACTTTGCATCTTTTTGGCTTCAATATTATGAATATGTGTATCACTACGATCGAGATCCAACAAACGATTTTCGTTGGTGTGTATGACCATAGAAGGTTCTATTCATGTAAACAGAACAACAATTGTTCTCTAACTTAAATGAATAACCGTATTGCAATAAACATGATCAAATCATATTTATGCTCAATGCAAACACCAAATAACACTTATTTAGGTTCAACACTAATCCCGAAAGTATAGGGAGTGTGCGATCATATCAATCTTGGAACCACTTCCAACACACATCGTCACTTCACCCTTAACTAGTCTCTGTTCATTCTGTAACTCCTGTTTCGAGTTACTAATTTTTAGCAATCGAACAAGTATCAAATACCCAGGGGCTACTATAAACACTAGTACACATCAATAACATATATATCAAATATAGCTTGTTCACTTTGCCATCCTTCTTATCCGCCAAATACTTGGGGTGGTTCCGCTTCTAGTGACCAGTCCCTTTGCAGTAGAAGCACTTAGTGTCAGATTTCGGGTTCCGGCAGACCCTCTAGGTTCGAACTCTGGGGTGCTCACGGAGATCTCGCCCCCTACCTACCTGCACCTCGTCGCCTCGCTAGGATCTAAACTACCAAAAGAACAACACAAGAGACGCAAGGTTTATACTGGTTCGGGCCACCATTGTGGTGTAACACCCTACTCCAGTGTGTGGTGTGGTGGATTGCCTCTTGGGCTAATGATGAACAATACAAGGAAGAACAGCCTCGCGAGGGTGAGGTGTTCTTGTGGCTAGGCTCTCGATCAGATTGGATCAAGCTAAGATGAGGCGAGATGTCTGGATCTCTCTCAGATGCCGGGTCCTGGATCCTATGGGTGGCTAGTCCTATTTATAGGCAAAGGCCCTGGGCCTCTTCCCAAATATTGAGCGGGAAGGGCGCCAAAAATTGGCCATTTTGAAGGGTAACATCTAGTACACTTATCCTGACTAAAGTTGGTCCTCGCTTTGTCAAAGGCTCGTGGTGACGCCGGCTTGGGCTCCACGATGACTTCCTTCCTGCCGTTCATGACGGTCTTGGTCTTGTTGCACCAAACGGGTGCCTTTGCTTGATGCTCTCGCCTGCGCTTGCCCCCTTTGCACCAAAGAGGAAATGAGGACACTGCGTGGGCTGGCGCCCGCCTGGCGCCCTTGGTCGTCATGGCTTGCGTCATGGGCACCACGCGAGCTACCCCGCCTTGATCTCTCCGCCTCCTCGTGAGCCAGCCTGACAAGGCCGTGCCTGTGGAAGCTCCACGTCGTCCGCCCATGAGGCTCAGCCCCTCGCGAGGGTCTTGAGGTTGTCTTTGGTGAAGATGGGCCATGCTTGGGCCACCCTTGAGCCACGCCCGCAGCCGCAGCGTGCAAGTCAGGTACCCTGTTCCCAAAACGCCGACAGTAGCCCCCGGGCCCAAGGAGCGCCTCGACTTGGCTGAGCAGAGAAGCGAAGGGGCAAGTGCGAAGCACCACGGGCCCTAACATCCTGCGGCCTTGGGCGCCGCGTGGCGGTTGATTGGACGTGGGCGCCTCTGCTCCCCCACAACGCCTCGGCAACTGCACGAATTGACAAGTCCCTGTATGCAAAGCGGGTTATGATTACCTGCGATCGTGGAGGCCGGCGGTCGGCCTTCCCCGGCTATAAGTACGGAACGACGCGTGCCCTTCCAGTCCATCTCTTCTTGCTTCTCCTTCTTCTCCGTCCTTGCTCCACCTTGCGGCAATGGCTTCGATCTGCCGGTTCTCCACGGAAGAGAAGGGAAAGGCTCCCCGAGAGGGTCCTGACCCGCTTCCACCGAAGAAACGGCTAGCCCTATGCCGTCGAGATGAGGGCGCCCGGCAGGAGGTGTCGAGGCCTTGGTGCGAGTAGTCGCCGCTGGGGTTCCCGCTGCCCTTGTATGCCCACTTTGAGGGCCCTGAAGGAGTTGACGCCGAGCGCCATGGACGACGCCGCCGTCGGCGTCGGCGGGTCACGGCGGTGCGCGTTGTCCCTCCTGGAGTCCATGCCGAGGGCTCCTCCCGAGAGTTTGTGCTCCATGCCGCCATGCCTCCTCAGTCTTGGATTCGCCTTCCTACCTCCTTTTCCTTCGTGATGCCGCAGGGGAGGGGGAGATATTTGGAGCTCTGGTTGCAGCACGCCGGCTGCAGCACCCTTGCGACCGAAGCGGAGGTCGCGGTCGTCGCTCCGGGCAAGGTCTTCATGACTCGAGGCTGGAGTGAGATCGCCCGGGTCTGCAGGACGAGGGGCGGCCTCGCGATCCACCTGGAGTAAGATGGCGCTTCCATGATGCTCTTCAAGGTCTTCGACGCGGAAGGAAGCCGGCTGGAGTGCTGCCCTGAGAGAGGTGGTCGGGGCCCTGTCGCGGCGAGGACCATGCTCGCCGACCGCTCCCTCAGCAGCTCCTCAGGCGGCGGAGGCGTCGGAGGATCCAGTGACTCCGCCGAGCTTTTTGCGACTCCGGAGACGAGCGACGACAGCTACGAGCCCCCGAGCCTGCGCCGCTCTCGGAGCAGGGCGGGCTCGACAGGCCGCCGCCGTCTCTGATCTGGATGAGGTTGGCGCCGGTGCCTGACGGCCCACTGTTGATGATGGCGTCTCTCGCGGAGCCGCGTGTAGTTAGCGTTCTTTAGGATCTGCTCCCTCTGTTCCCTGCGAGGAATCGAAAAGCACGCCCCGTGGGGGCTTGTAAGGTGCCTGTGGTTCTGTTTGTTAATATAACCCTTGCCGTGAAATAGTGCGAGATGCTCATTCCGTCTTTGCTTAGTTCTTCCTTTCGAACCTCACGAGGGCTTGGTGCTCTGCACCGACAGGTCCTGGTCCCAAAGCAGGCTTCAGCCGTCGCTGGTATGCCAGGTCGCGATGCCGTGGTCAAGGCCAGGGTGAGCGGCCCGGGGTCCAGTAAGAGCCCCTGAGTCGCGATGCTCAGGAGGTCCCCTTTAGCGCTCAAGCAGCCATCGTTCTGTGAGAATGGAGCGCGACGTTGCTAACACGGGATTGCATTAGGTGCGAGGTCGGTGCTGCGATAGCCAGTGTTTCCGGAGGGTGACTTATCTCGGAGTCGGGAACCGCTTCTGGTGCGACGTTAGGTCCAGCGCAGATCGGCAGGCGAGGGTTGCTGGCGAGGTCCCCGATGCCTCTTCCCTCTCTCCTTTGCTCCTTTTTGCTCTACGTCCTCGGCTCCCGGCCCTCGAGCGGGTCTCAGCCGTCGCTGGTATGCCAGGTCGCGATGCCGTGGTCAAGGCCAGAGGGTGAGGGCTGGAGAGCCAGTAGGAGCCCGTGAGTCGCGATGCTCAGGTACCCCCCCTTTAACGTGCAAGCGGTTCACGCGGACGAGAGTGAAGAAGACGCCGTGAGGGCCTCGCCTGGCGCTGCTCCTTGAAGGGACCCTGCAGGCTCACCACAAGAAGAACAAGAGTCCGCTATTACAAGCGACGGTCAGCTGTTGGTTGCTTTGGAGGGGTGGCGAGGCACTGAAGGCCTGACGAGGTGGCGCTGTGCGGGGCTGCCGCGGCCAGAGCTCAGCCATTCAGGTTGGTCGGTGTTGCAGGGACGGACCCATGCGCAAGCGTCGTGCCGTTGGGGAGCAGCTCCATCAGTTGGTGTCAATTGAGCAGGTAACTAGGTCAAGCACGTTAATCACGAAGGATCAAGTTCATTTAGATAGGTGCAGGGAAGGCAGACGTCGCTGGGTTTGGCCTGAGCGACTTGGGGATGATGCAGCCCGAGGGGCGGCCCCAACAAAGCAAGTTAGGAACATGAAGTAAAAGGGATACATGCCGCAGGGATGGACCCACGCGGCCTGGGAATGATGCAGCCCTGGGGAGCGCTCCCAGCTGGAAATGAAACTTGAAGGATGTCACCTGATAACGTTGAAGACGAAGGGATGTTGAAGTAGCGGATGTCGTGGGCTGCGGAAGCCGATCTTCACGAGCCCCAGGCCCAGGAGCCTCGGGAGGCTCCGGAGGCGCTGGTGGCTCCTTGGGGACCATCTCCATTTTCGCCAGGACTGCAGAAGCCTGGCCTCTTGAGCCTCCAGGATGTTCCCCATGAGGCGCTGGCGCGTGGCGGCCGCGTTCGGCACGCCGTAGGGCATGCGAACGTAGCCGTAGGGTAGACCTTCACAGTGCCCCGCGTGTGAGGGCCAGAAGCGCTCCTGAGAGGCGGCTCGGTTGAGCCATAGTATGTCGATGCAGACGCGCAGCCCACCATCCTCGCCTGGATGGGGAGCTACGGCGGGTAAGCGGCGGCTGCCACTCATGACTCTTGACTCCTGCAGCCCCTGAATGATCTGGCTGACGAACTCCTGAGGGTTTGGCCCTCCTTGCCTCGCTCCTTCCTAAGGTAAACGTGCTTTGAAACATGCCTCCAAGTGGTGCCCAAGCGACTCCCTCGTGACCTTAGCAAGGTCGGTGGCCCTCCAGGAGAGAGCCCCCGAGCCTTGCCTGAGGAGGGCACCGGGCGCGCCTTCCTATGCGACAGAAGGAGGTGCCCCCTGAACAGGCGCGGACCTTGAGGGGCCTGCCTCCCGAGGGGTCGGGCCTGGCAATGTCTTCTTCTTCTTGGGTGCAGTCTCGGGGAGCCTCCCGCTCCTGCCATCTGGGTCTTCAAGTGACGCGGCTTGAAAAGCTCGCTCCAGGGAGCACACTGCGTCTCTCTCTTCACAAGGCACCGTGATGACTCCGCCGCTTCCTGGCATCTTGAGGACATTGTAGCCGTGATGAGTCACGGCCATGAACTTGGCCAGAGCTGGGTACCCGAGGATGGCATTGTATGGCAGGCGAATGTTGGCGACATCAAAGTCGATGAGCTCGGTGATGGTAGTTGTCGCGCTCAAGGTGACAGGGAGGCGGACCTGCCCAATCGGAACTGTGGAGCCATCGGTGACTCCGGAGAAAGGCTTGGTTGGCTGAAGCTTATTGTAAGGCACTTGGAGATTGTTGAATGTCTCTATGGACAGGACATTGAGCCCTGCTTCGCCATCGATGAGGGTTCTGGTGACTTGCACGTTGCTGATGATTGGGGAACAAAGCATCGGAGGACTCGGCTGTGGCACAAGACTTGAGCTGATCTCTGAGCTGAACGTGATGGCGCACGCTGACCACCTGAGAGGGCGCGTGGCTTTGAGCTTGGGGAGGACTGCATTCACTTCGCGGGCAAACTGGTTGAAGATGCGTTGAGAGGCCGGGGCTTGATCTCCGCCCAGGATGCAAGCGATCGCGCGCGGCTCCTGGAAGCCCCCAGCCCCCTCGTCCTGATGATGGTCCTCATTTCTCCTTGGCTGCGGCGGCAGAGGAGGGAGGCCTGCGTTTCCTTGCGGGTGATCCTCGCGAGGCTGATCCCTCTAGCGTCCCTCGCGAGGCTGATCCTGCTAGCAATCCTCGCGTGGTCGGTCACGCCACCCTTGGCGAGGGCCATGATCTTCCCAGCGTCCTGCGTTTCTTCCTCCTCCTCGGTCGTAGCCTCGATCGTTGCGGTCGGGGCGTCGATCGATTCTCCCCTCTCGCACGGCTCGAAGCTCTTGACATTCGTTGGTGTTGTGGGTGTGGAGGTTGTGGTACACACAGTACCGACTGCCCTTGGAAGACTCAGGCTGATCTCTGCCTCGCTTGGTGTCTGGTTCTGCCGCGAGCACGGTAGCCCCCTTGCGCTTCACGTCCTTGGCTTTGGGCTTCTTCTCTTCTGGGTCTGCGGCTGGCAGCTCGAGGAGGGAAAGGCGTCCTTCCTCAGTCCTGGCGCACTTGGTCGCCAAGTTGAACAGCTCCAAGGATGTACACAGATCTTCATGCATCGCCAGCTCCTCCTTCATCTTGACGTCACGCACACCGTCGGAGAAGGCTAAGATGATGGCCTCCTCGGTCACCTTGGGAATCTTGAGGCGTGCGTTGTTGAAGCGCTGGATGTACTTCCGCAGGGTCTCCCCTGGCTGCTGCTTGATGCGCCGCATGTCGCTCACGGCAGGAGGCCGGTCACGAGTACCTTGGAAGTTGGCGATGAAGTGGGTGCGCATCTCGTCCCAGGAGGAGATCGTGCTAGGAGCCAGGTTCAAGAGCCAGGTGCGGGCTCCGTCCTTGAGTGCCATGGGAAACCAGTTCGCCATGACCTTCTCGTCCCCGTTGGCGGCTTCGATGCCCAGCTCGTATAGCTGAAGGAACTCCGCAGGGTCGGCCGTGCCGTCGTAGCGAGGAGGCAGGTCTGGCTTGAACTTGCCGGGCCACGCGACGCTGCACAGCTCGGTGGTGAAGGCGCGGCAGCCTGCTATGGCCACGGGAGGCCTTTGGTGACGAAGAGCCTGGTCTTGCGGGTCTCCATGCGCTGCCGCTGGGAGCAGCGCGGGGTCTTGGCGTGCTGGAGCAGGAGCGTGGTCGTGACGAGCCGGTGCAGGGAGCACTCGGGCAGCTTCTTGGGGGCGAGGGACCTCTTGACAGCTCTGCTCTTGCTGTGCTGGCGCCGGATGGAGTGGATTCCGCCCAGGGGTCACGCACCTTGGGGCCAAGGCGCCTTCTTGAGGGGGAGGCGGCTGAGGCGCCCCTGGAGCTTCATCGCCCGTACAGGGCGGGGCGCGGTGCAGCGAGAAGGACGGCGCGGGGGAGCCCCCTGCGGCGCAGACGAGCTCGGCGATGTGGTCGAGCCACTCTTCGTAGACGTCGTCGACAGGGCGGTAGCGCAGGAGCTCGTTTGCCGTGATGAGCGCAGCTCGAGCCTCCATGGGCGCACGGAGCGCGCGATATGAAGAACGAGCTGGGGCGAGTGAAGGAGTAGCGGTACGGCCGTCTCGCCACGGATCGATTTGGGATGATGCTCGCTGCTTGTTCCCCGCCGGCGGTGGCGGCGCGGACGGCAGCAACGGGAACGGCGGGCGGCGTGATGGGGGCCGTCTGGCGACGCGGTAGCGAGCGGCTCGGCGCTGGGCGCGAGCCCGACGAAGCGTCGACATGGATGCGCGGGCGGCGAAGAACAGGGCGGCGGAAGGCGGATTCCGGCGCACCCCTACCTGGCGCGCCAAATGTCGAATTTCGGGTTCCGGCAGACCCTCTAGGTTCGAACTCTGGGGTGCGCACGGAGATCTCGCCCCCTACCTAGCTGCACCTCGTCGCCTCGCTAGGATCTAAACTACCAAAAGAACAACACAAGAGACGCAAGGTTTATACTGGTTCGGGCCACCATTGTGGTGTAACACCCTACTCCAGTGTGTGGTTTGGTGGATTGCCTCTTGGGCTGATGATGAACAAGACAAGGAAGAACAACCTCGCGAGGGTGAGGTGTTCTTGTGGCTAGGCTCTCGATCGGATTGGATCAAGCTAAGATGAGGCGAGATGTCTGGATCTCTCTCAGATGCTGGGTCCTGGATCCTATGGGTGGCTAGTCCTATTTATAGGCAAAGGCCCTGGGCCTCTTCCCAAATATTGAGCGAGAAGGGCGCCACCAATTGGCCATTTTGAAGGGAATATCTAGTACACTTATCCCGACTAAAGTTGGTCCTCGCTTTGTCAAAGGCTCGTGGTGACGCCTTGGCTTGGGCTCCACGATGACTTCCTTCCTGCCGCTATGACGGTCTTGGTCTTGTTGCATCAAACGGGTGCCTTTGCTTGATGCTCTCGCTGCGCTTGCCCCTTTGCACCAAAGAGGAAATGAGGACACTGCTGCTGGCTGGCGCTGCTTGGCGCCCTTGGTCGTCATGGCTTGCGTCATGGGCACCTCGTGAGGTACCCCGCCTTGATCTCTAGGCCTCCTCGCGAGCCAGCCTGACGAGGCCATGCCTGAGGAAGCTCCCTGTCGTCCGCCCCGTGAGGCTTGGCCCCTCACGAGGGTCTTGAGCTTGTGCTAGGGAAGATGGGCCATGCTGGGCCACCCCTTGAGCCACGCCGCAGGCCGCAGGCAGGCAAGTCTGGGTACCCCCGTTCCCAGAACGCCGACACTTAGTCTCAGGCTTAGGTCCAGACTTGGGCTTCTTCACTTGAGCAGCAATTTGCTTGTCGTTCTTCTTGAAGTTCCCCTTCTTCCCTTTGTCCTTTCTCTTGAAACTAGTGGTCTTGTCAACCATCAACACTTGATGTTTTTTCTTGATTTCTACCTTCGCCGATTTTAGCATCGCGAAGAGCTCGAGAATTGTTTTCGTCATCCCTTGCATATTATAGTTCATCACGAAGTTCTACTAACTTGGTGATGGTGACTAGAGAATTCTGTCAATCACTAGCTGAGAAATTCTCCTCCATCTTGTAGGCAAAGTACTGTCAGAGGTCTCATACCTCTCGACACGGGCATGAGTATGAAATACAAATTTCAACTCTTGGAACATCTTATATGTTCCGTGGCATTTCAAAAAATGTCTTTGAAGCCCCGATTCTAAGCCGTAAAGCATGGTGCACTAAACTATCAAGTAGTCATCATATTGAACTAGCCAAACGTTCATAACGTCTGCATTTGCTCCTGCAATAGGTCTGTCACCTAGCGGTGCATCAAGGACATAATTCTTCCGTGCAGCAATGAGGATAATCCTCAGATCACGGATACAATCCGCATCATTGCTACTAACATCTTTCAACATAGTTTTTCTCTAGGAACATATCAAAATAAACATAGGAAAGCAACAACGCGAGCTATTGATCTACAACGTACATATGCTAATACTACCAGGACTAAGTTCATGATAAATTTAAGTTCAATTAATCATATTACTTAAGAACTCCCACTTAGATAGACATCCCTCTAATCTTCTAAGTGATCATGTGATCCATATCAACTAAACCATGTCTGATCATCACGTGAGATGGAGTAGTTTCAATGGTGAACATCACTATGTTGATCATATCTACTATTTGATTCATGCTCGACCTTTCGGTCTCAGTGTTCCGAGGCCATATCTGTTATATGCTAGGCTCGTCAAGTTTAGCCTGAGTATTCTGCGTTTGCAACTGTTTTGCAACCGTTGTATTTGAACGTAGAGCCTATCACACCCGATCATCACGTGGTGTCTCAGCACAAAGAACTTTCGCAACGGTGCATACTCAGGGAGAACACTTTTATCTTGAAATTTAGTGAGAGATCATCTTATAATGCTACCGTCAATCAAAGCAAGATAAGATGCATAAAAGATAAACATCACATACAATCAATATAAGTGATATGATATGGCCATCATCATCTTGTGCTTGTGATCTCCATCTCCGAAGCACCGTCATGATCACCATCATCACCGGCGCAACACCTTGATCTCCATCGTAGCATTGTTGTTGTCTCGCCAATCTTATGCTTCTACGACTATCACTACCGCTTAGTGATAAAGTAAAGCATTACAGGGCGATTGCATTGCCTACAATAAAGCGACAACCATATGGCTTCTGCCAGTTGCCGATAATTCGGTTACAAAACATGATCATCTCATACAATAAAATCTAGCATCATGTTTTGACCATATCACATCACAACATGCCCTGCAAAAACAAGTTAGACGTCCTCTACTTTGTTGTTGCAAGTTTTACATGGCTGCTACGGGCTTAGCAAGAACCGTTCTTACCTACGAATCAAAACCACAATGATAGTTTGTCAAGTTGGTGTTGTTTTAACCTTCGCAAGGACCGGGCGTAGCCACACTCGGTTCAACTAAAGTTGGAGAAACTAACACCCGCCAGCCACCTGTGTGCAAAGCACGTTGGTAGAACTAGTCTCGCGTAAGCGTACGCGTAATGTCGGTCCGGGCCGCTTCATCCAACAATACCGTCGAACCAAAGTGTGACATGCTGGTAAGCAGTACGACTTATATCGCCCACAACTCACTTGTGTTCTACTCGTGCATATGACATCTACGCATAAAACCAGGCTCGGATGCCATTGTTGGGGAACATAGTAATTTCAAAAAAATTCCTACGCACATGCAAGATCATGGTGATGCATAGCAACTAGAGGGGAGAGTGTTGTCCATGTACCCTTGTAGACCGAAAGCGGAAGCGTTAGCACAACGCAGTTGATGTAGTCGTACGTCTTCATGTTCCGACCGATCAAGTACCGAACGCACGGCACCTCCGAGTTCAGCACACGTTCAACCCGATGACGTCCCTCGAACTCTGATCTAGCCGAGTGTTGAGGGAGAGTTTCGTCAGCACGACGGCGTGGTGACGATGATGATGTTCTACCGACGCAGGGCTTCGCCTAAGCACCACTACAGTATTATCGAGGTGGACTATGGTGGAGGGGGGCACCGCACACGGCTAAAAGATCAAACGATCAATTGTTGTGTCTCCAAGGGGTGCCCCCTCCCCGTATATAAAGGAGTGGAGGAGAGGGAGGGCCGGTCCTCTCTATGGCATGCCCTAGGAGGAGTCCTACTCCCATAGGGAGTAGGATTCCCCCCTTCCAAGTAGTAGGAGTAGGAGTCAAGGAAAGGGGAGAGAGAAGAGAAGGAAGGAGGGGGCGCAGCCCCTCCCCCTAGTCCAATTCGGACTAGGCCTTGGGGGGGCGCCCAACCTCTCCTCTCTCTTTCCCCTAAAGCCTAATAAGGCCCATATACTCCCCGGCGAATTTCGTAACTCACGGTACTCGAAAAATTCAATTATTCGGAACCTTTCCGACGTCCGAATATAGTCGTCCAATATATCGATCTTTAGGTCTCGACCATTTCGAGACTCCTCGTCATGTCCCCGATCACATCCGGGACTCCGAACTGCCTTCGGTACATCAAAATACATAAACTCATAATATAACCGTCATCGAACTTTAAGCGTGCGGACCCTATGGGTTCGAGAACTATGTAGACATGACCGAGACACGTCTCCGGTCAATAACCAATAGCGGAACCTGGATGCTCATATTGGCTCCGACATATTCTACGAAGATCTTTATCGGTCAGACCGCATAACAACATACGTTCTTCCCTTTGTCATCGGTATGTTACTTGCCCGAGATTCGATCGTCAGTATCTCAATACCTTGTTCAATCCCGTTACCGGCAAGTCTCTTTAATCGGTCCTTAATACATCATCCCACAACTAAATCATTAGTTGCAATGCTTGCAAGGCTTAAGTGATGTGCATTACCGAGTGGGCCCAGAGATACCTCTCCGACAATCGGAGTGAAAAATCCTAATCTTGGAATACGCCAACCCAACAAGTACCTTTGGAGACACCTGTAGAGCACTTTTATAATTACCCAATTACGTTGTGACGTTTGGTAGCACACAAAGTGTTCCTCCGGTAAACGGGAGTTGCATAATCTCATAGTCATAGGAACATGTATAAGTCATGAAGAAAGCAATAGCAGAATACTAAACGATCGTGTGCTAAGCTAACGGAATGGATCAAGTCAATCACATCATTCTCCTAATGATGTGATATCGTTAATCAAATGACAACTCATGTCTATGGTTAGGAAACATAACCATCTTTGATCAACGAGCTAGTCAAGTAGAGGCATACTAGTGACACTTTGTTTGTCTATGTATCCACACAAGTATTATTATTCCGGTTAATACAATTCTAGCATGAATAATAAACATTTATCATGATATAAGGAAATAAATAATAACTTTATTATTGCCTCTAGGGCATATTTCCTTCAACAGAGGCTAAATCCACAATTGACATAGGTTGCTTACACGTATCCTTGAAATTCTGGATAAACCGGGCTTTTAACTCGGCCCATAACCCAATAGAATTGGCGGGGAGCCCCTTCAACCAAGTGCGGGCCGTTCCATCCAACATCAGAGGGAAATACTTTGCACACGCCGCCCCGCTAACATGTAGCAATTCCATGGCCATCTCATAACTCTCGACTCACGCCTCAGGAGGTAAGTCGGCCGTATATTTAGGTACCTTGCGGGGACCCTTGAAATCCTTCGGTAGACGTTCATCACGTAGAGCCGGCACTAAACACGACACCCCCAAGTTCCTGAAAGTCACACCTGGCTCCACGGAAGTGGTCGGACGCAATGGAGAAGGTTGACGGGCCGCATACTAAGCCGCCAGCTCGGCCTCCCGACGCGCTCTACCTTGATCCACTACGTTCTGAGCATCAGCACCACCGCCCATCGGGTTATGTCCGCGAGGTGGGTTATGGTTCCACCCACTGCTTGACACAGCCGACTCATCGATATGCCTGCTGTAACTCCGGCTTGGGCGAGGGGTGGAATGAATCGTGCTATGGCTATAAGAATAAGCCTGCTGCTGAATAAACATTGTCTGAAGAAGCTCTCTAGCCCTCCGTGTTTCAACTGCCGCTGGAGACTCGCCTTCAACTGGAAGAGCCGTCAATCGTGATGTCGCAGAGATCATATTATCCAAAGGGTTAGAGTAATGACCCGGTGGTGTTGGAACGTGTTGTGGTGGGATATTGTTCTAACGAGGCGGGTCCGTCGTCCGTGGCTGAACCAGCGTTCCCGTCCCAGGTGCTTCAACCCGGTTTGCCACTGGCGGGTTACTGGTTCCTGCTCCTGGCGTGTTCAAGAGATTTCTCGCCTCGTAAACGGGGGGCACACGAGTGTGATGCCTCCTCCTCATGACCTCGTTTGAAGCGTTCTGATCTAGGATGAGCCGGTAAGATTCTGACTGAATCCGTTGTGCCTGAGCATCCAATGTAACCCGCTCTACGGCCATCATAGCATCTTCAGCCATTAGGTCCTCCTTAGCTTGAGCTATCTGATCTCGCGACTTTGCGACTTTCGCGTTATGCTGATCTCGATTATCTGGGTTAACCTCCGTCGCCAGCAGTGTTACCAAGGTGTCTAGTTAGTAGGACAAAACTTGAGCCGGCGAGCGCACAGGGCCTCCTGCCCCGGCCGCCATCGCCGCTGCTGGCCCGGAAATCAGTGCCGCTGCGGTTTAAGAATGTTGTACCGGCTGCGTACCGGCCATGAAGACCGCGACCCAGTTCGGCCGCTCGTAGGGGTCCAGAATACTGTTGCCGTCGGAACAGCCCCCAAGCAGGCCGTCTTGCAGTTGATACAATGACTCGCTCTCGCGGTGGACGACTCACCATCAGAGTAAACAACCGTCTCACCACCAGACGCCGATCTATCCTCAGATTCCGCTCCATGGATGAATCCCACGACGGCATGCTTCCTGGCGGGCAGAACTTGGGCGGGTCTCGCAAGCTGAGCCGTCTCGATGATGTCGGTGCAGATGTCCGGCTCAGGGCCCGGTTCACCGATCTTGCCAATGAAGACGTGAATTCCGCCGAAGGGGACCAGGTACCCGTACTCAATTGAGCCGGCCTCGGGGCCCCAGCCTGCATCGTCGATCTAGAGCTTGCCGCGACGACTCTTGGTTATCCGGCCCATGGCGTATCTCTTGATCCCTTCAAAGTTGCCCTCTAAACTCTTGAAACCATCGTGCGACAGCCCCATGGTGGGCGCCAACTGTCGTGGAATTGTCACAGCAGATGTCCTCGTGTGAGGACTTAGTCTTGGAGCCATCGCAATGATATTAGCTTAAAGGGGTTTGTCGGTGTCAAAACCGGCGGATCTCGGGTAGGGGGTCCCGAACTGTGCGTCTAGGCAGATGGTAACAGGAGACAAGGGACACGATGTTTTTACCCAGGTTCGGGCCCTCTTGATGGAGGTAATACCCTACCCTGCTTGATTAATATTGATGATATGGGTAGCACAAGAGTAGATCTACCACGAGATCGAGAGGCTAAACCCTAGAAGCTAGCCTATGGTATGATTGTTGTTAGCCCCACGGACTAAAACCCTTCGGTTTATATAGACACCGAATAGGGTTAGGGTTACGAATCGGTTACAATGGTAGGAGATCTACATATCCGTACGCCAAGCTTGCCTTCCACGCCAAGGAAAGTCCCATCCGGACACGGGATGAAGTCTTCAATCTTGTATCTTCATAGTCCAGAGTCCGCCAACGGTGATAGTTCGCTATCCGGACACCCCTAATCCAGGACTCCCTCGAGTAGCCTCGAACCAGGCTTCAATGACGACGTAGTCCGCACGCATATTGTCTTCGGCATTGCAAGGCGGGTTCCTCTTCCGAATACTTCATAGAAGATTTTGAACACAAGGATAGTGTCCGGCTATGCAAAACAAGTTCCACATACTTCCGTAGAGAGAATAACCTTTGCACAGATCTGCTGACGTATTCCACGGCGTGACATCACACCACTGCCAGGCCTTTATACGAATCGTTTTTTACTGTTCCACCTTAGCGCGTTTAGCGAGGCGGTTTCCTTGGCACGTCTTATCAAAGCGGAGATCATGCCCCCTTATTTCGGGATTCCCATCAATACGGGCGTGGCTAACCCATCCGCGCCATTGATTACGGCGCTTGGGAGAAAAGCGAGTTTTACCAGGCTGGCGGGGGACGCATAGCTTCGTCCGTCCATATAAGGGGATAAGGATCCACCTTTTTGCCTACGCCTTCTTCCTCCTTTGCTCATCCATTTCCGTGCACTCGAGCTCCAGCGCCCAAGTCCGCACACTCCACCTCAACCTTCTTCAACTATGCCCGGAGCGGGAGGCACGTGGATGGCTTCCTCCGTCACGGAGGAGCACATCAAAAAGCTGCGGAAGGCCGGATACTTGTCCAGCGACATCGCGCACCGGCTACCCGACGAGGGGCAGCTCATTCCCACCCCCAGGCCCCATGAGAGGGTGGTGTTCCTCACCCACTTCCTCCATGGACTAGGTTTTCCACTTCACCCATTTGTCCGGGGCTCATGTTCTACTACGGCCCGGACTTCCATGATCTGGCCCAATTTCATCCTCAACATCTCGGCGTTCATCGTGGGTAGTGCGAGGCCTTCCTTCAGATCCAGCCCCACTTCGGCTTATGGCTGAAGATCTTCAATGTCAAGCGAAGGTAGTGGGCGGCCGCCAAGGAGTGCGGAGGTGCCATGGCTGGCAAGATGGACAAAGTCCTATGGCTCGAGGCTCCTTTGTGGAGACCATAAAGGGGTGGCAATGGAGGTGGTTCTACATCACCGAGCAGCCATGACTCTCAATGGCGGCGGCCCCTGAATTCCGATCTGGCTTCCCCATGCGGCTCACATCATGGAAAGAGACGGGCCTGTCGTGGGGTGATTCGGACGAGCTATCCGGACTCCAAACCTGCGTCTGAAACCTGGCAGACAAGAATCTCAAGCTTGTCAATGTTATCCAAGTGATGCTCATCCGCCGGATTCTCCCATGCCAACAACGGGACTTCAAATTATGGGAGTTCGACCCGGCACAGCACACAACTCTGAAAAGGCTCTTCGACACTACGTACGAAGATGCCTGGAAGGTGCTGTTCAAGGGCGCCGAGGCTCCCACATCCGCTATCGAAGATCGCGGATTCAGCTCGCAGCGTCAAGCCAGCAAGGTAAGTTATTTTACCCTTTATGGGACTTTTTTCATAGTTTGAATCTATGCGGGATCTAAAACTCCCTAACCTTTGACAGGACTGGCTGAAGACGTCCGGACAGATTAACTGTCCGACCCCTTTGCCAGAAGACCCAGCGGACGCCCGATTGATGGGGCTGCTGGCTCCGGCACCTCACGTGGTGCCGGAGAAGAAGGCCAAGAAGAAGGCCACGGGAACTCGAAGGAGCTCCCGGCACCAGGTGCTGTCGGACTCACCGCCCGACAACTCTAAGGCGTAATCCTCCTCTGAGGAAGAGGAGGAGGAAAAATAAGCCTCTCCCCCAGCGGGGGGAGAGAAGAAAAGCAAGGCCGCCCCGACTGGGGAGGCCGAAGGGTCCAAGAAAGGAAGGACCTTTCCTCCGGACTTCTCCACCAACGCCGAAAGCGACGAGGAGGAGTGGCCACCAAAGGCCAAGCCCCTGGCGAGATCGTAAGTTTCCAGACTCCGGAATAGTTCATGACTTTTTATTTGTCGCATAGTGTCTTCTAACGCCGAATATGACCATGTAGCCCACCCAAGGACGAGCTTGCCGCTTCGTCGAGCGGCTCCCTGGGCTCGTCGGATGTGAATAGTACTTCACTTCCGACCGCCTCCTCTCCTCGTGTCGCCGACGACACTGCGGTGGAGTCCCGGAGGGGCCCAGCCAGGAGGAGGTGGTCTCAGCGCCGCAAGGCGACCTCCCGGACCGGACGCTTGAAGGGGAGAGACCCAGAGGGCTCTAAGTCCGCCCTGTCGGGACTCCGTCCGAACCTTCAGTGGTTCGAAGTCCGCAAGCGGCCCTTCAGAAGAAGGGTAAGACTACGATGCCGGTGACCTCCGTCCATCCGGAGGCACGGATAGCTTGTTGGGCGCTTAAAGGCGCCTCCATCGACAAGGAGCACTGCTTTATTATGAGTGTGGTGATCCAGAAGTTCGATCCGCCAAGAGCGGGCTGGTCAAGCTTGTACCAGCCTTCTAATAGGCTTTGGGGTAAGTTTAGAATATGTAAAAATATTACCGCATTGACAGTAGCCCCTGATGCTTAGTTTGGTGTTCAGAAAGAAAAGCCGGACTAAGGATCTAAAAAGATATACGCAGGAGTCTAACATAAGTATGTCAATATGCGAATGCAGGAGCTCGCCGCTTGACCTCTACCGTGACCGACGCATAGGTCGATGAATTGAAGAAGAGCCTCGGCGGTCCGAGAACGAGCTCGGCCTTGCCAAGAAGCAGCTCGAGGACAGGGAAGGTAGGCAATACCTTATTAAAGAAATACCTTATAGAAAGGATTCGGTTGCAAAAATGGCAGGAATAACGTGGGTATTGCGGGGCCACAAGCGAGGTGGCGACCACGAAGGAAGCGGTGTCATGGTCAGCTCAAAGCTGCATGAGGCGCACCGAGCGAGAGAAGCAGGAGGAGCAGGTGGCGGAGGTGCGGCAAGAGCTCCAGTGCTCTCGTGGAAAAACACGAGTTTGGGCGTGACTCAAGACTCGAGAGTCCGAGCTCGCCTCGGCTCTTGAGAGTGCCAAAGCCGCTAAGGCGAAGCCCAAAAAGCCCTCAAGAAATTGAATCATTAAAGAAGATAGCGGCGGGTAAGGCATTCTTTATGCAAAGCAAGCATGTGAAAGTGAATTACCTATTACTTACCCGGATTCGGAGCTCTCCAGGAGTATTCGCAGATTTGCCCCGTAGTGTGTCTGATGCTGCCGCGTTCTACCGCGCCAAGGAGGGGAGCTCGGCGGAGAAGGTGTTCTGGTCTCGATATCTTTGAGGCGAGCGTCTGGTGCCCTGAGCGACCAGCTGAAGCAGTTGGTCGAGCTCCACAAGGTCACCGAACAGGCCATGAAGGGCCTCATAGTTGGTTGTGGCCATTGGAAGCCATGCACAGGAGCTACTTGGCTAGTGCAGCGGCTGGTGGGCCTTTGTCCATGGATTGAAGTCATCAAGCGCTCCGTCTGCATTGAAGGTGCCCGTCGGGCCTTGCCCGTGCTAAAGTGCACTGGGGCAAGCTGGATCGGAGAAGCTTGTGACGGACGGGCCACCGAAGGGCAAGGAGCATCGCAAGCCCGAAATGTACTATGAGGGCGTCCTGAAGGGTGCCCGCCGTATAGCGGATGAGTGCTCCAAAGATGTAATTTTTAATAGACTCGCATTTGTTATCTGTGACGCTGAAAACTTGTTCATATGCGCTAAGGAACGCTTGTTAATTTAAAATATTACCTTATGTGCGGCCGTTTATCAAATTTGAGAGATGGCAAGTCGTTGGCTTCAACCCCCATGCCACGAGTGTTGGGGTGTTCGGGATAAACTTGAGCGCTCTTGTTCCCATTCTTGGGTCCGTCAAGGGAGGCGCTCAACGCATCGAACAAGGCAACCGGACTTATAGTGCTTGAACACTCTCACTTAGCCATAGAATTCTATAATTTTAAATTTCGGCGAAGGCCCTAGTATTCGGAAGACCGAGTTCGGGGCTCTATCCACGCCTTGGCCGGACAATGCCGACTCCTCGCTCTAAGCGGCATAAGTCTTTAGGGACCCGAAAAAACCTCTCGAACAGCGACCGGCTCTCGCCTTATCATGACGGTCAGTTTTAGCTTTCCCCACTGAGGTGCTCAACCCAGCTCAACCGGGGCACAATCGCAGTGGTTCTCCCAGCGCTACCTTAGCCGATATAACGGAACGTAAGGGACCAAAACATGGGAGTCGGCAAACCCGACTATTGACCCAAGACATGATTCGGAGCCGATGCATATAATGCTATAAGTTCGGGGTGCCGCACTTGTGAAAGTGTTCGTACTTGTCACTGTTGGGGAACGTAGTAATTTCAAAAAATTTCCTACGATCACGCAAGACCATGGTGATGGCATAGCAACGAGAGGGGAGAGTGTCCGTCCCGTGCCCTCGTGAGACCGAAAGCGGAAGCATTATAACAACGCGGTTGATGTAGTCGACGTCTCCACGATCCGACCGATCCAAGCACCGAGCGTCACGGCACCTCCGAGTTACGCACACGTTCAGCTCGATGGCGATCCCGGACTCGATCCAGCAAAGTGTCGGGGATGAGTTCCGTCGACCACGACGGCGTGGTAGCGATGTTGATGCTCCACCGACGCGGGGCCGCCTAAGCTCCATGACGATATGACTTCTCCCCGCGGGGCTTCTCCTAAGCTCATGACGATATGACCGAAGTGGAATATGGTGGAAGGGGCACCGACACAGCTAAGGCAAGATCCGTAGATCAACTTGTGTGTCTTGGGGTGCCCCTGCCCCAGATATAAAGGAGCCAAGGGGAGGTGGCGGCCCTAGGGGGGCGCACCAGGAGAGTCCTACTCCCACGGAGTAGGACTCCCCCTCTCCTAGTTGGACTAGGATTGGAGGAGGGGAAGAGGAAGCGCGCCCCCCCTTCCTTGTCCTATTCGGACTAGAGGGGAGGGGGCGCAGCCCACCTTGGCCTGCCCTTCCTCTTCTCCCATGGCCCATTAAGGCCCATGGACCTCCCGGGGTTCGGTAACCTCCGGTACTCGTAAAATCCCGATTTCACCCGGAACACTTCCGATGTCAAATGTAGGCTTCCAATATATCAATCTTTATGTCTCGACCATTTGAGACTCCTCGTCATGTCCGTGATCACATCCGGGACTCGAACAACCTTGGTGCATCAATACTTATAAACTCATTATGAACTGTCGCCGAAGCGTTAGCGTGCGGACCCTACGGGTTCGAGAACTATGTAGACATGACCTAGAACCATTCTCGGTCAATAACCAATAGCGGAACCTGGATGCCCATATTGGTTCCTACATATTCTCTGAAGATCTTTATCGGTCAAACCGCATAACGACATCGTTGTTCCTTTGTCATCGGTATGTTACTTACCCGAGATTCGATCGTCGGTATCCAATACCCAGTTCAATCTCGTTGCGGTAAGTCTCTTTACTCGTTCGTAATACATCATCTCACAACTAACTCATTAGTTGTAATGCTTGCAAGGCTTAAGTGATGTGCATTACCGAGAAGGCACTCGAGATACCTCTCCAGACAATCGGATGACAAAACCTAATCTCGAAATCGCCAACCCAACAAGTACCTTTGGAGACACCTGTAGTACTCCTTTATAATCACCCGATTCACGTTGTGACGTTTGGTAGTACCAAAGTGTTCCTCCGGTGGCAGGAGTTGCATAATCTCATAGTTATAGGAACATGTATGGGTCATGAACAAAGCATTAACATACTAAGCGATCAAGCTGTTAAGCTAACGGAATGGGTCATGTCAATCAGATCATTCAACTAATGATGTGACCTTGTTAATCAAATAACAACTCCTTGTTCATGGTTAGGAAACATAACCATCTTTGATTAACAAGCTAGTCAAATAGAGGCATACTAGTGACACCTTGTTTGTCTATATATTCACACATGTATTATGTTTCCGGTTAATACAATTCTAGCATGAATAATAAACATTTATCATGATATAAGGAAATAAATAATAACTTTTATTATTGCCTCTAGGGCATATTTCCTTCAGTCACACCATGTTTTTGGGGTACATAAGCCCCTGGTGTATTGTTCGTACCAAATTGTACGGTTGCGCAATGTCATAAATGAACATATATAATGGGAAAGAATGCAATAATAGGCAAGAGCTATATATTGGTTATTCGAAAGAAACTGCAAATAAAAGCAGAACGATACAAATTGTGCGATAAGCAAGGTACGGGACTTTTGACATGTCCCCCTTTCAGGGGTAAGTTTGCGGTGTGGTATGTAAAACAGGTATACTGCTCGTAATAGAGACCACCTGGACACTCGACGCAGTTTTCTTCTTCCCTGGCTGTTGCATCATGTATTCGGCGTGAATGCCGGAAAGGGCTTCTGGAGAACAGAGTCATGAAAGTAAAAAGGAAGAAAAGGAAAAAAATTAATGACACAAACGGGAGCCCCTAGTGCGGTCTAGCCGCATTCTGGGCGTGCCGTGGTCGTGGCCCGTCCCCTATGCCCATGGTGCTTCAGAGCGCAATTACGTGCGCATAGTACTGGCTTCGCTGTTTCACGAGGGCTGGGGTTGGGGCCGGATTGCTACACGTGCTCGGATCGTGCCACTCCGGGCGCGCTTGACGGTGGCCGGACGTTTAATGGCCGGACCCGGGAATTGCTGTGAGGGGCTGCTTTGCACCTCTGCCGCGAGGGCCGCCGTATGCTCCTCCGTTCGGAGAGAGCGTTCAGTGTTTCCATTGACCGTGATTACTCCTCGAGGGCCTGGCATCTTGAGCTTGAGGTATGCGTAGTGCGGCACCGCATTGAACTTTGCAAATGCGGTTCGTCCAAGCAGTGCGTGATAGCCGCTGCGGAACGGGACTATGTCGAAGATTAAGTCTTCGCTTCGGAAGTTATCCGGGGATCCGAAGACCACTTTGAGTGTAACTGAGCCTGTACAGTTGGCCTCTACACCTGGTATGACACCTTTAAAGGTCGTCTTTGTGGGTTTAATCCTTGAGGGGTCTATGCCCATTTTGCGCTTGTATCACGATAAAGCAGGTTCAGGCTGCTACTGACCGTCCATCGGGACTCTAGTGGCGTGAAATCCGTCGATGATTGGGTCAAGAACTAATGCGGCAAATCCGCCGTGGCGGATGCTAGTGGGGTGGTCCCTTGATCAAATGTGATTGGGCAGGAGGACCATGGGTTGAACTTCGGGCGTGGCTCCATCGCATATCGTCCCTTAGTGCACGCTTCGCTCCCTTTTGGGTATGTGGGTTGCGTATATCATATTCACCGTCCCCACTTGTGTGGGAAAACCCTTCATCCTCTATTGTTCGGGCGGCCGGGCTCTTCCTCGTCATCGCTATGCAGCCCCTTGTTGTTTTCGGCGCTTAGCTTGCACCTTGCTTGAACACCCAACAATCCTGTTGGTGTGGTTGGCTGGTTTTTCGGGGTGCCATGTATCGCAAGCGATCAGTATTCGGTCCAAGTTGGACGGGCCACAGGTATTTCTTTTGAATGGCTTCTTCCATCGACCGGGTTTAGAGCCTCTGAATCCGGCATTCTTGTCATATCTTCAGCATTATCACCGTTAATTGGCGTTTGTGCTTGTTGCGGCGTGACCTGCCATTGCTGTCCTTGGTATCCGAACTACCGGGAGTTTGGCCAAGTTGTTGCTTCGAGCTAGCCAGCTGTCCTCTCCAGCAAAAGCGGGTCATGAGTGTGGTGAGGGCTGCCATGGATTTTGGCTTTTCCTGTCCTAGGTGCGGGCTAGCCACTCGTCGCGGATGTTGTGTTTGAAGGCTGCTAAGCGCCTCGCATCCGGACGGTCGGCGATCTGATTTTTCTTTGTTAGGAACCGCGTCCAGAATTATGCGGCGATTCTTACGGCTGCTGAATTATATGGCTAAGGTCATCAGCGTCTCGTGGTCGCACATATGTGCCTGGAAGTTATCAAGGAATGCGGCTTCCGGTCCTCCCAACAACCGATTGACTCTTTGGCAAGCTGTTGAGCCAATGCCGAGCTGGTCCTTTAAGCTTGAGTGGGAGGTATTTGAGGGCATGTAGATCATCACCCGGGCCATGTGGATATGGAGGAGATAGTCCTCGATCCGGACCGCAGGATCTGTGGTACCATCGTATGATTCGATGTTTACGGGTTTGAAGCCCTCGAGGATTTGATGATCCATTACTTCATCGTGAAGCATAGTGGGTGTCTTGGCGCCTCTGTATTGGGCTATATCACGGCGTAGCTCATATGAGCTTTGTCTCTTGTGTTCGGCCCGGCGGGTTTGCTGTATCCGGCGTGGCGGTAATCATCCAGTCGTTAGGCGCCACGCGATTTGTAGATCGATCTTGTATGCTTTGCCTTATCCTCCAATATATCTCGCAAGTCTGGCGCGTTTTCCGTGCCTTGGTACTTTTTGGCGTCGGGGCATGGCTTGAGCGGAGGGCCGAGAGGCTTCTCTGTCGCGACCACGGGGTGGCCGGTCTGCCATGTCGTGCGCTGGTGACGTGGGTGCTTCCTCCTCTGATCGAGGCAACGGCCTGCATTTGGAGTAGCTTTTGGGGGCGTTCGAGTTCATACTCTTGGCTGCAAGGACTTGATCCATCCGCCGCCTAGCAGGTCTTAGTCAGCTCTAAGTTGTTGCTGCTTTTCTTGAGGCTGCTTACCGTGGCCATGAGCCTGCATTTAAAATGCTCTTGTTCAGCGGGTCCTCTGCGCACGACGAATTAAATCGTCGTCGAGGCTTGCCTCGTCTTCGGAGGGGGCGCATAATTACCGTCCTCTACCTCTCTTTACGCGCCTTGTCGTGCGGACTTGCTTCTCCTCCTCCTGCGCTGAGTCCCGCTGGAGGTGGTCGTCTTCGCACTGTCCAGGGTATTATTGTCTCCCGTGCCGGAATCGCCATTTTTACTGTGGCGGGATTTAGAGCGGCGCCGCTGACGTCGACGCTTGGGTTGTTTCTTGGAGGGGTCATCCTCCGTCGTTCCATCGCCATTCCCATCTTTTGGGATGTCCACCATGTATATGTCATATGACGAGGTAGCCTTCCAGTGCCCCGTGGGCGCTGGCTCTTGATCGTCTTCGGCACCGTCGTCCATACCGTTGATGTCTTCGGAGTCGAAGTCGAGCATGTCGGTTAAATCATCGACAGTGGCTACAAAGTGGGTGGTGGGTGGGCGTTGAATTTCTTCGTCGTCCGAATCCCAACCTTCCTGACCATAGTTCGGCCGGGGCTCCTCGACAAAGAGAGACTTTAATGAGTTCAGGATATCGCCAAAGGCGAGTCTTTGAAAGATGTCATGGCGATGAACTCCATAACGGCGCCCGACCGGATTCGACCGCGGGGCGCTGGAGGTTGAGTCCGAAAGGAGTCCGGCACAGGAGTCCGAGCCTTAAAGACGAGGATGGTGTTTGGCTCAGTCGCCATGGAGATTTCAGCCCCTGAGGCGGTGTCCAACCAACCGTCCTCGATCTGCGAAACCGGCTCCGAATTAAGGGTCGGAGCGGGCACTAGTGCGGCCTCCAGGGCACTATTCGGCGGCAGAGCTAGATCGTACCCATCGAGACAGGCGGCACGCTCGGTACGTGGCTCGAATCCGTCGAAGATCAAGTCTCCGCGGACATCGGCCGTGTAGTTCAAGCTCCCAAATCTGACCTGATGGCGGGCGTAGCTTCGATCTGCTCCGGATGGCCTAGCGAATTGGCCCTTGATGCAAAGCCACCGAATCGAAGATCTGTCCGGGGAGAAAAGTCTCACCCTGGACTGCGTCGTTGCTGATGATTGAAGGAGCCATCGGGCCTATAGGTGACGACACAGAGGAACCCTCAATGAAAGCACCAATGTCGGTGTCAAAACCGGCGGATCTCGGTAGGGGTCCCGAGCTGTGCGTCTAGGCGGATGGTAACAGGAGACAAGGGAGGCGATGTTTTACCTAGGTTGGGCCCTCTCGATGGAGGTAATACCCTACTCCTTGATTAATATTGATGATATGGGTAGTACAAGAGTAGATCTACCACGAGATCGAGAGGCTAAACCCTAGAAGCTAGCCTATGGTATGATTGTTGTTAGTCCCACGGACTAAAACCCTTCGGTTTATATAGACACCAATAGGGTTAGGGTTACACAGAGTCGGTTACAATGGTAGGAGATCTACATATTCGTATCGCCAAGCTGGCCTTCCACACCAAGGAAAGTCCCATCCGGACACGGGACGAAGTCTTCAATCTTGTATCTTCATAGTCCAGATTCCGGCCAACGGTGATAGTTCGGCTATCCGGACACCCCCTAATCCAGGACTCCCTCAGGGTTAATCAGGACAAAGGACACGAGGATTTTATACTGATTCGGCCCCTTGCGGTGAAGGTAAAGGCCTAATCCAGTTTGAGGTGGTATTACTAGGGTTCTGATGACCAGGCTTAACCTAGCTCTCGATCTGTTGTTTCCTGCCCTAAGCCGCCGCTGGGTCGTCCCCTTATATACACGGGTTGACGCCCTGCAGCTTACAGAGTCCCGACCAGCTCATACAACGTGTACGGCTCGGTGACCTTTCTTACATGCCTTACCATACAAGTCTACATATACATGGCGGTTTATATTCGTGGGCCTTGAGCCGCCTTCGGGTCCAGGCCCTCTACTAAGCCTATCTATGAACCGCCATCGTTATTATACTCTTGGGCTTCATTGAGATGAACTGCTGCAGGGATGACCCGGCCCCTCCTGGGCGGGTCATACCTGATAGTCATATCCCCAACAACAACCACCCTTCTATTCCACATATAGTGCTATGTCCATGGCTCGCGCTCATGTATTGCGTGAAGATTGAAAAAGTTTGAGAACATCAAAATTATGAAACAATTGCTTGGCTTGTCATCGGGGTTGTGCATGATTTAAATACTTTGTGTGATGAAGATAGAGCATAGCCAGACTATATGATTTTGTGGGGATTACTTTCTTTGGCCATGTTATTTTGAGAAGACATGATTGCTTTGTTAGTATGCTTGAAGTATTATTATTTTTATGTCAATATTAAACTTTTATCTTGAATCTTTCGGATCTGAACATTCATGCCACAATAAAGAAAATTACATTGAAAAATATGCTAGGTAGCATTCCACATCAAAATTCTGTTTTATCATTTACCTACTCGAGGGCGAGCAGGAATTAAGCTTGCCGATGCTTGATCGTCTCCAGCGTATCTATAATTTTGATTGTTCCATGCTATTATATTATCCATCTAGGATGTTTGATCGCATTTATATGCTATTTTATATGATTTTGGGACTAAACTATTAACCTAGAGCCCGATTGTGGTTTACATTTTTCCTTGTTTTGAGTATCGCATGAAAAGGAAAATCAAGCGAGTCAATTGACCTGAAATTTCACGGATATTATTTTTGGACCAGAAGAACCCCACGGAGGATCCCCCTCGGCGAGTGAACAGGGCCCGATTGGTTTTGGTGGCTCTGAGAGGCTTGCGGTGAAACTCCCGATATAGGCTATGTTCTGGAAGTTTGGGTATATATAAGAGGTTTTGGCGTCGGGAAAAAGTCAGGGGGGTCTCCGAGGCGGCCACGAGGTAGGGGGCGCGCCCCCGCCCTCGTGGGTGCCTCGGGACTTCTGGCCCATCTCCGATACTCCATGGGCTTCTTCTGGTCCAAAAATAATCTCTGTAAAATTTCAGGTCAATTGGACTCCGTTTGGTTTTCCTTTTCTGCGATATTCAAAAACAAGGAAAAACATAAACTGGCATTGGGCTCTAGGTTAATAGGTTAGTCCCAAAAATCATATAAAATAGCATATAAATGCATATAAAACATCCTATATGGATAATATAATAGCATGGAACAATAAAAAATTATAGATACATTGGAGACGTATCAAGCATCCCCAAGCTTAATTCCTGCTCGTCCTCGAGTAGGTAAATGATAAAAACAAAATTTTTTATGTGGAATGCTACCTAACATAATTTTCAATGTAATTTTCTTTGTTGTGGCATGAATATTCAGATCCGAAAGATTCAAGACAAAAGTTTAATATTGACATAAAAATAATAATACTTCAAGCATAATAACCAAGCAAGTATGTCTTCTCAAAATAGCATAGCCAAAGAAAGCTCATCCCTACAAACTCATAT
This sequence comes from Aegilops longissima, assembly GCA_021605205.1. Lineage (NCBI taxonomy): Eukaryota > Viridiplantae > Streptophyta > Magnoliopsida > Poales > Poaceae > Aegilops > Aegilops longissima. Next base: position 385,506,883 of record CM038680.1, read on the forward strand.
AGTTTGGCCATGCTCCATATTCGTCACACAAAATGCTCTCATCATGCACAACCTCGATGACAAGCCAAGCAATTGTTTCATACTTTAGTATTCTCAAACTTTTTCAACGTTCACGCAATACATGAGGGCGAGCCATGGACATAGCACTATGGGTGGAATAGAATATGATGATGGAGGTTGTGTGGAGAAGACAAAAAAGGAGAAAGTCTCACATCGACACGGCTAATGAACGGGCTATGGAGATGCCCATCAATTTATGTCAATGCGAGGAGTAGGGATTGCCATGCAATGGATGCACTAGAGCTATAAATGTATGAAAGCTCAACAAAAGAAACTAAGTGGGTGTGCATCCAACTTGCTTGCTCACGAAGACCTAGGGCATTTGAGGAAGCCCATTGTTGGAATATACAAGCCAAGTTCTATAATGAAAAATTCCCACTAGTATATGAAAGTGACAATATAAGAAACTCTCTATCATGAAGATCATGGTGCTACTTTGAAGCACAAGTGTGGAAAAAGGATAGTATCATTGTCCCTTTTGTTTCTTTTTTCTTTTTTATTTGGCATTTTGTTTATTTGGCCTTTCCTTTTTTTTGGTCTTCCCCCCTCTTTCGGGACAATGTTCTATTAATGATGATCATCACACTTCAATTTATTTACAACTCAGAGATTACAACCCGATACTAGAACAAAATATGACTCTATATGAATGCCTCCGGCGGTGTACCGGGATGGGCAATGAAACAAGAGTGACATGTATGAAAAATTATGCATGGTGGCCTTTCCACAAATACGATGTCAACTACATGATCATGCAAGGCTATATGATAATGATGAAACGTGTCATAATAAACGGAACAGTGGAAAGTTGCATGCCAATATATCTCAGAATGGCTATGGAAATGCCATAATAGGTAGGTATGGTGGCTGTTTTGAGGAAGATATAAGGAGGCTTATGTGTGATAGAGCGTATCGTATCACGGGATTTGGATGCACCGGTGAAGTTTGCACCAACTCTCGAGGTGAGAAAGGGCAATGCACGGTACCGAAGAGGCTAGCAAGGATGGAAGGTTGAGAGTGCTTATAATCCATGGACTAAACATTAGTCATAAAGAACTCACATACTTATTGCAAAAATATACAAGTCGTCAAAACCAAACACTACGCGCATGCTCCTAGGGGATAGATTGGTAGGAAAAGACCATCGCTCGTCCCCGACCGCCACTCATAAGGAGAGCAATCAAAGAACACCTCATGCTTCAAATTTGTCACACAATGTTTACCATACGTGCATGCTACGGGACTTGCAGACCTCAACATAAGTATTTCTCAATTCCACAATTACTCAACTAGCATGACTCTAATATTACCATCTTCATATCTCAAAACAATCATCAAGTATCAAACTTCTCATAGTATTCAATGCACTCTATATGAAAGTTTTTATTATACCCATCTTGGATCCCTATCATATTAGGACTAGTTTCATAACCAAAGCAAATTACCATGATGTTCTAAAAGACTCTCAAAATGAGATAAGTGAAGCACTAGAGATCAACAATTTCTTCAAAATAAAACCACCGTCGTGCTCTAAAAAGATATAAGTGAAGCACTAGAGAAGATGACAAACTACTCCGAAAGATATAAGTGAAGATCAATGAGTAGTCGAATAATTATGTAACTATGTGAAGAATCTCTAACATTTAATAATTTAAGATCTTTGTATTTTATTCAAACAGCAAGCAAAACTAAATAAAATAAAATGACGCTCAAAGCAAAACACATATCATGTGGTGAATAAAAATATAGCTCCAAGTAAAGTTACCGATGAACAAAGACGAAAGAGGGGATGCCATCCGGGGCTTCCCCAAGCTTATGCTCTTGGTTGTCCTTGAATATTACCTTGGGGTGCCTTGGGAATCCCCAAGCTTAGGCTCTTGCCACTGCTTATTCCATAGTCCACGAATATTTACCCAAAACATGGAAACTTCACAACACAAAACTCAACAGAAAACTCGTAAGCTCCGTTAGTATAAGAAAAAAAACCACCACTTAGGTACTGTTTTGAACTAATTATAAATTCATATTGGTGTAATATCTACTGTATTTCAACTTCTCTATGGTTCATACCCTCCGATACTACTCATAGATTCATGAAAATAAGCAAACAACACAATGAAAACAGAATCTGTCAAAAATAGAACAGTCTGTAGTAATATGTATCGTTCGAATACTTCTGTAACTCCAAAAATTCTGAAATAAATTGGTGGACCTGAGGAATTTTTCTATTAATCTTATGAAAAAAGAATCAACCTAAAATCACTCTCCTGTCAAAAATGGCGGCTAATCTCGTGAGCGCTAAAGTTTCTGTTTTTTACAGCAAGATCATAAAGACTTCACCCAAGTCTTCCCAAAGGTTGTACTTGGCACAAACACTAATTAAAACATAAAACCACATCTAAATAGAGGCTAGATAAATTATTTATTACTAAACAGGAGAAGAAAGCAAAGAACAAAAATAAAATTGGGTTGCCTCCCAACAAGCGCTATTATTTAACGCCCCTAGCTAGGCATGATGGTTTAAATGATGCTCACATAAAAGATAAGAATTGAAACATAAAGAGAGCATCATGAAGAATATGACTGGCACATTTAAGTCTAACCCACTTCTAATGCATAGGGCTTTTGTGAGAAAACAACTTATGGGAACAATAAATAACTAGCATAGGAAGGCAAAACAAGCATAACTTCAAAACTTTAAGCACATAGAGAGGAAACTTGATATTATTGCAATTCATACAAGCATATATTCCTCCCTCATAATAATTTTCAGTAGCATCATGAATGAATTCAACAATATAACGATCACATAAATAATTCTTTTCATGATCTACAAGCATAGAAAATTTACTACTCTCCATAGAAGCAAAATTCTTCTCATTCGGAATAGTGGGAGTATCATAAGAAACTCGAATACTATAAATTGTTTCCATATTAAAAGAGTAATGTTCAGAAAAAGGGCAATCATAATCATGACAAGTTTTATAAATATAATCATCACTACTTTTTATAGCATATGTGTCATCACAATAATCATCATAAGTAGCAACTTTGTTCTCATCATAATCAATTGAAACATCTTCCACGATAATAGAATCATTACTAAATAAAATCATGACCTCTCCAAATCCACTTTCATAATTGTCACAATAATATTCAACACCCTCCAAAATAGTGGGATCATTACTTCCTAAAGTTGACACTCTTCCAAACCCACTTTCATCAATATAATCATTCGAAATAGGAGGCATGCTATCATTAGAATAAATTTGCATATCAAAGCTTGGGAGTTCAAACATATCATCTCCATAAAACATAGCATCCCCAAGCTTGGGACAAACATTAATTGCAGCAATAAATTCTCAAACATGTCATTCTTGTCAAACATAGTGTCGGTGTACTAGAGTAGGGGTACCCTAGTATCCCGAACTCGTGCACGGACAGTTGCAGCGCCCCACGGCAGGGCTGGCCTGATGACCGCCAAGATCCTCAGCGGCTCCCTTGGAGCCATTCAAGAACAAAGTAATCAAGACCCCGGCAAGAGGAGCTTGCCGGGAAGGCCACTCGGGGCGCGAAGGAAACAAGGCCCCGGCAAGAGGAGCTTGCCGGGAAGGCTTGGTGAGCGATGAGCTCCCGAGCGCGACAAGAACCTTGCCGCAGCAAGGTACTCACATGACAAGTGACCTCTCTTCATCTCCGCTCCAGCTCACCCGTAGCGTGTCACCACGGGCTCTCCCAAGCTGCGCGTGTCGACGGGCTGTGCAGCCAGCGGGAGCAGCGATAAGCGGCGTGACAGGCTACCATCGTGGCAAGCGGAGGCGACTTGCGGTCCTGTTATAATTGTTGAGGCGACTAAGACGGGCATTGATGACTCTTGTCCCTTGCCGTCAGAGTTAGGTATAGATCACTGTACACTGTACAAAGCGGTGTACCAACCTCTGTTTTTACTATCTTACCCTTTTCTACTTGCCACCTGTGGTGTCCCCTTGTGCCTATAAAAGGAGGCCCAAGGGCAACGTAGAAAGGGTTCGGTCCAGCTCCGGCTTAGTTCATCATACTCATACGAAACCACACTCAGGATAGGTCTTGTAGCTCCCATTGCTCCCTAGCAAGAACACAAGATAATCCACAAAGCAGCAGTAGGAGTATTATCTCTCCGGAGAGCTCTGAAGCTGGGTAATCTGCTCGTGTGCATCGCCTCAATCCGCTCTTTGTGCAATCTCCGCCCCCCTCCGAACCACAAGGGACCCAGGTCCCGTAGGTGCTCGTGGGACACGATCCGTTCTCCCCGACATCTCTGGCGCGCCTCCTCCTAACTTGGTTAGGAGTCCGAGCACATCCCGTTCTTCGCTCCGTACGCCGTTGCCGCCAACCATACCAGCAGAAGCGTTGGCTAGAGCTCAGTTACTTCTAGATTACCTCTCAACGGCCGATAAGGTCGGCGAATGGAGGGCCACAATTCAGAGTCTCATCGGCCGCCAGCGGCGCGCCCCATGACAACCGAAAGTGCCTCGCAGCCGCGGCAAGGCGACAAAGCGCGAGCTGATGGCGGCGAGACCTGCGGGGTGCAGCCACCGTGCACTCCCCTTCCCGAAGACCAAGATCGCCGACTCACCGGATCCACCTCGACAGCGACTCCACAGCATCGTCGGATCCGCGAGCTCGCCGCGACCAGCGCCAAGTTCTCCGAGAACAGCAAGAAGAAGACGCTCGAACCCGTATCGAGCGCCGAAGAGAAGCGCGCCGTCAATCAGACCAACGCGCCGGGCCCACTGTCGATATGCATGCGCCAGGGAAACCAGGCGACTTGCCGTACGCGGTAGGTTGTCCTGCGTTCACTCGAGAGTTGCGGCAAGTCCGGTGGCCCGACAAGAAAAACTTCAAACAGATGTGCGAGAAAAGTATGATGGCAGGACACACCCATCGGAGTTCCTCAGCATCTACACCATTGCGGTGCAGGCTGCGGGAGGGCGAGACGACAAGATCCTCGCCAACTAATTTCCTCTAGTGCTCAAGCCAAACGTCAGATCCTGGCTCATGCACTTGCCGGACAGCTCTATTTCTTCTTGGGCAGATTTGTGCCACCAGTTTGTTGGCACCTTCACAGGCGGCCACAAGCCCCATGGCCAGGAGAGTGACCTTCACCTACTCGCCCAGAAGGAATGAGAGTCCCTGCGCAAATTCATCTAGAGATTCAGCCGTGTGCATTACAACATTCCCGACGTCCACCCTGCCGCGGTGATCAGTGCATTCCATCAGAATGTACGAAACCGCAGGATGAGGGAGGAGATGGCGATGTGCAAAGTGAAAGGCGTCAGTGAGCTCTACACGCCTGGCCGACAAGTGTGCACGCGCTGAAGAAGGAAGAAGACTCGAGGAGAGAATGTGGGAGCAGAGTCGGCAAGTGAGGAGATCGCCCGGCAAGAAAGAGCCGTGGCGAAACAACGAAGGAAGAAAAACCAAGAAGTACTGGTTGTCGAGCAGTCCGGCAAGGATGGTGCCGCCAACAAGGCCAAGGCTGGTGGCTCCGGCAAGGAGGTTGCCGTTGACACCAACCGCCAAGCTGTGGCGGCCGCCGACAAGCCTGACAGCTCCAACAAGCAGTACTGTAAGATCCACCGCACCAAGGGCCACGATCTTCAGAGTTGCAAGAAAGTCGAGCAGCTTGTTGAGCTACAGAGAGCTGAATACGAGCGGCGAGACAAGGAGAAGGCCCAGGAAGGTGCAGGTGCAGCAAGTAAGAAGAGACCCGGTCGGGGAGGACGCCGCGGCAAGGCCAAGCAGCGGCAAGGAGACAGACCTCCCCGCGGCCGCAACAAGGAAGAAGAAGAAGATGAAGATGACGAGGACATGGAAGACGATGAAGCTGATGAGCAGGAGTTTCAAAAGGCAACGGAAGTCCTTTGCGTTGACGGTGGTGCGTCCCTGCATACCTCGCACCGCCAACTCAGGCAATGGATGCGTGAGGTCAATGCAGCAGAACCATCCATAGAGTCACGCAAACCTCTGAAGTGGTCCAGCACGCCCATCATCTTTGACATTGAGGATCACCTTGATCGCATCACTGCGGTCGGGTGCTTGCCGATGTTGGTCTCACCAACCATCCGCAACCTCAAGGTCACAAAGTTGCTGGTTGACGGCGGGGCCGGCCTGAATTTGATCTCCTCCGCAGTCCTCCAGAAACTTCAAATCCCTGACAGCGAGCTCGAAGAAACTGGTACTTTCCAAGGAATCAACCCAGGAAGGAGCAAGCCCAAAGGGAAGATCACGTTGCCGGTAACATTTGGCAGCGAGCTCAACTTCAGAACTGAGAGGGTCACGTTTGACCTCGCCGATTTCCCATTGCCCTACAATGGCATACTTGGCCGTCCAGCACTCGCCAAGTTCATGGCCGCCTCTCATTATGCTTACAACCTACTCAAGATGCCCGGCCCGATAAGCGTCATTTCTGTCCATGGCGATAGGAAGGATGCACTTATCTGCGCCGACAAGATTTACCGGGATGCAGCAGCCGCCACAGATAGCAAACCACTTGCCGCTGAAGCTCCCGGGGGGAAGAAGAGAACCAACAAGTCCGGCGAGAGCTCTGATGCCCACTCCGGCAAGCGCACCTCTTTGGAGTGCTGCGCTACCGTCGAGGACGCACCATCGAGCTCCACCGGCAAGTGCAAGAAGACGATGGCGGCTCCGCCGAAGACCAGAAGGTGCCCGCCAAGGAGGGCGGCACTGGTGGTACCTTCACCATCGATTGCCACGCTTGATCCTAAATAGGAAGGCGAGCTCGTTGCTTTCCTGCGGGCGAATGTCGATGTGTTTGCATGGCAACCATCGACATCCCGGTGTTCCAGAAAGTAATTGAGCATCACCTAGCTGTCTGTTCTCGCCGCGGCCCGTCAAGCAAAAAGTTAGGAAGCAGCGGTGGGCGCCAAGAGTTCATAGCGAAGAAATCAAGAAGTTAGAAACAGCAGGGCTTGTCGAGGAGTCCTCCATCCCGTGGTTGGCCAATCCGGTAGTTATGCATAAGGCTAATGGGAAATGGAGACTTTGTATTGACTTCACCGATGTTAACAAAGCTTGTCCCAAAGACCCATTTCCCTTGCCGCGATCGACCAGATTGTTGACTCCACGGCTGGATGTGATCTGCTTTCATTTCTTGATGCATATTCAGGATATCATCAGATCTTCATGGCGAGAAGAGGATGAAGAAAACCGCATTCATTACACCATGTAGCGCGTCTTTGCTTCATACGGATGCCTTTCGGTTTAAAGAATGCTGGTTCAACTTTTGCAAGAGTAGTCCATGACGCCTTTGAGCCACAGATACACAGAAATGTAGAAGCCTACATGGATGATATAGTGGTCAAAAGCAAGGACAAAGCAACTCTGGTTCAGGATTTGGATGAAACATTTGCAAATCTGCGCAAGATCAACCTCAAGCTCAACCCCGAGAAGTGCGTGTTTGGAGTCCCTTCCGGCAAGCTTCTCGGGTTCTTTGTGTCTCAGCGGGGAATTGAAGCCAATCCCGACAAGATCAAGGCTATTGAGCAGATTGAAGCACCAAAGCGCATCAAGGATGTCAGAAGGCTTGCCGGTTGCGTGGCTGCTCTCAGCAGGTTCATATCCAAGTCTGCTGAGCAGCGCCGCCGTTTTCAAGATTTTGAAAAAGGCAGGTCCAATGAAATGGACTCCCGAAGCGGAGGCTGCGCTGCAGGATTTAAAGAGGTACCTGTCCTCCGCTCCAATACTTGTCGCACCTAGGCCACAAGAGAAGTTGCTGCTGTATATAGCGGCAACCAATCAAGTGGTTAGTGCTGCGTTAGTAGCGGAGAGGGAGGCAGATGATGAGCCGGCAACCGAGGCAGGCGCATCCAGCGACAAGCAAGGGGCTTCGCCGTCAAGCTCTGGTCCCGACAAGGACGGATCAGCGCAGGGTTGCGACAAGGTACAGAAGAAGATGGTGCAGCGCCCAGTCTATTTTGTCAGTTCCCTTCTGCAGGGGGCTAGGTCAAGGTACTCTGGTGTGCAGAAGTTGCTTTTCGGCCTCCTCATGGCCTTGAGAAAGTTGCGCCATTACTTTCAAGGACACGAGATAACAGTTGTCACTCGCTTTCCGCTGAAGAGGATATTGCAAAATCCAGAAGCAACAGGCAGGATCGTCGAGTGGGCACTGGAACTGTAAAGCTTTGGTCTCAAGTTTGAAAGCACTTCAACTATCCAGAGCAGAGCATTGGCGGAATTCATAGCTGAATGGACACCAACGCAAGATGAAGAAATTCCAGAGACAAGCATCCCGTCAAAGAAGAAAATAAAGAGTGGCTGATGTACTTGATGGTGCCTTCTCGCTGCAAAGGCGCCGGTGCGGCGTCTTGCTTATCGCACCCACCGGAGAGCACCTCAAGTACATAGTCCGGATGCACTTTCCCAAGGAACAAGCAACAAATAATCTGCAGAGTATGAAGGTTTGCTTGCGGTCTCGTGGATTGCGGTAGACCTTGGGATCAAGAAGCTCATTGTCGGGGGACTCGCAACTTGTCGTCCGCCAAGTAAATAAAGATTATCAAAGTCCGTTGATGGAAGCCTCACGTTGATGAAGTGAGAAAGCTAGAAGAGCACTTTGAAGGCTGCAAATGGAACACGTTCAAGAGCTCGAGAATGATATAGCTGATGGCCTCTCCAAATGTGCCGCACTTAAGTTACACAATGGAACCAGGAATTTTGTGCTCAAGCTGACTCACCAGCTGTAACACCATCAACGAGGCGAGCAAGAAAAGAAAACTGGTTTCGGCGACTACTTTCCGCAGAGCTCCACGAAGCCGCCGCCAAGAAGGTCCCTAAAATCAGCGCAAATATCATCGAGAGAACAGTCTGCTCCGACAAACCATGCAGTTTGTATCGTTGAAACAAGCGCTCTCGACAAGTTTCGCTCGGCAAGCTTGCGGGATCATCAAGCTCGGCGGACCCACGAGGTTCTTGCCGTAGAAGCTGATGTTCCGCAGATGATAGAAGAGCCATTAGTCCTTGTTGTCGAGCCACAAGCTCCGGCATGGGCACGACAAATCGTCCATTTCCTTGAGACGGAGAACTTCCGAAGAGCAAGAAGAAGCGGAAAGAGTAGCCCGGCGGTCAAGTATGTACCAGTTTGTTGACAACACGATGATGTAAGAAGACTCAGCGGTGTGAAATTGAAGTGTATTTGCGGGAAGATGGATGAAGCTGTTGGCAGAGATACATGGAGGCATATGTGGTCACCACATCGGCGAAGAGCACTTGCCGGCAAGGCTTTCCGGCAAGGTTTCTTCGGCGAAGCCCTCCGGATGCAAGCTGCACAAGTAACCAAGCGTGAAGCGTGCGGTTCCATTCAAGCAGATACACCAACCAGCTCAAGCTCTCCAGACGATCCATTTATCCTGGCCCTTTTTCGGTGCAGGGGCTCGACATCCTCGGCCCCTTCCCCGAGCTGTCGGGGCTTTGAATCTTATGCGTCGCAGCGACAAGTTCACAAAGTGGCGGAAGTGGAACCGATGAGAAGGTGACAGCACGATCAGCCGTCAAGTTCTTCAGTCAATTGTTTGCCGTTTGGGATTCCTAACGGATCATCACCGACAACGGCACACAGTTCCGAGCCGCACCTTCATGCGATCGCCCAAGATCTTGGCGCCAAGATCTGCTTTGCTACATTGCTCATCCGAGGAGCAGCGGTCAGCGAGAAAGCAAGCGCTGAAGTGCTGCGAGGACTCAAGACCAAAACTTTCGACAGGCTGCGCAAGTGCGGAAGGAACTGGATCGAGGAGCTGCGGTGGTTCTTTGGTCGATCGGGACGACGCCAAATCGAGCCACCGGCGCAGACACCTTTGCTCTAGTCTAGGGAGCAGAGGCAGTTCTCCCCACGGAACTTCGTATACGGGTCACCTCGAGTGCTCGGTTATGATGAGCTTGAGCAAGAGCAGCTGCGACAAGATGGCGCTGCTCCTCGAGGAAGATCGTCTTGAGCTCTTTAGACGAGCTGCTCGTTACCAGCAAGCTTTGCGTCGCTACCATAGCATAAAGTTAATGCCGAAGCTTGAGGAAGGCGACCTTGTTCTTGGCGCGTTCAATCCGCCAAGAATTCCTACAAGTTGACACCGAAGTGGGAAGGCCCTTATCGGGTAAAATGAGTCACTAGGCCCGGCGCTGTCCGCCTTGAGACCGAAGATGGCGATCCGGTGAGCAATTCCTGGAATATAGAGCATCTTCGCAAGTTTTACCCATGAGGCGCGGTTGCCGGAACCCGTTTCGGCAACCACTCTTTTGTACAAGTCTTGCCGCTGTTGCATATAATCCTTTGTACAAAGCGGGCGCAGACCCGTGCATCGATAAAAGCCTATGTGTTGCGCACATTTTGTCAATACATGCCCTCATAATCATATATGCATGTGTTTACTAACATTTTGTGCAGCATCCGCACCCGGTAAGCGATGACGAGCCATTAGGCTCCATAACTTTATTTTCTCTTCTTTCTTCTCAAACAAGAAGAAGGTTCATCCACCCACAAGTTCACGGGGGGGAAGGAGAAGATAATGGTGTGGGCATGGCGTCGCTCGAGGCTGTCGCCTTGCCGGAAAATGGACAATGAAAAGCTAAGTTGCTAAGTTTAAGCGACCAGTTTTAAATTTTTAAGTTATCTTCCTCGAACGATAGTACTTTGTATGGAAAACCTGTGCGCGGAGGAACCGACTCGCGACTAGCTTGCGCCCTTACTTTGTTTCGAGTCCGCTCAACAACTTAAGTGTGCTGCAACTAGACGCGACAAGGTTGCTTGTCGGAGGCGGCATCGCCAGCAGGCTGCTGAAGTTCCGCACTCGGCGCTCGCGGCAAAGGTGTTCGCACTGACAAGTTCCCCTAAAAACGTAGGGTATAAACATACAAGGGAAGAAATCGAGTAAAGGAAATAACAGTGCATTCGATGGCCTAAGATAGTGTATATTACATAATAACTTGTCGCGGGTCTAATGGACTTTTTACCTAAACATGATCTACAGCGACAAGAGAAAGATAGACTTGGCGACCTAGTCCACGCGGTCGCCCTCGAGCCTCTTAACTCCGCTCACCCTGTCCACAATGGGTGCGACAAGGGCCTTGAGCGCTTCAACATCAGCGGATGGAGGCAGGGACTTGAGGGCTTTGGTGAAGTCGACGCCTGGGTTGCGGAAGGCCACCTTCATCAACACCTTCTGGAGAGCCTCGGCACAGACTTGGCATGATTCCTCCATGATTGCTTGGAACCTCTTCCCAGAGCAGCTGCATACCCGCCAACACGCCTTTGAAGAATAGGCTGAGCTTGACGCTGGGTTGGAGGTTCTCGTCGGTGGAATATCCAAGATCTGTCATCCCCAACTCCATCAGCTCATTATGGATGCCGGCGGAGGTGTCCACAAGACCTTCTGTCCAATGCATTATGTTGTCTCGAAGATTATTCTGGGCAGTCACAGCATTCGGCAGCAACTCCTCGGTGGCCTTGATCTTTTCCAGCAGGCCCGTTTCCCGCTCCTTGGCGCCGTTCAACGTCTCCGTCAAGGTGGTCAATTTCAGCTCCAGATCCGCCTTGGAGTCCTTGGCGGCATCGAGCTCTTTGATCTTTTTAGCAAAACGACCTTGTAGCTCGCCGAGGGTGTAAGCGTCCTTCTCACGCTTCGCGCTTCAACCCGGCGACCTCCTCGGCACTCTTACGGAGGTGGACTCCAGCTGAGCCACCTCGTCTCCAATTCCCTCTTGGCGGCCTCGGCAGCGCAGCGACATCTTTGCCTCCTGAAGTGGCCCGCCAACTGTTTGCTTTCATGGTGAGATCCTCCTCATAGCTGTCGAGGTTGATCTTCCGCTGCACCAGCTCACCTTCTCGCGGAGAGCTTCTCGCGGCAAGCCTCTGCTGCTCTTGACCTCGCCCTTCTCCAAGATGAAGGCCGTGCGCTCCTCGACAAGCTGCTCCAGCGCCTCCGCTATGTCCCGGAGAGTTTCTTTGTTGGCGGCGCGGAGCTCTTCCGACGTTTCTCAAATCAGCTCCACCCTCGCTTCTAAGCGCCTCCTCGACTCAGTTTGGCTTGTCGGCGCGGTAGAGCGGCAAACTTCCTTAGCAGCTGCTCCTCCTCGGGCTCACCGCTGCTGCTGCTCGGGGCATCAACCAGCGACAGCCTAAGCGGAGCAAGCAGTTCAGCGTCGAAAGTCTCCCCTCGACTGGTGCCACGGGCTTGATGCCCGGGGAGCTTGATAAAGACACCCTCGCGGCCTTGGGTGGCGCCGGGCTGGGGCTCTTGGTCGGTAGCGGCGTCGGTGGAGGGAGGATCAGCGGTCGGTGCAGCGCTGGCGCTCCTGCGGCCTCGGGGCCGTCGATCGATCGCCAGATTCCTCCCGGCCTCTGCGCCCGGAGCTCTCGTGACCTCCTCGCTGGCCGGGCCCGTCGGCGCCAGCCTCCTCCTCCATGTTGGCAGCGTCGACATTGTCGCCCATGGCGTCTTCCTCGCCGGCGGCCTCGGTCTCCATCGGATCTCCGCAGATGGATCGATGGTCAAGAAGAAAGCACAAATCAGGCGGATGTTCAAAGAGAAGAACAAAAGAAGAAAGAACCCAAGGGAAATTATCAAACAAGAAAATCACCTGCAACGGGATCTGTTGCCGCGGTCTCCACTACCGAAGGGTCGTCGGCGCTGGTCCTTGTCGGGGAAGCTCCCCTTGTCGGAGAGGCCTCCCTTGCTGGAGAGCGCTCCCTTGGCGGAGAATTCTCCCTTAGTGGCGTAGTTGAAGCAAGCAGGATTTCGGGGGTGACCTCCGGAGCCTCCTGATGAGGCTGGACCTCAGGAATAGCCTCCGGTGCTCCATGATGTGGCTGCTCTGCTCCTACAAGATTCAGCAAACCAGATGTCAGTGACGGAGAAGCACCCAAGCACACCAAACCACGAAAAGTAAACCAAACACTTACGCTGGGGGCTGTCTTTGGGGCTGCTTTGTTGAAGGGTTGCGGGTCCGGCAAGGGAGTTCAGACGTACCCCGTCGGCATGTGGGAGTCATCACGAGGCGACAACCACGGCGTCTTGGCCCTCTTGGCGCCCTCGAGCTAACGTCTGAAGAAGAAGGTTGAGTGGAACCAGTCAGATATAAGATAAAGCAATAAATTGGAAGATTACAAGTAGCAGCGACAAGATCTTAGTCTTCCTCTTCTTCCTCGGAGGTGAGGGCGGAGAGATCAAACTCTGCTCCGGCGCGACGGATTGGGGGAGAAGAGTCCCTCTGACACTTGGCGGGTGCAGGGACCGCGACCCCAGAAGACCCCGCGCCCGTCGCCGCGGCGGGATGAGGCGCTCCCGCGGCAATAGTGCTTGCCGTGGTGGAGCGCATCGGGCGGCGAGGCGGCTGTTGGACCATATGCCCCCGCCACTTCTCCAATCTTCCGGAGGCGTCTCCTTGGCGGGGCAGCGGGCTCCTCCTGCGGCAAGCTACTTGACGGCAGAGGAGAGGCGCCCCCGGCAGGTTCGCTTGGTTCGTTGTCGGGCTCGGTCTGCTCCTCTTCACCGACAAACTCTTCTCGGTCGGCAAGGCTTGCCGCCTCGGCCCTCTCTGCCTCCTCGACAGTGAACCCAAACGCGCCGGCGGCAGCAGCCTCTGCAGCCTCCTCCAACCTTGTGGCGATGCGCGCCATCTCCTGATCAGTGGTGTCGCGGGTGAGCCGCCTCTTCTCGTCGGCGCGGATCGGCACTTCAACCAAGTTGTCGAAGAACTGCTGCACTATGTCATCGGCGGGCTCCTGCCAAGTCGGAACGATTCCATGGGAATCGCTGGCAACGGCATATCGCGGATGCTATCAAGCGGCGAGTTGTTGCACAAGGGCACAACTCCCTCGGCAACATGCACCATCCAGGGTTATCCGCTTGAGCTTGAACAGCTCCGCAGCATGCCGTCAAGCTCCAAGGTAGTGAAATTCCAATTCAGACCTGGCGCAGCCTCATGATATCCGCCGCGTTCGGAATTCCCAAGCAGGCCTCCTCTCTCCTGCAAAGGCGCAATCGGCGGCGAAGGAAGTCGCGCCAACTGCTCCTACGGTAAGCCACTGCTTGCGGAGGCATAAAATCCTAGTCGTGGCAATCTTCAACTTGTCGTCCTCCGCGCCAAGTTGCTCCAATCGTTACCCTTGAACTATGGGGGTTTTCTTGAGGCGATAAAAGGCTGTGGCTCCTCCTCTAAGATCCAGCACCAGTCAGCCCTCCACTCCTCCCACTTCTGCGCAACTCTCCGTCAAGATCGCTTCCTTCTTGTCGATCCTAGAGGTCCATGCAATTCCTCCGGCAAGCAGCTCTCCTCTCTCTGCGGGGTGAGAAGTAGTGGCGGAAGAGTGCGACGTTTGGGTGGACCCGACAAAGTTCTCGCAGAGATGTGCAGCAGCCATGGTGAGGATGGCGTTGGGGTGAAGTCAAGGAGGCGGAGGCCATATGTGTTCATGACATCGCAGAAGAATTCAGAAAAGGGCGGGCAGAGCCTGCACCAGAAGAAAATTGCGAAGGGGTACCCGATGGAGACCTTAGCAGATGTGGCGGCGGAGATGACCCTCGTGCGCGGGTGCGCCCGGGTCGCCGTCGACCAGAAGAGGTAGTACAGCTCCCGCAGCTCCTTCCTGTTGAGCAGGGGATGGAAGAGAGCCTGCTCCTTCCGCAGCGCCGCGAGCCGCTGCGCCTCGGCCGATTTCACGCCTTTTCCCTTGTCGGCCTTCGGAGCCATAGGGAGTGGTGGTGGAGGAAGCCGACGGCGTTGGTGGCACGGTGGCAATGGAGGCGGGCGTCGCTCTCTTTGGGCTCGAGAAGAAAGGGAAAGCGATGGGGTTTCGATGTGACAGCAAGGGCAAGTGGGCGTCCTGCCTGTTCCCCGCTTATAAAGGGAGAGGGGCCAGGCGTTCGATTTTTTTCCCATTAAAGAAATCCCCACGATCTCCCCACGGCGCCACGTCCGGTGCGTGCTGCTTTAAGTGGGAGGCGTGGTGGGTCCAAGGCAAATAACGGCGTAATCAAGACCATGCGTGCCCGTGCCTGTTTTGGGCCTGGCCCATGAGCTTGGCGCCGTGTGGCCCAGGCCGGGGCTCTGTCGGTGTACTAGAGTAGGGGTACCCTAGTATCCCGAACTCATGCACGGACAGTTGCAGCGCCCCACGGCAGGGCTGGCCTGATGACCGCCAAGATCCTCAGCGGCTCCCTTGGAGCCATTCAAGAACAAAGTAATCAAGACCCCGGCAAGAGGAGCTTGCCGGGAAGGCCACTCAGGGCGCGAAGGAAACAAGGCCCCGGCAAGAGGAGCTTGCCGGGAAGGCTTGGTGAGTGATGAGCTCCCGAGCGCGACAAGAACCTTGCCGCGGCAAGGTACTCACCGCGGCAAGTGACCTCTCTTCATCTCCGCTCCAGCTCACCGGCCGGCGTGTCACCACGGGCTCTCCCAAGCAGCGTGTCGACGGGCTGTGCAGCCAGTGAGGGGGAGCAGCGATAAGCGGCTGACAGGCTACCATCGTGGCAAGCGGAGGCGCGCAGCGGTCCTGTTACCTTTGTTGAGGCGACTAAGGCGGGCATTGATGACTCTTGTCCCTTGCCGTCGAGTTAGGTATAGATCACTGTACACTGTACAAAGCGGTGTACCAACCTCTGTTTTACTATCTTACCCTTTTCTACTTGCCACTGTGGTGTCCCTTGTGCCTATAAAAGGAGGCCCAAGGGCAGCGTAGAAAGGGTTCGGTCCAACTCGGCTTAGTTCATCATACTCATCTGAAACCACACTCAGGCTAGGTCTTGTAGCTCCCATTGCTCCCTAGCAAGAACACAAGATAATCCACAAAGCAGCAGTAGGAGTATTATCTCTCCGGAGAGCTCCGAAGCTGGGTAAATCTGCTCGTGTGCATCGCCTCGATCCGCTCTTTGTGCAATCTCCGCCCCCCTCCGAACCACAAGGGACCCAGGTCCCGTAGGTGCTCGTGGGACACGATCCGTTCTCCCCGACACATAGCATCCCCAAGCGTGGGCCTTTTCATATCATAAGCATAATCACTCTCATCATTAATACTACGGATAGCACCAATAATAGTATAGCAATTATCATCATCACAATGAGTAATAGAAGCAAAATAATTTGGGAGGGATACCTTTTTAACTTTGCTTCTCCGTCTTTTCTTTTTCTTCTTCACATCATGTGTGGGTTTAATCCTCTTTTTGGAGCTCCTTATTAATGAGATTGGTTGAATAGAAGGCTCCTCCTCGTTACCCGATTCATCATAAGAAATAATAGGAGGATATTGGGAAGTCTCTTCCCTTTCAATAGTATTATCTTCATCTTCTATTTGTTTTCTTATCTTTATGTAATTGGCAATATAAGGATTTTAAATCCAATTCACCGCACAATACATATAAATTTCCTCTAGATCAAAATCAAGAACTGCCTCAAGGGCAAATTCTGGAATATCCTTAGTTGTACGTTTCATTTCTTCATAACCCACAAGCAAACTAAGTTCATTATCATGCGCAAGGGAAATCAAATCATCACAATTTTTGGACACGATTCGATCATGAAACAATTTTCATTGGATATTTAAATGACCACGTTCATTGCAAAGTTCACAAGGATGGCTAAGAAAATTTAAATTTTCAGCACAAACATCTAGCCTTTCTTGCAACCATTTAGTTTCTAAATACTTATGCCTCTTGCAAAATCTATCTTCCCTATTTGGTGTGTACTTGCAAACTCTATGCACTCCACAAAAATTGACATACTTATAAGAGACATTTTCATCATGACTAGTGCAATCATCATTAGTACCATGGATATTCAAAGAGTTTGTACTAACAACATTGTAATCATGCTCATCATTTAAAGATTTAGTGCCAAACATTTTAATGCATTCTTCTTCTAGCACTTGGGCACAATTTTCCTTTCCATCATTTTCACGAAAGATATTAAAAAGATGAAGCATATGAGGCACCCTGAATTCCATATTTTTTTAGTTTTCTTTTATAGACTAAACTAGTGATAAAACAAGAAACTAAAATATTCGATTGCAAGATCTAAAGATATACCTTCAAGCACTAACCTCCCCGGCAACGGCGCCAGAAACTGCTTGATGTCTACTACACAACCTTCTTCTTGTAGACGTTGTTGGGCCTCCAAGTGCACAGGTTTGTAGGACAGTAGAAAATCTCCGTCAAGTGGTTGACTTAAGGTTTATCAATCCGTGGGAGGCGTAGGATGAAGATGGTCTCTCTCAAGCAAACCTGCAACCAAATAACATAGAGTCTCTTGTGTCCCCAACACACCCAATACAATGGTAAATTGTATAGGTGCACTAGTTCGGCGAAGAGATGGTGATACAAGTGCAATATGGATGGTAGATATAGGTTCTTGTAATCTGAAAATATAAAAACAGCAAGGTAACTAATGATAAAAGTGAGCACAAATGGTATTGCAATGCTAGGAAACATGGCCTAGGGTTCATACTTTCACTAGTGCAAGTTCTCTCAACAAGAATAACATAATTGGATCATATAACTATCCCTCAACATGCAACAAAGAGTCACTCCAAAGTCACTAATAGTCGAGAACAAATGAAGAGATTATGGTAGGGTACGAAACCACCTCAAAGTTATTCTTTCTGATCGATCTATTCAAGAGTCCGTAGTAAAATAACACGAAGCTATTCTTTCCGTTCGATCTATCATAGAGTTCATACTAGAATAACACCTTAAGACGCAAATCAACCAAAACCCTAATGTCACCTAGATACTCCAATGTCACCTCAAGTATCTGTGGGTATGATTATACGATATGCATCACACAATCTCAGATTCATCTATTCAACCAACACAAAGAACTTCAAAGAGTGCGCCAAAGTTTCTACCGGAGAGTCAAGACGAAAACGTGTGCCAACCCCTATGCATAGATTCCCAAGGTCACGGAACCCGCAAGTTGATCACCAAAACAAACATCAAGTGAATCAATAGAATACCCCATTGTCACCACGGGTATCCCACGCAAGACATACATCAAGTGTTCTCAAATCCTTAAAGACTCAATCCAATAAGATAACTTCAAAGGGAAAACTCAATCCATTACAAGAGAGTAGAGGGGGAGAAACATCATAAGATCCAACTATAATAGCAAAGCTCGCGATAAATCAAGATCATGCCAAATCAAGAACACATAGCTACTGGTACATACCCTCAGCCCCGAGGGTGAACTACTCCCTCCTCGTCATGGAGAGCGCCGGGATGATGAAGATGGCCACGGTGAGGATCCCCCGGCGGGTGCGGAACAGGGTCCCGATTGGTTTTGGTGGCTCTGAGAGGCTTGCGGGCGGAAATCGATCTAGGTTATGTTCGGAAGTTTAGGTATATATAAGAGGTTTTGGCGTCGGGAACAAGTCGGGGGTCTCCGAGGCGGCCACGAGGTAGGGGGCGTGCCCAGGGGGTAGGGCGCGCCCCCACCTTCATGGGTGCCTCAGAACTCTTCTGGCCCATTTCCGATACTCCGTGGGCTTCTTCTGGTCCAATAATAATCTCTGTGAAATTTCAGGTCAATTGGACTCCGTTTGGTTTTCCTTTTCTACGATACTCAAAAACAAGGAAAAAAACGGAAACTGGCACTGGGCTCTAGGTTAATAGGTTTGTCCCCAAAATCAAATAAAATAGCATATAAATGCATATAAAACATCCTAGATGGATAATATAATAGCATGGAACAATCAAAAATTATAGATACGTTGGAGACGTATCAATACGCCTGCGAATCTTAAGCAGGTTTGGGGCTCTCGATGGAGATAACACCCCTAGTCCTGCTCTACGGGGTCTCTGCGTGATGACCATGATCAATAAAGTTGCTACAAGTTTGCTCCTTGAGCTGTTTCGGCTAGAGGAGGAAGAAGAACAAGGCTAGCTCTACCCCTCTCTCTATATGTGTGTGTGATCTCTAAGGTTGTGAACCCCTTGCATGGGGTAGCCTGGGGGGTTGATACGTCTCCAACGTATCTATAATTTTTGATTGCTCCATGCTACTTTATCTATTGTTTTGGACTATAATGGGCTTTATTTTCCACTTTTATATTATTTTTGGGACTAACCTATTAACCGGAGAACCAGCCCAGAATTGTTGTTTTTTGCCTATTTGATGTTTCAAGAAACGGAATATCAAGCGGAGTCCAAACGGAATGAAACCTTCGGGAGCGTGATTTTCTCACGAGCGTGATCCAGGAGACTTGGACCCTACTCCAAGGAGTGCGAGGCGGTCACGAGGGTGGGCGCGCCCCCCCACGGGCGTGCCCCACTGCCTCGTGGGCCCCCTGACGCTCCACCGACGTACTCCTTCCTCCTATATATACCTACGTAACCCTGACAGATCAGAAGGGGAGCCAAAAACCTAATTCCACCCCCGTACCTTCCTGTATCCACGAGATCCCATCTTGGGGCCTGTTCAGGAGCTCCGCCGGAGGGGGCATCCATCACGGAGGGCTTCTACATCAACACCATAGCCCCTCCGATGAAGTGTGAGTAGTTTACTTCAGATCTTCGGGTCCATAGCTAGTAGCTAGATGGCTTCTTCTCTCTTTTTGGATCTCAATACAATGTTCTCCCCCTCTCTCGTGGAGATCTATTCGATGTAATCTTCTTTTTGCGGTGTGTTTGTTGAGATCGATGAATTGTGGGTTTATGATCCAACTTATCTATGGAAAATATTTGATTCTTCTCTGAATTCTTTTATGTATGATTGAGTTATCTTTGCAAGTCTCTTCGAATTATCTGTTTGGTTTGGCCAACTAGATTGGTAGTTCTTGCAATGGGAGAAGTGCTTAGCTTTGGGATCAATCTTACTGTGTCCTTACCTAGTGACAGAAGGGGTTGCAAGGCACGTATTGTATTGTTGCCATCGAGGATAACAAGATGGGGTTTTTATCATATTGCATGAATTTATCCCTCTACATCATGTCATCTTGCTTAAGGCGTTACTCTGTTTTAACTTAATACTCTAGATGCATGCTGGAAAGCGGTCGATGAGTGGAGTAATAGTAGTAGATGCAGAATCGTTTCGGTCTACTTGTCTCAGACGTGATGCCTATATACATGATCATTGCCTGGATAACCTCATAACTATGCTCAATTCTATCAATTGCTCAACAGTAATTTGTTCACCCACCGTAGAATATTTATGGTGTTGAGAGAAGCCACTAGTGAAACCTATGGCCCCCGGGTCTATTCTCATCATATCAATCTCCATCACTTTATTTACTTGCTTTGATTTTACTTTTTACTTTGCATCTTTATACCAAAAATACCAAAAATATTATCTCTATCGATCTCACTCTCGTAAGTGACCGTGAAGGGATTGACAACCCCTAAGCGTTGGTTGCGAGTAGCTATCATTTTGTGCAGGTATGAGGGACTTGCGTGTATTCTCCTACTGGATTGATACCTTGCTTCTCAAAAACGGAGGGAAATACTTACGCTACTGTGCTGCATCATCCTCTCCTCTTCGGGGAAATCCAACGCAAGCTCGAGACGTAGCAAGAAGAATTTCTGGCGCCGTTGCCGGGGAGGCTTACGCAAAAGTGAACATACCAAGTACCCATCACAATCCCTATCTCTTGCATTACATTATTTGCCATTTGCCTCTCGTTTTCCTCTCCCCCACTTCACCCTTGCCGTTTTATTCGCCCTCTCTTTTCCACTTGCTTCTTGTTTGCTTGTGTTACCATGTGCCTTATATTTGCTTTTATCTTTGCTTGCTAAAAGTCTGTTGTTATGGATCCACTTAAAGTGTTCTACTTGGATCATCTTCGATCCTTATCTTTCGTCTTTGAAACCCCAACTAGCCTAGTTGATGGGAAATCTTTAGATGAGCATGCTTATTACGTGCGTCCTTGTTTGTGCGAAAAGGGAGACTCTTACGGTATCATATAAATAGTCTGCTATGCTATGCTTTGAATCTTTGTGAAATGTGTGATTTTACTTGTTGCTCTAAGAGCCCAAAAAAACACCTTCCGTACCTATGTGAGTTCAATGATAATGAAATCTTATCTTCTTATGCAAGGGGTGTTTATAGTTACTATGATATCGAACAAATTGAAGAATTTGTCGTTTTTAAGGGTGCTCATGAAGTTGCTTCTTTGATTGAAAAGTATGATTTTACTCTCAACAAATCTGAAAAAATGCCATCATACTTAAATATTGCAATGAAAACCTTGCTCACAATGTCTATGTCCAAGAATTTATTGAAAGAATGACCGTTCCTTTGGAAGAAAATAATGATATGCATTAATCTATAGATAATGATGATTCCGATGATTTGATTGAAATATCCCTTGATGAACATGATGCTTGCTATTCTTGTGGTCATGATGCCAATATTTATGAAGATGAATTTGCTATAGTTCCTTATGTTAAAAATGAGATTGTTGCTATTGCACCCGTGCTTGATAGTTCCCTCGATGAAAAGTATGGTTTCAATGATTTTACTATAAATTCTCTTGATGTCAATTGTGCTAATAATATGCAAAACCCTAAGCTTGGGGATGCTAGTTTTGCTATGTCTACTACTTGTTGCAATGATCATGATTGGGGTGATTCTTCTTATGATCTTGAAAATTTATTTAATCCCCATGATGAATATGAGATTGATAATATTGTTTGCAATAATATTGAAAGTGGGTTCAGAAGAGTGTCAACTTTAGATCCCACATATTTGGATAATGTTCAATCTTATGAAGTTTTTGATAAAAGTGGGTTTGGAGAGGTCATGACTTTAGTTAATATTAATCTCACTATTTCTGAAGAGTGTCAACTTTGCATGCATGTGGATCGTGTTGAAAATGTTTTATGTGATAGCTATTTTGTTGAATTTTCTTATGATCCCACATGTAATGATTATGAGAGAGGAAAATATGGTCGTAGAAATTTTCATGTTACTAAATTACCTCTCTTCATGTTGAGATTGCTATCGTCACTTTCTTCTTCCTTGCATATGCTAGTTTTTGCTTGCCTTGCAAATTTGTTTGCCTATAATATGCCTATGCATAGGAAGTATGTTAGACTTAAGTGTGTTTGTCACATGTTTTATGATGCTCTATTTGTGCCTCAATTCTTGTCTTTCTTGTGAGCATCATTGAATCTCAATGCCTAGCTAGGGGCGTTAAACGATAGCGCTTGTTGGGAGGCAACCCAATTTTATTTTGTGTTTTTTTGTTTTTGGTTCTGTTTAGGAATAAAACAATCCATCTAGACTCTGTTTAGATGTGATTTTATCTTTTAATTAGTGTTTGTGCCAAGTTGGACCTATTGGATCTTCTTGGATGATAGTTATTTGATCTTGCTGTAATTTCCAGAATCTTTGTGCTCAGTGCCCGAATTGTTAAAAATCACCAGAACGAGATAAAATACTTATTCCAATTGCTTCTGATCAATAAACAAATTTTCCAGGTCGTCTAATTTTGGTAGAATTTTTTGGGTTCCAGAAGTTTGCGTTAGTTACAGATTACTACAGACTGTTCTGTTTTTGACAGATTCTGTTTTGCGCGTGTTGTTTGCTTATTTTGATGAATCTATGGCTAGTAAAATAGTTTATGAACCATAGAGAAGTTGGAATACTGTAGGTTTAACACCAATATAAATAAAGAATGAGTTCATTACAGTACCTTAAAGTAGTCTTTTGTTTTCTTTCTCTAAAGGATCTCACGAGATTTCTATTGAGTTTTGTGTTGTGAAGTTTTCAAGTTTTGGGTGAATTCTTTTGATGGATTATGGAACAAGGAGTGGAAAGAGCCTAAGCTTGGGGATGCCCATGGCACCCCCAAGATAATCCAAGGACACCAAAAATTCAAAGCTTGGGGGTGCCCCGGAAGGCATCCCCTCTTTCGTCCACTTCCATCGGTAATTTACTTGGAGCTATATTTTTATTCACCGACATGATATGTCTTTTGCTTGGAGCGCCTTGTATTATTTGAGTCTTTGCTTGTTAGTTTGCCACAATCATATTTGCTGTACACACCTTTTGAGAGAGCCATATATTAATTGAAATTTGATAGAATACTCTATGTGCTTCACTTATATCTTTTGAGCTTGATAGTTTTGCTCATAGTGCTTCACTTATATCTTTTTGAGCGTGATAATTTTTGCTCTAGTGCTTCACTTATACCTTTTAGAGCACGGTGGTGGATTTGTTTTAAAGAAACTTGATCTCTCATGCTTCACTTAGATTATTTTGAGAGTCGTTAATAGCATGGTAATTTGCTTAATGTTAATATACTTGGTATTCAAGATATGTGAAACTTTCTTTTGAGTGCGTTGAATACTAAGATAAGTTTGATGCTTGATAATTGTTTTGAGATATGAAGGTGATAATATTAGAGTCATGCTAGTTGAGTAGTTGTGAATTTTAAGAATACTTGAGTTGAAGTTTGTGATTCCCGTAGCATGCACGTATGGTGAACCGTTATGTGATGAACTCGGAGCATGATTTATTTATTGATTGTCTTCCTTACGAGTGGCGGTCGGGGACGAGCGATGGTCTTTTCCTACCAATCTATCCCCCTGGGAGCATGGGCGTAATACTTTTCTTTATTAACTTCTAGATTTTTGCAATAAGTATATGAGTTCTTTATGACTAATGCCGAGTCCATGGATTATACGCACTTTTTCCCATCCTTCCACCATTGCTAGCCTCTCTAATACCGCGCACTTTTCGTCGGTATCATACACCCACCATAAACCTTCCTCAAAACAGCCACCATACCTACCTATTATGGCATTTCCATAGCCATTCCGAGATAATATTGCCATGCAACTTTCCACCGTTCCGTTTATTATGACACGCTCCATCATTGTCATATTGCTAGCATGATCATGTAGTTGACATCGTATTTGTGGCAAAGCCACCGTTCATAATTATTTCATACATGTCACTCATGTTTCATTGCATATCTCGGTACACCGCCGGAGGCATTCATATAGATTCATATTTTGTTCTAAGTATCGAGTTGTAATTGTTGAGTTGTAAGAAAAATAAAAGTGTGATGATCATCATTATTAGAGCATTGTCCCAAGTGAGGAAAGAATGATGGATACTATGATTCCCCCACAAGTCAGGATGAGACTCCGGACGAAAAATAAAAAAATAAAAAAAAGAGGCCATAAAAAAAGAGAGAAGGCCCAAATAAAAAAATGAGAGAAAAAGAGAGAAGGGACAATGTTACTATCCTTTTACCACACTTGTGCTTCAAAGTAGCACCATGATCTTCATGATAGAGAGTCTCTCATTTTGTCACTTTCATATACTAGTGGGAATTTTTCATTATAGAACTTGCCTTGTATATTCCAATGATGGGCTTCCTCAAAATGCCCTAGGTCTTCGTGAGCAAACGAGTTGGATGCACACCCACTTAGTTTCTTTTGTTGAGCTTTCATATACTTATAGCTCTAGTGCATCCATTGCATGGCAATCCCTACTCACTCACATTGATATCTATTGATGGGCATCTCCATATCCCGTCGATACGCCTAGTTGATGTGAGACTATCTTCCCTCTTTTTGTCTTCTCCACAACCATTATTCTATTCCACATATAGTGCTATATCCATGGCTCACGCTCATGTATTGCGTGAAGATTGAAAAAGTTTTGAAAATGTTAAAGTATGAAACAATTGCTTGGCTTGTCATCGGGGTTGTGCATGATTTAAATACTTTGTGTGGGGAAGATGAAGCATAGCAGGACTATATGATTTTTAGGGATAACTTTCTTTGGCCATGTTATTTTGAGAAGACATAATTGCTTTGTTAGTATGCTTGAAGTATTATTATTTTATGTCAATATGAACTTTTGTCTTGAATCTTCGGATCTGAACATTCATACCATGATTAAGAAGATTTACATGAAATTATGCCAAAGTATCCTCCGCATCAAAAATTCTCTTTTATCATTTACCTACTCGAGGACGAGCAGGAATTAAGCTTGGGGATGCCCGATCGTCTCCAACGTATCTATAATTTTGATTGCTCCATGCTACTTTATCTATTGTTTTGGACTATAATGGGCTTTATTTTCCACTTTTATATTATTTTGGGACTAACCTATTAACCGGAGGCCCAGCCTGAATTGTTGTTTTTGCCTATTTCATGTTTTCAAGAAGCGGAATATCAAACGGAGTCCAAAGCGGAATGAAACCTTCGGGAACATGATTTTCTCACGAGCGTGATCCGGAGACTTGGACCCTACTCCAAGGAGTGCAGAGGCGGTCACGAGGTGGGGCGCCCCTCCCCAGGCGTGCCCCCTGCCTCGTGGGCCCCCTGACGCTCCACCGACATACTCCTTCCTCCTGTATATACCTACATACCCCCAACAGATCAGAAGGGTAGCCAAAAACCTAATTCCACCGTCGTACCTTCAAGTATCCACGAGATCCCATCTTGGGGCCTGTTAGGAGCTCACGGGGAGGGCATCCATCACGGAGGGCTTCTACATCAACACCATAGCCCCTCCGATGAAGTGTGAGTAGTTTACTTCAGACCTTCGGGTCCATAGCTAGTAGCTAGATGGCTTCTTCTCTCTTTTTTATCTCAATACAATGTTCTCCCCCTCTCTCGTGGAGATCTATTCGATGTAATCTTCTTTCTGCGGTGTGTTTGTTGAGACCGATGAATTGTGGGTTTATGATCCAACTTATCTGTGGAAAATATTTGATTCTTCTTTGAATTCTTTTATGTATGATTGAGTTATCTTTGCAAGTCTCTTTGAATTATCCGTTTGGTTTGGCCAACTAGATTGGTAGTTCTTGCAATGGGAGAAGTGCTTAGCTTTGGGTTCAATCTTGCGGTGTCCTTACCTAGTGACCGAAGGGGTTGCAAGGCACGTATTGTATTGTTGCCATCGAGGATAACAAGATGGGGGTTTTATCATATTGCATGAATTTATCCCTCTACATCATGTCATCTTGCTTAAGGCGTTACTCTGTTTTTAACTTAATACTCTAGATGCATGCTTGGATAGCGGTCAATGTGTGGAGTAATAGTAGTAGATGCAGAATCGTTTGGTCTACTTGTCTCGGACGTGATGCCTATATACATGATCATTGCCTGGATAACCTCATAACTCTGCTCAATTCTATCAATTGCTCAACAGTAATTTGTTCACCCACCGTAGAATACTTATGCTCTTGAGAGAAGCCACTAGTGAAACCTATGGCCCCCGGGTCTATTCTCATCATATCAATCTCCATCACTTTATTTACTTGCTTTGCTTTTACTTTTTACTTTGCATCTTTATACCAAAAATACCAAAAATATTATCTCTATCAGATCTCACTCTCGTAAGTGACCGTGAAGGGATTGACAACCCCTAAGCGTTGGTTGCGAGTAGCTATCGTTTTGTGCAGGTACGAGGGAGTTGCGCATAGTCTCCTACTGGATTGATACGTTTGTTCTCAAAAACTGAGGGAAATACTTACGCTACTGTGCTGCATCATCCTCTCCTCTTCGGGGAAATCCAACGCAAGCTCGAGACATAGCAGGGGTTTATATAGGCCTACCCCCCAGTGGTACAATGGGAATCCGGCTGGGTGTAGGACCCAGCCGTCAGTGTCTCTGGGTGCCGGCTTCTCCACCGGCTGCTGGGGCTCGCTGCTTGGTGGGTCCCACCGGCTGCCGGGAAATCGGCCGACGGGTAGGGCCCGCCGCCTGCGGACCATGCCGACCGCTTTATACTATTGCCTTGCTCCTGATGATGGAGGCTTTGTCGGGGGGAGCGTGGCTACGGTCCCGCCGCCTGGCGGGCGCTCACTGTAGCTATACCCCGTCTCATCTGATTAATGGCGCCCAGACTCCGAGAGGGGAGGGGGCCGCCTGCTAGGAGGCGGCCAGCCCCCGTTGCCGCCTGTTGGGGATTCGCCGCCTTCTGGGGCTCGCGGAAAGGTAGGGCCTGCCGTCTGCGGGCTGTACCGACCGGCCATCGTGGGGGCGTGGCTCCTCCTGACATAGGCGATGTCATGGGCCACGTGGGAACAGTGCCACATCGGGCGAGGGGTGTCCGCTTGGTACACCGCACTGTGGCCACGCTCCACCCTGGATTCGGGGTGGCAGGTCACACTGTAGCCACAGCCCGTCTCGTCGTGGTTATGTGGGTGCAAACTTTGACGGGACGAGGGGCCGCCTGCTGGGAGCCGGCCCCCTCGTGGCCGCCTGCTGGGAGCTAGCCCCCTCGTGGCCGCCTGCTGGGAGCCGGACCCCTCGTGGCCGCCTTCTGGCATCTTGCCGTCTTCTAGCAGCCGGCCTCCTGGACCATCCGGCCCAAGAAGCCGGCCATTTGTCCAGGAGGTGTGAGGGGTGCAGCTAGCCCCGATGTCTTGAAATACCATAGGGAGCCGATGAGGCTATACCCATGGTCATTTACTCCGACATATTTATTAAGCCGCGGAGATTGGCTGACGGCTTGAACCAGATGGGTGCATGATGGGAGAAACTCCAGCCAGCAGGTCGAAGTTTGATACTTGCGATCCTCTCTCCTACTTTGGGCTGCAGAGCATGGTGGCACATATCAGGGTACGGTGCATGCAGAGACGCATGGTATGCTGTGTACACACAGTTTTGCCTGATGAACGAAACCGTGCTGCCATCATGATCCTTTCTGTTGGTTATCTCCTGGTTAATCAGATAATTCAGTCCGAGAAATAGAGAGCGTGTACTAAGGCTACTTGCCAACCTCCAGTCAAAAATTCCTGAAGGCCCAGAGAGGCTGGGATCCTGCTCAAAGCCCTTGCAGTGACAGTGATTGTATTCCGCGAAACAACACGTCTGGTACGTGCGACGATCATCAATCATTCACCGTCGTCTGATCGAGCCAGGAACCACCTGCAACTGCCATGCCGCTTTTCTTTGAAAGGTTCTGGGACACCAGGTGGCCTACAACATCATATCAAGTTGGAGTCAACTAAAAAAGGGCTCTTACTGTAGTCAATCTTAAGAATAGCATGTTATGAGCATGAATATTTTTTCAGTAAATGTTGATAGTAATATAAGCAAGCCATCATGATATCATATATATAGGAAAGTAACATACTGCTGTAACATCCGTTTGTTGTGATGACTGGAGTAGGCCAGCAATACGTCTAGCCATATAAGGAGTCGACAGCGTAAATGAAGCCCTTGTGTTCTATGGCATCAGAGAAGCATGGATGATGTATGATCCTGCGATGGACGTGCAGATTTATCCACTTACCGCGATGACTGTCGATAAGCGAGACCAGCGGTTGAAGAAGCATAATTAGCTTTGAAGTCTTTATAATTCACAGATCTTGTGGGCACTTGGTAGATTACAACCTTGAGCAAATCAAACTTCATATCATGTTGGTTGCTGTAAGATTCCGAGTATTCTGGGCCGCGGTGCCAAAGTAGTGCAGTGTTAATCGAAGGAAGGGGGATCAAACACCGGGTGTAGACCTCCATGAGCATCCAGCTGCCGTGACCGTCGACGAGCACCATCCAAGACATGTTCATGCCGACCCAGTACATACCGTTAATGTACTCGAGGGTGACGGGGATCAGATCGCAGTCAAGTGGTTGATGCTCACTATTGGGGAACGCAGTAATTTCAAAAAAATTCCTCCGCACACGCAAGATCCATCTAGGTGATGCATAGCAACGAGCGGGGACAGTGTGTCCACGTACCCTCGTAGACCGAAAGTGGAAGCGTTTAGTAACGTGGTTGATGTAGTCGAACGTCTTCGCGATCCAACCGATCCAAGTACCGAACACACGGCACCTCCGCGATCTGCACATGTTCAGCTCGGTGACGTCCCTCGTACTCTTGATCCAACTGAGACCGAGGGAGAGTTTCATCAGCACGACGGCGTGATGACGGTGATGATGAATTTACTGACGCAGGGCTTCACCTAAGCACTACAACGATATGTCTGAGGTGGAAATCCGTGGAGGGGGGCACCGCACACGGCTAAGACAACTATCAACTTGTGTGTTCTAGGGGTGCCCCCTGCCCCCGTATATAAAGGAGCAAGGGGGAGGCCGGCCGGCCCTCATGGGGCGCGCCCCAAGTACTAGGAATCCTATTCCTAGTAGGTTTCCAACAAGGGAAGAGAGACGCAAGGAAGGACAGGGGGAGAGGGAGAAGGAAAGGGGGGGCGCCGCCCCCTTCCCTTGTCCTATTCAGACTCCAAGGGGGGCGGCTTGCCCTCGCTGCCCTCCTCTCTCTCCACTAAGGCCCATGGTGGCCCATTAATATCCCCGGGGGGTTCCGGTAACCCCTCCGGCACTCCGGTTTTACCCGAATAATATGGTCCAATATGTCAATCTTTATGTCTCGACCATTTTGAGACTCCTCGTCATGTCCGTGATCACACCCAGAACTCCGAACGACCTTCGGTATATGAAAACACATAAATTCATAATACCGATCGTCTCCGAATGTTAAGCGTGCGAACCCTACAGGTTCGAGAACTATGTAGACATGACCAAGACTCATCTCGGGTCAATAACCAATAGCGGAACCTGGATGCTCATTTTGGCTCCTACATATTCTACGAAGATCTTTATCGGTCAAACCACATAACAACATACATTGTTCCCTTTGTCATCGGTATGTTACTTGCCCGAGATTCGATCGTCGGTATATCAATACCTAGTTCAATCTCGTTACATTCAAGTCTCTTTACTTGTTCTGTAATGCGTCATCCTGCAACTAACTCATTAGTCACATTGCTTGCAAGGCTTATAGTGATGTGCATTACCGAGAGGGCCCAGAGATACCTCTCCGACAATCGGAGTGACAAATCCTAATCTCGGTCTATGCCAACTCAACAAACATCATCAGAGACACCTGTAGAGCATCTTTATAATCACCCAGTTATGTTGTGACGTTTGATAGAACACTAAGTGTTCCTCCGGGTATTCGGGGGTTGCATAATCTCATAGTCATAGGAACATGTTGGGGAACGCAGTAATTTCAAAAAAAAATTCCTAAGCACACGCAAGATCCATCTAGGTGATGCATAGCAATGAGCGGGGAGAGTGTGTCCACGTACCCTCGTAGACCGAAAGCGGAAGCATTTACTAACGCGGTTGATGTAGTCGAATGTCTTCGCGATCGAACCGATCCAACTACCGAACGCACAGCACCTCCGCGATCTGCACACGTTCAGCTCGGTGACGTCCCTCGTACCCTTGATCCAGTTGAGGCCGAGGGAGAGTTTCATCAGCACGATGACGTGATGACGGTGATGATGAAGTTAGCGATGCAGGGCTTCGCCTAAGCACTACAACGATATGACCGAGGTGGAAATCTGTGGAGGGGGGCACCGCACACAGCTAAGGCAACTGTCAACTTGTGTGTTCTAGGGTGCTCCCCTGCCCACGTATATAAAGGAGCATGGGGGTGGCCGGCCGGCCCTCATGGGGCACGCCCCAAGTAGGATTCCTACTAGGAATCCTATTCCTAGTAGGTTTCCAACAAGGGAAAAGAGGGGGAAGGAAGGAGAGGGAGAGAGGGAGAAGGAAAGGGGGCGCCTCCCCCCTTCCCTTGTCCTATTCGGACTCTAAGGGGAGGGAGCGGCCTGCCCTGGCTGCCCTCCTCTCTCTCCACTAAGGCCCATGGTGGCCCATTAATATCCTCGGGGGGTTCCGGTAACCCCTCCGGCACTCCGGTTTTACCCGAAACCACCTGGAACACTTCGGTGTCCGAATAACATGGTCCAGCATATCAATATTTATGTCTCGACCATTTCGAGACTCCTCGTCATGTCTGTGATCACATCCAGAACTCCGAACAACCTTCGGTACATCAAAACACATAAACTCATAATACCGATTGTCACCGAACGTTAAGCGTGCGGACCCTACGGGTTCGAGAACTATGTAGACATGACCGAGACATGTTTCCGGTCAATAACCAATAGCGGAACCTGGATGCTCATATTGGCTCCTACATACTCTATGAAGATCTTTATCGGTCAAACCGCATAACAACATACGTTGTTCCCTTTGTCATCGGTATGTTACTTGCCCGAGATTCGATCGTCGGTATCTCAATACCTAGTTCAATCTCGTTACTCACAAGTCTCTTTAATCGTTCTGTAATGCATCATCCTGCAACTAACTCATTAGTCACATTGCTTGCAAGGCTTATAGTGATGTGCATTACCGAGAGGGCCCAGAGATACCTCTCCGACAATCGATGTGACAAATCCTAATCTCGGTCTATGCCAACTCAACAAACATCATTGGAGACACCTGTAGAACATCTTTATAATCACCCAGTTATGTTGTGACGTTTGATAGAACACTAAGTGTTCCTTCGGGTATTCGGGGGTTGCATAATCTCATAGTCATAGGAACATGTTGGGGAACGCAGTAATTTCAAAAAAAAATTCCTACGCACACGCAAGATCCATCTAGGTGATGCATAGCAATGAGCGGGGAGAGTGTGTCCACGTACCCTCGTAGACCGAAAGCGGAAGCGTTTACTAACGCGGTTGATGTAGTCGAACGTCTTCGCGATCGAACCGATCCAACTACCGAACGCACGGCACCTCCGTGATCTGCACACGTTCAGCTCGGTGACGTCCCTCGTACTCTTGATCCAGTTGAGGCTGAGGGAGAGTTTCATCAGCACGATGACGTGATGACGGTGATGATGAAGTTAGTGACGCAGGGCTTCGCCTAAGCACTACAACGATATGACCGAGGTGGAAATCTGTGGAGGGGGGCACCGCACACAGCTAAGGCAACTGTCAACTTGTGTGTTCTAGGGTGCTCCCCTGCCGCCGTATATAAAGGAGCATGGGGGAGGCCGGCCGGCCCTCATGGGGCGCGCCCTAAGTAGGATTCCTACTAGGAATCCTATTCCTAGTAGGTTTCCAACAAGGGAAAGAGGGGAAGGAAGGAGAGGGAGAGGAGAGAAGGAAAGGCGCCTCCCCTTCCCTTGTCCTATTCGGACTCAAGGGGGGAGCGGGCGGCCTGCCCCTGGCTGCCCTCCTCTCTCTCCACTAAGGCCCATGGTGGCCCATTAATATCCTCGGGGTTCGGTAACCCCTCCGGCACTCAGTTTTACCGAAACCACGGAACACTTCCGGTGTCCGAATAACATGGTCAAGATATCAATATTTATGTCTCGACCATTTCGAGACTCCTCGTCATGTCCGTGATCACATCCGAACTCGAACAACCTTGGTACATCAAAACACATAAACTCATAATACCGATTGTCACCGAACGTTAAGCGTGCGGACCCTACGGGTTCGAGAACTATGTAGACATGACCGAGACATGTTTCCGGTCAATAACCAATAGCGGAACCTGGATGCTCATATTGGCTCCTACATACTCTATGAAGATCTTTATCGGTCAAACCGCATAACAACATACGTTGTTCCCTTTGTCATCGGTATGTTACTTGCCCGAGATTCGATCGTCGGTATCTCAATACCTAGTTCAATCTCGTTACTCACAAGTCTCTTTAATCGTTCCGTAATGCATCATCCTGCAACTAACTCGTTAGTCACATTGCTTGCAAGGCTTATAGTGATGTGCATTACCGAGAGGGTCCAGAGATACCTCTCCGACAATCGGAGTGACAAATCCTAATCTCGATCTACGCCAACTCAAGAAACACCATCGGAGACACCTGTAGAGCATCTTTATAATCATCCAGTTAAGTTGTGATGTTTGATAGCACACTAAGTGTTCCTCCGGTATTCGGGGGTTGCATAATCTCATAGTCATAGGAACATGTATAAGTTATGAAGAAAGCATTAGCAATAAACTAAACAATCATAGTGCTAAGCTAACGGATGGGTCAAGTCAATCACATCATTCTCTAATGATGTGATCCCGTTCATCAAATGACAACTCTTTTCCATGGCTAGGAAACTTAACCAGCTTTGATTAACGAGCTAGTCAAGTAGAGGCATACTAGTGACACTCTGTTTGTCTATGTATTCACACATGTACTAAGTTTCCGGTTAATACAATTCTAGCATAAATAATAAACATTTATCATGATATAAGGAAATATAAATAACAACTTTATTATTGCCTATTGGGCATATTTCCTTCACTCGCCACCCTACTATCGTTATGCTGCGTGACATGCCGTTTTTGAATATCAGGCGACATCATCAAGCAAGGAGCTGGCTTAAAAAGCTCCGGCCTGAGGGCTTTGAGTAAATGGTATAGCTAGCCCGACGAGCACGCGACGAGCGGCATGGTACGGAGATTGTCCACACGCGAAACAATGAGCTTGATTACCTCTGTGGGGAGCAAATTCCAGCCACTTTTTCGGTTCTGCCATTGTTAGTTCTTGGGTTTTGGAACAGGGGGGAGGCGCCTTAGCGGAGATGGAAGATTGGACGATTATGTGCGGACAAAGATGGAAAAGCGAATATGTGCTGCGGGAAGGGGACATGTGTTGATGACTACAGCATGCCGCTTGACTTACGAGACACATACCAGCAGGGTAGGGCCATATCGATGCCAGACAACTTGCTTGAGTGATCACAGTACTAGTACTCCCTACAGTACCTACTACTATGCCCTAGTTTGCATATAGAGTAGTGGAGTAGGACTCTGCTCTACTACTAGCACCGGAGAAGTAGTATATTCTAATCTAAAATAGTTACAAACTTCAATGCCCGAGCGTGGAACGACTACAAACCACCATTGGTGCTAACTCCAATCCCCAGCAAACCTTCGCTGGGAGACATGGCATTAAACATGCTCAAATAATTCTGAATTAAATGTGGGCCACTGGAATGATCCATGGAGTGTCCACAAATTATTGCAGCATTTTACAAAATGCTTTCGTATTTTTACTAAAGCCAAAACAGCAGTAGAAAAATAGAAAACAGAACAGGAATAAAACAAAGAGAGAAAACCTACCTGGGCCTTAATTGGTAGAAGAGGCCCAACCCACCAGGGGCTGGGTGGTCTTCTTCCTGCCAGGAGGACAGACAGGTGCGTGGCTTGCGCACCGACGATGCCTTGCCACCTCCTGCTTCAGCCGCGCAGCCCCGACCCCTCCAGACGTGCCACGAAGATGCCCCGAGACCCCTCTTCCCTCTCCCTCACTCGCTGCTCTCTCTCCCCTCCTGTGGTTCTCTCCCCCTCGCTGCTCCTCACCTCAACAAACCGCGCTGCCGCCACCGGCAAGCTCCACCTCCGCAGCCACACCCTCGCTCCCTCTCCGCGTCCCCGAACTCTGCCACGACCCCGTGGAGCAACACACCCGACGCACGCGACCAGAAGAGGCCCCAGTCGACCGGAGCATCGTCGTCTTCACCTCCGGTGCCCGGAGATCGACTCCGTCGATTCGCCTCTTCCTGAGCGTCCCCGAGGCCGCTGACCTGCCCTGCCGCATCCCCGTGAGCTCCTCTTCGTTTTCCATCAATCCTCGTGCTCGTTTTCGCACCGCAGCACCGCCCGCGTTCACGCCCGAACTCCGGCCGCCGCCCAAGTGGTCGCAGCCATCGACCCCGGTCTCCCTGCGCCGAGCTGCGTGCAACCCTGGATGCGTGCGAGCAAGGGCTTCCTCGTGGTGCCCTCAGCGCGCCCAGCCACTGCCCTAGCGCCACCCTGGTGAGCCGCGGCCACACTGTAAGGTCGCCGGCCCTTAATCCGGCGACGCTGACGTGGCTAAGTCATTAGCCGCTAACAACCCCACTAACTAACCCTAGAGGCACTGACAGCCAGGCCCCACCGTCTAACTAAACATGGTTTAGTATTTGTTTAGATTAAACTAACCCCGCTGGTCCCACAGGTCAGTTTGACCTGGCCACGTCACCTGTTGACCCGACCCCACCTGTCAGTGACAATAAACAACACTGGGTCACTGATCAGTGGACCCCACTAGTCAGGTTTGACCTGGACTGACCCGTTGACTTGCTGACGTGGTGCTGATGTCACTCTGACGTCATAAATCCTTTTCTGGAATTCAAATAAGTCAAAATGGTTTATTTAATTCAGAAAATGTCCTAAACTTCTAAAAATCATAGGAAATTAACCGTAGCTCAGAATGAAATAATTTATATATGAAAAATTATCAGAAAAATCTAATCTATCCATTTATGCTACTTTAGTGCATGTTAAACAAACTTATACCCCTGTATAAGTGAAAACATGATAATGGCATTTTAAATACCCCTTATGGAGTTTGCATATGAACCCTTGGTTCATATGGACTTCATTTAAATTGTTGCTAGATGCATTAGTACAAATCATAGCATATTGCCATGTCATGATCATGCATCATATTGTCGCAATTTCATTGATTGTGTTCTTCTCTGTTGCCGGTGCTTGCCCCCTCTCGGTAGGCGTATCCCGACGATGAGTTCGATGACACCGATGAAGAGTTATAATATCTTCCGAAGTGCCAGGCAAGAAAAACCCCCCTTGTTCATTCCGATACAATCCCACTCTCTCGCTCCTACTCTCTTTTACTGCATTAGGACAACAACGATTCAACTGTTACATGCTACGGTAGTTGAACCCCTTTCCTCTGCATGACCTGTCATTGCCACAGTAAATAGATGAAACCCACTAGCATGAGTAGGAGTTGTTTGAGCCCTGATGTGCCTACTCATTCATGCTTGTTTGTCATGCGTGCTATTGCTTAGAGTTTTGTCAGGTCTGATTCATCGGCGATGAATTGGAAAGTTGTGAACATGTCCTACTGTTGAGAGCTAAGTGTGTGAACACGATTTGGTAAAGGTAGCGGTGAGAGGCCATATAGGACTACATGGTGGGTTGTCTCATTGAAACCGTCCTCAGGAACTGAGTTCTGTGTTTGTGATCCATGAACAGTCACTACCACACATTGGGTTCCTGTAACTCGGCCCCTCTCGGCTTATTAATCACCCTGATCTATGTCCAGGAGTTGCAATTAGTTTCTGGTGTTTGTAGGTAGTGTTAGTAGTCTACCAAGTGGCACCCGACCAGGTGGGCTTGGGACAGACTAGGCATAGTGGCACCCGGATGGTGGGCTTGGGAACCCTGCTCACATCGTTTGGGGCCGTGAGCGACACCCCGGCCGGATCTCCTTGCGGATGGAACCCGAATAGGCGATAAACCTGGACTAGAGATTTGTGTGGTTAGTCAGGCCGTGGCCGTGTCAAGACCCCGATTCCAAGTCACATCAATCTAGCCGGTAACACCTCATATCACTTTGCGGCCTCACGCACGGTATTCCCACGGGTGTCGCCTTACCATGCCCCGGGACCGTTTGCGCCTTTTGGCTCATGTATATGATAGTGTCGCTAGCATCCATATGATAGAGAACCTGGGCCGACATGACTAGTCGTGAATCCGAAGTGGCACTAACTAATAGGGACAGGCATACATGAATCAACATCGAGCATGTCGGTCAGCAACGTGCGAATCCGGGCTGTAGCACTGGGCTAACAGGACTCCGGGAACCCGGGCTGTAGCAGGCTAGGTAGGACTCCGGATGTCACCGTGTGACATTTCCCCGAAGCGACAGACACAGGAACAAAGTGAATCGACGCGCCAGGGGCACCAGAAGATAGCCCGTGCCCGTGCGCATCTAGGGAGACCAACGGGAGGTGCGGGGGTAGCCGGAGTTCGCCGGAGTGGAGTCCGCGGCGGCTGCCGGAGTTCGGGGTTGGTGCGGGTTAGTGCTACGGTATGCAAACGAGCAAGGTGAAGAGCTAGCGGGCGCTAAGCGTCTGCGGGAGCAAGTTAGGCACGCCGAGGTGACCAAATGGTCACCGAGCTACGCCGACGATGAGCTCAGCGGCGGCGTGCTCTGACCAGCTACTGAATCGGCGGCTACGGCGGCGGCAAGCCACGGGGTTAGGGGCAAAGCGTGCGGGAGCTCACGGTGGGTCGGATGAGGTAGACGACGAGCTCGGGGAGGCGGAGGCGGCGGCGAATCGGCGCGTGCGGCTTCCGACGACCGAGGAGGAAGAAGATGAGGCAGCCGGCGATGCAGGCCGTCCCAGCTCTCGGGGCCAGGGTGGGGCGAAGCGGCGAATGATGGCGGAGACCGTGGACAGCATGGGGAGGCGAGGGGAGCATGGTGGCCGTGGCAAACGGCGTCAGCGATGGCGAGCTCCGCTCGGGTGTGAGAAACAGAGGAGGGGGAGAGCGTTCAGGGGAGAGAGGAAGGGTCCAGGCGTCGCGCTGGCGTCGTCTAGGCGCGACGAGGGGAGCCAGGCAGGCTAGGAGGGAGGAGGTGGCCGAGGCGCGTGCGTGCGCGCGTCGGCCACACGCGCGTCCTCCTGGCAGAGGAGGAACGCGACAGGGGAGTTGGCGGTGGTGGGCTGGGCTGTACGGTGCTGGGCCGGTTGGTGGGCGCCAGGTAAGTTTCAGCTTCTTCTTCTATTTATATTTTCTGTTATTTTGTTTTGATTTAGTTTGAGAACTAAATCATTTTAAAACTTTCTGTAAATTTTTGTGTGAGCTCAGAGAGATAGTCCAAGGCCACATGCAAATATACAAAAATATTTGAGCATTATTTTTTATATAGCAGAAATAATTCAAACCCAAATTTGTTATTGGTTTAAATCAAAGGCCCAAAATAAATTATTTCTGTGACTCCAAAAATATCGGTTTGAATTTTACCTCTTGCCAATATTTTCACAGAATAATAGGAACATTTTCATAAGAACGTTGATTTGATCACCATCATTGTCTCGATGCTTGCTCTGAGAACTCCAACCAACATGGCAACGAGTGGAAAGGGAAATTCTAGAAGGATCGATCTTCTCGAATATCGAACAACTCAGGATCAACTCACGGAGTGAGACATTGAAACACCTCTCGAGCTGAGACGCGAAGCATACATCTAGAGGGATGGAGTGGAACAGATGGCGAAGGTTCACTAGGTAGACAACAATCCCGCTTTAAGAGGGTGGTGATTGGTTGTCAATGTAGCGAAGAGTTGAGTTGCCATGATACTATAATGAGACATCTTGAGGCACGTGACTCGCAGGAATATTCCCTTAAGTGGCAAGAAGAATTACCTTTGATTCAAAGACCATTGGAACTCTTTATACCAGCTTAAGGCAAATCACAATCGATCATTTGAAGGAGTCCGGATGAAGGACATACCCGGACTAGTATGGATGATGTGGATTACCTTGTTGAAGACAGAGCCATAGATGATTTTGCTTATCATCGGAGATGGATGGGGCCCATGGGATAATGGCACATTGGTGGTGCAAGCTGGGAACAAAATGCAAATGCTGGGAATGATTCTGGTAACTGGGGAGAAACTCAACAGTAGAGAGTGAGTCCACTGTTTGAAAAGTTGTAGCATAACCGAAGAAACTGGGAGCAATCCCAATTAATGCTGATGATAACACCCAGTGCTTGTGCGTGCTCTCAAGAACTTGAGCATTTCCATATTCATCAAGGTTTTACCAATATCCGTGTCAAGGATCCTAGCAACACAACATACTACCCTGATGAATAATGATGGATGATGCAGATGCAAAGGAACCTTCTCAGATTTCACCTTAGCGAGGCCAAGGAAACAAAATCTGGATGATCGACCGAGAGACATTTAGCACTCCGCTTCTAATGTTCTCCTTGATGTACTAGCGTATCCTATTGATAGATATGGTTTGATATCTAGAACATCAAGTAAAAGGTCGGATTTTGGAAATACAAAATTCCATAAGGAACAACTAGGGAGTAAATATGAAATCCTTATGGGAAGGTGGCCAGCTTCCTCAATCAAGATATTACAATATTAGGTCTTCCGGCTGGGTGTGTTGGCCACGACATCCACTTCACCGGGTTACAGAGAGACCAATATTATAATTCTTGGGAAATGTTCCAACCATCATATCTGCCTGAGATTCAGATCTGGTTGGTGCCAGAATATTCCAGACTCATCAAGTCTAGAAAAAAATGAAAGTTTGCAACACAAGTCGACGAGATGACGTTGCAAGATTCTTGGGAAATGGACTACGGTAGTAAGCTCCAAAACATGAGCTGGCTCTGCTACAAACATGTGAACAAGTTGTCCCAGACAAGCATGCCCACATGGTAGTCTTACAATAAAACACTACCGAGTTCTGGTTGGGAACCATCAACGAGGATATCGAAGTTCTTTCATAAGTCCGGATTAGCTCTTATGAAGGAACTCCCTCTCCTTGAACAAATCAGTCAGTGGCTTGGTGTGCTAGATAATTCATATGGAATGAAGATGATCAGTCTAACAGACCACAGAATACTTCGCACGTGCATAACTGACTTGGGATGATTCCAAAGGAGGTAAAAACATGCTTTCTCGAATTCACGGCGGGACTTGCATCAAATGCACATGAATTAGAGGAAGTCACTCCTTTTAGCCGAACATCTGCTTCACGAACGGAACACGAAAGCATTGTCCACAAAGTTTCGAACACTAGCTGAATGTTCGACACGAATCATAGGGAAGGTAGAAATGTTGCCGATGGGCTCAACAACATTTCATCCAGGTTTCCATATAGGTGAAATTCCACAATTATGTGAACAAGGTGATAGCACTGGTCAGACCAAAGGCTATAATGGTGTATGCCCGAGGAATCAACCACGAGTAAGACAACATTACGAACATCGTTGGTTCTGACTTGATTTGACGATAGCCCATATGCAAATCAAAGATTTGGGTAAGACAATAGATCCAGCAATTGACCACGAGGATCAATCAATGAAGATATCATCTTTCTTCAACACACACACACACACACACACACACAAAGATATCCCTTTGGAATGAACTGAGTCGGACAAGCTTTCATCTTCCAACTCTCCAAGTTGTTGTTTAGCTTAACCAACTAGCTCAGGGTATCCGACACATATTCTTGGAGAAAGGGTGGTTTACAAGATAACCAACTTGATCACGAACTCAACATAGCGGTCAGGTGACGACCTGATGATACTTCTGAGAAGATATTTGGAAAATCACGAACCACCTGTATGTTACTAAGCTCGAGAACAATCTTGCTTCTATGGGCAAGAGGAAATGATCAAATAAGCAAGGATTGGCACTATCCTAACTCACTGATCGAAAAGTGCACCGGAAATAAGGACTAGGTAACACAATCTATCTTAGAATGATGATTCAATAACCAACACGCTAAGAAGGAAATTATTGTCCATTAACTGCCAAGCAATGGGGTTGCTAGGAGTATTGATTTCACACATCATGGTTCACTTGCCGGCATTCCGGTTGCGACAACACGGGACCGAGGAATGAAAAATGATGGCAAGAAGTATCACTGCATCAAGAATTCATGAGAGATGGTGCAATTCTCATGACAATCCTGACATAAAGGGGGTAATACTCCAGGGTAGAACAGAGCAAAAGCTGGATTGGCATTTGATCTGTAGAACACAACTACTTTGACCCAATCCTAGATATGGATGAGGTACTGGAGTTTGTTTCTCCTAGTCATTCTGAAATAGAATGGCTTAACGGACCACAAGAATAATAAGCATCGATAACACGGATGCACAATTACTCCTGACTATCAATTGATAGACGATGGTCAGAATACAACTGAAGAGGGACAACTCAAGAGGACATATATCTTGCTGAGTTGTGGATGCATAGATTAATATGTCGAACCAAGTTCAACAGGTTTCTTCCAGATAACCCATGCAGGTAGGTAGAACTGGCAGAATCCCAATTATGAATGGATAACTCCTCAAGAGTACTCTGATTGTGGTATTTTGGTTCAAAGAACTTCTGCCTTAATGGTTCATGGTATTTGGAAGAAGGAAATACCACGAACCTCGAGGACTATCGCAAAGTTACTAATATCCTAAAGGAACTAGCAAACACTATCAACATGAGATAAGTAGGGTGAATCTCGGGTTCAAGAACCCAGGAATAGAATACCTGCTAACTAATAACATCACGGGATGCTTTCGAGAATTATGGCCAGAATCATCACACGGGGAACACAAAAAATGGCTAGTTTACTAGGTAATCTTCTAAGATACCTAGGGTCATAATAATAACTCCAACATATATGTCGAGGCAATAAATTACCTCAATGCACCGATTAGTGTGCTTATTCTGACCATAAAGGACATTAGGAACAGAAAGAAAGGATTTGCAAATGCATCAGACAATTTAAAAACCTGGGATGACTCGGACAGCATAACGGCTGTAAATGCTCAAAATGATTTGAGACATCCTGCAAAATGGTGGCATAACCACTTAACATCACAATATCAAAGTTCTGAGATGAACTTTCAACACACAGAAGTAGTAGGAACCGAACTCGGGCTTGAATCCATCAATCCTATAAGTCTCTATCATAGTAACTCGTCATCCTGATAGATAGATGAGAAGACCTAGTTCTTAATCCCCGTAGAAGAGAAGAGGATAACCCAGATCAGATGGCCATAAGGTAAAGGAGTAAAAAGAGCCTTACGTTCCATCCCACAATCAATTCCCTTATATAACTAAAGAATTTCTAGACTCAACTTCGACCAGTTTGGCTTGGTAATCCTACAGGAAGTCAGGCTCTGATACCAAAAGCTGTCAGGACCACGATTCCAAGTCACATCGATCTAGCCGATAACACCTCATATCACTTTGCGGCCTCACGCACGGTATTCCCACGGGTGTCTCCTTACCATGGCCCGGGACCGTTTGCGCCTTTTGGCTCACGTATATGATAGTTTCGCTAGCATCCATATGACAGAGAACCCGGGCCGACATGACTAGTCATGAACCCAAAGTGGCACTAACTTATAGGGGCAGGCATACATGAATCAACATCGAGCATGTCGGTCAGCAGCGTGCGAATCCGGGCTATAGCACTGTGCTAATAGGACTCCGGGAACCCGGGCTGTAGCTGGCTAGGCAGGACTCCAGATGTCACCGCGTGACATTTCCCCGAAGGGAAAGACACAGGAACAAAGTGAATCACATGCCGGCCAGTCAAGTGTTCCGGAGCAGTAGTGCTGGGCTAGCAGGACTCCGGTGAACCGGGCTGTAGCGGACTACTGTGGCTCATGGAAGCACAAGACTACATTTCCCCATAAGAGAGGCTACCAAGGACAAACAACTAGGTTGTCGGATCCCACACATACCAAGCATTTCAATCATACACACAATATGCTCGATATGTGTAAATACAACATGGCATCACAACATAAGTCTACGACTCAAGTATCTATTCATTAGGCTCCGAGGAGCGAGATATTACAAACATGGGTCTCATGACCCAACATTCAGAGCATACAAGTCAAAGCACAAGCAGAAGCTTAACATGTCTGAGTACAGACATCTACAAATGAAAAAGGCTGCTAAGCCTGACTATCTACCAGATCCTGCCGAGGGCACAAGATCGTAGCTGAGGTAACAAGCTAAATGTCGAAGTCCACGCGGAACTACTAGTGAGACTAAAGTCTCTCTGCAAAACATAAAATAGGCAAACGTGAGTACAAATGTACCCAGCAAGACTTACATCAGAACTATCTACATATGCATCATTATCTACAAAGGGGATGGTGGGGTTTAACTGCAGCATGCCAGCTTTGACTCGGTGGCTATCCTGAACCATGACTGCAAGTAACTCTTTTGAGGTGGCGCACACGAGTCCACATATT
The DNA here is from genome assembly GCA_021605205.1 of Aegilops longissima. Lineage (NCBI taxonomy): Eukaryota > Viridiplantae > Streptophyta > Magnoliopsida > Poales > Poaceae > Aegilops > Aegilops longissima. The sequence goes on from CM038680.1 coordinate 385,549,545, forward strand.
CACCATATCAATACACCACTATGGATCCACTCCCGTCTCCCTACGAGAACGCCACCCATAGCACTCACGCTTATCTTGCGTATTTTAGAGTATCCACTTTCACTTGTCTATGAACTGTTATAGGCAACCCAGAAGTCCTTTACCGCGGACACGGCTATCCGAATAGATGATGATAACCCTGCAGGGGTGTACTTCTTCACACACGCTCTCACCACTTATCGCCGTTTACACGACATGTACTCGGAAATCTTCAAGCGGAAGCCCAGCGAGGGTGTCGGCCACGACCTACCTAAACACTCAAGTCTCTAGTCCAGGTTATCGCCTATTCAGGTTCCATTCGCAGGGAGTCCGGCCGAGGTTTCCACATACGGCCCGAACGATGTGCACAGGGTTCCGCGACACCAAACGGGCGTCTGGCATACCCGGCCACGTTCCTACCGCATCACAGCCCACCCCTCGGGTCAGCACTGCCCACGGCCTCCAGTATACTACAAACACCAGAAACTACTTGTAACTCATGGACAGAGGACAAGGGTGGTTAAGAAGTCGAGAGGGGCACTTAAGCATTCCAATGCGTGGTAGTAACTGGTCATGGATCACAAACACAGAACTCAGTTCCTGAGGACGGCTTTAATGAGACAACCCACCATGTACTCCTACATGGCCTCTCACCGATACCTTTACCAAATCGTGTTCACACACTTAGCTCTCAACAGTAGGACATGTTCACACCTCCGGTTCATCCCCGATGAATCGGACTGACTCAACTCTAAGCGTAGAGGCATGACAAACAAGCATGAATGAGTAGGCACATCAGAGCTCAAACAACTTCTACTCATGCTAGTGGGTTTCATCTATTTACTGTGGCAATGACAGGTCATGCAGAGGATAAAGGGGTTCAGCTACCGCAACAAACAACAGATGAACCGTTGTTGTCCTAATGCAGTAAAAGAGAGCAGGAGCAAGAGAGTGGGATTGTATCGGAATGAAAAAGGGGTTTTTGCTTGCCTGGCACTTCTGAAGATAGCGTTGAGTCTTCATCAGTGTCAACGATCACAACGTCGGAACATCATCTACCGAGAGGGGACAGATACCGACAACAGAGAAGAAATACAATCAATGCAATGCACAATATGGTGCATGATCATGACATGTCAATATGCTGTGGTTTGACCTAATGCAACTAGCTGCAGATTAAATGGAGTTGGTTTGAATCTAAGATTCAAATTCAAACTCCATATATGACATTTCAAATGCCATTAATTCAAATTGTCATATACAGTAGCTTTAGGTTGCTCAAACATGCATGAAAATGCCATAAACAGATTCTTTGGATTTTTTTGATCATTTTTCATATATAAATCTTTGCATTTGGAGTTACAGATTGATTTCTATGATTTTTAGAAATTTTAGCTATTTTCTGGAATTTCTTGAATTAAATTAAATCCAGAAAATGACTTATTGCGTCAGCTCTGCGTTACTGTGACGTCAGCTAGTCAACTGCGGCTGACCAAGTCAAACCTGACCAGTGGGGCCCATTGGTCAGTGACTCGGGGCTGGTTAGTGTCACAGACAAGTGGGCCAAGTCAAAGTCCACGTCAGCTTGGTCAAAGCTGACGTGTGGGGCCACTGTGATTACTTAAGACTAAACAGGAAACTAACTTCTGTTGATTAAGGGTGTGGGGCCCGTATGTAAGTGGGTCAGGAGGTTAATTAGTGGGTAATTAGCGTTAACTTGATGGCCACGTCAACAGTCGCCGGAGCCTCGCCGGCGGTGACCTCGAACCGCGGCGGAGTTCGCTCGGAACTCGACAGAGACGACGAATCAATGCGCCAGGGGCACCAGAAGATAGCCCGTGCCCCTGCACATCTAGGGAGACCAACGGGAGGTGCGGGGGTGGCCGGAGTTCGCCGGAGTGGACCCCGCGGCGGTTGCCGTAGTTCGGGGTTGGTGCGGGTTAGCGCTACGGTGTGCAAACAAGCGAGGTGAAGAGCTAGCGGAGTGATACGCGATGCGGGGAGCAAGTTAGGCACGCTAAGGTGACCAAGTGGTCACCGGAGCTACGCCGATGATGAGCTGAGGCGGCGGCGTGCTACGGCCAGCTACGAATTGACGGCTACGGCGAGCGGGAAGCCGCGGGGTTAGGGGCAAAGCGTGCGGGAGCTCACGGTGGGTCGGATGAGATAGACGACGAGCTCGGGGAGGCGGGCGAATCGGCGCGTGTGGCTTCCGGCGACCGAGGAGGCAGAAGATGAGGCAGCCGGTGATGCAGGCCGTCCCAGCGCTCGGGGCCAAGGTGGGGCGAAGCGGCGGACGATGGCGGAGACCGTGGATAGCATGGGGAGGCGAGGGGAGCATGGTGGCCGCGGCAAACGGCGTCGGCGACGGCGAGCTCCGCTCGGGTGTGAGAAACAGAGGAGGGGGAGAGCGTTCGGGGGAGAGAGGAAGGGTCCAGGCGTCCAGGCGTCACGCTGGCGTCGTCTAGCCACGACGAGGGGGAGCCAGGCAGGATAGGAGGTAGGAGGTGGCCTGGGCGCGTGCGTGCGCGCGTCGGCCACATGCGCATCCTCCTGGCAGAGGAGGAAGGCGACAGGGGAGTTGGTGGTGGTTGGTTGGGCTGTACGGTGCTGGGCCAGCACAGGAGCTAGGCCGGTTGGTGGGCGACAGGTAAGTTTCTGCTTCTTCTTCTATTTATATTTTCTGTTATTTTGTTTTGATTTAGTTTGAGAACTAAATCACTTTAAAACTCTCTGTAAATTTTTGTGTGAGCTCAGAGAGATAGTCCAAGGCCACATGCAAATTTACAAAAATATTTGAACATTATTTATTATATAGCAGAAATAATTCGAACCCAAATATGTTATTGATTTAAATCAAAGGCCCAAAATAAATTATTTCTGTGACTCCAAAAATATCGGTTTCAATTTTACCTCATGCCAATATTTTCACAGAATAACAGGAACATTTTCTTGGACTCATTTGATGAGATTTAAATGTTGGTTATTTTTAGAGGTTTTTCTGAGGCTTTTGAAAATTCCTCAATTCAAGTTTCAATTGAATTTAAACATGATGCTCACATGGAAACTAGCCTAGGTCAGACCAGAATTAGGGATGTGACAGGCCAACTCCCTCGCCAGGCTTCCGCTTGAAGGTTGCCGAGATACACGACGTGTACATGGTGGTAAGTGGCGAGAGCGTGTGTGATGAAGTACACCCCTGCAGGATTAACATCATCTATTCGAATAGCTGTGTCCGAGGTAAAGGACTTCTGGGTTGCCTGTACAGTTCATAGACAAGTGAAAGTGGATACTCTAAAAATGCGCAAGATAAGCGTGAGTACTATGGATGGCGTTCTCGTAGGAAGACGGGAGTGGATCCATAGTGGTGTATTTATTGGTGAATATGTGGACTCGTGTGCGCCACCTCAAAAGAGTTGCTTACAGTCGTAGTTCAGGATAGCCACCGAGTCAAAGCTGGCTTGCTGTAGCCAAACTCCACCACCCCTTTGTTGATACTGACGCATATGTAGTTAGTTCTGATGTAAGTCTTGCTGGGTACATTTGTATTCACGTTTGCCTATTTTATGTTTTGCAGAGAGACTTTCGTCTCACTAGTAGTTCCGTGTGGACTTTGATGTTTAGCTTGTAACCTCAGCTGCGAGCTTGTACCTTGGGAGGGTCTTGTAGTTACTCGGGCTTCTCAGCCTTTTTCTTTTTTAGTTGTCTGTACTCAGAAAAGTTAAGCTTCCGCATGTGCTTGTTGCTTGTATGCTATGTATGTTGGGTCATCAGACCCATGTTTGTAATATCCGGCTCTTCAGAACCTAATGAATAAATACTCTGAGTCGTAGAATCTTGTTGTGATGCCATGTTTTATTAACACATATAGAGCATATTGAGTGTATGATTAAAATGCTTGGTTTTTGTGGGATCCGACAACCTAGTTGTTTATCCTTGGTAGCCTCTCTTATGGGGAAATGTAGTCCGGTGCTTCCACTGAGCCTTGGTAGTCTGCTACAGCCTGGTTTACCAGAGTCTTGCTAGCCCAGTACTACTACTCCGGAACACTTAGATTGGCCGGCATGTGATTCACTTTGTTCCTGTGTCTTCCCCTTCAGGGAAATGTCACGCAGTGACTTCCGGAGTCCTGCTAGCCTGCTACAGCCCGGGTTCCCGGAGTCCTGTTAGCCTGCTACAGCCCCCGGAGTCCTGTTAGCCCAGTTGCTACAGCCCGGATTCACACGCTGATGACCGACATGTTTGATGTTGTTTCATGTATGCATGTGTCACGCCCAATATGCGACCCTATCCAAAAGGAACTCGAAGGTCCCACCAAGGATAGACCCGCATATTGAGACGCTTTTGCAAGGTGGATATCATTACATCAACATTACATAATAGATGGGGATACATACATAAGGCACAAAAGCCACAAGAATACATCAACATCATATACAAGATCAACATCCGAGTACGGATGAAACATAAACAGAAGCTCAAACAATATCCACCCTGCTAGCCCAGGCTGCCGACCTGGAACCTATCCCCTGATCGAAGAAGCAGAAGAAGAACTCCAAAACAAGCAACATCGCTCTTGCGTCATGATCATCGCGAAACCTGTACCTGCAACTGGTGGTGTAGTAATATGTGAGTCACGAGGACTCAGCAATCCCATTACCATGGGTATCAAGACTAGCAAAGCTTAATGGGAAAGGAAGGGTAAAGTGGTGAGGTTGCAGCAGCGACTTAGCATATATGGTGGCTAACATACGCAAATGAGAGCGAGAAGAGAAACAAAGGAACGGTCGTCAACTAACAATGATCAAGAAGTGATCCTGAACTCCTACTTACGTCAGACATAACCCAGAAACCGTGTTCTCCTCTCGATCAACCCCGAAAAGAGACACTCACGGTTACGCACACGGTTGGTGTATTTTAATTAAGATCAACTTCGGGTTTTCTACAACCGGACATTAACAAATTCCCATCTGCCACATAAGCGCGGGCACGGCTTTCGAAAGTTCAAACCCTGCAGGGGTGTCCCAACTTAGCCCATGATAAGCTCTCGTGATCAACGAAGGATATTCCTTCTCCCCGTGAAGACCCGATCAGTCTCGGAATCCCGGCTACAAGACATTTCGACAGCAATAAAACAAGACCAGCAAGACCTCCCAGCGTGCCGACACCCTGATAGTAGCCGCGTGTATCTCGTCTCAGGCCACGACCGAATGAACACTACGTACGACAACCGACGATACCCCAAGTTGCCTAGGGGCGGCACCGCAAGTGGCTCTGGTTTGGACCAACACTTAGACAAGCATTGGCCCGGGGGGGGGGCTAAAATAAAGATGACCCTTGAGAGCGGGACTCCCAAGGGAAAAAGGTGATAGGTCATGAAAATGGTAAAACCAATGTTGGGCCTTGCTGGAAAAGTCTTATTCAAAGCGAACTGTCAAGGGGGTCCCATAAATCACCCGACCGCGTTAGGGACGCAAAATCCGGGAACATAATACCGATATGACGGGAACTAGGGCGGCAAGAGTGGAACAAAACACCAGACATAAGGCCGAGCCTTCCACCCTTTACCAAGTATATAGATGCATTAATTAAATAAGATATATTGTGATATCCCAACAAGTAAACATGTTCCAACAAGGAACAACATCTCCATGTTCCAACAAGGAACAAACTTCATCTTCACCTGCAACTAACAACGCTATAAGAGGGGCTGAGCAAAGCGGTAACATAGCCAAACAACGGGTTGCTAGGAAGTGTGCAAAAGATTAGAGGCTGACATGGCAATTTGGTATGGCTTGATAAACAGGTAATAGGTAGCGCAGCATAGCGATAGAACGAAGCAACTAGCATAGCAATGATAGTAGTGAGATCCAGGGTAGCGGTCATCTTGCCTGAAATCCCGCAAGGAAGAAGAACGAATCCATGAAGAAGACGAACGGAAGAAGCCGAACCAAGCGTAGACGAACGGATCCTCACGATCGCAACGAAACGGGAACTAACAAGAAGAAGCACACAACATAGTAAACACACCACACATGAACAAGGCATGATGCACAACAAGCATGATGCATGACAAAGCTAGATGAGGCTACTCATGGCAAGAGATGATGCAAACAAGAGCAACACATCAAAACATGTTTAAATGAGGCCGGAGACAACATATAACAATTCCGGTAAGTCCTCATATGCAAATTTCGAAATTGGTCCAGATCTGAATAAACCTTATGTTCAAGTTGTTAAACAGCAAGTTAACATGCACCACGATGATCTACACGAAATTCTAGTCAAGTTACATATAAAGTTCATTAGATTCGGAGCTACGGCCTAGAAGATATGAGCAAAACAAGTTAAGCATGGCATTGATGCAAAATGCATACAAACATCAAGCAAACACCTCAAAACAAGGATGCAACATGATAATATGAAACTACATGCAAAATCGAGCAAGTTTCATATAAAGCACACTCAAAACGGAGCAACGGTTCAACACATACACACCATACAAGTCATGACAACAATCTGTCCAAAACAGCAACTAGGCATATTGCAAGCATCAAAACAACATGCTACAGGACCTCAACATAATAACAAAAGGCATGGGCATGATGTACAGGTAAAGCATTACAAAACATGAACTCTGAGCTATCTCCAGAAATCACTAGAACATGCTCAAAAACACATGGCAAGATTGCAAATAATAACAGTTTCATGGGACAAAAATGCAACAATTTCGGGGACTTAGTGGAATTTTACCCTCCGAAAAGTCAATGGGACGAAGACGTGCGGGACGAGGGAAAGCAACACCTGAAATACTCCGGATGGATGAAAAAAAATTGCACAACTGGAAACAAATTGATAGGATAACATCGAGCTAGCATCACAAATCTTCGGGAGAACGGACAAGATTTAAGAGGAACTCTTCCTCGATCTTCAAAGACGACGACAAACACCACCAAAATTGTTGAGATACTCCGGTAGAATGAAAAGCGAAGAGGTTGAGCCAACTATGAAATGATTTGGAAACCGATCTTGGAAAAGGCATGTGACTGATGGAATCCATTCTTACGTCACACTTCAAAAGAATTGGGAATAGCTCCGGGGAAATTAAAAGAGTCAGGTAAGATCCTGGGAAAAGACCTGTGGGTTAGGGCCCACTGAAAAGAAACACCGTTGGAAAGGATTGTTGAACAGATAGGTGATGCACCGGAAGAACTGAAATATTTGACTGAGGTGACAACCTCGAATTAATTCGAACACAGGCGAATCTCCTGAGACGTCTTCGGAACTCCGGAATAATACGCTGGCGAGAGGCGAACGATCAGAGGGAAAACACTTGAGCCGAGGGAAAAGAATAAGATCAACCCGAAAAAACTTGAATTGAGTGCACCAGAAAAAGAAAGGGATGAAGAATGACGAACAAGACGAGAATTCACCGGTTGAAATGATTGAGGGAAGACTGAAGAGACTCCGTACGAATTAAATAGATGGTCGGGAGAGACTCGAACTCCGGGAATAATAGGGTGGGAGGGCGAGAAAACAAAGACAACTTGGAAGGGGGAACTGACGAATATCTTGAAGAGAAAACACTGGTTGAAATCATTGAGGAAAGAAAGCAAAGACTTCCCACGAGTAGAATGGATACTCGATTGCGGACTCCGGTTCCGAGAAGAAGAAGGGTGGGCGGGTGGGAAAAACAAAGACAACTGAGGATTGAACTCAAAGATGAAGAGGCTCGAGTCAACTTGACGAGAAATGCACCGGATAAAAAGAGCTGAGGAACAACTACCAGAAAACCAACTGCGTGAACCTAAAGAAAAATTTGAAGGGGAAGAGGAGTGATTCAAAACACCTACTCAAGATTCCTGACCAGAGCGACAAAGGGGCTGAGGAGTAAAAAGAATTCCTACTCTCCGATATAACTAGACTCCGAAAAACAGTTTATTCTAGACTCAACATCGGCCAAACTACACGATCAATCAAGGGGGCTCCTAAGGTCGGTCGAGGCTCTGATACCAACTTGTCACGCCCAATATGCGACCCTATCCAAAAGGAACTCGAAGGTCCCACCAAGGATAGACCCGCATATTGAGACGCTTTTGCAAGGTGGATATCATTACATCAACATTACATAATAGATGGGGATACATACATAAGGCACAAAAGCCACAAGAATACATCAACATCATATACAAGATCAACATCCGACTACGGATGAAACATCAACAGAAGCTCAAACAATATCCACCCTGCTAGCCCAGGCTGCCGACCTGGAACCTATCCCCTGATCGAAGAAGCAGAAGAAGAACTCCAAAACAAGCAACATCGCTCTAGCGTCATGATCATCGCGAAACCTGTACCTGCAACTAGTGGTGTAGTAATCTGTGAGTCACGAGGACTCAGCAATCCCATTACCATGGGTATCAAGACTAGCAAAGCTTAATGGGAAAGGAAGGGTAAAGTGGTGAGGTTGCAGCAGCGACTTAGCATATATGGTGGCTAACATACGCAAATGAGAGCAAGAAGAGAAGCAAAGGAATGGTCATCAACTAAAAATGATCAAGAAGTGATCCTGAACTCCTACTTACGTCAGACATAACCCAGAAACCGTGTTCTCCTCTCAATCAACCCCGAAAAGAGACACTCACGGTTATGCACACGGTTGGTGTATTTTAATTAAGATCAACTTCGGGTTTTCTACAACCGGACATTAACAAATTCCCATCTGCCACATAACCGCGGGCACGGCATTCGAAAGTTCAAACCCTGCAGGGGTGTCCCAACTTAGCCCATGATAAGCTCTCGCGATCAACGAAGGATATTCCTTCTCCCCGGGAAGACCCGATCAATCTCGGAATCCCGGCTACAAGACATTTCGACAGCAATAAAACAAGACCAGCAAGACCTCCCGGCGTGCCGACACCCTGATAGTAGCCGCGCGTATCTCGTCTCAGGCCACGACCGAATGAACACTACGTACGGCAACCGACGATACCCCAAGTTGCCTAGGGGCGGCACCGCAAGTGGCTCTGGTTTGGACCAACACTTAGACAAGCATTGGCCCGGGGGGGCGAAAATAAAGATTACCCTTGAGAGCGCGACTCCCAAGGGAAAAAGGTGATAGGTCAGGCAAATGGTAAAACCAATGTTGGGCCTTGCTGGAAAAGTCTTATTCAAAGTGAACTGTCAAGGGGGTCCCATAAATCACCCGACCGCGTTAGGGACGCAAAATCCGGGAACATAATACCGATATGACGGGAACTAGGGCGGCAAGAGTGGAACAAAACACCAGGCATAAGGCCGAGCGTTCCACCCTTTACCAAGTATATAGATGCATTAATTAAATAAGATATATTGTGATATCCCAACAAGTAAACATGTTCCAACAAGGAACAACATCTCCATGTTCCAACAAGGAACAAACTTCATCTTCACCTGCAACTAACAACGCTATAAGAGGGGCTGAGCAAAGCGGTAACATAGCCAAACAACGGGTTGCTAGGAAGGGTGCAAAAGGTTAGAGGCTGACATGGCAATTTGGGATGGCTTGATAAACAGGTAATAGGTAGCGCAGCATAGCGATAGAATGAAGCAACTAGCATAGCAATGATAGTAGTGAGATCCAGGGTAGCGGTCATCTTGCCTGAAATCCCTCAAGGAAGAAGAACGAATCCATGAAGAAGACGAACGGAAGAAGCCGAACCAAGCATAGACGAACGGATCCTCACGATCGCAACGAAACGGGAACTAACAAGAAGAAGCACACAACATAGTAAACACACCACACATGAACAAGGCATGATGCACAACAAGCATGATGCATGACAAAGCTAGATGAGGCTACTCATGGCAAGAGATGATGCAAACAAGAGCAACACATCAAAACAAGTTTAAATGAGGCCGGAGACAACATATAACAATTCCGGTAAGTCCTCATATGCAAATTTCGAAATTGGTCCAGATCTGAATAAACCTTATGTTCAAGTTGTTAAACAGAAAGTTAAGATGCACCACAATGATCTACACGAAATTCTAGTCAAGTTACATATAAAGTTCATTAGATTCGGAGCTACGGCCTAGAAGATATGAGCAAAACAAGTTTAGCATGGCATTGATGCAAAATGCATACAAACATCAAGCAAACACCTCAAAACAAGGATGCAACATGATAATATGAAACTACATGCAAAATCAAGCAAGTTTCATATAGAGCACACTCAAAACGGAGCAACGGTTCAACACATACACACCATACAAGTCATGATAACAATCTGTCCAAAACAGCAACTAGGCATATTGCAAGCATCAAAACAACAAGCTACAGGACCTCAACATAATAACAAAAGGCATGGGAATGATGTACAGGTAAAGCATTACAAAACATGAACACTGAGCTATCTCCAGAAATCACTAGAACATGCTCAAAAACACATGGCAAGATTGCAAATAATAACAGTTTCAGGCATTGGAAGAAATAACATCAGGTTGCAATGTTTAGAGCTATGAAACAACATGCTACAGGAACTTAACATGGCAACCAAAGGCATGACATGAATCTACTAATTTCATATAACAAAAGTCCTTTACTGACCATAAGCCAAAAAGGATCAGAAAATATGATAGCACCCATGTAAACATAGCAAGTTATATTACAGATTTAAACATGGCAGGAACACGATAAGTAGACATGTTGGTGAGCTTGAAACACTCACTACAGAGCAATACATGGCATGGCAAGGCAACTCACAGTAAGAATGCATGGCATAGAAGATATACATGGCAAGAACAACAACATAGCATGCAAGGATCAACTACAACAACCTTGGCAAAATTGAATAACATGTAAAAAACCTGCCAGGAAACATTTTATAGCAAAAGTAGAGCTCGATTGACTCAAGCTATGGCACTCCATAATTGCAAACAAGGGCATGGATGGACAGAGCAAGACATGTAGAACAAAGCATCCCTACTGAAGTATCTCAAAATATGCATGGATCTCTCTGTAGCATCAAGTTAACATGGCATGAAAATATCAGCAAAACAGGGCTGAAATCAGCAACATCAAGAAGCCTAGTTTGCATGCTTGTGCTAGTCACCACAGAGATCACAAAAATACATGGCATACACCCCTGTAAAGATGGCATGGCATATTACAAAACACCTGTAGGACTCAAATCCATAGGGTGCACACATCAATCATGGCAAAAATGACAAAAGTGCATGTTCTGATAAAAATCAGAAACTAACATCACATAGCACTCTTCTAACAGCATTTCGGGCAACAAGATGAGCTCAAATGAAAATGATGCAATGAGATGAAATGATCTAATCTTCGAGACGAACAATTCGACATATTATACGCACAAAACGGAGCCACGGATGCAGAGTTATGGCATGATGAAAATGCAACAAAAATGCAACAATTTCGGGGACTTAGTGGAATTTTACCCTCCCAAAAGTCAATGGGACGAAGACGTGCGGGACGAGGAGATCCGGGACGCAGCAGGGTTGTTTGGTTCGTTCGAGTGGTGGATCTGGTCCCGATCCGCGGGTCGCCGGAGGAGTTCGCCGGAGACGTCGCCGGAGCGCGGGGAGCTCGCCGAAGCGCGGGGAAGGATGGATCCGGGCGCGGGCTCCCCGGATCTGGCCGGACTCCGGCGCGGGGAGGTGAAGCCGCGGCGGGGCGAGGTCGCCGCGGGCGGAGCGCAAGGCGGCGCGCCGGGCGAAGCTTCATGGATGACGGGCGGCGGCCCGCGGCGAGGCGGCGGGGGAGGCGGCTCGGCGCACGCGGGCGGAGTCGGTGGCCCACGGCGAAGCGCGCAGGGCGGCGGAGTTAGGCGCCGCGCGAGGCGCAAGGCGGCGGAGGACGGGCTCGGCGCGGGCGGAGGCGTAGGTCGCCGCGCCGAGCACCGGGCGGCGGCGGAGCGGGCTCGGCCGGAGGCGCGTGGGCGGGCGCGGCCGGATGGGCGCGAGGGCCAGCCACGGGCCGGCGGGCGGGCGGCACGGGAGCGGCGACGCACGTGGCGCGCTCCGTTGGCTGGAGCGCGGCGGCGGCGGACGCGTCCGGCGCCGGGCGGACGTGTCCGGCGCGCGGAGGAAGAAAGGGCTAGGGTTAGGGTAGGATAGATCCGCGAATTCGGAGGGGGAGGTGTATATATAGGTAGAGGGAGCTAGGAGAGTCCAAATGGAGTGCGGTTTTCGGCCACGCGATCGTGATCGAACGACCGAGAGCATGGAGGGGAGTTTGCTGGGTTTTGGGCCACTTTGGAAGGGGTGTTGGGCTGCAAACAAAAGAGGCTTTTGCGGTTACCCGGTTAACCGTTGGAGTACCAAACGACCTCCAAATGATCCGAAACTTGACAGGCGGTCTACCGGTGCTATACCAAGGCCGCTTGACAAACCTCGGTCCATTCCGAGACCGTTTAACACCCGCACATGAAAAGAGGTAAAAGGGGCGCCGGAGACATAGGAGTGCGGATTGCAAAACGGACAACGGGGAAAATGCTCGGATGCATGAGACGAACACGTATGCAAAATGAAATGCACATGATGACATGATAAAAATGCAGATGATGACATGGCAAAGAGAGACACGCAAGCACATGACATGGCAACGACGGCGAGTAACTGGCAGACACCTGGTGCATCGAATCTGGGGCGTTACAGCATGTCCCGTAAGTTAGTGCCACTTTGGGTTCACAACTAGTCATGTCGGCTCGGGTTCTCTGTCATATGGATGCTAGCGACACTATCATATACGTGAGCCAAAAGGCGCAAACGGTCCCGAGCCAGGTGAGGCGGCACCCGTGGGAATACCGTGCGTGAGGCCGCAAAGTGATATGAGGTGTTACATGCTAGATCGGTTTGACTTAGGATCGGGGTCCTGACAGCTTTGGTATCAGAGCCTGACTGCCTGAAGGATTACCAAGCCAAACATGTCGAAGTCGAGTCTAGAAATGCTTTAGTTATATAAGGGAATTGATTGTGGAAGGGAACGTAAGGCTCTTTTTACTCCTTTACCTTATGCCCTTCTGATCTGAGTCATCCTCTTCTCTTCTACGGGGTTAAGAAACTAGGCTTCCTTGTCTTTCCATCAGGATCATGTGTTACTAATCCGTAGACTCTTAGGATTGTTGGTCTCAAGCCTCAGTTCAGTTTCTACTACTTCCGTGTGTTCATAGCTGGCCTCAGAACCTTGATATTGTGATGTTGAGTGGTCATGCCACTATTTTGCAGGATGTCTCAAATATTTTTGAGCATTTACAGCCGTTATGTTGTCCGAGTCATTACAGGTTTCTAAACAATCTAATGCATTTGCAAAATCTTTTCCTTTGTTTTCGATGTCCTTTGGGCCAGGTTAACCACATTAATTGCCGAGTTGGGGTACTCCATTGCCTCGGTATATATGTTGGAATTATTATTATGACCCTAGGTGTCGTAGAGAACCACCTGGTACTCCATCCATGTTTGTGTTCTACTGTGATGACTCTGGCCATCATTCTCGAAAGCATTCCGTGATGCTACTTAGTAGTAGGTATTCTACTCCTGGGTTTTTGAGCCCAAAATTCACCCTACTTACCTCATGTTGATAGTGTTGCTAGTTCCTTTAGGATATTAGTCACCTTTGCGATAGTCCTCGAGGTCCGTGGTAAATCCTTCTTCCAATACCATGAACCAATATGGCAGAAGTTCCTCGTTGAACCAAAAGATCACAACCAGAGTGCTCTTGATGAGTTCTCGATTCTATGTTGTGACTGCCAGTTCTACCTTTCTGCATGGGTTATCCGGAAGAAATTTTGAGCTTTGCTCGACATACTAAACTATGCATCCACAACTCAAACATATGTTCCTTTGAGTTATTCCTCTTTAGTTGTTTTCTGACCTTCGTCTATCAATTGATAGTCAAGAGTATGTGTGCATTCGTTCGTCGATGCCTATTATTCTTGTGGCCCGTCAAGCCATTCTAATCCGGAATTACTAGGAGAAACAAACTCCAGTACCTCATCCATATCCAGGATTGGGTCAAATTAGTTGTATTCCGCAGATCAAATTCCAATCCAGCTTTTGATTCTGTTCTACCCTGAAGTATTGCCCTCTTGATGTCAGGAATGTCATGATAATTGCACCAACTCTTATAAATTCTTGATGCAGTGATACTTCTCACCATCATCATTCGCTCCTCGGTTCCGTGTTGTTGTAACCGGAATACCGACAAGTGAACCGTGATGTGTGAAATCAATACTCCTAGCAACTAGTTGCTTGGTAGTAAATGGACAATATTCTCATTCTTAGCGTGTTGTTTATTGAATCATCATTCTAAGATAGATTGTGCTACCTAGTCCTTATTTCTGGTGCACTCTTCGATCAATGTGTTAGGATTATTCAATCCCTTGCTTATTTGATCATATCGTCTTGCTCTGAAAAGCAAGATTGTTCTCGAGCTTAGTAACATATCAGTGGCTCGTGATGTTCCGAATATCTTCTCGAAAGTATTTCCAGGTTGTCACCTGACCGCTATGTTGAGTTCGTGATCATGTTGGTTTTCCTCCAAACCACCCATTCTCCAAGAATCCGTGTTGGATTCCCCTGAGCTAGTTGGTTAAGCCAAACAACAACTTGGAGAGTTGGAAGATAAAAGCTTGTCTGACTTAGTTCATGTTAAGGGATATCTTTGTGTGTGTGTGTGTGTGTGTGTGTGTGTGTGTGTGTGTGTGTGTGTGTGTGTGTGTGTGTGTTAGTTGAAGAAATATGATATCTTCATCGATTGGTCCCTGTGATCAGTTGTTGGACCTATTGTCTTGTCAAAACTTTGATTTGAGTATGGGCTATCGTCAAGTCAAATCATAACCAACGATGTTCGTAATGTTGTCTTACTCGTGGTTGATCCCTCGAGCATACACCATTACATATTTTGGTCTGACCAATGCTACACCGTGTTTACATGATGGTGGAAGTCCAGTGATATGGAAATTCCGATGAGTTGCTGTTGAGCCCATCAGCAGCATTTTGTCTCCTCCATGATTCATGTTGAACATTACACTAGTGTTGGAAAATTTATAAGCATTGCCCTCATGTCCCGTTCATGAAGCATATGTCCGGTTGAAAGATGTGACTTCCTCTAATTCATGTGCATCTGATGCAAGTTGCTGCCGTGGATTCGAGAAAGCTTGTTTTTGCTTCCTTTGGAGTCATCCCAAGTTAGTCATGCTTATGCGAAGTATTCTATGGTTTGATAGGCTCGCTACCTCTAGTCCATATGTGTCCCTATCACACCAAGCCACTGATTGATTTGTTCAAGGAGAAGAAGTTTCTTCTTAAGAGCTAGACTTACGCAAGGACTTCGATATCCTCGTTGATGGTTCCCCCTGAACTCGGTAGTGTTTTATTGTAAGACTACTATGTGGTCATGCTTGTATGGCACAACGTGTTCACATGTATGTAGCAAAACCAGCTCAAGTTTTGGAGCTTGCTATCGTAGTTCATTTCCCTAGAATCTCGCAATGTCATCTCGTCGGTTTGTGTTGCAAACTTTCTTTCCAGACACATTGTCTAAATTGTCCTGTTACCAACTAGTTCTGAATCTCAGGCAGATATGATGGTTGGAAATTCTTCCAAGAACTATGATATAGGTTCCAGCGAAGTGGAAACACCTAGCTGGAAGCACTATTATTGTAGTATCTGGATTAAGCCGTTGGGTCACTTCCCATGAGGATTTCGCATGACTTATTCTAGAAGTTGTTCCTTATAGATTTTGTGCTCACGAAGTCCAACCTTTACTTGATGGCCATGTTGATGCTTTTAAGCATGACCGTGGTAGCTAGAACATCAAGGAGAACATTAGAAGCGGAGTGCTAAATGTCTCTCGGTCGATCATCCAGATTTTGTTTCCTTGGCATTGCTAAGGTAAAAATCTGAGAAGGTGTTGTCTTCCTTTGCATCTGCATCGTCCATCACTATTCATCATGGTAGTATGATGTGTCACCAGAATCTTCGGCATGGATGTTGGTAAGACCCTGATGAATATGGAAATGCTCAAGTTCTTGAGAGCACGCTCAGACACTAGGTTATATCCTCGGTATCAATTGCAATGTGCCTTCCGTTTGCCGAGTTGTCTTATAACTCTAGTTTCCTTTCCAAACTGAGTATGCCATTCTTTCGAATTCCTTCAAACAATCAATTGTGAATTGTCTCAGGCTGGAATGAAGAGTTCCAATGATCTATGCATCAAAAGTATTTTTTTCACTTAAGGGAATAATTCTACGAGTCACCTTCCCTCAGGTGCCCCGTTATGGAATCATGGCAACTAACTCCTTGCTACTTTGAAACCCATGCACCATCTTCTTAAGCGTGGAATTGTTTCCTACCAAATTGAACCTTCGTCGTCTATTCCTCTCCATACCTCTTGATGTGTGTTTTGTGTCTCAACTCAAGATATGTTCCTACGTTTCACTCCATGACTTGATTTTGAGTTGCTCAATCTTCAAAAACATCGATTCTTTTAGAGTTTCCTTCTGTCGTCATCATCTTGGAAGAAGTTCTCAAAAACAAAGACGTCAAGATCAATTTGAATCAATGAATCAAAATCTTCGAGCAGGGAAGCTGGATCGAGAAGATTGTGATAGTTTGTGTCCCTTTTGTCTTCTTACCTCACGTCTTGAATCTCGGGACGAGATTCTTGTTTAGTGGGGGTGAATTGTCACAGCCCTAGATTCATGTTTGTAAATTGTGGAATTGCATCCATGCATCATGTCTAATTTTATCCGAAACCTGAAATGGGGACTGATAAACCCTAGTGGCAAATGAAATTCAACTAGGGTCAAAATTAAATCTTTTCCATGAACCCAAAATGCCCTTGATAAATGTTCATCACTTTTGTATCGGTCTAGAACCTCTGACAAAAATGATGCACACTTTTCTAGGTCATTCCTGGATTTTTGAATTAAATCATATTGTATTTGACTTGGGGCATTTAAACACTATAAATAATTTAAATGCTCAAATAATTCTGAGTTAAATGTGGGCCACTGGAATGATCCATGGAGTGTCCACAAATTATTGCAGCATTTTACAAAACGCTTTAGTATTTTTACTAAAGCCAAAACAGCAGTAGAAAAATAGAAAACAGAACAGGAATAAAACAAAGAGAGAAAACCTACCTGGGCCTTACCTGGCAGAAGAGGCCCAGCCCACCAGGGGCTGGGTGGTCTTCTTCTTCCTGCTAGGAGGACAGACAGGTGCATGGCTTGCGCGCCGACGACGCCTTGCCACCTCCTGCTTCATCCACGCAGCCTCGACCCCTCTAGACGTGCCACGGAGACGCCCCGAGACCCCTCTTTCCTCTCCCTCACTCGCTGCTCTCTCCCCCCTCCTCTGGTTCTCTCCCCCTTGCTGCTCCTCACCTCACCGAACCGCGCCGCCGCCACCGACGAGCTCCACCATGGCTGCAGCCATTCGCTCGCTCTCTCTCCGCGTCCCTGAGCTCCGCCACGACCCCGTGGAGCAACATACCCGACGCACACGACTAGAAGAGGCCCCAGTCGACCGGAGCGTCGTCGTCTTCACCTCTGGTGCGCGGAGATCGACTCCGTCGATTCTCCTCATCCAGAGCGTCCCCGAGGCCGCTGACCTGCCCTGCCGCATCCCTGTGAGCTCCTCTCCGTTTTCCCTCCATCATCGTCCTCGTTTTCGCCCCATAGCACCGCCCGCGCTCACGCCCGAACTATGGCCGCCGCCCAAGTGTTCGCCGCCGTCGACCCTGGCCTCCCTGCACCCAGCTGCGTGCACCCCTGGATGCGGGCGAGCGAGGGCTTCCTCGTGGTGCCCTCAGCGCGCCCAGCCGCTGCCGCACTGTAATGTCGCCGGCCCTTAATCCGGCGACGTTGACGTGGCTAAGTTATTAGCCGCTAACAGTCGGGCCCCACCGTCTAACTAAACATGGTTTAGTATTTGTTTAGATTAAACTAACCCCGCTGGTCCCACAGGTCAGTTTGACCTGGCCACGTCACCTGTTGACCCGACCCCACCTGTCAGTGACAATAAACAACACTGGGTCACTGACCAGTGGACCCCACTGGTCAGGTTTGACCTAGACTGACCCGTTGACTTGCTGACGTGGTGCTGTTGTCACTCTGACGTCATAAATCCTTTTCTGGAATTCAAATAAGTCAAAATCATTTATTTAATTCAGAAAATGTCATAAACTTCTAAAAATCATGGGA
Organism: Aegilops longissima; assembly: GCA_021605205.1. NCBI lineage: Eukaryota > Viridiplantae > Streptophyta > Magnoliopsida > Poales > Poaceae > Aegilops > Aegilops longissima. The sequence goes on from CM038680.1 coordinate 385,567,778, forward strand.
AATTAACCGTAGCTCAGAATGAAATAATTTATATATGAAAAATTATCAGAAAAATCCAATCTATCCATTTATGCTACTTTCATGCATGTTAAACCAACTTATACCCCCTGTATAAGTGAAAACATGATAATGGCATTTTAAATACCCCTTATGGAGTTTGCATCCCTTGGTTCATATGGACTTGATTTAAGTTGTTGCTAGATGCATTAGTACAAATCATAGCATATTGCCATGTCATGATCATGCATCATATTGTCGCATTTGCATTGATTATGTTCTTCTCTATTGCCGGTGCTTGTCCCCTCTCGGTAGGCGCATCCCGACGATGGGTTTGATGACACCGATGAAGAGTTATAATATCTTCAGAAGTGCCAGGCAAGCAAAAACCCCCTTGTTCATTCTGATATAATCCCACTCTCTCCCTCCTGCTCTCTTTTACTACATGAGGACAAGAACGATTCAACTGTAACATGCGGCAGTAGTTGAACCCCTTTCCTCTGCATTACCTGTCATTGCCACGGTAAATAGATGAAACCCACTAGCATGAGTAGGAGTTGTTTGAGCCCTGATGTGCCTACTCATTCATGCTTGTTTGTCATGCGTGCTATTTCTTAGAGTTGTGTCAGGTCTGATTCATCAAGGATGAATTGGAAAGTTGTGAACATGTCCTACTGTTGAGAGCTAAGTGTGTGGACACGATTTGGTAAAGGTAGCGGTGAGAGGCCATGTAAGAGTACATGGTGGGTTGTCTCATTGAAACCATCCTCAGGAACTGAGTTCTGTGTTTGTGATCCATGAATAGTTACTACCACACATTGGGTTCCGGTAACTCGGCCCCTCTCGGCTTATTAATCACCCTGATCTCTGTCCAGGTGTTGCAATTACTTTTTGGTGTTTGTAGGTAGTGTTAGTAGTCTACCAAGTGGCACCCAGCCAGGTGGGCTTTGGACAGACTAGGCTCAATGGCACGGTGTACCAAGTGGCACCCGGATGGTGGGCTTGGGAACCTTGCTCACATCATTTGGGGCCGTGAGCGACACCCCGGCTGGATCTCCTTGCGGATGGAACCCGAATAGGCGATAAACCTGGACTAGAGACTTGTGTGGTTAGTCAGGCCGTGGCCGACTCCCTCGCCAAGCTTCCGCTTGAAGGTTGCCGAGATACACGACGTGTACATGGTGGTAAGTGGCGAGAGCGTGTGTGAAGAAGTACACCCCTGCAGGGTTAACATCATCTATTCGAATAGCCGTGTCCGCGGTAAAGGACTTCTGGGTTGCCTGTATAGTTCATAGACAAGTGAAAGTGGATACTCTAAAATGCGCAAGATAAGCGTGAGCACTATGGATGGCGTTCTCGTAGGAAGACGGGAGGGGATCCATAGTGGTGTATTGATTGGTGGATATGTGGACTCTTGTGCGCCACCTCAAAAGAGTTGCTTACAGTTGTAGTTCAGGATAGCCACCGAGTCAAAGCTGGCTTGTTGCAGTCAAACTCCACCACCCCTTTGTTGATACTGACGCATATGTAGTTAGTTTTGATGTAAGTCTTGCTGGGTACATTTGTACTCACGTTTGCCTATTTTATGTTTTGCAGAGAGACTTCTGTCTCACTAGTAGTTCCGCATGGACTTCGACGTTTAGCTTGTAACCTCAGCTACGAGCTTGTACCTTGGGAGGGTCTTGTAGTTAGTCAGGCTTCTCAGCCTTTTTCTTTTGTAGTTGTCTGTACTCAGACAAGTTAAGCTTCCGCATGTGCTTGTTGCTTGTATGCTCTGTATGTTGGGTCATCAGACCCATGTTTGTAATATCTGGATCTTCAGAGCCTAATGAATAAATACTCTGAGTCGTAGAGTCTTGTTGTGATGCCATGTTGTATTTGCACATATCGAGCATATTATGTGTATGATTGAAATGCTTGGTATGTGTGGGATCCGACAACCTAGTTGTTTATCCTTGGTAGCCTCTCTTATGGGGAAATGTAGTCTGGTGCTTCCACTGAGCCTAGGTAGTCTGCTACAGCCCGGTTTACCAGAGCCCTGCTAGCCCAGTTCTACTGCTCCGGAACACTTAGACTGGCCGGCATGTGATTCACTTCGTTCCTGTGTCTGTCCCTTCAGGGAAATGTCACGGTGACTTCCGGAGTCCTGCTAGCCTGCTACAGCCCGGGTTCCCGGAGTCCTGTTAGCCCAGTTGCTACAGCCCGGATTCACATGCTGATGACCGACATGTTTGATGTTGTTTCATGTATGCCTGTCCCCGTAAGTTAGTGCCACTTTGGGTTCACAACTAGTCATGTCAGCCTGGATTCTCTGTCATATGGATGCTAGCGACACTATCATATACGTGATCCAAAAGGCGCAAACGGTCCCGGGCCAGGTAAGGCGGCACCTGTGGGAATACCTTGCGTGAGGCCGCAAAGTGATATGAGGTGTTACATGCTAGATTAGTGTGACTTAGGATCGGGGTCCTGACAGACGGATACGTGGGATTCGCCAGGATGGAGCTCGTGGCGAACAATCGCCAGATATCATTACTAAGAAAAGGTTAAAACACTCGGGGCTATAACTTGCACCGGCTGACCACTAACAATGATACTAACATAGTTGTAAAATGGTCAAAGACCGTGTCTACGTGGTGTTTGGAATTATATGCAAAAAGCTAGCAAGATGTCGGTGCATTGCATGGAACATCAAGATGCATTTTTTTTACAAAACACCTATTGTGATTGACCCATGCAGGAGTAATACCATGTGTAAAAACTAATAATATGTCGAAAATTTTATCGGAAAAATGGTATCTCGAGAATTTCGTCGAAAAATGATATCTCAACAAAGATGAGAGATAAGGTGAGGAGGAGTGGGGGCATGGTGGTGACTGGTGCTCGGACTGGGCGGAGGCATGGGGATGGACTGCACCGGCAGTGGCCACCATGCCAGATTGTTCCAGAGACTTCCTTTTTTAATTGCTCAGCAATAAGGTTGTGGGAGATAAGGATGAACGAGGCAATGCCTTATCTATAAATGTGGAGAGAGGTGCGGGTATGTTTTGTAAAATTGTCATAGTTTGCTTTCTATCCATCAGATATAGATCGGACGGTCTATATTACAAGATGGCAGGCACACCATCATCACCAACTCAGTTTTTTATAAGAGTACAGGTAAGAGTAGAGATAGAGACTAGGGAGGAGCACCATCTACTACTTCATGTGACACTCCTGCGCTCCATTTGGCGGCTGCAACGTCCCCTACGGCCACTGCCTCATGCGCTCCATTAGGCGGGTGGTGTTGGAATTTGGGGAGCGCACTCGCGCGACTGTTGGCAGCGACGACTTCTTCCCCGACCTCGGCAACCTCTTCCTCAATGACATGGGCGACAACCGCAGCGCCAACGGTGCTGCTCCCGTTGCACCGTATGTGTTCTGTCCTTCCTATTCAAAATCATGGTAGAATTCATGTTTCTAGTCTGGGTCCTAGATTCGATATGTTCATCTACTATGCTAGTCCACATGATTAGTTTAATCTCTGTTATAACCGTCATGATTTACTTTGTGCTTATTTGGATTAAATCTCGTAGTAGCTTGCTCATATGTTCAACTGGCGCAACGTCCCCTACAGCCACTCCCGTTTCATGGACGGCCTGGTCGATGCCTCCAAGGTGCCCATGCGTCCACTGCTATGAGTGCACGTCGCCATTTTGGGGCTCGCCGGCGAGCCTCGTGCATCACCTTAGGCAACCGTCCGTCGATCACTACTGGCCCACGGCGGTGAACATCAAGTACGAGACGTGCTACCTGTTCGCCGTGCTGGAGTCGCTGGAGGATCACTGCCGCCTGCTAGTCTCGAAGGAGGATGGCAGAGTCTTCCTCTTGACCGTGGCACCGGCGAGGCCTGCGCAGGCCGCCGCCCCGTATCTGTAGTGTACATCAGGGGGAATCCCGCTGACGCTGACACTGACACGAGGCCGGTGTACGGGTGCATGCTCACTGTTACTGCCCTTCAGAGGTACGTTGGCACCCCCACCGCCTCCATCACGCTGACTGGGACTGTGCCGAGCTGCTCTGTTCCCGCCGATGTGGACATGGAAGATGCATGGTATGATTTCCCCCCAAGATGGTGCACGGGGACTCCAAGGAGGTTCACCTGGACATATGCATTACCAAGTCAAATGTTGATCATTAGTCTTCGCTCAATGTAATCCGCTGTCTAAGCATGTGGAGACTTCTTATTTATATAGTATAGAACCTTCCATGCCTGATCTTGCTCTATTAGAGTATCGCGCTTGAATAAAAGTGTATCCATTTATGGTTTAGTCTAGAATCTTCCATGTATGATTTTGCTCCATTAGAGTTCTCGCTTGCCATTTATGAGATTAACTGAGTTTTTTTTACTATAGTACTAGTGAAAGACTTATGATGAACCATTTCTTACATCTCATCTGCCCCCTTCCAAGTCATCATGATTTAATCCCTCTGTCTAGGTGTATAGGAGCATGGTTAATACTTAATAGTATAGCCACCTGTTGACTATTAGAAAGTTCCATGTCATCTGTAGCCAACATGTATAACAATCGATACTCAAAAACTAATTCTTAAAGATCATTTCTTGCAAAGCACAATATGTGTTATTTCTTCACAAGTGGTGGATGCAGGTTGAGCAGTTGAACGCTTTTGTTTGCAAAAGATACATTTTTATCTATTTCACCCAGATGTTTGTGAGCTCTAGAGAAGAAATAATATCCGGAGAAACCTATTGTCGGTGTCACAACCGGCCGATCTCAAGTAGGGGGTCCTGAACTATGCGTTTGAGGATCGAAGGCAATAGGAGACAGGGGACATGATGTTTACCCAGGTTCGGGCCCTCTTGATGGAGATAATACCCTACTTCCTGCTTGATTGACTTAGACGAGTATAGGGGTTACAAGAGTTGATATACCTCGAGATCGTAAAGGCTAAACCCTAGATGTCTAGCTTGTATGATTATGATTTCCTCTACAGACTAAACCCTCCGGTTTATATAGACACCGGAGGGGCCTAGGGTTGTACAGAGTCGTTTTACAGAGAAAGGAAACTTCATATCCAAACGCCAAGCTTGTCATCCACACAAAGGAGAGTCCCATCCTAACATGGGGGAAGGCCTTCTATCTTGTATCTTCACGGCCCATCAGTCCGGCCATGTCACCTAGCCCGGATGCCCAGGGACCCCCTAATCTAGGACTCCCTCAGTAGCCCCTGAACCAGGCTTCAATGACGATGTGTCCGGCGCACAGATTGTCTTCGGCATTGCAAGGCGGATTCCTCCTCCGAATACTCCGAAGCAGTTGAACAAAAGAACTATATACTTCTCTGTATAACAGTTACAACCCTGAACCACAAGGGTGGAATACTTAAACAAAATAAGTCATGTCCACTGACAGCTTTTTCGGCGAGACGTTACATTCTGGCCTTATTACTATTCCAAACCGTTTTGTGATCTCCCACTCCGCGCCTCGAGGCACGGCGTCTATTGACACATCTTGTCAAAACAGAGATCTCGTGTCCCCTTATTGCGGGATCCTCATCAATACGAGTTTGGGTAATCCAACCATGCCGTTAGCACGGCCCCTTGGGAATAAGCAAGTTTTAAGGCTTGTGAGGGAGCGCTTGATATTCACTGCTTTTATAAGAGGATAAGGACCCATCTTTTTACCCCACGCCTTTTTCTTCCCCAGCCTTCCCATCCTCGAGCTCTAGCGCCCAAGCTTCAGTCTTTTCCTTCGCCACCAAACATTCTAGCCATGTCCGGATCCGGCTATCAAGGCAAGTGGATGGCCTCCTCCGTGACGGAGAAGGACATCAAGGAGCTCCGGGAGGGACAGCGAAAATCAAACACAGGCTCCCTGCCAAAGAGCAAGTTATCCCCACTCCAGAGCCCGGTGAGAGGGTTGTGTTCATCCCTCACTTCCTCCGCGGACTAGGGTTTCCCCTCCACCCCTTTGTTCGAGATCTCATGTTCTATGCCGAACTTGGTCGACGGAGATCACGCGGATTGCGGCGGCGCCATGGTGAGAAAACTCCCCAAGGTTACCTGGCCGAGAGGGGCCTTTGTGGAGGCCGTCAAGACGTGGCAACAGGAGTGGTTCTACATCACCGAACCTCGCGGCACCAAGTGGGCGGCCACTCCTGCTTTCAGGTCCGGACCCACGTTGCGGCTTGCGTCGTGGACCAACACGGGTTTGGACTGGGGATCATTCGATGAGGTGTTGAGGCTGCAAAAGTGCATCAAAAGTATCATAGAGAAGGACACCAGCCTCACTGACATGATCCAGGTGATGCTCATCCGCCGAACCCTTCCCTGCCAATGCAGGCCTCTCCGCATGTGGGAGTTCAATCAGGAAGGGCCACAGACCCTGCAACAATTCTTCAGCACGACGCATGAAGCAATATGGAAGCTACTCTTCAAGACTCAAAATTCGTGGCCACAAACGTCCGAAGACATCGGCCTTGACTGCAATCATCCGGCTTCCACGGTAAGTGCTATATGTCCGAACATAACTTATTTCATCAATCAAAAAGGGGTGTACTGAGACTTTCGTCCTATAACAGTGCTAGCCAAAGAAGGCGGAGCGGATTAAATGTCCGGCTCCACTCCCTGAAAACCCAGCTGATCCTCTATTAATGAAGATGCTGGTTCCGGCGCCCTATTGTCACATCCCAGTTAGACCATGCATTAGGGTGTGCATCATGTTTAAATTCCATTTGAATTTGAAATGGGGAAGGCAGGAAACCCCAGAACACCCCCCCCCCCCTTAAAATAACTAGGGTTTACTAAAAATTATTTCAATGAATCCGAAATGCCCTTCAAAATGCTCATCCTCTTTGTTTTGGTTCAGAACCTATGACAAAGGAGGTGTATCATTTTCTAGGTCATCCAAAGTTCCTAGGATTAATCCACAAGTTTTGAACTTGAGCATTTTAAATTATATAAAATATTTTAAATGTTCAAAAATTGCCAAACCAAAATGTTTCATGTTGGGAATATTCCAACAAGGGACCAGGAGCATTTTGGTGATTTTTAAAACAGTTTTGGTATTTTAGAAAAACCCCACAAAGTTGCAGAATATTAGAAAAAGACTAAAAATGGAAAAACCCTTACCTGTCGCCCGTGCCCGGCCCACCTGCCGGCCCAGCCCAGCAGCCGCGCCAGCGAGCTGCTTGGCTCGGCCAGCAGGCAGCCAGTGCCCGACGGCGAGCTGGGGCGCGCCACGCAGCTGGCCGCCGCCGCTTCACCTCCTCGCCGCCTCGCTGCCTGGGCCGGCCTCCACGTCGTCGCCGGCCCCTGGACACGCCATTCGCCCCCGCCTCATCTCTCTCGCTCTCCCCCAACTTGGCCGACGCCATCGCCAGCGCCACCGCCAAGTCGTGCTCCCGCCGTCCATGCTCCGCCCC